>JAUMIR010000004.1:307695924-308895924 GCA_030847615.1 Gambelia wislizenii | reverse complement strand
TACAGGATTCCAACCCCTGTTTTAAAGAAAAGAAAAGAAAAAAACAGAGAAGAAAATGTCGGTGAAATTTTGTGACTGAGTTCTTGGTCCTTATTTTTCTCATGCAGTGGTCAAAGGTTGTGTGTGCATTCCCTGTCTTTAACTGAACAATCATATCTCTGTCTATCTGCAGCCTCCACATCTTTCCACATATCAGCTAAAGCTGAGAGGAAGCTATCAAGAAATAACTTTTCTCATGAATTTCCCCCCACTTTTACATTCAAATCAGGAAACATGACCCTCTGGGAAGGCTACAGAGCAATGGAGAGGCGTGTAACAAAAAGAAAAAGAAAATGTATCCCCTTCAGCTGTCTCACAGTGATAAGCTAAGCCAAAGCTCAGCACCAAAAGAAATCTTGAAATGGTCCAAGAATGAGGCAGGAAAATGGATGTCTCTTTTACAGCTGAAAATTTCAGGGAACTAGAAGAAAGATTTCAGCAGAGAACTAAACCCAGAGACAAACTGATTATCAGTGGGGCTGGAAGGGGCATATGGGGACTAGTATAAAGCATATGGGGCAACACTGAATATCCAATATATGCTGGATAAAGTTCCAACCCTAAATAAATATTATGGAAATGAAAAGAAATGTAAAAATAACTGCAGAACTTAATCACTGCATTTTTTGTTTGTTTTTTGGTAAGAAAGCAGAAGTTTTAAAAATGAGCTAATTGTTCAGGATTTCAATATAAATGAACTTTCCCTCTGGGAATGGTTTAAAATTTTAGGTTTTAGAGCTTTATCCTGGGTTTGCTATCTTAATGTGACAACCAGTATATTAATAATGCCAAATGTATATATTTGCTTGTAGAACATAGAATCATAGAATCATAGAATCATAGAATTGCAGAGTTGGAAGAGACCACGAGGGCCATCCAGTCCAACCCCCCTGCCACGCAGGAAATCTTGATCAAAGCATCCCTGACAGATGGCCATCCAGCCTCTGTTTAAAGACCTCCAAGGAAGGAGACCCCACCACGCTCCGAGGGAGTGTGTTCCACTGCCGAACAGCTCTTACTGTCAAAAAGTTCCTCCTAATGTTGAGGTGGAATCTCTGTTCCTGGAGCTTGCACCCATTGCTCCGTGTTCCAGTCTCTGGAGCAGCAGAAAACAAGCCTGCTCCATCCTCAGCGTGACATCCCTTCAAATACTTAAACAGGGCTATCATATCGCCTCTTAACCGTCTTTTTTCCAGGCTAAACATACCCAGCTCCCTAAGTCTCTCCTCATAAGGCATCGTTTCCAGACCTTTCACCATTTTAGTTGCCCTTCTCTGGACACGCTCCAATTTGTCAATATCCTTTCTGAATTGTGGTGTCCAGAACTGGACACAGTATTCTAAGTGAGGTCTGACCAAGTGGCACTATTACTTCCCTTGATCTAGACACTATACTTCTATTGATACAGCCCAAAATCGCATTGGCCTTTTTAACTGCCGCATCGCACTGTTGGCTCATGTTCAACTTGTGGTCTACTAGGACTCCTAGATCCCTTTTGCACGTAGTCTCATTCAGCCAGGTCTCTCCCATCCTATATTTATGCATTTCATTTTTCCGCCCTAAATGCAGTACTTTACATTTCTCCGTATTGAATTTCATTTTGTTAGCTTTGGCCCAGCTCTCCAGTCTATCCAGGTCATTCTGAATGTTGATCCTGTCCTCTAGGGTATTAGCTACTCCTCCTAATTTGGTGTCATCTGCAAATTTGATAAGTATGCCCCTAATTCCCTCATCCAAGTCATTGATAAAAATGTTGAATAGCACTGGGCCCAGGACAGAACCCTGTGGCACCCCACTGGTCACATCTTTCCAAGACGAAGAGGAGCCACTACTGAGCAGCCTTTGGGTTCGGCCGGTCAACCAATTACAAATCCATTGAACAGTTAACTTGTCTAGACCACATTTTACAAGCTTGTTTGCAAGAATATGATGGGGAACCTTGTCAAAGGCCTTACTGAAATCAAGGTATGCAATGTCCACAGCGTTCCCTTCATCTACCAAGCTGGTAACTTTATCAAAAAAAGAGATCAGATTAGTCTGGCATGACTTGTTTCTCTGAAACCCATGTTGACTTTTTGTGATTATGGCATTGCCTTCTAAATGTTCACAGACTCTCTGTTTAATGATCTGCTCTAGAATCTTCCCTGGTATTGATGTCAGACTAACTGGACGATAATTGTTGGGATCCTCTTTTTTCCCCTTTTTGAAGATGGGAACAACATTTGCCCTCCTCCAGTCTGCTGGGACTTCTCCTGTTCTCCAGGAGTTCTCAAATATTATTGCCAATGGCTCTGAGATTATATTTGCCAGCTCTTTTAATACTCTTGGATGTAGTTCATCTGGTCCTGGAGATTTAAATTCATTTAGATTAAGAAGGTATTCCTGTACTACCTCTTTACTTATTTTGAGCTGGATTTCCCCTATTGTGTCCTCTGTTCCATCCTCAGGTTGGTCCTCCTTTTCCTTTTCTGAAAACACTGAGGCAAAGAAGGTGTTGAGTAATTCTGCCTTTTCTCTGTCCCCTGTTAGCATTTTGCCATCTTCTCCATGTAGCGGCCCTATCATTTCCTTCTTCCTCCTTTTGCTGCGGACATACCCCCAAAAAAACCTTTTTATTGTTCTTAACCCCCCTAGCAAGCCTGAGCTCATTCTGTGCTTTAGCTTTTCTGACTTTACTCCTACACGTGTTTGCTATCTGTTTGAATTCTTCTTTGGTGATTTTCCCCCTTTTCCATTTCCTATACATGTTCCGTTTAAAACTTAGCTCCATTGAAAGTTCTTTAGTCATCCATCCTGGTTTCTTGAGACACCTCCCATTTTTCTTCCTCAATGGTACTGTTTGAAATTGTGCCTTCAGTATCTCCCTTTTGAGAAAGTCCCATCCGTCTTGAGGTCTCTTCTTTTTTAGTATTCCTGACCATGGGATCACCCCCAGTATTTCCCTGAGTTTATTGAAATCAGCTCTCCTAAAGTCAAGAATGCGTGTCTGACTATGCCTGGCTTCTCCTTTCCATTGTATAACAAACTCCAGGAGAACATGATCACTCTCACCTAAGGATCCCACCACTTGCACCCCATTAACCAGGTCGTCTCTGTTGGTGAGGATCAGATCTAAAATAGCTGACCCCCTTGTTGCCTCTTCCACCTTTTGGACCATGAAATTGTCTTCCAGGCATGTAAGGAATTTGCTAGACCTTGTAGTTTTGGCTGAGTTAGATTGCCAGCAAATATCAGGATAGTTGAAGTCACCCATCACTGCTACATCTCTCCTTTCTGCATGTGTGTTCATCTGTTCTAGAAAGGCAACATCCAGTTCCTCCATCTGATTTGGGGGTCTGTAGTAGAGTCCCACAATAACATCCCTGTTGTTTCCCTCCCCTTTAATTTTTATCCAGATGCTCTCCACCTGGCTTCCAGTATTGATGTCGTGAATCACTTCACTGGTGTAAATATCCCTGACATATAATGCTATTCCTCCTCCTTTCCTGTTTGGCCTGTTTCTCCTATAAAGGTTATACCCCTCTATTCCTACATTCCAATCATGAGACTCGTCCCACCAGGTTTCAGTAATGCCTATTATATCATATTTGTTTTGTAGTGCAAGGAGTTCAAGTTCATCTTGCTTATTTCCCATGCTCTGTGCATTAGTGTAGAGACATCTGAGACCATGTGTTCCCTTTACTTGCTCCCTGTGCAAGTTTTTTTGCCTTCCACTGTTGGGTCCTTGCGCTGTTTGCCTTGTTCCCTCTATGACAGTTTGACTATTTTCTCCAGTCCTTTTGCCTTCCAGAATACTGTCTCCCTCCCCCATTTGACTCAGTTTAAAGCCCTCCTGATCAAATTCTTGAGACTGTTGGCAAAAATGTTTCTTCCAACTGTTGTAAGATGCACCCCATCTCTTGCCAGAAGTCCCCCCGCATGGAAGCGCAGTCCATGATCCAAGAATCCAAATTGTTCTCAGCGACACCATCTACGGAGCCAGTTGTTTACGTTGGCTATTTTCCTCTCCCTTCTTGGACCATGCCCTTCAACTGGCAGAAGAGACGAGATGACCACCTGTGCGTCCATTTCTTTCAGCTTCCTCCCCAGGGCCTCATAATCTCTTCTGATCTTGGGAAAGCTGTGCCTTGCAGTATCATTGGTTCCCACATGGACCAAAAGGAAGGGGTAATGATCCGTAGGCTTGACGAGTCTTGTCAGCCTCTCGGTCACATCACAGATCTTTGCCCCAGGGAGACAACACACCTCCCGAGTCATCTTGTCAGGCCCACATACCACTGCTTCTGTACCCCGCAGCAAGGAGTCCCCCACCACCACCACATGCCTCCGCTGAGGCTTCGCAGCTGCTGTTCCTTGCGGTGGTCCTCTCAAGGTCCCCTGCTCTACTCCTGAAGTCTGTCCATGCTGTTCTTCCTTGTTGTCCTTGATAAGGGAAAGGACAATCACATTTAAATTCACTGTGTTTGCTTAACAACTGGGAGATGGAGTTGGGGGTGGGGAGAAGAGAGGATTCTTTCTGTAGAGTTAACAGTGTCGTAACATACTAATAGAAGTAGACCCAATAAGGAATTGTACTGACAAATTAGTACAGAAATGATATAGAGGATAAAACTTCGTGCTACATGGCTTAAAATAGTACAGTTGCCCCTCCACATTCACGAACTTAGCATTCGCAGTTTTGAATATTCGCGGTTTTGGGAGGGCCACCCCGCCCTCCCAAAAGCAGCAACAAGGGGCCTCCGGAGGCACCGTGAAGGCCTGGGGAGGGAGGGGGGAGGGCTGGGGAGGCATCCACTGGGCCTCCGGAGACTCTCCAAAGGCTCCATGAAGGCCTGGGGAGGGAGTGGGAGGGCTGAGGAGGCATCCACAGGGCCTCCGGAGACTCTCTGAAGGCCCCGTGAAGTCCTTGGGAGGGAGGGGGGCTGGGGAGGCATCCACGGGGCCTCCAGAGAGTCTCCGAAAGCCCCGTGAAGGCCTGGAGAGGCAGCGGGGAAGGCTGGGGAGGCATCCACGGGGCCTCTGAAGACCCCCTGAAGGCCTGTGGAGGGCTGGGGAGGTGACCACGGGGCCTCCAAAGGCCCCATGAAGGCCTGGGGAGGGAGGGGGAGGGCCAGGGAGTTATCCACAGGGCCTCGGGAGGGTCTCCGGAGGCCCCGTGAAGGCCTTGGGAGGGAGTGGGGAGGCAGGGGAAAGTGACTATTGGGCCTCCAGAGGCCCTGTGGTCGCTTTGGTGGGAGATGGGGAGGGCAGTCATTATTCGTGGAATTTTCACATTCGCGGGGGTCTGTGGAACCTAATGCCCACAAATGTGAAGGGATGACTATATTTTAAAGAGAATAATAGGGAACTCTGAGGCGCAAAGGGAAAGATGTGTTGCTGAAATCTTTGCATTTATATCACATTTGCTGATGCAAATTCACATTGGAGTCACAGCCCCTGGGGTTTTTGAAGACCATTGTTACACCATACCAAATTGCACTTAAAATCTTATCACTATAGAAATGGCATCTTAGGCCCTATCTATACGATTAAAAAAAAATCCATTTGGGGGGGGGGTAAAAAAATACAAATTTTAGGCATTCATTTGAATATATACGATCCACCTACATGATTTTTTTAACCCCCCCTAAACTCCGTATGACTCCCCTTCCCCTTGCTGTAGTGAGTGATCCAAGTGGCGGTTTGAAACCTCCCACCGCTTTTAATTATTATTACTTAAAAAGGTGCCTATTATGCGGACATTTGATTTTCCATATTTTCAAAAATAAAATAAAAGGGAATAAATGTAAAATTCATGGACTTACTAGGCTCTCGCTTAGCTGGCAATCCAACATGGTGGCTGCTCCCAATTCCCCTCTTTGTTAGCCCCACCCCCTGTGCTCAGCCAGCCAATCAGATTACACTGCCTGTTCGTGTGTGTGCAAATGGGGGGTATACCAATGATCAGCCATTTGAACGGCTGTACGGATTTTAGCTCGAGATCTGCTAATCCTCCCAAATGCCGAATCCACATAGTTTATGGGGGATTTGCTAGCCCCTCTTCCGAATGGCACGTATGCATTTGAATGGCTGTGTGTATGGATGATCAATCTTTCAAACACCGTATTTTTTTACCGTATAGACAGGCCCTTAGTGTACTCCATTTCATTACCCATGTTCAAAAGGCAGAGAATAGGAATTATATTTAATATGTAAGAATACTGAAGCTCATTAACTCTGCAGAAGGCAAGGAAGATGTTGGGCATGAAGCATAGATGAGCTGCTTCTCCTGACTTCAGGTGAGTCTCTCACTGTCTATCCTCCTTCTATACCTTCCCCAAGATAAGCATGGAAGGGCAAATCAGGCTCAGCTCAGGCCTCAAGGAACATTCCAGTAGACTATTTCAGTCATGAATATTGGGCCAAATCCACACTGCACAAATAATCCAGTTTGAAATGGATTTGAAATCCAGTTTGAAACAGGGCCCTGGTGGTGCAGTAGGCTAATGCAGCTAAAACTGTAGCCAAAACTCATGTAGCTCTTGAGTTCATAAGTTTGATTCCAGCCCCTCCCCCAGGTTGACTCAGCCTTCCGTAAGTCAGTAAAATGAGTACCTGCATAATAAAGAGCTGGGGTGACATGCTGTGGAAGCTGTTAATTCAGTTTCCCATAACAAAAGCAGCAGCCGTTATTAGTGTACAATGCATTCTGCAGTGTCACTCTTGCAGCATTGTTTGTATGCCAGCAGAGCCATCTACTGGCACTCACATTGTACAATTTGCTGTAGTGAATATACTGTAGTCTGAAATATATTGTATTAAAAATTGCATTGTAATGTATTGTATTTAATTTACTATATACTGTACTGTGTGATGTTGTACCCCGCCCCAATTTTGAGGAGAGAGGTGGGTAATAAATAACTAAGTATTATTATTATTATTAGCCATGCCTCCTTCCCATGGAATCCTGGCATTTGTAGTTTGGTGAGGCACCAGCATTCTTTGGCAGAGAAGGCTAAAGAATTTGTAAAACTACCGATCCCAGGATTAAATAGGAAGGAATCATAGAAAATAATTCAGTTTCAAACTGGATTGTTTGTGTAGTGTGGATCTGGCCTTGGTTTCCATGTCAGTAGCGTGGTAAATTGGCTTTGAGTTTTAGTCCAGACTTTAAAGGAGCTATCCAAGTTGTTGAACCTTATCCCCAGAACTAGTTCAAAGGAAAGCCCAAAGTGGATTCATTACCACATTGATGTGGAAACCACGAGCTTCCACCAGACTACGGCTGAGTTCTGAGCTAGCTTTGTTTTCACCTTCACCTTGTGGAAAGTCAGGGAAAGCGTTTTCCTTGAAGCTACAGTTCATTTTCTATCCTTTGTAATAGGGCTTGGCTTCAGGAAAGAGCCCGTGAAACCCTTTGGCCCTGAGAGGTCAAAGTCAGTCCACAGGTTGGAGGTAATTTAATTATTTATTAAAATATTTATCTCCTGTGGCAAACAGATTAAAATTATTTAAACTAGTAAAAATAATTTAAATAGGCTAAAAATATATTAAACAAATTGACCATTTTTCTAATAATAATAAAAAAAGTAAAACAGTTTCTCACCCCTGCTACAGGACTTTATCAGATGCTCTAAAAAAAAAAAAAAAAACAACCCGCAGAGGTTGGGAGGAGAATACACACATATGAAAAAAGGTTCACTGAGTTCAATGGGATTTATTCCCTGATATCAAATTGCAGTCTTACTTTGGAGTAGATGTGTCCAGGATGACATTGCCAATGCCATTTACCAAAAGCAACTTTCACCACCAGGGTACCATTCTGCAACAACATAGAAGCTCCTAGAATGTGCACAGATAATGCCATTTCTCCAGGAAATTCAGCTCAAGAGATTATCTATGTTTGAAAGTTGTTCTGAAGAGGAAATGTGTGTGTGTGTGTGTGTGTGTAGTAAGTGCAGAAGCAACTCCAGTAGCCAGCCCAAGAGCACAAAATGTTACATCAGAGTTGATACTTCACTGTCTCTCATCCAGAGAATCAGAACAGATTTCAAAGTTTCTCAGAGGAACTATACCATTCATGTTTTGACAGCTTCTAATTATCATGAAGGAAATCATCAGATGTGCCATGGAGAAAGGGCAGCAAGGCTGTCAGTCTTCAATTGAAAGGAAAGGATCTGTCCTAGAATAAAGCTACAAAGGATCAACAGGCCATCTAAAATAGCACTATTTTATTGGTGTTTTTTTTCTGTATCTTTAATAGCACTAAATTCATCCAGTTGGAGGGGACAGGTAGAAGTATTTTCAACCCTTCAAAATGTAGGGTGTGTGTTTTGCAACATGGAATATGTTACCTTGGCTGAGTAACATTTCTGTCAGGGATGATGGGAGTTGTAGCTCTTCACCTCTGGTTCAAACTCACCACCTTGTTATGCAGCAGAGCCGACCAGCTTAGATCAGTGGTTAATGCTTTCCTTCAAAGCAGCAGAGTTTCAGAGAATAGGCTGAAGATCCTGACAAACTCTCCAAGCCTTCTCACTCTTCTCCAGGTGTCTCCAAAACGTCTCCAGGATTCACTCAGGCAACTCAGTAGTTTTATATAAAACCTACTTTATTCTTCTATATAAATATACTATATGGTCAACAAATCACAATCTCTACACACTACTCCACAATATCTCCAAACTACTCCACCTCTACTCAACCATATCTCCAAACTACTCCAACTCTACGCAACCACAATACATTGGCAAACATTGCAATTTTATAGCCATTGTTTATCACCACCCACTAGTTAGTTTCCACCCAGTGGGTGTGTACTTCCATTCTGATTGGTCCACATAGTTCCACCCATGCTTAAGACCAACCCATGTATTTCAACATTTCACCTTGTACACTTAATGATTCTCAGGTGTTTCCAATCTGCATTCAGTACCTCTGTCCTTGGCTCTCAGGCCTTCTAGATTACATTAGCAGTTTCACCTGTGTAGCTTCATAATTGCTCTTGCTTAGTCATTGTGACTTTCACATACATATTTTATTTCTTTCACTGTATGTCCCATGTTGCATTTTCCTTAACAATCCCCTCCGAAATAAAATATTGTATGTGTCTTACAATGTCATTCCAACCATTTGTGTCAGCCTTTCATGTTTTTCTGCTGTCAATGCTTTTGTGAACAAATCTGCTATGTTGTGTTGTGTTTCTATATATCTCAATTCTATTTCACCCTTCTGAACCATGTCTCGCACATTTTGATATCTTACACCAACATATTTTGTTCTGTTCTTCAAACTTTCAGTTTCAGCCATTGCTATGCATGACTGTGAATCTTCCAGAATTTCCACTGGTATCTTGTAACTTTCATTTAAATCATTTAGCAATTGCCTAATCCACTGTACCTCATTTACTATCTCATTCAAAGCAGCGAATTCTGCTTCCATTGTGCTTAACGCTACATTAGTTTGTTTTCTACTTCTCCAAACTATTGGACTTTCACTATATTTAATTATCATTCCTGTAACTGACTTCTTGTCTCCTAATTCTGATGCAAATGAACTGTCTACATAACAATCTAGATCTGAACTATTGTTTCTTATTATCAATTTCCTATCTACGGTTCCTTTCAAATATCTCATTAAATGTTTTACCGCTGTCCAGTCTTCAATTTTTGGATCATTAACCCTTCTAGACAATACATTTACAGCATAAGAAATGTCTGGTCTGGTGTGGCAAGATATGAATTGTAAAGATCCTATTATACTTCTGAAGAGAATCTTGTCCTCAAACGCTCTAGTTGTTTCTTCAGACACAAAACCAGTTGTCATTGGAGCTCTTACTATTTTTGCATTCTGTAATCCACACTTTTCAATCAGTCTTTCAATTTTATTTCTCTGACTTAACAAACAATGTCCTTCTTCTGTCCATTCAACGCAAATACCTAAATAAGACTTCAATACACCTAAGTCCTTCAAAACAAACTTCTCAGACAATTCTCTTTTTATTAGCTCAATTTCCTGTTTTGACTTTGCTGCTATGCACAAATCATCTACATAAATCACTAATACTATGTCTCCTTTTGTATAAACACAAGCATCTGCAATGCTCCTCTTGTAACCTAGCTTAACTAGCTCATCATTGATGCACAGATTCCACGCTCTGGCACTTTGTTTTAAACCATACAACGCTTTCTTTAATTTATATACTCTTTGACTACCATTTTCTTCGAAACCTTGTGGCTGTTCCATAAATATTTCTTCATCCAAAATCGCATTCAAGTAAGCTGTCTCAAAATCAAAATGTTCTACAACTAAATTCCTTTTTACTGCTACAGCTAGAACCATTCTCAGACTTTCTGGCTTTGCAGTTGGAGAATATGTCTTATCATAGTTCTCATACTGCTGTTGTGCAAAACCCTTAGCCACTAACCTAGCTTTATATTTGATACTTCCATCTGGCATTTCTTTCCTTTTGTATACCCATTTACAACCAATTACTTTCTTGTCTTTGGGTCTGTCAACAATTTCAAAAACATCTTTATTTACCAGGCAACCAAACTCATTATCCATTGCATCAAGCCATCTTTCCTGTTCTTCACTAGAATAACTTTCCAATTCTTCAAAACTTTCAGGCTCTTCTACTGCTAAACAAGCTCTTGCCTTTGTCACAACAAACCTATCTGGAGGCTTTCTAACTCTATGACTACGCCTGGGAATAAAATCTGCTGTTCTGTCTCTTTCATCCTCACTTTCTCTACTGGGAGTTGTAGTTCTATGACTAAATCTCTTGTCTTCAGTCATTCGAGTAGTAGTAGGCCTAGATGCTATCTCATCATCAGAAGAACTACCACTGCTGCTAGGTGATGCTTCCTGCTTAACTGAAACCCCTCCGTTTCCTGAGGTTGGTTCAGTTTGTGCTTCTGGCTCATTTGAACTCCCTAATCTCAAAAACACTTCTTTATTGGCATGCAGTTTGTCCCAACCAGCATGTCTCTCAAAATTTGCAGACCTAGAATACTGCACTTGTTTTCCTCCCAAATGAAACTTGTAGCTATTTCCAGAATACCCCAAAAACCTAAGCCTTTTGCTTTTGGGTTCTCCTTTCCTCCTGAAACAAGCAGGTGTGTAAACATGAGCAAATTGTCCAAAAACCCTTAAGTACTTGTAATTTGGCATTCTCCCATACAATACCCTGTAGGGAATGTCTTCAATTTCTGAATGATACAATCTGTTACTGATATGTATTGCAGTCAAAGTTGCTTCTGCCCAAAAACTATCTTTCACCCCTGCATCTGCCATCATACAAGCAGTAATTCTTTTTATATCTTGTATTTTCTTCTCTGCTAACCCATCCTCACTAGGACAAAGGGTGCTCAGCAGTGGCTCCTCTTCGTCTTGGAAAGATGTGACCAGTGGGGTGCCACAGGGTTCTGTCCTGGGCCCAGTGCTATTCAACATCTTTATCAATGACTTAGATGAGGGAATTAGGGGCATACTTATCAAATTTGCAGATGACACCAAATTGGGAGGAGTAGCTAATACCCTAGAGGACAGGATCAAAATTCAGAATGACCTGGATAGACTGGAGAGCTGGGCCAAAGCTAACAAAATGAAATTCAATACGGAGAAATGTAAAGTACTGCATTTAGGGCGGAAAAATGAAATGCATAAATATAGGATGGGAGAGACCTGGCTGAATGAGACTATGTGCGAAAGGGATCTAGGAGTCCTAGTAGACCACAAGTTGAACATGAGCCAACAGTGTGATGCGGCAGCTAAAAAGGCCAATGCAATTTTGGGCTGTATCAATAGAAGTATAGTGTCCAGATCAAGGGAAGTAATAGTGCCACTCTATTCTGCCTTGGTCAGACCTCACTTAGAATACTGTGTCCAGTTCTGGGCACCACAATTCAGAAAGGATATTGACAAATTGGAGCGTGTCCAGAGAAGGGCAACTAAAATGGTGAAAGGTCTGGAAACAGTGCCTTATGAGGAGAGACTTAGGGAGCTGGGTATGTTTAGCCTGGAAAAAAGACGGTTTAGAGGCGATATGATAGCCCTGTTTAAGTATTTGAAGGGATGTCACGCTGAGGATGGAGCAGGCTTGTTTTCTGCTGCTCCAGAGACTGGAACACGGAGCAATGGGTGCAAGCTCCAGGAACAGAGCTTCCACCTCAACATGAGGAGGAACTTTTTGACAGTAAGAGCTGTTCGGCAGTGGAACACACTCCCTCGGAGCGTGGTGGGGTCTCCTTCCTTGGAGGTCTTTAAACAGAGGCTGGATGGCCATCTGTCGGGGATGCTTTGATTGTGATTTCCTGCGTGGCAGGGGGTTGGACTGGATGGCCCTCGTGGTCTCTTCCAACTCTGCAATTCTATGATTCTATGATTCTATGATTCTATGACAAGCAGGGTTTGTAGTTTCATGCCTTATTCCCACCTTTTGAAACCAGTTAAACAATTGATTTAAAAATTCTCCTCCTCTATCAGTAATGATGGTGCCTACTCTGCTATCAAATTCTCTTTCCACCATTCTTACCCATGCTTTTAAACTTTGCCCAGCGTCAGATTTGTTTTTCATTATTCTCACAAATGCAAACCTTGTATACCTATCAACAATTACTAGGAAATACTTGCTTCCCCCTAAGGACAAGCAATTAGCTTGGGCAACATCTGCATGTACATACTGAAATGGTCTTTGAGCAATTCTTTTTGTTTTCTTAGCTACTGGAAAAGCTCTGACCTTTACCTGATGACATACCTTACAATCTAAGTGGTTTTTGCATTCAGTAACTTTTAAATCTGGACACATACTGATTAAATTCTTTAAACATTTGAAGCTCGCATGGCCGAATTTTCTGTGAAGCTCATGTATGCAGTCTTTGTGGATTGGAATATTTTCTATGTTATTAGCTTCTTCAATCCTGTAGCTATCAATATTGTCCTCCAAATAATAAAGTTTGTCCTTTTTCAAACCTATGCCACGCAATTCCCCATTCAGTTTTATCTTACACATGTTCTTTTCAAAGATGACTGTGTAGTCTCTTTCTGTTAATCTGCTTACTGATAACAAATTATTTTCTAACTCCTTTACATGTAAGACATAATTAAAATTCTCTTTTAGCCCTGGAATGTACACAGTACCCATTTGATTTACAGTACTTAGCTCTTTCCCGTCAGCCAAAACTACAGCATTTACATTAGCTGATTTTCTATTACTTATTAAATTTATATCATTACACATCACAGATGTGGCTCCTGAATCAACTAGCCATTTAGAATTTGCATTTTGTTTTTCCTTAATCATGGTTGCAACCCCCTTTTTATTACCACTGTCCCTCAAAAATGGAGGTCTGGACTGTTTCTGATACTGCCGCGGCTGCCATCTGCTCTCTGCTTGCTTGCGTCTCTCAGCTGCAAAATGTTTACAATGTCTCTGCAGATGACCAATCTTCTTACAATAAAAGCACCTCCGTTGCTCCCTTGTAGAGGCTGCTTCCTCCTGCGTTCGCCAGTCAGGAGTTGTTTGTTGTTTTGGCACAGTCTTTAAGCTTGCTGAGTCACCCTGCTCAGACATTCTTCTCTGGTTCTCTTCCAGTATTCTGGCCACAATTAAGTCTCTATTAAGCTCAGCTTCTGGCAAGTTCTGCAAGCTGTTCGTTATGTTGTCCCACGAAGAGTCTAGCGATTCTATTAAAATGTAGCATTGCTGCTCTTTGCTAATTTGCACTCCCCTCAGTTCAGCTTGCACAAATAAATCTTGCATTATTTTTAAATGTTCTATCACACACTGCCCTTTAGCCATCTTTTGCCTGTATATTCTTTTAGACCATAGCATTTTTGCAAAAGCAGTTGAAGGAGTGTGTAATCTCTGCAAGGTATCCCACACATCCTTGGCAGACGTTTTATCTCTGACATCATTAATTAAGTCTTCTTCAAGCATGAGATAAAGACAGGCTTTTGCTTTACTATCTCTCTCTTGAGTGGCTTCATCAGCATCGGCTGCCAGCCCTGTTTCAACTGTTGACCACAGACCTTCCTTTACTAGTAGAGATTGGGCATAAATCTTCCAGGTAGAGTAGTTGTTTCTATTTAATTTACTAAACTTTAGAATTTCCATCTTGATTTGTGCAGTGACTCAATTTGACACAGTCCTTCTGAGTATGCATAGCCGACCCGTCTGGGCTTAAGCAAAACACAAAATGATTTACTTCTGAAGCTTATCAGTGCAGCACAAACAGCTTGCTCTGATCTATTGTCCACAAAGCTTTCTTCCACTCTCTGGAACTTTCAGCTTCTGTGGATGCTGGGTGCTCTAGTAACTGGGCCCATAACCCTTGTCAGGGATGATGGGAGTTGTAGCTCTTCACCTCTGGTTCAAACTCACCACCTTGTTATGCAGCAGAGCCGACCAGCTTAGATCAGTGGTTAATGCTTTCCTTCAAAGCAGCAGAGTTTCAGAGAATAGGCTGAAGATCCTGACAAACTCTCCAAGCCTTCTCACTCTTCTCCAGGTGTCTCCAAAACGTCTCCAGGATTCACTCAGGCAACTCAGTAGTTTTATATAAAACCTACTTTATTCTTCTATATAAATATACTATATGGTCAACAAATCACAATCTCTACACACTACTCCACAATATCTCCAAACTACTCCACCTCTACTCAACCATATCTCCAAACTACTCCAACTCTACGCAACCACAATACATTGGCAAACATTGCAATTTTATAGCCATTGTTTATCACCACCCACTAGTTAGTTTCCACCCAGTGGGTGTGTACTTCCATTCTGATTGGTCCACATAGTTCCACCCATGCTTAAGACCAACCCATGTATTTCAACATTTCACCTTGTACACTTAATGATTCTCAGGTGTTTCCAATCTGCATTCAGTACCTCTGTCCTTGGCTCTCAGGCCTTCTAGATTACATTAGCAGTTTCACCTGTGTAGCTTCATAATTGCTCTTGCTTAGTCATTGTGACTTTCACATACATATTTTATTTCTTTCACTGTATGTCCCATGTTGCATTTTCCAGGCTGATCACTAAGCTGATCCAGAGTCACTAAGGAACAAGAAGGAGGTATCATCATACAGTTGCTTCCCAGTAGTCACTGGGCTTTGATTCCCAGGACCCCCCTTTCATGGATACCCAAATCTGGGGATGCTCAAGTCCCATTATATACAATGGCATAGTACAGTGGAGTCCCATATATGAAATGGAAAAATCAAGATTTACTTCTTGAAATTTATTTCTTTGGGAATATTTTCAAGCTATGGATGTATAAATCCATGGATATATAGCACCAACTGTAATCCAATCGTGTAGCAAAATGGCATCCTTTATATAAAATGGTGAACAACTGAAAGGTTTGCTTTTTGGAATTATTTAAAAAAAATATTTTTGAGCTGTGGTTGGTTGAATCTATGGATACTGAGGACTGACTATAGATGATTAATTGGGTCAGTTTATGGATGTGTGAAACACATTTGAAAAGATGTTTTATTGTGAATCAATGTTCAGTATTAATGGGTAACATCTCCACTCACATTCTGGACTAATCATGTCAGACTTAACTAGTGCAAAGGTCTCATCATAAAGTTCTGTGAAGCAATGTAACTTCTAACACAATAGAAAGGGTGCAATCAGACCCGTTGCCTGCAGTACACACATAGGAAGGAAAGTTCACTGAGTCTGGAGACACATGCCTTCTTTCTCCTTTCATTTAGAGTAGAGATGTAATTCTTCACTACCATCTCAATGGTAGCAATGAATAATTTAAGCAATTTTCTTCCCTCTGAAAGAAAGTCTTTGAGAACCACACAGTTTTTGAATGATTTAAATAATAATAATAATAATAATAATAATAATAATTGTTCATTTATATCTTGCCTTTCTCCCAATAATGAGACTCAAGGCAGCCAACAACATACAAACCAATGCCTGTGTGCCATTTTCTGAAAGCAATGCCTGTGTGCCATTTTCTCTGAAACTATAAATCTAAATTACACCACCAGATAGAGTAATTCTTATTGCATGATTGACATAATTTCTGTATTTCTAGGTGTTGCATAACCATGGATATGAGGCAGAAACAAAGAACAG
Source organism: Gambelia wislizenii (assembly GCA_030847615.1). Taxonomy (NCBI): domain Eukaryota; kingdom Metazoa; phylum Chordata; class Lepidosauria; order Squamata; family Crotaphytidae; genus Gambelia; species Gambelia wislizenii. The sequence goes on along the minus strand of JAUMIR010000004.1, from coordinate 308,879,801 downwards.
CCATAGAGTTTTTGACCAAAAAGGGATGTACTGCTGCCAATATCCACAGAAGGCTGAGAAATGTGTTTGATGAGAAGACAATTGATGAGAGTAATGTGCAAAGATGGGTGAAAATGCTTAAGGAAGGCAACACCAGTGTTGAAGGCAAACCACACAGTGAAAGGCCATTGACAGCAGTCACCAATGAAATCCAAAACAGGGTGGACAACATGATTTGCACAGACTGGCATGTGACTATCTGAGGGATTATTGAGGTGCTGTCTAGCTGATTATCCACAACTTTGGATACAGGAAAGTGTGTGCCAAGTGGGTTCCTCATTAATTAACAGTTGATTGGAAATAGAGGCAATGACACATGTGTTCTGAATGGTTGGCAGCAGGCGAAGCTCATGAGGACACCTTTTTCTGGGGGTAGGTTTGAACTGGTGATAATACCTGAACATACCTGTTTAACCCAGAGATCAAGAATCAGTCCATGGATGGTGGCACTGTACCTTCCCTAGGCCAAAGAAATTCAAAAACAGTGCTCAAAACAGACATTTACAGGGATGACAAGGGGTGATTTTGCTTGATTTCCTGGAACATGGGACAACCATGAACAGCAACCACTACATTGCATCATTCCAGAAATATGAGAAGTCATCCATAAGAAAAGACCATAGAAACAGCTGAATGTAATCCAGTTAGACCATGAAAATGCTTGGCCCCACACTTCTTTGGCAACATCACAGGTTCTTGCACAAATGGGATGGTCTGTGGTGCCACATTCACCTTATAGCCCTGATTTGGCACCCTCAGACTTTTTTTTAAATGGAGATTGCGGTCCAAATGGTAAAAACAATCCTAATGGAATTTGAAAGGAAGATGATATGTCTATATGGACATTCACATCAATACATCTCATTCAGAAGGAGGGGCAGCCAAATCCACCTTAAATTCCGTCAGGGAAGTCTTTGAGGCTTTTCTCTGAGTTTTTCAACAGCTCCTTAGGGATGCAAGTGTGTGATCACTAAGATAGTTGCATTACCATTGCTGCACTTAGGCAGTGCAAGCTGATTGGCTGGATGAGCATAGGAGTGGGGCTTGTCCCTTCATATTCGCTGGGGTTTGGTTCCAGGACCCCCGTGGATACCAAAATCCATGAATACTCAAGTCCCATTATATGCAATGGTATAGCAAAATGGTGTCCCTTATATAAGATGACAAAATCATCTTAGTTACCTTTTTGGATTATTATTTTTCTAAAGAATATTTTCAAACTGTGAATACTTAAATCTGTGGATACCAAATCCGTGGATATGGAGGGACAACTGTATTCTCATATATATATATATATATATATATATGAACTACATATGATGATTTTTGTAAATCATAACTGTGTAAAAGGCAGGAAGGCTAGATTGTTTTTGTTTGGCAAGATGCCAGCCTGAAGTAACTTCAGTTTAAGTAAATTGCAACCACTTCAACATAGCCTGAACAGATGTAAAATATCTGAAGACTTCTGTATCTTTAATAATTATGTTGGTAAGACAGCCGGACAACAGCAGAGGCAGCTCCCAAGGCACCTGTGAGCTCCTGGGGCTTTAAAACGCCCTCTCAGCCCTTCTCCAGAGTCCCTGGCAGCAGAGGAGGAAGCCTAGCAGCAACAACAGCAGAACAACAGCAGAGGCATCTCCCAAGGCACCTGTGCTCTCCTGGGGCTTGAGATTATAAGTTTAAGGGCAAGGGTTATTTTGGTGATTATATGCCCCATTACTGAATTTTTACTCCAACACTAGCTCTATGTGTTTCTATGTTTTGTAGTTGATTTTAATGTGCTAGTTCAGGAGGAACCTTGTCCCTGAGGGTGACAACTAGTTCTTCTGAACTGATGCTATATGCCAGTTGCCCTTGCTTTCTAGTGCTATAAATTTCTACTGTTAATTTTTGAATAGAAAAGGAGAGGTCAACTTTAGAAATTAATCCTCCCACCAACTAACTCAAAAAGGGTGCGAATGGTACTTAATACTAAACCTCTACCTTAATACAAATTCTTTGTTTTTATTTACTTTGAAAGTCTTAATATTAGAGAACGTGGGCCAGTAGGGAAATACTTATTTTTTCTGAAACAATTTTAATTTCCAGTTACCTTGTTTTAATGTTTCAAAATATTACTATAAATACTCAAATAGGAATGAAGAATTTAATTTTAGTTATGTAACTTTTCAAATAGTCAACCTAAACAAGGGTGAACAGAACTCACACTTAATTTTGAGTGTACGAACAATATCAACCTGTAAGTAAATAATTAACTAAATCATTCAATTTCATGTTCTTCCTTGCTAAGTAAGATAGGCAGCTTAAAACAAAATCGATGGTGTTTACGAGAAATGGATACAAGTCTTTAGGAATTACACCAATGGCGGCAGAATCCCTCCCAAACAAAACCAGGAAGCAAGCAAAGATCACCCAATATCTTGAAAATAAAATAGATGTTGCCCTCCCTGAAAAAGCTCCAAATCACTCAAATTCTATAGTGGACTTACAGGTACCAATGGATGCACTTTCTTCTGGACATCACACAATAGCAATGAGAGATGCAGATCTTGCACCTGTCCCTGAAAAAACACAACCCAACGATAACAAAATCCAGTTAAATAATGCAATTGCTAAGCAACTACAAGAACTTGCTGAAGACAAGAAGAAACTAAACCAAGTCACGCCTCCCACTTTCACAGAGAATCTACCAATCGCAGGATGGATTTTCTTGCTGATGAAGGAGATTGAGAATATAAAAACTTTCTTACTGGCAAGCAACAATCTTCTAACACTATTAGCAAATAACATAATCAGCTCAAGTTGCCCCAAGAAACAAATCAATAAATAATAAAATTAGTCCAAGTATTCCGAGAAACAAATCATCAAACAATATTAGCATTTATACCACAAGAGCAACTAAAACAAAGGGATCAAGAAACCTGAAGGGAAAAACTAAAACTATCATGAGAAAAAGACCCAAAAAGTAGACGCTACTACACTATAGTGAAAATAAATCACTAAGGGAAAAGGTTCCAAAAGAAAATAGATCAAACAATATTGAAACTCCACAAATGAAAGAAATAGCTAAGATATGAGCAGATAATACAGAAGCGCCCAAATTAGTAAAGAAAATTGGACTACATACACACTCAACCCAGTCAAGAACAATAGAAATATAAAGAGAACAGTCAATCTCTCAAGATCCCTGGAACCTTCTCTCGTTAAAAAGGAAAGCTTCTACTGAGAAGGGCACTAACACTGCTAACAATGGAAAATGGAACTTAAAATTAAACCATTAAAAACTGGTCTTGATCAACTTCCCTAAACCTAAGGGTCTCATATCATAGTTTGAACGAAAGTACCACCTATTAACCATATTAAACTTATTAAAACCTTACAAGTTCTCTATAAAGGATATAAAGCAAGTTGAATATATTTTTTACATGCGTGCAGTGGTTACCATTACTGAAAAGGACATAGTCAATATAATTTTGGCCTGCAAGAGCACCCTAGCAAAATATGGAATTTTAGTCTCTAGATTCTTTGAGAATCAAGCTCCCCCACAGGAATTAGTTCCCACATGCAAAGTAAATCAGAGCAAAAATGACCACCAACAAAATTTAATAGTTCTCAAAACACCTAAACGTTCATACTTTGATGAAATAAAGAACTCTTATTCAGTTAAATCACTTTCTATTAAGTATACTGTGTTTGACAGAGAAGAAAACAAATTAATAAATTCTTTTTGTGCTCTCCCCATGGAGTCACAAGTTGAAATAATTTCGAGACTAGAACTTTTGAAATCCTATTTAGTTGGGTTGTGCTCCGATAAAAACATGACACTAAATAGTACAATGAAAAATGATACTACAAAATACTCCACCTCTCCCAAACATGTGGAAACCCTTAAAGGGGGGAGAACACCACCCTGAGTCAAATGTGGTAAACAAGGCAGACCTTAATCCTATATTAAGTGAGACTCAGACTAGAAACAATGAAATGTACCTATCTGAAAATATAAGAAAGATGGAAACCTCTACATGGCCTGAAATGAGATTCCTAGATGAAAATGAGCTAGGATCGCCAGTGAAACAACCATCTTTGCCTACTTGTCAATCTAATCAAATTAAATAGAAATTTACAAATGTTAGTAGGCCAAGTCTCGATTTTGAAATTATCAGGTATATGGAAGACCCTGAAGAAATTCCAGGAAAGATACATCCAACACATCATCTTGAACAGAACAATAAAAAGCTGTTAAATTACAAAGAAGAACTGTCTTATCAAACAACAGAGCAAACATCAAAAAGAAAGCTCCATTAACCAAAACAGTAATGCAACACTAGCAAAGACTACCTATGAACTTCCATGACCCACCTCTACAAACATGACAAGAAAAGAACACCAAAAAACCACATCAAAGAAAACAAGACCTGATTGTATTATCTTGGAATATAGCTGGCTGGCTCAGTAAAGCAGTGGACCCAGACTTCCTGGACTTCATATCTAATTATGATATTATACTATTACAGGAAACTTGGGCAAGAGAAAATCTAGCTGTAAATGGGTTTTCCGCTTTCTCATTGGATGTAGAACCTAGCCTCCGAGGAGGACATTCAAAAGGTGGCTTAGCCAATTTGATAGCCACCAAAATTCAAGCCAAAATTATGAGATCAGCTTCTTTACTATACCTAGCAATGTCATTGGTTATCAACTTCAAGTCATTCAGTTTACTGATAATAAACATATATCTCCATCAAATATCCAACAACCGACTAAAATAAATTGGGTAAATCTAGAAGAATATATCTTTAATCTAACAAACCTTTATCCAAAAGCACACATTCTTATGGCAGGTGACTTGGATGCCTGAATAGGCCAATCAGATCAATCTCTTTATTCTTATTTCAAACTAAAATGCCCAGAAACAGACATCGATCATCCTATACCCATAAGACATTCAAAAGATAAGGGTTGTAACCATGCTGGACTTCATTTAATGCAGTTGGTAAACAAATTTGATTTAATTATCCTAAATGGGAGCGTTAAAGACAACACACCTGGAGAATACACTTTTCTATCTGGAACAGGAGCTTCCACCATAGACTATTGTATAACCTCATACAGTCTGCTAAATACCATATCCAGTTACCATGTTACTAAACGATTAGAGAGTGACCATCTTCCTCTAGTATTAAAACTCAACATCGTTAACCAGAATACTTTTATAAAGTGCACTGAGATGCTAAACCTTGATGCTGAAAAAAGATTTACAGGGTTGAAATGGTCAACTACAGTAAGCCAAAAGACAATAACACTATTACATTCTGATACCATTCTGATACCATTTGAAGCCAACGTGAAGCTTTGTTGACTTCAGATTCTCCAGACATGTTTTTTTCCTATATTCCATGAATTAATTTCAAACCTGCAAACTTGCTTGAAACCATCAAATGTATCAAAAGTCTATAGGAAAAATTCCAAGCGATGGTTTGACCATGAATGCATCACCATGAAAAAAATCTTCAATAATGCAATATCAACAATATAGAGAGCAGAATTTGCATACTCTACCCTCTGAATGGTTCATGTTAAAAAAGAATTACAAAAAATTGATTATAACAAAAAAAGATCAGGATATAAGATCAACATGGCAAATCTTAATAAATGCTTCAAGGACAAAAGACTCTGCAACCTTCTGGCAAGTGGTGTCCATGGCCTGGCCAAAAACCAAGTCCAAATATAGATTACCACATTTCCCCAAATTGCTGGGAATCTTATTTTAGTTCTATTTTTGCTCCATACAGGCCCAACTATCTAGTTCTCGGGACAGATATAAGTAATCTCCCAAAGTGGCCCCCGGTTTCTGAAAAGAAAATACGTCTCCTGATTTCCAGCTTAAAATTGGGCAAAGCCCTAGGCTGTGACAATATCCCACCAGCGCTATTAAAAAGAAACATAGACTGGTGGGCACTTGTTCTCTCAAAATTGTTTACCTGGATTGACCACACGGCATATATTCCTAAGGATTGGGGATTAGCCATTATTATTCCTGTTTTCAAAAAGGGAGAAAAATCAGACTCAGACAATTACAGACCCATTAGTCTTCTGAGCATAATCAGCAAATTATATGCTTTATATCTCCATGACAAACGGATTGACTGGATAGATCAAGAAAACATTCTTGCAGATGAGCAAGCCGGTTTCAGAACAGGTCGAAGTACAGTTGACCAGGGACTTATCCTTCAAACATCTGGCTGAAAAATATGCACCAGTCAATGAAGGTCTTCATGCTGCATTTATCGACTTTAAGCAAGCTTTGGACTTAATCTCCAGGGGAAAACTTTGGTTAAAATATGAGTCTTATAACATCAACAAGAGATTGGTGTTACTTATAAGGAAGCTATATGAAAATACTTCCTTGAAAGTCAGATGCAGTCCTGTGGGTCATCTAACAAGGAAAATACCTACTCACATTGGTGTAAGACAGGGCTGTATTCTAGCCCCTACCTTATTCAATTTCTACATCAACTCCTTGGTTCAACATCTCATTCCCCCAGTTAGCTGACAGACCAATTTCTGTGTTATTATATGTGGATGATGCAGTACTCTAATCTCAAACAAGAATAGGCCTGAGACGTCTTCTAAGTGCGGTAACCTGTTACTGCAAAGAGGAGCTGTTGACAATAAACTATAGTAAAACAAATATACTGATATTTAACAAGAAAAAGATTAAGCACAAATGGCAGATAGATAGCCAACCAATAGAACACGTTAACTCATACAAATATCTAGGTCTAATATTCCAGTCAACAGGTTCTTGGATTCTGCAAATGAAGCACATCATTGCAGCTGTGCAAAGAAGTACTAAAGCACTCCTTTCCTTTTTTTATACCAAAGGTTGCCAATACATCCATGCAGCAATTCAAGTTTTCATCAGTAAAGTAATATTCCAAATGCTGTACGGCTGTTAGATTTATGCAAATGAGGACTACACGCCTTTTGAAGTTGTACTTTCTAAATTCCCAACCTGTTTCCCAAATGTAATACTTCATCTGGAGACTGGACAAATGTCTATGGAGGCCCTAATTTTGATAATGACAATAAATCTTTGGTTAAAATTGACTTTTTTTGCCTATGGGTCTTGTGCCATTAATTCTGACAGACACCTTCTAAACTAAATGGGAAAAAAAAACATTGACTAAAAAATTGCAAAACATGGGTCTTCTGCCAGATACTCTTAGATCCATGGGGCACTCAAAGCTAAAACAACTATACTCCAACGTATAAAAGATCTAGATCTCCAAAATCATCGTAGTCTGTCTGTGAGATATTTCAACTATTGGGATTGTGCTGGTACATTTGTTATAGCAAATTATTTTATGAACCTAACAATACCCAAACACAGGAAAGCATTCCTGTTACCCAGAGTAAATGTATTACCTTTAGCACACCTTGAGGATAAATACAATAAGACTCCTGTGCTTGAGAGAATATGCCCTTGTAATACAGGAAACATTGAAATGATCAATCATGTATTATTCCACTGTCCTTTTTACTGTTATGCCCGCAAAGATATGATCACCCCAATCCTTCTAAATAAAATGGGGAGATCAGAAACTTTTTACTTAAAATAACTTTTGTCAGACTGCAAACCACAGATAACTTGTAAAGTAGCAGAATTCTGTGCATCTGCAATTACTTGCAGGAAAAGCAAAATTAAATCTAAGATAGCAGAGCATATTGCATCTGAATTACTTTAATCTAGCTAACAGAAGTTGTTTTTTATTCTTACTTAAATTTACTTTCTTCCTAAATTGATTTATTTTACCTTCTTAGCAGACAGATTTATCCTCTTACAATTTAAAAAACAAAACACTTAGTTGTATAAACTATCCTATGTATGCACTTTTCTATTGTATTGCTTGTTAATGTAATATTAATGCATTATTATTTATGCATTATTTTAATTTTATTTTGTTATTTTAATTTAACCTTATTGTTTTAAAGTTTTTTGTTTCTTTAATGCTAGTCTTTGACCGTAATAAAGTATCATTCATTCATGTTACTAAGAGAATTTCAGCAGAAATGCCATCCTCCGCATGGAAGCCTGTGTTATGCTGATTGTGTAGCTGGATATGCACCAGTCTGTTCTTCCTGGTAGAGATGTTTGGTTTAGAAGGGTGCCAGGTGGTGGTGAGCAAGCCTTTCCAATGCAGACTGATCTGCTAGTTCAGTTCCCTAAAGAAGTATGTCCTAATAACAAACTCATTCACTGTACATCAGTCCTTATCTGGCCAAAGCAGCACCAACCATGGGTGTGCACAAAAGGCATGGAATATGGATTGAGTATTGAAGAGAACGAATAGAGAAGCAGGGGGAATGTGGGGCAATGGAATGAATGATCCTGGAAAATGGCATGGTTGCTTGACTGGAACCTTAAACAGAAGCACTCCATACTTGCAGGTATTTCATTGCAGGTGCCACTTTCCTTTAAAAGAGACCCAGTCTAAGAATCTTATGGCTTGTCTAAATGGCAAAAATACTCCTCACAGAATGCAAGGAGAATACAGGCTGTCTTAATGGCATCCCACTTTGCTTCACCATGTTCAGAAGGAGGGCGTCCAAAAACATCAAAATCTGCGGAGGGAACCTTTAGTTTTTTCCTGGAGTTTTTTTTTAAAAAAAAAACTCCAAAGGAATGTGCATTCCTACTCATTGGGATAAGTGATTCAATTTGAATCGCTTTCCTATAAGAGAGGAAGCACAAGCTGACTGTCTAGACAAATGGATTTAATGGACAATATATCAGAGTAGAAGCTAGTATTTAGTCACAGAAATGCTGTGCCAGGAAGTGGAAGAGCCTGATTTTTAAAATAAAAATAATCTATATGGGATCCAGAACTAGGGGCTTACTAATGGGGCAAGCTGCCATGTTGGTTTTTCACCTTAGCAAGCAATCGCTAAGGTGATTAAATGGGATGTTTTTTTTCTTTTGTTCTACAGGTGAAATATCACTCAAGTGTACAATGTAAAATAAGTTTTTTTTTTAAAAAAGAAATATAGTTTGGTGGTGGCAAATAAGGCAAGTAAAAACGTGAGTAAATCACTCATGGCCACCATCTTGACCAGTATGCATGTGAAGCTTTGGGGAGCAAAAGCAACCATTAAGACAAATCACAGTTGCTGTGATTGCTATTACTGCAGAGCTATCTGGGTTTTCTTCACCTTGTATAGATGGGGCCTAGGTAGTCAGGAGTTAGAGACTGAACTCCATTATAAAATGGCCAAACAATTGCAGAAGCATGCTGAGTCATAATGGCTGACTCCATGAACTACCAACTCATGCCTAGTCAGGCCACTAGAGGGCAATGTCATATATATATATATATATAGAGAGAGAGAGAGAGAGAGAGAGAGGGAGAGAGAGAGAGAGCTCAGACCAGAGCGCACTTCCTCCTTTTCTTCTTGTGAATGCTGATGCCTGGTGAAGCAGTTTGTCCGTCAATGGTAAATATTTGTACATATTGCAACTGTTTGACTTTGAAAATAAAAGTGCCTCCTGCTTATTTTGATGTCAAACACTCTTTGTGAGAGTATTCTTGGGAACGGGTTGCTACTACATCTGCTGAGATAGTTTTTGGCTTCTACTGGGGATTGAGGGACCTATCATCCCCTGACAGTGGGTTATGGGCCCAGCTGATTGATCTCAGATTAGATAAGGTGCACCCTGAAAGTTCCTAGAGACAAAGCACCACTAACAACTATGGACGTGATTAAAGCGGAAACCCTGATCTACAGGTCTGTACAGAGATCTGAATTCAAGGAAGAATCCAGATGCATAGAAAAGCAACAGTATTTACCTAGGCACAGTGACCTTAAAGATCTATATCCGGTCATGGACAGCAGAGGTCTTCTACATGTTGGAGGTAGACTTCAAAGAGCTAAGATCAAGTATCAAAGACCTTTGACAAACTTAGTCACCCTGTTCAGAGTTAGATAAATCATTTTGGGTTTGCTATATAAATGGATAAGTTAGGTCATAGGATGGCAAAATTTCGTTGAAATTTTGAGCGGGGAGTGTGATGTCCAGCCAGGACTGTTTAAATCTCCCCTGCATTTTCCTTTGTTTTCTTTTCAAGGCCTTAGCATGTTTGAGTATAGGAATACTCCATTGTATTAGACTTGTGGGAGGAGCTAAGAATTCCCCTGCATTTTTCTAGGTTTTGGTTTGTTCCTTCCCAGCAAGCTCTGTTTTACTTAGAAGCTTTTTAGTTCCTTTGGGCAGTTTTTACTGTGAGCTTGCAGAGAGCAGTTCTGGTGGCAAACAGGCCCAGAAAGCCGGGAAGGGCATTTCTTACACCATCAGCCAAATTAGTTGCCAACAACAAAGGAATCAGGAGCTGAAAGACCCTAAACCAGCTTCATTGAGTGAGGAGATCAAACCCAGAGAGATGTCACCCTGAAGACTGCTGAAACTCCAACTGTAAAGTACCTTTCATTTCAAGCCTTTTAGAGCTGGGGAGGAGAAAGCCCTTTTCTTTTGTTCTTTAAAATAAACTTCCCCCTTTTTTGAACTGGATTTTCAGCATCAGAGCCTTTTTGGGTAAAGGAGTTTGATCTCACCAGGGTACTGGCGTTGCACACCCAAACCTGCCAACACCTTTAGTTGGGTGTGTCTTCACAGTGGGGGTGGGGGGCGTTTAGGGATTTTTATCTGTAATGTATTTTAATTTTTGTAAGCCGCCCCGATTGTTTCAACAGAGGGGCGGGGTATAAATAAATAAATATTATTATTATTATCATTATTCCCAGAATCTTTTTTGTTTTGTTTTGTTTTTGAGTGTTTTTGGCTAGTTGGCCATGAAAACAGTTAAGTTTCAGCCAGGCTATGTGTTAGAACTATCTTCAAGCAGCCTTGAAGAGCTGCCAGCTGCCAGCTGTTTGTGTTTCATAGCTGGAGATTTTTCTTATTCAGACAGCATAATGGCAGATACTAGCCACATTCATTTTGAGAAATTGGCTGATGGAAATTATCCAGCCTGGAGTTTATATATGGAAGCTTTATTAATTAAGGACAATTTGTGGCATGTTTTAGAAAATGAAAGTGTGATCCCAGAGGGTTCAGAAGATGAAAAAGAATCATTCAGGCTAGCAGACCAGAAGGCAAGAGCTGCAATTCTCTTATTGCTCAGCCCCTCCCAGTTAATACATGCGGCTCCAGCAAAGATAGCCTTTTAGCTATGGACAGCTTTGAAAGTGGTTCATCAGAATTCATCCTGCCTCTCAAAGATGATATGGACTAAGAGACTTTATAACACAAAGCTGTCTACTGGAGGCTGCGTGAAAGCCCACTTGGAGGAACTGAGACAGCTTTTTCAAGAGGTGGCCAATAGAGGGGTGGACATTCCAGAAGCCCATATGTGCTTTACTTTATTGGGCAGTTTGCCAAAGGAATGGGATTTCCTAATGTACTAGTCTGCAGACCCCCAGGGAGCGTGATTTGTCTGTAGACCTGGTAGCTGGGTGTATTCTAGAAGAGGTCCAGCTGAAGCAATTTGATTCCTGGACAGAGGGGAATAAACAGACAGAAATTACCAGATGCAATCGGGAGAGCACTGAAACAGAAGCATCTGTGGAGGAGGGTGCCTACATCTATGTAAAATGCTGCTTCAGATGCAAAAAGCCTGGACATTTTCAGAAGGACCGTAAGATACCTGCACTAGACAATAGGGGTGGCACAGCTGCAGGACAAAGGAAGGGTACATCATCACAGGCTGCAAGCCATGCTTCACAGAAACCTGGCTGGGAGAGGATAGCACTGTCACGTGGATGCAGGCCCTCCCAGCTGGGTATTTTGTCAGTGAGCAGGTGAGGGAAAGTGGGCGGGGGGGGCGGAGTGGCTCTGGTTTATAAGAACAATGTCACTTTGACCAGGATACCTGCCCAAAACACAGTCCACTTTGAGTGTATGTACCTTAGCCTGAGGACTAGGGATAATTTGGGGATTCTGCTAGTATACCAACCACCCAGTTGTCTAGCAGACTTCCTAACTGAGCCAACACAGCTGGTCTCAGAGTTGCTGTTGGAGTCACCCAGACTTTTAATTTTGGGTGACTTCAACATTCCACTTGAGGCCAATTTGAGAAATCTGACTGGTGCGGCTCAGAAGTTCATGGAAAACATGACAAACATGGGCCTATCCCAAATGGTCGTCGGGCCCACGCATTGTGCGGGTCATACCCTCGATGGAGTCTTCAGTACGGAACAGGAATATCCGTGGGCAGAGGTTATAAAAACCACCACATTTTCATGGACGGATCTTTTCCTGGTCAAGACTGAACTAAGAATCTCTTCCCGCCCCACTGGGGGTGGTGGACCCATTAGAATGTTCTGGCCCCAAAGGCTAATGGAACCAATAGGATTCCAGAAAGCCTTGGAGGGTTTAATGGTTGGTAACGCCGGTGACCCTGTTGAAGCTTTGGTTAATAGCTGGAACACCGACCTTACCAAGGCTATCGACACGATCGCTCCCAAGTGTCCTTTCCAACCCACTCCAAACCGTAAGCCATGGTTTACATCAGAGCTTAGGTAAATGAAGCGGGTTGGACAACGACTAGAGCACAACTGGCGGAAAACTCGACTCTTATCCGATAAGACTCGTCATAGGAACTTTCTCTGGTCCTATCGAGAGGCAATACATGCAGCGCAGAGATCCTTCTCCTCTGCATGTATTGTGTCTGCAGAGTCCCGTCCAGCAGAGCTGTTTAGGGTGGTAAGGGAGATGACACACGTTATTCCTGTGCAGAACCAATTGTTTAACCCAATGACGGCCTGCTGTGACGCGTTTAACAACTTCTTTGCAGATAAAATCTCTTGGATAAGAGCCAACTTAGATGCCAGTAATTTGACAGAAACACTTGACGAGGTGTCCAGGAACTCCATTGATGTAAGTTTACTGGATCAATTTCAATCCGTGAGTACTGAGGATGTGGACAAGCTACTTGGTAGAGTGAGGAAGACGACCTGCCCTCTCCATCCTTGCCCTTCATGGCTGGCCATCCAGGGGGGGGTGCCCTGATGGTGTTCCTTAAGGACATCATCAGTGCATCCCTCAGAGAAGGGTGTGTTCCATCTTGTTTAAAGGAAGCAGCCATTAGGCTGCTCCTGAAAAAATCTTCCCTTGACCCCCTGGACATAAATAACTATAGGCCGGTTTCTATGTTACCATTCTTGAGCAAAGTGATCGAGAGGACAGTTGCACTTCAACTCCAAGTGGTCTTGGATGAAACCTATTATCTAGACCCATTTTAAACTGGCTTTAGGACGGGATTTGGATTTGAGACTGCCATGGTTGCCTTGACTGATGACCTGCGTCTAAGCATTGACAGGGGTAGTGTGACCCTGTTGGTGCTTTTGGACATCTCAGCGGCTTTCGATATGGTAGATCATAGTATCCTCTTGGATCGCCTGAGTGGGTTAGGAATCGGAGGCACTGTGCTCCAGTGGTTCCGGTCCTTCCTCTCGGGCAGGTCCCAGAGGGTGTTGTTCGGGGACAACTGCTCTAGTAGAAAAGAGCTTACTTGTGGCATTCTTCAGGGTGCCATCCTGTCCTCGATGCTGTTTAAGATCTATATTAAGCCACTGGGTGAGTTTATTTGGAGTTATGGGGCTGTGTTTTATCAGTATACAGATGACACCCAGATCTATTTCTCCTTGTCCCGATCATCGGCCTCGAATTCTGATGGCGTCTCTCCTCTTAATGATTGTTTTAAAGCAGTAATAGGCTAGATGAGGAAAAACAGATTGAGATTAAATCCAGACAAAATGGAGGTGCTTATGGTAGCGGCCACAAAACCAGGAGTTGGGTTGCAACCTCCAGTCCTGGATGGGGTCACGCTCTCCGTTAAGGACTGTGTTCACAGTCTGGGGGTGCTCCTTGATTCATCGCTTCAGATGACTAATCAGGTGAATGCAATGGTCAGGAGTGCCTGTTATCAGCTTCAGCTGATACGCCAGCTATGCCCTTTCCTGGGATTAAGGGACCTCGAGACTGTGGTGCACATGCTGGTAACCTCTCATCTAGATTTCTGCAATGCACTCTACATGGGACTACCCTCATGCTTGGTCTGGAAACTTTAGTTGGTACAAAATATGGCAGCCAGAGTGGTCTTGGGAACATCTCGGAGAGACCATATAACTCCAGTATTAAAATCTCTCCACTGGCTGCCTATCAGTTTCCAGGCCCAGTATAAGGTGTTGGTTATTACCTTTAAAGCCCTAACGGGTCCAACTTATCTCCGGAACCGCCTCCTCCCATACAATCCTCCCAGCGCACTCTGGTCCTCTGGGAGGAATTTGCTTCAGCTACAAAAATCTAGGCTGTCTGCAACCTCCCAGAGGGCCTTTCTGGTAATCGCCCACAAATTGTGGAATTACCTGCCTAATGATATTTGTCAGATGACGAGCCTGAGTAGCTTTAAAAAAGCACTAAAGACGGATCTCTTTCAGCAGGTCTTTCCTAATTAGATCCCGGCCTCATGGTCTCCTGGCCTCTTTTAGTCTGCTGGGTATTTATTGTTTTTAAATGTGATTTTAGATTAGTGGCTTTTTAATTTATATTTGTTTAATATCTTTTTATGTGGGAGGGTGCGGGTGGGTGGTGTTTAGGGATTTTTATCTGTATTGTATTTTAATTTTTGTAAGCCGCCCTGATTGTTTTAACAGAGCGGTGGGGTATAAATAAAAATTATTATTATTATTATTATTATTATTATTATTATTATGCCTTGCTAGCAAAACACTATCCTGATGGTACTGAGGGAAGAATTTGGTTACTTGATAGTGGAGTGACACACAATATGGTAAATGATGTAAAGCTGTTAAGCAATGTTAAAAAGGCTTCTATAACCAATATTACCCTTGCAGATGGTGCTCCCAGCGAGGTGCAGAAAATGGGCACTGCATATGTGCCATCTTTTGTTAAAGATTTTGAAAATGTATTATGTATTAGTGAACTGGAGAATATATTGAGTGTGTCCCAAATGACTACTGATGGTTATAAAGTGATATTTGAGGGGGATCACTGTACAATAACAGAAAAGCACAACACGAATAATGTCTGTGCAAAAGGGATAAAGAAACATGGGTCATATTACATGTTGCCTAAAGGGAAGGTGGCAAATGTGAACCCTGCAGATAATGTGCCCCCACATGATAAGTGTGTTCATTACTACCACAGGCTAATGGGCCATGCTAGTTACAAAGGGTTTAAAATTGCTAGCAAAAGTGTGCCCTGATTAAAGCATGAAACACTGCTCCAAATTCTTAGAATATGATGTGTGTAGGAAAGTTAAGGTGAAGGCTTTCCCTATTGCCAAAAAGACCCAGTGTCTCACCAAGAGACCCTTTGAAGTTGTCCATGCTGATTTGGCAAGCCCCTATAAGCCCACTGAAGGAGGTAACCACTATTTATTTGTGACAGTGGACAGACACACTAGGTACACCTACATATACTTACTGAAGAAGAAAAAAATAGGCTGCAGACAGGTTCCGTGAGTGGGTGAACTCAGTGGAACAAGAATTTTCTTCTCATAAGGTTTCCTGTCCAGTGATGGATAGGGGAGGGGAATTCTTATCCAACAGTCTGCAGACTTGGATGCGTAGGAGGGGCATTAGACACAAGACCACAAATCCAGCATCTCCAGGGGAGGATGGGCTTGCAGAAAGGAAAATTAGGATGTTAAAGTGCATAATGGAGTGCATGATGGAAGATGCACAAGCCTCAGGTGGGCTGTGGGTGAGGCAGTGAAGATTGCTACTTACCATTTAAATAGGCTGTGGACGTCTAGCATCAACCAGACCCCATATTGTCTATTGTATGGTAGAGCACCAAACCTCAAGCTCCTGAGGGTTTTTGGACAGTATGCAAATGTACTGATTCACCCGAGCCTAAGGAAGCCTGGGCAGCCTAAAACCAGGAGGCTGTGTTTCCTAGGCTATGAGGGTAATAAGTAAACGTTTTCTCCCCATCCTGGAAAGGTGGTGTTCTCCAGTCGTGCAAACTTTGGAATGCACTCAGGGTGGGACAGACTGCATTGCAATCGGGAAGTGTTTGTTCCCTTGGGGAGGGATATGCCAACAACTCCCCAAAGTCCCACAAATGGAGGGGTGGTAATGTCTGATGATGAAGGGGAGGCACAGGAAGAAAAGCCTGACACTTCACATGCAACTCCAACACACACCACCACAAACAAGCATTGAGCCTTACCCAGGGAGAGAAAGCAGCAGCAGTGCAAGTGAGGATGACTCAGGCAGAACTAGGGTGCTCATCCCCAGAAGGTCAATGAGGGTCAGAAAGGCTCCTGACAGATATGTTGTTCAGGAAGCAAGACTCTGCAATGTCATGGTAGAGGAGCCTGCAAGTTTTCAGGATCCCCTAAAACTTCGCCAGGAAGAGCAGGAGAAGTGGAACTCAGCCTTGGACTCTGAGTTCGAGTCACTGGTTGAGAGGAAAGTTTTCCAGGTAGTAGAGAGGCCCATAGACCAAAAGGTTGTTGGTTGCAGGTGGGTGTACAAGCTGAAGGACATACCTGATGAGACAAAAAAGTCTAAAGCATACTTGATTGTGAAAGGATTTTTGCAGAGCTCTACACCAATTTTGACAAAACTTTTTTGCCCATAGCAAAGCCATAAAGTCTTAGGTTAGTGTTCGCTGTAGCAGCCAAGAGGCAGATGGTTGTGCAACACTTTGACTTTGAAACAGCATACCTGAATGCTGATCTTGAAGAAACAGTGTTCATGGAATAGGCCCCAGGATATGACAGTGCAGGTGAGAGCAAGGAGTACTTGTTACACAAAGTGCTCTACAGTTTGAAACAAAGTGCACGTTGCTGGAACAAGTACATACACCAAGTTTTGGTGTCACTAGGTTGCACAAGGAGCATCACAGATGCCTGTGTGTATACCAGGGGGGTAGGTGATAGTGCTGTCATGCTAGTTATCTATGTGGAATACCTCTGTGTGGTAGCAAAGAGTGCCAGTGATGTCAAGAAAGTACAGGTCAAGTTAGAAAGCTGGTTCAAGTTAAAGGACTTAGGCAGCCTGAGATGTTATCTAGGAGTAGAGGTAGAAAGAACTGGTCTTGGATAATTTTTCCTAAGTCAGAAGAAGAAAATTGACAGACTTGTGACCAAGTGTGGGCTTAGTGAGGCTAAAGTGGTCAGGATACCAATGACCACTGATTTTGTGAACTTGAGGTGGAACAGGAATTTGAAAGGCCAGACCTGTACCACTCAGTGGTAGGCAGTTTGTTGTTTATTGCAAACAACACAAGACCTGACATCCGTTTTGCAGTTGGGCTGCTCCACAGAAGAGTCTCCAAGCCAAGGAGGGCAGATTGGAAAGCCCCGAAGAGGGTAGTTAGATTTCTCAAGGGGACCAGAGACATGCGTTTGAAGCTGACAGGAAGTCAGGTGACCCTTGAGTGCTATGTGGACAGCTCTTTTGCTGCTGAGACTTCAGACAGGAAGTCAGTGACCGGGTTTGTGGTCAGATATGCAGAGAGCCCCATAGTGTGGAGATCAAGAAAGGAGAACAGTGTGGCCATTAGTACAACTGAAGCTGAATTTGCAGCCTTGTCTGAGAAGGCAAGTGAGGTACAATGGGTAAGGCAGATGCTTGCAGACCTTGGGGAGCTGTGTCAAATATGTGTTGAGGTGCATGAAGACTCACAAGCCTGCATAGCTATGGGAAAAGCAGAAAATCTGAAATGCAGGACAAAGTACATTGTGGTATGCTACCAAAATGTGAGGCAGTTAATACAAGAAGGTGTCTTGTGTCTGAGGTACTGTCCCTCTGAGGACAATGTTGCAGACCTGCTCACAAAAGCCCTTCCAGCAGGAAACCATGAGGAGATGGCAAAGAGGCTGGGCCTTGTCACTGGTGTGCAATGTGAAAGGTGTCAAAAGGGAAGGTCAACCGACGGACAATTGATGTCCAACAATGTATGTTAATGATGTTATGTTGTGATGATAACATGTGTCCTGCACAGTAGTTTGACTATTTTGGAGGGGATTGTCAGAATTTAGAGACTGAACTCCATGATAAAATGGCTGAACAACTGCAGAACCATGCTGAGTGGATAATGGCTGACTCCATGAACTACCAAGTCATGCCTAGTCAGGCCACTAGAGGGCAATATCCAGTAGATGCATATATAAGAGAGCTTAGAACAGAGCTCACTTCCTCCTCTTCTTCTTGTGAATGCTGATGCCTGGTGAAGCAGTTTGTCTTTCAATGGTAAATATTTGTACATATTGCAACTGTTTGACTTTGAAGATAAAAGTGCCTCCTGCTTATTTGGATGTCAAACACATTGTGATGCTTGAGCACCTCATAGAACTTCAGTGCAGCCTTAGAAGCTGCTGGCAACCAGCTCCAGACAGTTTGTCTGTCATCCAAAGTAGGTTTTTGAGGTGCTTGGGGGAACTGCCATGGGCTTATTGCTTCTTTTCCCTTCCCACACCTATGCTGGTTTCTCTTGTCATGGGGCTGAATGCTCAGCAGTAGATGCAGCCTGAAGTGCCAGAAAAGACACAGATAGAGAAGGAAAAATAATCCACTGTAATGCTTATGTTCAAAAGTCAAACATCATAAAAGAGATTTTGAGTTTTGCCTCAGATTTCCACTGTTAAGAAACAGTGAAACCAAAATTAGTAATAAGATAAATACAGGGCCCATAAACAGATCAGATATCTTCAGTGTTATATAAATTCTTGCTAAGACTGCATTCAATATAATCTGCCAGGGTTTCATGATAATTTAAAACTACTGTATAGAAAAAGAAAAATGGTCACAAAGGGCAACTGAAATGTAGCAGAGAATCAAAGTTCTTCTGAGCTGCTGAAGAAACCAGGTCTTTATTTCTTAGAAGGGAAGGTGCTTAATAGGAGACCTTAATAGGAGACCTTACACATAATATTCAGAAAGAACTTATAATGGTGCCAGGTAATTAATATTGGTAAAATAATGGAGCAGGAGAATGCTAACGTATATTAGAAAAGAGGCAAAAACTGTTTTTACACTGACTATGGACAGCCATTTATATAAAAATGGTTCATTTATAAAACTATGGCAGAAGGCTGCTGTGTCTAGGTGTGTGAGAGTTGTCATTTATATGTAAGCATAATAGCTGCTGCTTCTCATTTTAGCCCAATTATGTAGAAAGATCACAATAGGAATGGAGAAGGGCAGTCAGTCTGAAAATCCACCTCACTGACAAAGAAAGGGAAAGGTTGAAAGCATAATGCACTCAGGCTTAACTTATTAGAGGTGTTCTAGGGGGTTATTAGTATGTGTAAAAAGTGGGTGAGGCTTTTAGGAAATAATAGGCTGACTAAAGAAAAACATGTGGCAGGAAAAGGAGAAAGAAGCCTGTATCCTGCACATAGAGACAAACTTGAATCCTGTCAGTTTGTCCTAAGTAAAACAGAATTGTTCAATCAACTGTGGAATTGTTACCCAAAGAGGAGGGGTGCATTAGAGTCCTACCCATGCTGCCAAAATCTCCTTTAATATCTGGGGAAATTAACACAAATAGGAGGCCTGCGAGAGGAGGGTAACTTCAGGGATCTTTTCACCTATATATAATAGTACTAACTGTAGAGAGCACTCCAGTTAAAGTGAAATAAAGTATTTTATTGGAATAACACAAGTGTGAACTAACATACACAACACACAACTCAATTCTTAAGAACCATACAAGGCTATAGCACAGTAAGACAGAAAGGTTGGATAGAGGGTGATAGTTCCGGGAAGATAGGGAGATTGTTACCAGTCTTGAAGAGAAGAGTTTTGTGCAGTGAGGATACTCAGATGGATGTTTGAGGGTAGCATAGGAGGTTTTGATCTCGGGCACACCGAGAAAGAGAGTGGCCAGATCTGTCTGCTGTGACACACTTTACTATTGTTAGGGATCTGATACCGAAACCATATTCTGTGCCTTGGAGAGGTGAATTTAGGAATAACAAAGCTTGGATAACTCTCCCACAGAACAGAAAAGGAAAAACTGAAACTCAACTGATTGCTTTAATTGCAGTGAGATAGAACATTGATGGTTTTGCAAAAAACCTTGTAAGTTTGGACAGGAGGGGGTATAAGGAGAGACTTCCATAGGGTATAGCTTAAGGAATTAGGATGGGATTCTGAAACTGCATGTTCCAAAGGGACACCTTGAAATGGGCTCTTAAAAGGAATGGGCTCTTAATTGCTTGACTGAATCAATGCTTGCGATTCTGAAGGCTGGATGAAAGGATTAGCACACACCCCTTCAATGACTGGGTTGTTAGCATAAACCCATTACTCTAGGGGCTTTCCACATAATATTAACTCGAACTTTCACATCATTATATTTCTAGACACATCCCAGGTCATTGTGGCTATTGTCTGATCTCCAGTCTTACTAACCTCCCAGCCAAAGTGACCCCCAAAAGTGTCTAATATGTTCAGTTATGGGATCTTGTAGGGAGGGGTAGTAGGGCATGCTAACAGAATGATTGATTAAAACTTCAATAAATCCCACTGATTCCATGGTCTATTCTAAATTGGACTAAAATTGGATTCAGGACAAAAACCTCTTTCTCACAGTTGTCATACTGTCAGTGCACTTTATAGTGGTTATTATTGTTCTCTGCCTTCATTCCCCCCCACACACCCACACCTTATGGCAACCTACGGTGAGCGTATAATAGGATATGTCTGGGCAAGATTTGTTTAGAGAGGGTTTGCCATTGCCATTCTCTGAGGCTGAGAAAGTGTGACTTGCCTAAGGGCACCCAGTAAGTTTCCAAGACTGAGAAGCGATTAAAACCCTGGTCTCCCAGAACCATAGTCCAACACTCAAACCACTATACCACACTGTCTCTTAAGTGTGTACCTACAGTATAAGAAATCTCTTTGCCCTGACTGATAATAGTTTTAAAACATGGGAAAGAGAGAAAGGGGATGTGTGTGGCTCAATAGGTTAACAGGAAAAGCATATGAACTTATTCCCAGAGTATTATAATATGGTGTAGTTGAATGTACATTGGAACAATCTAAACATACCCAGTGTCACCAACCTCCTGCCTTCTCACATTCACTATGTGCATTGATTCATGTTGACATGAGTCAAGAACATAAATATTTTGGCATATGTGAAAATCATTCTCACTTTTTGTCTGAATTTCTCAAAATCCCAAAAGAATTCTTGCCCTGTTTAAGTATCGTATCAAGTTGTGAAACCTCTTCCTGCGTGGTAATTTGTGCACATTTTCCTTTCATACTTATATTTCCAATTGACTAAAGTAAATTTGTATATATTTTTTTGCAAATCTATGCATTTTTAGCTATGCACATTTACTTGTGGAATTTTTGTTTACAAAATCAGACACCCTCTTGACATTTTCTCCTGATAAAGAAAAACTGAAAGATACACTTGCAGACCTTAAAGTAGATGTTTCTTTAAAAACAATTAAACAAACCAGTGTTAATGTGATTTCTTTTCCACCCTTAAACAAGGATCTTCAAGTGCAGAAACCAAGTTTGTATCTAAAAAAGCAAAAAAATAAAAGTAAAAAAATAAAATAAAATGGAATGCACTCAGTAGCACAGACAAATGAAGGAGATATTTCTGAAGTTGTTATGAAGTGAGCTTTCATTTTGTTTTGCCCTTTAAATAAAATGGTGTATTTTGACCAAAAAGACTAAAACATTTTTTTATACTGTAGCATCTTGAAATGTGTCTCTTTCATTCATGGGGATTGGCACATACATTGAGACATTTCACTGGCTTCTCTTCTGCATTCAGAAAGATTGACAGTCTTTAATATATCATTCCTTTTTTTAGATTTAGAAAAACAGGGAAAGTTTTTATGGGGAGAATCGAAGTAATAAAAACAAATGTTCCATCAAGACTTAATTTTCAAATGATCCCCACCAAATGAAATGGAATACCCTTTGTGCAATGGCAGAAAGAAATGTCCAGATTTGTCTGGTAGGCAAGGAAACCCAGAATAAAACGTAAAACATTACAATTGTTCCTCCGTATACACAGATTTGGTATCCACAGATTTAGGTATTCACAGCTTGAAAATATTCTTAAAAAATAATAATCCAAAAAGCAAACCTTGATTTTGCCATTTTATATAAGGGACACCATTTTGCTATGCCATTGCATATAATGGGACTTGAGTATTCATGGATTTTGGTATCCACGGGGGTCCTGGAACCAAACCCCAGCGAATATGAAGGGACAGCTGTATATGACACTAAAGAAAGGAGTGTTCTGGGATTTCCAAATATTAAACTGTATTATGGGGCCTGTTGTTTTGTGTGGCTGAAGGGATGGATTTTGGCTAGAGACAAGAAACCTTTGGGACTTGAAGGATATGATTTAAGATTTCGGTGGCATGGGTATCTTTGTTATGATAAAGTTAAGGCATGTGCTGAATTTAAAAACCATTATATTAGAAAGGCCCTTCTGTAAGTATGGCATAAATATAAATGGAGACTTTCCCCTAAGATAACATTAACAACCTCACCACAGGAAGCTTTTCTCCGGACAGAATGGATTAAAAACTGGAGATGATATTTTGTACTTGGATCACGACAGTTGAGAGTTTAAATCAAGAGAGATGCTTCTTAAGGAAGGCAAAGATCTCAATTGGTTTGCTTATAAGAACTTAAAGGAGAGATTTAATCAAGATGAGAGAAATGCAAGTTGGATAAAATAAGTTTTATTTAGAATTGTGTAAAGGGGGAGATAATATAAATTAAATGTGTAAAAATACCTTCTGAAACTAGAGACAGAAAATGAACTTGTAAAAGACTACATGATAAGGTGGGTCCAAAATTTTGGGAATAATGTTCAAATGGATACATGGGGGAAAATGTGGACCCAAGATAAAAAAAAATTCTGTTTGTGTAGTAATATAAAAGAAAACATGTATAAAATGTTGTATAGATGGTATCTAACCGCAAATAAATTGTTGAAAATGTTGAATAATGCTTCAAATGCTGCCAAGATAAGGAGGATTTGAAGACAGTAACAGAGAAGGAATGGGTCATATCTATGGCCCGTGAGGAGCATATCCCAGCTCATTTAGATGAGGCCTCAGCCTCAAAGGTGCTACAGGATCCCTTTGCATACTGACGAATTAAAGGTATCAAAAGCCCCAAACCCACATTAGCAGTAGCAGTGTCATCATTGTCATCATCATTACCACCACCACCACCATCATCCAAAGGCAGGCAAGAAATAAAATGCAGTAGACAGAATTGGCAAATAAAAATGTCTGGGTAAACAAAGCTGCTTTGCTCTGGCACTAAACAGTTGTGATGTTGGTTGGCATCAATCTCACCTCCACAGGAAGGGTGTTCATAATTGGAGCACTGTGGTCAGATGCCTGACTCCCTTATTGGCAAAGCACTGGAGAAGGGGCAAAAGTATAGTGACAATCCTAATACTTATTCTTTCCTGCTGAGAATTCCCTGCTTCATATGTTGAGCATAATTCTGTCCAATTTCCTTTATTGGAACAAATAGTTTCTATGGCTTCTTCACAGCAGGTTGCAGTAGAGGTTATTGCATCACTATTTAGAAGCAACTTCTTCACCTACAAGGCAGGAAAAATTATGCAAACAATTACACAGTGCAAATTATCATTATTAATTTTACTTATTCCAACAGCACAAGCCAAATCTATTCAAGATTACCAGAAGCAGCCAGCCAGCAGACTTAATTTGATCTCTTTTTGCTTGGCTGTGAGATGTCCTGAGTGCACCTTGTGGAGAAGCTGTTGGGTTGATTCAGTTTCAGCCATCACTGAAAATAAATAAACTTACTTGGCAATAAATAGTCATTACTATTCATCGCTCTTAGTTAAAATTCAGATTCCAAACTTAATAAATGACATCAAAAAACGGCAGTCTGTTTCATGTGTACAATTAATTCTGACAGTAGATAATCATAGCCAAATACTGTAAAGGTTTTCTCCATTTCCTTCCCTTTAAAATTAATAGCATTTCTCATCCATGAATCAATGCATTTATCTACAGGAACAATCTTTTTATTTACTCTTGTTGGTAAATTCATAATCACATTTTTCCCTTGCATAATCAATTTTGAGAAAGATACTATTCTGTAACAATGTGTGAGAAACTCTTGGACAGGCCAATTCTGTATCAACAAAGCATTCAGTCACATTGCAATTCCAAATTTGACTCTAGCAGCAGCAACCCATGGGTGCTCTAGTTGGGCTAAAGTATTGAGAATAAAGACATGGTTATAGATCACTTGGTGAATTGATTCACAGTGAAAAGAGTTGCCTTTGATGTGATATGAGCCAATATGAAAACTTTTATTTGTTTCTTTATTAAAAGTATTTGTAAATCACTTTTTCCTACAAGGTCCTTGAAAGAATTGTGCAATGAAATAAAAAGTACTAAAGAAAAAGGCCTATATGCTGCATCACCTACTTAGTTATAAATGTTTGATGACCAACACATGAAATAATGAGGCCAGACCCAAAGCTTGGGTTAAAATGGGGCTCTCTTCATTTATCCTATCACCTATTTTATCTTTATTACTTAGGATATGCAAACTAAGGGGGAGACCCAATGCAGGAAATGCTGGAGCTCATGGTCTCACCCAGACTTACCTCCCAACTTCCCTGGGTGAAACACCTGAGCCCCAGGGCATTTCCCATCAATTGGGCTACTCCCAGGGCACCATCTGCTGGAAGGCAAAACCCCAGGACAAGACACCTCAAGTCGCACGACTTCTGGTGAGGCCTCAACCCTCGGGCCAGCCTCAAGGATAGTCTACTCCCCACCCTCCAGCTGCATGACGTCCAAGGGTAGTTTGATAGAGCTGTCCTTCACCCAAAAGTGGTGCCATAGGTGTACACCAAATGAATCCCTATCTCCCCCACAATCTGCCAGGTGACTATCTATTAATGACACCAGCCTAAGGCCAATTCACAAAGTCCCTTGTAACAGTGTGGGGTAGGCAAAAAAACCTGTGAAAAGGGGAAAACATTCCTACCCAGCCCATAAGCAACCAGTTAACTCACATTGTGACAGAGGCAGGAGGATGGGTTGAATTAAATGAAAAGAGGAAGAGGGAAGGGGTGACACTTGCATAAATAGCACCTATTGCACCCCAAGCCTCTTATGTCACGTTGTGAGATGCTGTGATCCAATTAAAGGCCTCTCTTCATGTGAGGCCATCAAAGCACCTCCCCTCACATGACACTAAACTGTGCTGGGGGGGGTGTTCAATAACTAAGTAACATGTTCTTTCCTGACCATTTTGACCTACTTTACCAGGCAGAAGCCACATTGAGAGATGGAGGTCTGTTCAGAAAGTGATCGGGGTGCAGGAGGAAACCATTTCCACTCCACTCCCACCAATGAGTGAGGCTGTGACAATAGGTGATAGGAATTGTGACTGGGGTCCTGCTTCTGATGCAGCCTTGGTCACACCCTTTTCCTGTGTCCCAATCTCCGACTGAACAGATGTTCATCTCTTGCCTGGAATAGTAGGTTTGCGTGGGCATTTATGATGGTGGCAATGGTGCCCCTATCATAACTATATAGTGTTGGTGAATATGGAGCAATTGTAGATCCATAACTCTAGGTTATGAATCTGCAAATGCAATATAGGGTGCCCAGCCAAGACATTTATTGGTCTGTAAAGATGTTTCTTAAAGTTGGTGTGGCATGGGCAAAAGGCAAGTTGATGCTCTCCAATGAAATGAAACTCACAGTCTGCACATTGGCTCTTCTGGAGGACTCATGCAAGTTAATGCCTTCAAAATCAATGAAATTGATACTGTTACCTGCCTTAACAGTTCCCAACTTTCAATTGGATGCCACACAATTCGGGTAACAATCCTACATTACCATATCTTTGTTTCTGGCTTGATCTTCTAACTCTCTCTTTTTAAGAGGTTCACAGAAGATAACAAATATTTTGTATTAAGTCTTTCTGTAATGGATGGTGAAGCAATTTAATGCTAGCTCAGTTTTAGGTAAAGCAACACAAAATCTGGCTCGGATGAGGAACAACATACCAGACATCTTTTAAAAATAAACAAGTATGACTGAAGAAAGGCATTTTGCTACCTTTAAATTCTGTTTTCTCATTAGGGCTCAGAATCCTTGCCACTGTGAGATTAAAAAGCGCTTGAGGAAGAATTTCCTGTCTTCCTAGTTTAATTTTTAAATGCCAAGATTGCCAAACCTTGCTCTTCATTTCAACCAAGGGCTTGAGGATGGATAGATCTTGGCATCCCTTCCTTGATTAATGCTTCTCCTCTATTTCATTAATATGATTTAATTTTATATCACCTCAAGACAACAAAATCTAATGTAACAGACACAGTTCAGGAAAAAATGAAATATATTTTGTGCATAGTGGGGAAGCCACTGAAAACTGGCACCCCACATTATTTCTTCCACCGTCCACCTAAATATTTAAGAGTATTTATTATATTTTGGGGGTGGGGCAATCCAAGGAAAGACAATGAGGAACATTACAGTGTGATGAGATCATTGGATGGGTGTTTCAATTAATGCACATTAAGTAAACAGAAAGAGGCTCAACACAGAGCATTGGATCCACATTTAGTCATACTTAAAGTAGACATACTGAAACTTAGTAAACAAAGACTGGCATCTTGTTATCAATATGCACAAGTATAAGTTAACCTTATGCCCTTTCTCACTCTTCAGTGATCAAAGCAACCTCCAGCAAACCAAAGTGAATGATGATAACACATTTCATTGGCTATGGGAACCTAGCTAGATGCTTCTGTGACCTCCTCCTGCTCCCCAACAGGCATGGAATGATGATGACAGGGGGATTCAGTAAGTTTATGGTAGCTCTGGTTGAGGGTAAAGGGTTCAGCATAGTGGTAGGTCTGCATGTGGAGCTACTGCGCTGTTCTGAGCCATGCAGAATTGAGGCCTAGGTTAGTTATGGTGAACTAGCCCCAATTATTTTGATATACAGTGAGCCCTTCTTATCTGCTGGGGATTGGTTCCAGGACCTTCCATGGATACCAAAATCTGTGGATCCTCAAGTCCCATTAAATACAATGGGGTAGTAAAATGATGTCCCTTATATAAAATGGCAAACAGCAAGGTTTGCTTTTCGGATTTTTTTAAAAAAACATTTTCAAACCATGGATGGTTGAATCCATGGATAAATTGAATACATGGATAAAGAATCTGTGGATACAGAGTGCTGACTGTATCTAGCTATTACATAGTCTGTATTCAAGTCATATAAATTGATCACCAACAATGGTCCGCCCTAGCCTCACATCGGGAGGCATGGAGACACACTATGCTGAAGCCTTATTTGAGAAATCACACTGAACAAGTCTTGAAGAGAAATGACAATGCAGAAAGAATCACAACCCAGAAACATCACCCAAGGAGACCTTCTGCTGTGCTTTCTGCAACCGGACTTGTTTATCTCGGATTGGCCTTTTTAGTCATCAGCGTGCTTGCAGAAAGCGTGGGATGAGTCCTTCCTGAATCTTCATTTGTGAAGAAAAGCCAGAGAGAGAGAGTAGCTTTGTTACTGGAGGAGCCACATGATATGTAGCATAACGTTATTGCCTAGGCGACACAGTCATTGCCTGCAAGAAAGTCTTCAAAAACCATGCTGTTTTCAAAAGTTATTTGCAATTGAAAAATATCCCATGTGATTGTTTTGCACAGAAATCAGCATTTTCTGTGCAGGAAATAACCTTTGCAGAGTGTAAAATAATATTTCAATGCAGAAATATTAATTCCTGGGCAGAAAATGTTGTTTTCTACACAGAAAATGCTGCAATTGGTGATTTATTCTGCATAAAATATATACACATTTAATTTTCATAGAAAACATTGATTTTCTGCACAGAAAACAGCACATTCTGTACATTAATTAATATTTCTGCATTGAAATATTATTTTTCATCCAGGAAAGCCTGTTTTCTGTGCAGAAAATGCACTAAGTGGGGATTTATTCTGTGTAAAGTTCACACATGGGTGATTACCACAGAAAACATCATTTTCTGTACAAGAATTAGCATTTCTCCATTGAAATATTATTTTCTATCCAAAAAAGGCTGTTTCCTGCACAAAAAATGCTGATTTCTGAGCAAAACAACCATGTGTACAAATGCATCCAGAATTGTGAAGATTCACATCAGTCAAGGATTCTTCTTGTCAGTTTTTCAACACTCCAAAAACATTTTTCATCCATTTTTGAATATATTTGAATTTTCTTCCTATTCCTAAGACAAACATGGATCTTTTCATTTTCTGTGTCAACATGTTTCCACCCAAATAGTCACAGGGTTTTTCTACATACCTGTAACTACTGCTATCTACTCGTATGATAAAATATACAAGGAGATGGGAAATTAGTTGTGTTTATATTTTAATGTGAAGTGAACCAACCCAATTTACATCTTCAGAAAGTGAATGAAGAAATCAAAATTTGTATGTGGATATCCAAATATTGCAGAACATGGGACACACATACATACACACACACAGAGTACACATGCAAAAAATGCATTAAAAAAATGTTTACATTTGGAAAAAAAGAGGTACATGAAAAATATGCACAAACTTGCTTTAGCCAATGGGAGAATGAATACAAAAATAAATACAATTGAAAAATGAGTTTTAAAAATCAGCACCAAAAATGCATACATTTCAAATGTAAATATGCATGGCAATATATGCACTGGGGGGGGGAGGGAGTAGGAGGGGAATCTCACACAGACCAAAATTGGAAGAAAACTGGGACCAGAAACAAACCCCTTGACAAGATTGAGTTTGACAGGTTTGCATGTCCCTACAAGAGTATAGATGTTTGCATATACCACCAGTGTCATTAGGGATGTGTGAGGAATCTTATTTCAGTCTGATGTTTTATGGACTTCCCAGAGTTTGTAATTCCCACACTGCCTGAGGAGCAACAGGATTAGACTCTGGAATCTTCACATTCATAGATGGATGCAAGCTCATCAGCAGAAAAAAAATGCATACATGAAAAGCACCACTGCTGACACTTGCTTTAATACTGTGGGGAGGGGGCATGCAAACAACGTGTACAATTTATAATATGCCCATGTTGAGAATGAATGAATGATGCTATTAATCTCATTCTGTACAAAAGAAAAAATAGTGGAACCAGGCAGAGATTGGGCATGAGAATTGGAAATTGAGAACGTCTGTGAATACAGTTTTTATAGATATGCATTTTCATATGCATCATATTTTATCATGGATGTTTCATGGATTAGAGTTTATTTATTTATTGTAATTTTACAATAATTTTTACATTTTTTTTACATTTTTACATTTTACAACTGCAAATAAACAGTTGTAGTGCTTGTCCACTTAAGAATGGAAGCACTTGTGAAGGCTATCTAATCCAATTTTCTGTTAATGCAGTGGCGAATCCCATGATAAGCCTGGGATAAGCCACCAAAAAGACCTTGTTCTCTGTTCTAGGGATGGAAAGAATATTTGAAAATATTCAGAAAATGGTCAAAAAAACTTTTTTGGGGTGTTGAGAAACCATTATGGGAAGAATTCTGGACTGACAAGAATCTTCCCAAGTCAGGACTTATTCTGCACAAAATTCACAAATGGTTGTTTTGCACAGAAAGCAGAATTTTCTGTGCACAAAACAGAATTTTCTGCATGGAAAATAATATTTCAACACAGAATGTTAATTCCTGCAGAGAAACTGCTGTGTCCTGTCCAGAAAATGCTGTAATTGGGGATTTATTCCCTGCAAAATTCATACATGGTTGATTTTGCATACACAATGCAGAATTCATATGTCTGCATTGAAATATTATTTTCCATGCTGCTTTCTATGCAAAAATGCTGCTTTCTATGCAGAAAATGTTGCTTTTTTGCAAAACAACCACATGTGAATATTGCACAGCACAAGCCCCAAATTGTGAATAGCCTTTGAAAGCTGTGTGGTTTGCAAAGCTTTTTTCACAGTAAAAAGAAAATTGCTTAAATTTCTGGTCACTACCTTCAAGAAGAAACTCAATGAAAAATTACATTTCTATTCTGTTCTCACCAAACATGCTGTGGCCAAAGAGAAAGGCCTCCCCAAAGATCTTAGACAGAAAAATATGATCCTTTAGATAGCCTAGACTTGAGCCGTATAAGGTTTTATAAATCATACCCATTGCTTTAAATTGTTTCTAGAAGTGGGTCAGCAGCCAGTGGAACTGTTGCAACAATAAAGTTGTGTGCTCCATGTAGTCACTCCAGTTAACATTCTCACTGCAGTTCTTTGCCCACCTGAAGTTTCTGAGATCTTTTGAAAGGCAGCCCCACAAAAAGCATCTTACATCATCCAAATGGGATTTAACTAAGATATGCTTCCCAATACTGTTACCCAATGAAATCTTTTCAGGAACAGATGCAACTGGCACCCTAGCCTTGACTGTGTGAATAAACTCCTAGCCACCATGGAAAACTGGGTGTTCAGGATCAGGACTGAAACCTTATGTATAACCCCATCACACATAATTGAAATCTATTCCCTCATCTGCCTTTCAACCTCTTTCTTCTCTGGATTAAACTTCAATTTGTTCATCCATCTGGAGTCCATGACTGATGCCCGACACCAGTTTAGCATTGAAACAGTTGCTATGGAAGTAGAAAGGAGAAATAGACTTGGGTGTCACCAACTTACTGTTGACCCTTGACTCCAAAACTCCAGATGACCTTTCTAAGGAGTTTTATGTATATACTAAACAGCATGGAAGAGGGCAAAACAGAGGCCTGAGGGATTCCACAGGCCAATGGACAAGGTGTCAAGAGGAACCCACCACCACATACTAGACTCCCCCTTACAGAAAAAGTATGGACCCATATAAAACAGTGCCTCCATGTCCTATCCAAGCAAAATTGTCCAAAATGATACCATGATCAATGGTATTAAAAGCCACTGAGAGGACCAGCTAGAAGGGCTGGTTAAGAATATACCCACACTGTGTGGTCATAGGTCCACCAAAGAGACCAATGTTGTCTATAACACATACCCTGAAGCCAGACTGAAATTGATCTAGATAATCCAACCCATCCAGGAATACCTAGAGCTGAGATGCTACCATGTTAGGCCACTACATAAGCATATAAGTAATATGTACATATTATAGCTATATTTATTAATATTATTCATTTATTTGTTTATAAAATGTATTTATTTCTTCAGCACCTGAAGCTTCAAAAACTATGTAATCCCCCTTTAAGATTTGGCCAGCAAAAGATGTAACTGGTGTAAATTTGTAAATGTATAAAGGCAGAATAAGGGTAGAGTGTATAAAGTTCCTTCAGTATCCATTCTTTCATTTAAATCATTTAAAGATCTATGAATTCTCTTTATAGATCCCAACATCTTATGACTGTTGAAAGTATAAGATATGTAAAAAGAGATAAAAGCTTATTCTCTGACAATGTTCTCCAAGTTTGAGGTCAGAAACAAACCTCCGGACTTTTGAAAATCCCAAAGGAGAGGTGAGCTTCACAAGCCCTAAAATTCTTCTCTATGTCAGATTAAAATCCAGAGAGAAATTCCTGGCTTCTTGTCCTCTTTTTCACCAGCTTTGTGGCCCCAAGTCCACTTACCTCAAGCTCCCAACCCCCAAACATATTTCCCACTTCTTTTTACTTTCCTTACAACTGCAGTGGTAGTGGCCAGTGATGCAGTGGCATATGGGATGAGGAAAAGAGAGAAGAGGAAGGAGGAAAGGTTTTGCCCTTCCTTCCTTTCTTCTCCATTTATTGGACATGTTGGTTAGCTTAGCAGCATGGTGATTAGTTTAACAGCACAGAACCTCAGGTAAGAATGGGAGATATAGTTCTCCTATGATCTGCCCGAGTCAATCACTTAGAGCTCACTGCTATACCAGCCTGTAATCTACCATAGAAGTCTGATGGGAGGACAATATAGAAAGGTTAACAAATAATGGTTGAGACCCTGCATTGAGAAATGCACTTCCAGCATGTAGCTATGATATGTCCCCCAATGAACTGAAACAAATTCATGTTTTCATGTAGTAGGGCCACCCCCGAGATGGCCATTTCCATGTTGGTAGAGAGAGTGGGGAGCAGTGTAGACATCTCTTTTACCTGGACACATTGCAACAAGCATCCTCAGGGACCACCCATGGATTATTGGGAGATCTGTGTTGATGACATTGTTGCTGTGCATTTAACTAAAGGAAAACAGATGGGCACATCTCTTCTGATCTCCTCTTCTCCACTGATATGGAAATGTCTGTCTTTGTGGGGCTTCTATATTGACATGGTGGGTTTGGAGTGAATTTTGGACATCTGAGCAGTCAGAACAAAATTCCAACCTCCACTACAACCCAAAAAGTGAGCTGCAATGGTGTACTTTGAACTTATAATATTGTAACCCACTGAGATGATGCCAGTCTGTATTTCATGTGGGAAAAGGTGACTGTTGAAATCAATGGGCTATAAATGTGTTCAGTGTTACTTTCAGTAATCACGTGGGGGGGGGGCTTCTCATGAAGAGGAGGGTCATTAATGGCTTGAGCAGACAAAATTCCTGAAGGAGATTTGGATACCTCTTTCAATAGCCCAAAATGAGGACACTCAGACCCCCTGGGTCTACAGGTCTCTTTCACTGGGTCATAATTGACTGATAAAGTCTGTAGTAAGAGGATCTGTCACAGAAAAATGCCTCTAAGACAAGGAAATGCACAATTATCATGTCTGTTCAGTGGAACTATGATGACCTAAAACAAAAGAAGCTCCATTATATTCTTTGCAACCGGCATGTCATATAAAATGTGGCAGCATTTTGAGTAAAGACATTCTTTAAACTAAATGATTCCCTTCCTGCCAACCTTACTCAGCTCAATAGACTGGCTCTTTAACTTACCTGAGGAGGTTTGGTCCCTGGTCTGTCAGCTTAAATGATAGCTGCCACAAGAACTCATGTGAACTAGAAAGCTAAAAAGATGAGACAAAATAATGCTACCCAGTTGGGAAATTTAAAACAAAGGGGGTGGCTTTCTTTGAAGAAAAATAAATTAAAGACACTATTGATAGTGCTATGCTGTTCTGTAGTAAGGCAGGAATCAAAACTTAGAGAGAAATATTTTACTATGAGTTGTTCATAGCAGATTAAATCAATTGCAGATCAGGGTTTAGGAAATTTTACAGAATTCATATTAGGTGAGTTCCAGATGTCTGCAAATGTATTTATTTATGATCATATTTATATCCTCCACTATATCTGAAGATCTCAGTGTGGCTTGCAATAAAATCATTTTAAAATAATAAATAATAAAAATACGGTAGTTTTAAAAGTTTACAATATTTCTCTCTGGCTTTTCTTCACAAATGAAGATTCAGGAAGGACTCATTCTGCACTTTCTGCAAGTGCGCTGATGACTAAAAAAGCCAATCCGAGATAAACAAGTCCAGTTGCAGAAAGCACAGCAGAAGGTCTCCTTGGGTGACGTTTCCGGGTTGTGATTCTTTCTGCGTTGTCGTTTCTCTTCAAGGCAATATATCAAATAGCTTATCAGTTAAAACGAGATGATAAACCAAGTCAGAGTTGTTGGTCTTTTTTTAAAAAAACTCAAACAAGTTTAAACAATTTTAAATAGTATAATCATAAGATATGTGCATCTTGGATAAAATCAGTTAGGCCTAAAGGCTTTAATAAAAGTTTTGACTTGGCACCAAAACAATCTAATGTTGGCACCAATTGGGCCTCCAGGGAGAAGGAATTCCACAGCAGAAAAAAAACTAGTCTACTAAAAACATACATGACAGGATTATGGGAGTACATGAAGAAACATCACAAAACACCATTGGTACCCATACCAGTAAGTTCCCCTGCCTCCAGCATATTTTATAGTCTCATGAAGCATCTTCATGTAACACTGATTATTTTATTTTATTTCCTACCTTTCTCATTGGATGGGATGCAAGGCAACTTTTGATATGATTAAAAAAATAAGTTCCGCGGGTGGATGGGTGGGGGAATCCCACAATCTATAATGCATATTAAAATGGAAATTAAATTAATTATACTATTGGATCATACATTCAATTAAGATAGCTTTAAAAACTTTAAACTAACAATTTGGACAGGTTACTTTTTTGGACCACAACTCCCAGAATCTCACAGCCATCATGGTCAACCTGAAGAACTATAGTACACAAAAGAAAAAAAAAGGGGGGGGAAGCAGGGGAGTAATTTTCCATATTCTAGAGATCAGTTACTTTAAAGAGCAGCAGCCTCTATGTGTATTCCTCCCCCCCCTTCAAGATAGGCCCACATTGTTGCAAACTGGTCCCTACTCTGTTCCCAGTTGTGCCAACAGAGGTCCAAATCTGTTTCCTAGTTAGTTGTTATGTCCCATCACAATGCCTTGTATGTCATGATGTCACATCATTTCACTACATGGGTGCAAGTTTTAGTTCCACCCTTAGTCCTGAATTTAAAGGAGCAATCGAAAGGGCTTAACCTATATGAGAGAAATGGTTCAACACTTTGGCTAGCTCCTTTAAAGTTCAGACTAAAACCTGGAGTGGAATCATTTCCACACTAATGTTGGAGCCACCAGTCACCATTGGTTTTGAGTCAGTTCAAGAAGACTGATTATGTAATGGACTTTTTGATAGACATAAGTACAGAAGAAGGTAAAGGAAACAAGCTTACTTTCATCCAGGTATGTCTTAAAATCTCAGTTAAGCACAAATTTGTTTGCTAATTTTTGTCAATGATCTGTTCCCAATTTACACTGACTACCTGCAGTCTTAATAAAACTTATTTGGCGAGAAATGAGCTCAGTTTTTAAGTGTGGAGTACATGGGGTAGGTCCATTTTGCTACATTACTTCCAGTGCCAAATAGAATCATAGAGTTGGAAGGGGCCTCGTAGGCCATAGAGTCTAACTTACTGCTCAGTGCAGGATCACCAGACAAAGCATCTCCAACAGGCAGCTGTACAGCCTCTTTTTGAAAACATCCAAAAAAGGGGACTCCCACCACTTCTCTAGGCTATTGGTTTCATTGCCGAACCGCTCTTATTGTCAAGAAGTTCCTTCTGATGTTCAATCGAATTCTACTTTCCTGTAACTTCAAACCATTAGACCGAGTCCTATCCTCTGGGGCAGCAGAGAACAGGCCTGCCCCCTCCTCTCAGTGTCAGAGATATTTAAAAGCAATCTGTGCATGGAATCAACTTCTGTGCAAAAACTAGTGTCTCTGACACTGCCTAGCATGTATAATCTATTTTGCTGCAAACATAACACCTTAAATAGTAGTGATAGTTCCCACAGTCAACCCAGACCCTCTGCTTTGAAATGAGGAACTGGATCAAGGCTCCCTCCTTTCACCCAACAGACACTTTTGTTGTGTAAGAGCAGCTTTGTACTGGGCCTAATATTTTTAAGAGGCAAGAGAAAAGAGATAACATTTAGGAATGTTATTGTTGTTCCAAGGTTAGCCAAGTGATAAAGCAGATTGGCTAGGATATTTTTTGCAGATGCTTCTCTACTGAAAGGCTGAATGAGCATCTGTTATGAATGGTTTTGGTATAGAAAGCTGTGCCCTCAGCTGGCAGATCAATTAGACCTGAGCCTCTCAAAAATTGCCACAGAGGACTTCCTTAAACAAATATCAAAACTACTCAATTTTTTTTCCAGCTGAGGCATCACACAGGTCATTTACTGACTGGTCTTTGCCCTACTCAACAGTTCAAAAAAAAAAAAAAAGGAGAGAAGAATATCAGAAGAAAAAGGGACAAGATGCCCCCCAGCCAAAAAGCAATTATGAATCATTCTTTAAGAAATGAGTGTGCCACAACATTTGATTGCCCTGTTGTGTAACATGTATTCAGGACAAGAGGTTACTGTTAGGATGGAATATGGAGAAATGGAATGTTGCCAATTGGCAAGGGGGTCAGGCTAAGCTGCATTTTATCATCCTATTTGCTTCACTTGTATACTGAACATATCATACAAGTATATAAAGCAGGACTGGACTCAGAGGAAGGAGGCATGAAAATTGGAGGAAGGAACAGCAACAAGTTAAGATATGCAAATGGCACCATGGGTGAATTATTTCTGTAGAAATAAAGCAGTTTGACAGCACTTTAATGCTGTAGCCACATCCTAGAGAATCCTGGGATTCATAGTTTTACAAGGTTTTTAGCCTTCTCTGCCAAAGCGTGCTGGCACCTCACAAAATGACAAGTCCTAGGATTCTGTAGGATGGAGCAATGGCAGTTAAAGTGGTGTCAAACTTCATTATTTCTACAATGTAGATAGACTCCATACTACTATCGGAAAATAGAGAAGACTTGAAAGGATTACTGAAGAAAGTTAAAGGAGAAAGTGCAAAGGCAGGTTTACAGTTGAACATTCAGAAAAAAATAATGACCACCAATAATATATGCAAGTAAATAATGAAGACATAAATAGTTCAGGATTTTCCATACCTTGTCTCAGTAATTAGTCAGAATGGAGACAGCAGCCAAGAAATCAGAAGATGACTATGGCTACGACTTAGAAGGGCAGCTATGAAAGAACTAGACAAGATCTTGAAGTGTCAAGATATATCATTGAATACTAAAGTTAGGATAGTCCATGCCATTTTATTTCCCATTTTTATGTATGGTTGTGAAAGCTGGACAGTGAAGGAAGCTGATAAGAGGAAAATCAAGTCATTTGAAATATGGTGCAGGAAAAAATTTCTATGGATACTGTTAACTGGTAGAAAGACAAATAAATGGGCCCTAGAGCAAATCAAGCCCGAACTCTCCCTAGAAGCCAAGAAGACTAAACAGAGACTGTCATACTTTGGCCATACCATGACAAGGCATGGCCTCACTAGAAAAGACAATAATTCTTGGTATGATAGAAGGCAGTAGGAAAAGAGGACGAGACCATTCCAGGTGGATAGACTCAATCAAGGAAGCCACAGCCCTGAGTCCCAAGGCCTGAGCAGGGCTATTGATGACAGGGTGACTTGGAGATCTCTCATTCATGGGGTCACAATAAGTCAAAGTCAACTTGATAGTAGTTAACAACAACAATAAGCAGGGCCAGCTCTGTCATTAGACAATGAAGCAGATGCCTGAGGCAGCAGGGTTTTGGTGTCACAGTGTCACTAAAGGATAGCAAATTGTTATTCACTTTATTACTGGCTGTTAGTCTTATTCATGTGTAGTAGCCCCTATAGAAGCAGTTGGATATTTTTTGTCCAATGGGGAATGTCTATATTGAGTTCAGAGTTAAAGAAGTGGAGTTGCTTATGTGATGCTATTGAACACACAGATTTATTTTGCCCTGGATGCACCTTGTGCATTGGTTGTTCATTTGTTTGCACATTTGGTTCCTTGATTCATTTACACAACATTGCTATTAAATACAAGGGATGCATAGCACAATTAATATGTAATTCTTCCTGTAAATGTTTATACTATGCAACCCCATCATTGTACTTTTACTACAACAGAGGGAGAGACACACTTATAAAATAATGTGGCTGGCTTTGGGAAGTAAAATGTCTTGGACTTGCTAGCAGATCAGCAAAGAGATTGATGTGTGTGTGGTGGGTGGGAGAGATAGAGAGTTTATCAAAATGTGTAGCCGAAGGAGAGTGCTTCATTTTGGCTTGTAGTTCAGTGAAAACAGTTCTGTTCATCACTTGCTAAAGATGCAGACCATTGAAGGAAAATTACCTGGCTGGTTTGAGAAACAGTATTATAGAAGTGAGGTATTGAAGTGAGTATTTCACAGTGTTAAATACGGTGGCTATTGTTAAACCAAAATACCTAGTGGTATTTGGTGCCTTCCATAGCACAGAGACAGTGAATCTGATGCAGGTTTTAGTCAGCTTTAAAGTAGCTATCCAAGGTGCTAAATTCTATCGCCAAAACAAGTTTATCGCTTTGGATAGATTGGATCCAAGTTTATCGCCTTGGATTGCCTTTAAAGTTTGGACTAGAACCTAGAGTGGAGTCACCACTCACAAACATGGGAAATCCACTGCCACTGTCCACAACAAGCCACAGTTCTACACAAACAAGTAACTTTTTGTTTCATTTTTATTGCTCTCATGTGTATGAATTCTGTGCTTCACTATTAAATGCAGCATATTGGGAGATGAGAAAGATGACTCCCAGCTTAAGCATTCAACTCTGTTGTATAAGGATCATCTTCTCTATACAAAATTCCCACTTTAAGAAGAGAGCAATCGAAGGATAAGTAAATGTGGACATGTTAATTCAAGATACACTTGCAAGAACTGAAAAAGAGCTGAAATTGATACTTAATGGATATGTAAAACTTCACTAATAATATTTCTTTTATCATGAATACTTCTAGCAATAGTTAAAAGTATCAAAAATCTATTTGCTTCTATGTGAAATATAATAACCAGAATTTTAAAAAGGAGGCTCCTCACTAGATTTCCCAAGCCTCTTCCATTTTATTTCTGGTGTACCCAACAGTTTTCAGATTTTTCCCCCCTGCATTCTTCTGCCAGAATTCTCATTTAAAATAGTTTCTTGCAATTCATTCAGAATCATACATTATGTAATCCTGTGAATGAGTCCACATCTCTGGGCCTGCAAGAAGGCTATATTAAAAATTTCTGAAATGATTTCCACTTCTATATATTTGGTTATTTTTTAAAGGAAGGGGACAGGGATGGCTTTCTCGATTTTCCTAATTTCTACAACTAAACATAGCATCAACCGAAAGTATTAGCACTACAATAGTGTCTCAAGACAGGAGTAGGCAACTTCTGGTGAATGAAGGATACCACAGATACCATCAGAGGTTTCATTCCATTCATGGCATGTGTGGAAGTCCACATAAACCTATGCCACATACACACATAAATATAACCACATGGACAAATATAATTACACACAGAGACACACACATAGATGTATGGAAGAGGCTTTTTCTTCACTCCCATTCAGGGGACAGCATTGCCTCCCCCCTCCCCCTCCCCCTTCCCCTCCCCCCCAAATATGAATTCTTCCCTCCCTATGAAATGTTCCTTCAATCTACAAGTTTCTAGCATTGAAGGAACTTTCATTGAGCCTTTGGAAATATAGTTTAGGCATCCAAAGAAAGGGGGCAGACAAATTTACAAAGGAAAGGTGAACACAGAACATTTAAGAATTCTAGATGTGAATATTCTCAATGTCTCACTCTTTAAAATGCTGGAAATTTGGGGAGGGAAGGAAAATTTGATTTCAGTTGGAAGAATTCTTATTTGGTGGGCAATAGCCTCATTTCGGGGAAGGAAAGTACAAAGAGATGAGTTTATTTGTGTACCTTTATTCCAAAATTGCCATGTCTGACAGACAGAACATATGAGAAGAATTATCTTCAAACCCTGTTCTCTCAAGAGACAGGGCATACAAGGATAATTCTTCTTGTATGCCCTGTGTAGCAGCAGAAGATGTCAAGTGGCAATTTGGTAGTATCTCATGCTATAACAGCTTCCCACTCTGAGTTTCAGTCCAGTTTTCTTGAAAGTTATTCAAAGGCCCTGAAACCAATGAATCTGCAACTTATAAATTTATTCAAATAATGAATTACTGTCTGATGACCAACCCCAAAATAAAGAGACCAGAAACAAATCTTGGGTGAAATAAGGGGCACTTTATTTGACCTAAAACCTATTTAAAGCAATCTATGGATGAGCAACAGAGGGGGAGCAACCTTGTGTGGGTCCAGCTGAAGTCAGGTGTCATCCCTGTAACTATCTCCTCAGCCTTCCCTTTGGGTGAAACACGTAACTCCAGGGGCAAGCCCAACTTAATGAGATTGCTCCCTGGGCAGTCCTTTTCTAGAAGGCCAACCCAGGTTGCTTCCTCCCAGGCCACATGAGAGAAAACAAGAGCCCAGCCCAGACTCAAAGGTGCATTCTTTCCCCACCTCCTAGGCCACAGAACCTGTGGATGCAGTTCTAGAAGCCAACCCTTCACCAAAAGAGTGCCAAGGTGTACACCGAACTAATAGAATTCTCCCCCTCTTACCTGCCAGATGGCAACCTATTTAAGGACACACCCTAGCCAATCAACCCAGTCCCAAAGTTACAGTTGATATGTGCACTTTTTCCCAAAACATCTGCAGCAATTCATCAATTTGAGAATTTCATAATGCAAACCACATATAGCCCATTGTTCAAATAACACACATTGGAAACTGCTTAGAGAGTGTCTAGTGTGCTATAAAGTGGTATAGATGTTTAAGTGCTATTGTTTAACAATTTGTAAGCTGCTCTGAGAGCCTTTGTGGCTGAAGAGCAGGGTATAAATAGCTAAATAAATAAATAAACCTACTGGACCATTGGAGTGAAGCCAGATACTTCACAACTCCTTAGAAGGAGGAGAAAATCCTTCTGAGAATTTCAACTCCTTACATGAAAAGCAAATAGTAACAACCCATCTAGTATGAAAGATAACTCTCAATGCACTACTGATCTTCCACTCTAATGCTCAGCCACAGAAATATTTGTGCCTGTTGTCCTGTCACCTCGCTCTCCCTTTAAGATGAACAACCTCAGCTTCAAACAGACAGGCGAGGATGGAGAGTTTCTTGAATCAGGAAACTTTTACTACAAGAATACAAAACTATTCCAAGTGCACTTGGGGTGCCAGCTAGGGGGAAAAGAACTAATAAAACAACCCTATCTTTTATAGGTAGCTATGACACCTGAATGTAGGCATTTGTTTAAGCCAATCCTTGCTATTCAAGTCAGAGCTGGGGAGGGGTCTTTATGACATTGATCTTTCTTGTATACTGACCATCCTTCCCTCATATAATGGCGGGTCACCATGTGGCATTTATAGACCTCTGGTATTTATTACCTCTGACAGGGAATAGAGGAGGGGAGGATGCAGAGCAATTATCTTCCCATGGAATGTGTACCTCTAAGGGGGCCCAAGCTCTCAGTCCTGATGTCCTTTTTGCATTGGACAATAGTATAGTTCAACAGGCCTAGCTGGCACCTAATATAAATTGAATGTATATCCCAGAACATGTTCCAGATTCTCTTGCAATATGCACTGATTCCACAGCATGTGGACTGGAGCATCTTCTCATACTAGTTGATATAGAACTGGCTTCCTGGAGGAAAACATTTTTAAAACACCGAATGGACTTTATGGAAGTTAAGTGAAATAAGACGAATGTTCCCCCCTCCCACACACACACAATGGATTTTCCTATTATTCTGCTATGGCTTTTCCAATCCAACCATAAGCTGATCTTTCTTATCAGGATGTCAAAACAAAACAAAAACAACAAAAAAACTGGCAGACGGAGAAGAATAAAAGCACAGCTTTCAAAGTGGAAGAAAGCAAACATTATGGACCTGCTTCTCCACCACCACCCCATCCCAAGGTCTTTGTTACTTTTCTTCCATTGTCATGAACATGGAGAAAAGTAAGCTGGAGGCATTTTGCACAATCACTGCACTCCACAATTTGCAATAATTATTGCCCCATTTTGAAATTTGGAGGGGAGGAAAGATTTGTTGAATGAGAATAGGAGGCAATGCTATGCAACCTAGCATCATAGTGTCACATAGTGATTTCAGAGGTCATTCCTTTCTCTTATTATTTTTTGAATCAGTGGCATATAGCAAACTAGATTTGGCTACCTGATAATAGATAATTCAAAAACAATTTCAGAGGGAGGATTGTGCTACCAGGTCAAAATATAAAGCTGTGACCTCAGTTATCTTTCTGATGTTATCATTCAGTGAAGGAGATCAAATTAACAGGAAGAACAGTCCAAAACTGCTGCAAAAGCAGCAGTTCACAGAAGAAGGCATTAGCAAAAAGTGATGAAGAGGCAGTGAAGAAGGTGAGCAGGGATTTGGAAATAAGAAGTTTATAACCCCCTCAAAGTCTCCCATTCACATTGAACAGAAAAACACATGCATTGGTGATGCCCTGTCCTAAACACATATGCAACAAAAGTTGACTGAACATTTTTTTTTAAGAAAGAGAAGCCCTATGTAGGCTTACACTATATAAGTACAATTGCACCCCAGGCTTAACTTTCTAGGAGGTTGAGTGATGTTCGTATCCTTTATTGTGCCAGAATGAGCATTATACAAACCATTGTGCTTTCTAGGTGGTTGCATTTCTATGAAGTCACTTAGTGATTGGGGAG
Source organism: Gambelia wislizenii (assembly GCA_030847615.1). NCBI lineage: Eukaryota > Metazoa > Chordata > Lepidosauria > Squamata > Crotaphytidae > Gambelia > Gambelia wislizenii. The sequence goes on along the minus strand of JAUMIR010000004.1, from coordinate 308,837,506 downwards.
TGGCTACAGTGTTGCAAAACAGGCATGTGTGAGGCACTGACACCTGTTGTGCAATCAGTTGCATACAATACAAATTAGTATAATTCCTGGGTAGTAGAATGCCAGCTAAACTATATTGGCATGCATTTATACCATGCAGCTCCTGAACAGGATCTTGGTCTCAAATGCAAGGAAGGAGACTGCACTAGCTTTGGGACTGGTTTTTTTTTGGGGGGGGGGAAGGAGTGAGGTCTACATTGGCAGACAGATTAATTTTGCCTATTTGCAGTGTTACCCAAATTGTGTGGGTTCATGGGGACCCTCTAATGTCCTAATATTAATTTGGGGAATTTAATTAACTCAACTTGACATGCAAGAGACCAGGCAACAGTGATCTTTTAACCTATGTATACTGATAGTAATGGAGGAGACTCTAAACCAAAAGGTAAACTTAAATGATCTTTATTGAAAATTAATATCAACAACATTCACACAAACACTCAGGCTTCAGACACTTACACAAGGCTATCAAAGATAGTTGGAAGTACTTGGATAGGGAAATAGCGTATGGGGTATAGCGGGTAAAACTGTATCGATCCTGCAGAGCTGAGATCATGAGGTACACTGACAGTGAGGAGGTCTAGTAGACAGGATGGCTACACAGTCTGATGTGAAGTCAAGAGGAAGATGAACTGTGCACACTTGGGTGGTCTTTTAGGATGATATTTATATGTGATAATTCCCCTGAAGGGATAGGATTTTGAGTGGAATATAATGTTTCTCAGAGGTTTCCAGGACTAGACAATGGATGCCCCAGAGGGGTTAACGATCGTTAATAGGTGCTATATTTGGAAATGAATAGGTAGAGTCAAGGTCTTTGTTTGGAAGAGAATGTGGGAAGGAAGGACACATTTTAGAAGGATCAAGGACTCTGCTGTTGTTATGGATTAGTGAGTGACTCACCTCCAGGTCTTAAGTTCGGACCTGAGTATTTGTTTGGGGAATTTCCAAAGGCCCTCCCTTGGTTATACATGAATCCAGCCTTGGTATTATGGGCCTGGTTTACCTGCTAACCATGTAGATGGCCACATTAAGCCAAATTATTAAATATAGCTATCAGGGTAGGTTAACAGCAGAGGGAGGGCAAATTACTTTTCTTGTCCATTATTATCCAAATATCCTTAAATGTAAGCACAGTGTTTAGAAATCCCCTCCATGTTTTCAGTGTCACTTACTTCCAAGTAAGTACAAATAGGCTAGGCTGCAGGGAGCCTTCATTATTCCTGAAAAGGTTCTAAAACTGCAGATATCTTTATATTTCTTTGTGCTTGATCATTCTGAGGTCATCTATACAAGTGAGAAAAAATAGATTGCTCCACAGTATTAGCAATTTGCAGCAGCTGCAAACTGCCTTAATGGAGCAGGAATGTGCATCCGCTATGGAGCTTTTTAAAATCTCTGTGAAAAGCCACAAAGGCTCTCTGGGTATGGTGTTTGGAGATTTTTGCTGCCCCTCCTTCTGGATATGAAACATCAGTGTGGATTTTCATTAAGACAGAGTGATTTCCCGGTGAATTTTATAAGGATTATTTTGATAATTTAGACAGGCTCTCTGTACCCTTCTGCTTGAAAATTCCCAAGGAGGAACAACTACATAGGCATTTCCAATTTTGCAAGAACATTTCAGGGAGGTGCCAACCCACCCACACACTCCACTGTTCTTGGTTCATGAGCACCAGCCCCTCTGTTATTACTTCTACCATCCTTAATGATGTACAACTGGAGTGCTTCCATTGGATGTAGAGGCTCTCCAACAAAATTGGGATTCCAAACTGCATAGAAAACCTCAACAGATAGTGAAAACCCTTCTCTTCAAATGTCTTGTCCTCTGCATGTAGAAGATGACAGAATTGATGAAGGAGTTGAGCAGGAGCTGTGTGTTCCGTATCCTTCTTGTGTAATATTAAGAATAAATATCATAATAGGGCTAAAGGGGGAAAATTGTTTCTTTAATTCCTGCCTCCACAACATGCATACTTGTATATACAGTGGGCCCTCCTGATCCATGGGCTCTGGATCTGCAATTTTGAGCAAACATGGATCATCATGTCCTATACTTAAAATGGCAGTGACATGAGTGCAGATGTGCTGAAGCATTCACACACATGTCGCTGCCATTTACTAATATGGGACTGTTACCCAAAGTATTCTTAGAAATTATACAAACATATCCAGTTTCTAATATGTTGGAGAAATTAGCAGCAACTTGAATTTAGCAGTGCAAAAAGGGGGCAACAAGGGGATCTATATAGCAATTGTATATGCCTACTAACTCTGAACTGACACACACACACACAAACACACACACAGTAGGAGTTAACAATGATATTTATTAAAGACTTAAAATAATAACACCAATCACCCACACATTCATACGATAAAGCATTCACACAAGACCAGCAGGAATGGAAGAAGAAACATTGACAGAGGGATAGACAGGGAGTTTTCTGGGGATATACGACATGTCTATTGTAATATGAAGTCATTGGGCAGACTGGCAGCATGGATGGATGAAGCAGGAGTGGCTAACACAGAAAGATATAGTGTCCTCAGGAAGAGGTTCTGTGCACAATGAGGCATGATTTTGGACTAGTATTTATACCAAAAATGTGCCTTCAGGCAAGGAGGTTTCATGTGTTGAAACAATGGATTCCAGGTGTTTCTCAGAGATTAAACAATGGGTCTCAGGAAAAACACCTGGGTTTGACAATATGTGTCCGAAGATGCTAGTGTGTTGCAACTACTCTTAATGTTCTGGTGATTAGTTTCCCAAAGCTTGAACTGCCTCCTTAATGGTGTGTGGGGGGGGTAAAGAGAAGGGGATTTCTTCAGACAAGGATTACTCCATCCACGGGTGATGGAATCAATTGTCTGTCACTTGGGTGTGTGCAAGCAAATGTCCTCTTGACCTCATTATGTTTCCTCACAGTTTGGAATTTGTTAATAGTTCTTCCTTTGGGTGATGCATGGCTTAGCACTTGACTTTTTGGGATCCTTACAGTGAGTCCCTGATATGTTACTGCTCTTCCCTGTGGAAGACCACATTAATATGCCACATTATTAATAAGCCAATTTTGGGTGTTTCTGGAGGTGGGGGTCATTATGGGCACTAACAGGAACCTGCTATCATCTGCATTTTTTTCATCTATGGTGGGTTCCAGAACCAAATCACCATGGATCCAGAGGGACCACTGTACTACTATCCTTCCCACTCCACCAACCCACCCCATCATATCTACAATAAGAGCTTTGGCCTCAAAAGCTTCTTTTTTAAACAGAAGACATTCCAGTTTCAGTCCTGAGCAGCCTAGATGCCATTTTATTTTTTCCTCCTAAGACCTATTATACTCTGTATAGAATGGGGACAGAAGGGAATGAATACATTATAGCAAAATGCAGACAGTGGATATGTCGTGAGTTTTATTGTATTTGCTATTTTATTTGTTATTGTATCTGATTTCTAATTGGTCTAAACACTGAGAACTCCATAACTTTTTCAAATATAGTATACACATTCACTATCTTTGAGGCTGAATTTGGAACATTTGAATTGGCCTTGAGATAAGTCATTATTGCTGATCGTAGCAGAAATAATTTTCTAAATGAAAATGAGTTCGTTCTTGAATGGTTATATTCATGCATGAAAGAAAGGCATAAGGAAGTTTCATCAGCTTATTCTAATATTTTACTTCCACTCTTTTGGTACTCAGGTCCAGCTTGAGTCTCAGCAGTAATATTTGTAACACAGCTTGCTGGCCATTTCTATTATCTTTCTAGGCTTCTGACTGCTAGGGATTCATTATCTCATATGCCTCTTCAGAGGTTTTGTAGAGTTCTGGTGACCTAGCAAAAGAAGAGGACATTTTGCAGACTAGGCAGTCTAAGCCCTGGCAAGTCCAGTTTCATTGTAATGATTAAGAGTGTTGACAAATACATGTCTGAATAATACCCTTGGTAAATAATGCATAGGAGTTGTGTAAAGCTATTTGATCAAGCACCTGATTCCTCCATTTTAAGTTGCCAAGAAGACAACAGTCTTTTAGCATGTAATAACAACAAATGAAATATTTAGGAGCTAAAGGCATCAGATCCCATCTGATCTTGGAAGCTAAGCAGGGTCAGCTCTGGTTAGTACTTGGATGGGATACCACCAATGAATACCAAGTGCTTTAGGCTATATTTCAGAGGAAGGAACTAGCAAATCATGTCAGGAGTTAGAGACTGAACTCCATTATAAAATGGCCAAACAACTGCAGAGTCATGCTGAATCTTAATGGCCAACTCTATGAACTTCCTAGTCATGCCACAGTTACAGAAGGAGGGTTCTTACTGGTGTATAAGATCATGTGATTGTGTAAGCCAATGCCCTGTAACTATGTATATAAGAGAGCTCAGAACAGAGCTCACTTTTCTTCTTGTGAATGCTGATGCCTGGTGAAGCACTTTGTCCTTCAATTGTAAATATTTGTACATATTGCAACTGCTTGACTTTGAAGATAAAAGTGCCTCCTGCTTATTTGGATGTCAAACACTCAGTGTGTGAGTATTCTTGGGAACGGGTTGCTACTAAGTCTGCTGAGATAGTTTTTGGTTTCTGCCAGAGACTGAGTCATTTTTTTTTAATTATCTGGAGGTGTTCTCATCCCAGATTTAAATTGCAACAGGGCCTCAACACAGAGAGGTTTTTACTAAGTACAATATTCAATTACCCTTAATTGTGCCTGTTGGTTACACAAGGGAAATCTAACATATTGGACAAAAAATCCAAGGAATCATAACCATATTTCAAAAACTGGCTGAGTAGTTTCTTCAGTTTCATTAGTTCAATGTAGAAAGTATCTTTCACAGCCAAATTGGACATTATGTTAAATATGCCTTTGCATTTAATTTTTTTTTAAAAAAATCTGCAAATGGCATTTCAGTTTTCTGTGTGTGTATGACAATTATCAGGATCACAACAGCCAAAAGGGAGACATTAATGGTTTCCTGTATTTACGCAAGAAAAACAGTCCTCTTCTAAAATAGCTGTTTATTTTTTGAGGCATCCATGCCCACTAGAGTCAATAGGAATTGTTTCCTACTAAAGTGTTGCTGTTATATACTTTTGAGTCGACATATTGTGACTTTCTCATATGGTTTTCTTGACAAGATTTATTCAGAGAAGATTGGCTATCACCTTCTTCTAATGCCGAGAGCATGTGATTTGTCCAAGGCCACACAATAGGTTTCCATGCCTGATCAGGGATTAGAACCCTGGTCTATGACAGTCCTACTCAAGTATCCAAACCATGATCCCAGGTTAGCTTCCAATATATGGAAGCTTTTAAAGCAAGAGGATCCTATATCAGATTGTGTAGCATAAATTTGCACATGTCAAGTTATGCATTCATTTTGCTACATAACACTTTTGGTCATTCCCAGTACTGCACAAACTGAGCCATGACATCTAATGTGAACTGAATGCACAACCATATATGTATGCAAGTTAATGTGCAATGTTCATCCATGCACAACACACACACACATGCACCACACTCCATGTGGATCCATGCTTCATGCCTATCAGGGTCAATTAGGGATGGAAACAATATTTATAATTATTTCTTCACAAGTCTAAGGACTTAGGAAACCCTATTCAGATGAACAATACACTGATGAGAATTCTGCAGTTTACACTTGGTATTCGACATCTCAAAGTGTTGTCAAGGAAATCTCTGGAGAAAGCACATTTTTATTGTGGAGAGGAAAAAACACATTTCTGTGCATAAAATGTATTTCCTGTGCAGAAAACACTGTTTCCTATGCAGGGAATTTGTTTTCTGTGCATAACATTTTGCAGGCACAGGGCATCTTGTTGGCCATATCAGCTGTTCCAGTCTCAGAACTTTTTCAGACTGGCTATATACTTTGTGGCAAGCACAGAACAGGGTTGCTGAAAGATTTCACTTTCAGATGACGTCGCCCCCTTCTGTGCTGTTCCCATGATGCTCCCATGCTACTACAGTAATTTTTTATTCACGTCAAAAAGTGGTGAATAGACCACCCATTTTGTGTCCGTCACAGAATCATGGGTGGTCCAAAAGGTGCCCCATTTCTCTCCCATTATGCTGGCACGATGCCAGCTGTGGAGGGGGGAGGTCTGTGCCAGACACTCCTGGCAAAGATTGGAATGAGGAAGTAAGTGACACCCTTTCCCTCCCCCTCCCCAGGTTACTTGTTTTTTTAATAAATTGTTTTGGGGCTTGGTTTTTTTATTTTGTCATTCTGTTTAGTTTTTATTTTTAAAATTCCCATGCCACCGTTTTCTTGCAAGAACGAGCGGAATTTCATTTCCAGGTTGTAAATGCAGCCTTACGATGACTGCATCTACTCCTGGCCAGTGAGGGGAGGGGGAGGACATTCCTGCCGCTGGATCAAGGTAAGTGTCTGAAGATTTTCCTTGAATACATGGCAGGAATGGGAATGGGGGTAGTGAGGTAGAAATGGGGCATTTTGACCCCGTCTGAAAAAGTCCTCAGACCACTCTGATGCTATTCCTAGAATTGGTCTATTAATGTCATGTCTAGTTTCACTCTTAGATAGAAACATAACAAGAATCCACCAGAGGACTTGGAAGCAAGTTTAATTAGAAAGTTTAAGACACTCAGAATCAGAAGCCCGGATCTCCCCATTGACATGTTGAGGTTATAAAGACAGATTGCCTCCCATTTTAAAGGTCATTCTGTTTGTTTGAAAGGAATAAAATATTATTTTTATTGGTGGATCATCACTTAGCCCTTTAAATGATGTCAGGTTTGCAAACTCAGTTTACACTCCAGCAATAAAGAGGTCAGAGGCATGATAAATAACAGGCTTTGACCTTTTTGATGGTTTTGAACCAGGTGCCAAAAAAATAATAATACTTGAAACACAACAGACTTTTCTTTTCTCAAAAGAAAAAACAAAAACAACACCTAGTAGTAAAGTAGTTTTGTGGGAGTTTAGATTGGAGATCTGTACAGCTTCTATTGTCTGTTAAATGAGGAGATATTTCTTCCCTAAAAGGGCAATGAATATTGCCTAAACTGAAATTTGGGGGGATTGGTGTGGGGCTTCTTGTTAAATATTTTGACAATCATGAAAACAGTTTGTCAACACTGCCCAAAGCTTGTGCATCTATGCATGTATACTTCCTCCAAGTGCTTGGAAAAATTATTGTTTGGATTACAGCTCCCAAAATTCCCTCAGCTAGAATGTCTACTGCAGTGTTTCTCAACCAGGGTTCCCTAGAACACTAGGGTTTCCCAAGAGGTTGCTAGGGGTTCCTCAAGAGATTGTGACTGTGGGGGAAAAGCAATAGCTGTATATAGAATAATATTTATGCAGGGGGTCTCTGAGACCTGAAAATTATTTCAAGGGTAAACAGGTTGAGAAACGCTGGTCTACTGGCTCTGATTACAGTACCGCTTCCTGGATCTCTTCCCATGCTCTTTTTCAGGATATTTCATCCCATTCCCCCTCCCTTGAAAAGTTTCCCATATTCATTTTTCATAAGACACAGTCATCATTGTATGCCTACTAATCACATCCAGTCATTTTTAGGTTGTCCTTTTAAATAAAATTCCTGCCCCATGGGGTTTCCACCTACTGATTTTCAAATGTTTTGGTTCCCTCTGGCTTGTTAATAACTCTCAGTTGTACATGGAAGGCATCTGTTTGGGTAATTCTCAGTACTCCTAAAATTAATTTAATATATTAATGAATATAATATATTTATTCCACCTCCTATTCCACTTACATAGAAACTTTTCTCTAGATCCTCTACTGTAGAGTGAAATCCTGACTTGGTTTGTCTTCACACCTTAAATGAGAAAATGCAAATGCAGTACATCACAAAACAACAACCTTATTGAAATTTCATAGGGGGAGGTCAGGAGAATGGGCATTTCACCTGCTGGCTGTTTTCATCCATGTTGCTCTTGCTTCACTCTATGGAGATTTTCACACCGGGGCCAAAAGCCACATTTCTGTCCCGCAAGCCCCTCTCCCATTCCTGCAATGGAATGGAGGTAAATGTTCGCTCACTTACCTCCATTCTGCTTCAGGAATGGGCTCCCTTCCTCTTTGCCGGCCAGCCGTAAATGCAGCTGTCATAAGGCAGAAATCACGAGAATGAGTGGGAGGGAAATTCAAAATGCCTCCCCCAGGTGTCAAATCAAGAAATAATATTAATAATAAAACATTTTTAAAAAGTTTTTTTTTTAATTTTGTGTATGTGTGGGAAATGTGAAGAAAAATTCACATTTTTCTGGGGGGAGGGGTCCCACTTACCTTGATGTCCCGATCGTGGCAGGAAGTGCTCACCACAGAGCTCCTCCCCCATCCCTGTCATTCCAGAACAGGGACAGGGCACCTGTTCACACACCCATGATCCATTACAGAAACAGAACCAGGTGTTTAATAATGAATTCTCCCCATGAATACTATATCACAGGGAGAAAACAGAACAGTAACACTTAGGGCACAGAACAGGGTGAACCTCGTCTGAAAGAAAAATCTTTCAGTGACCCTGTTCTGTGCCTGTAATGGGACAAAGTGTCTGTGTGAAAATCTCCTATATCTCCTGCTCCATTTTCCTGGAAATTTCTTTCTAAGGACTTTTTCGGATGTCTAAAATGTAACAGAAGCAGCCTCGCTACGTTGCGAGGCTGCTGCGCTGCAGGGCGTCCTTTTCACATGACTCCCATCCCTGCCGGTACTGTTGCGGTACCGCAGGGACATTTGAGTGTTATATTTCAGCGATTTTTACTCACGATCAACTTTCGTGAGTAAAAATCACCGAAATATAACACTCAAATGTCCCTGCGGTACCGCAACAGTACCGGCAGGGACGGGCATCATGCGAAAGGGACGCCCTGCAGCACAGCAGCCTCACAACGTGGTGAGGCTGCTTCCGTTACATTTTAGACATCCCAAAAAGACCTAAGTCTTCCCATTGGAACATAAATTTAGACTTGGTTCATCATCAAGTCTTAAATGATTAAACAAAACAAAAATCTCTGTCACCACATAATGGAAATTTTTTGATGCTCTTAGTATCAGAGAGAATTTGTGTATTTTAAGTACTTTTTTTTTTGTATTGACTATTAAAATGTAATAGGGTTTAGGGGGATGTCAAATTGATAAATCAGCCTGTCCCTTTATGCCTGTCTCCTCTCTCTCTCTCTCTCTCTCTCTCTCTCTCTCTCTCTCCGCTTGTGTGTGCATGTGCATTCATGCACTGAGCTAAAAGGAAAAGAAGCTAGTTTTGCAGTTTGTGCAAATTGCAGAAAATATGATGGAAAAACAAATACATAGTACCTTTTTCTAATGCTGCAGATAAGAACACTTGTGAGGTTCAGAGGATCCTCAACAGGTTGTCTTGCTATGATTTGACTTGACCAAAATCTCACCAGCTGCAAGATTTTTCTTCACATTTCCCACACATACACAAAACCATCAGGTTCTCCCTCACTCTCCCCTTTCTCTTTCTAATTATGAGTTACTCATATTTATTCATTTGATGTTTCTCCTTCTCCTTCCTCCAGGATTGCCTCATTACTCTGCCCATTAAAAACTGCTGTCATGGTATTGGTTGTGAGGAAGGAATTTGGCTTGACAGATATGGCTTGTGTTATGCTTTTTATTTAGATGTGATCAAAGTCAGTTTAGCATGGATAATTTGGGAAAGGAATGTGACAGGCTCTTACTAAGATTTCAATATGCTCAAATGTTGCTGGCATAGAGTCCATTGGTTGCTCACAACAGGATTTCATAGACCATGAAAAAATGGCTAACATCTAGCTTCTTGTTCCTGAATAGAATCCATGTAATCTATGAACAAAAGGGAACTACACCATCAACATGGAGATGATGAATATAATTTTTTTCTTCTGTAAATAATATCACAGGGGGTTGCTATAGGGGCTTGAATATGACAGAACCATTTTTAAATACTATCATTAGGATGCAAATTTAGCCACCCTTAGAGCAGATATATCCCATGTATCGCATAGTATGCATGAGTCCCAACATCATTTTTACACCTCCACAAACTCACCAGTTTCCCCACTTTGGTGACAATAGCACCTCTAAACCTCTCCTCTGGGCACTGGGTTACCATTATTTTATTTTATTGCCAAAACAAATTTTGGTGGTGGTGGGAAATAGAAACCAAAAATTGTAGCTGCAATTCTCTAGGGTCCCAGGGGCAGTAAATGCAGACATTCTGTAACATTGGCCTAACTGATTGATCCCACAGTTCCTAGCCCTGACTGTTTATCACTCTCACCTTGTTGTATGGTCCCCCTTTTCAATTTCTTTTTGGAGTTAGGACCTGGGCCTCTAGGTGACCTTAGTGTGGACAAGTTTGTTTAAAAGTGGTTTATTTAATGTTAAGCAGGACTACCCCTTGATTCAGAGTGAAGAAAGCCAGTCAGAGACAGATTTACAGATTAACAAGCAGTTCAGATTTGTTTATTATATGATTCAGAGTATTTGATACTTTAACCAGTTCCAGTGCTGTTTATTATACAATTCAGAGTATTTAATACTTTAACCAGTTCCAGTACTTTAACCAGTTCCAAGCAGATAACAGAATTCACGCTAGATATTATCAGACCTCCTTTCCTTCGTTCACTCAACATCATCCAGACACATCCAATCCCCACTGTCTCTCTCAACTGAGACTCCAACAAATTCTCTTTTAAAAAAATTATTAGCTCACTTGCAGAGGCCCCTCCATCCCATCACAGAGTTGTTTGTGCTAGGACTGGCTGACTTCTGTCATTCTCAAGCATGGCTTCACCCCACATTCATCCAAGAACCACTCAATAACATATTTGCAAATTGTTTCCTTTTCTTTGGTCATGACAGTTTCACACCCTCCCAATCCCTGCAAGTTGCCCACCTAGGATGATTCTATGGGGGGTAGAAATTGCCCCATATGAATTTTGACCTACCAATGAAATTTTCTTTCAGTACCCAAATTTCTAGCATTCATTTGACCATCTGGAATGACAGTTTAGGTATCTAAAGAAAAAAAAAGGCAGGCAACGTTACCAAAGGAATGCAAACAAAGTAAACTTAAGAGTTCTAGGGATGAGCAATTTTTCAATGTTTCCCTCTCTGCAATGCTACAAACTTGGGGACTGGAAGAAAATTCCACGGGCAGAAGAATTCTTATTTGGGAAGCAATGTTTGCATTTTGCCTCCCTTCCCATAGCTACACAGCTATGTGCCAACCCCTAGAGTAGACTCATTAAAAGGAAAGAGACAAATTATTCAAGACTAATTTAAACCCTAACCATTTCAGTGGGTCTCTTAAGCCCACCTAAGGTTGGCTTTATCCCATTTTCTCCAATCTAGACAGAGTTTCAGTCATGTTAATCACTGGAATAAGTTAGCTATAACTAACTTAACCCTCTTATACAGCTCCAAATGCCAGCCCTGTATAGATATGACTCTATAAATTGAAATCCTTGAACCACATTTGTGTTTTATTTTAAATTTAAATCATTGCCAAGAGAATACAATTTTTTTTAAAAAAAATCTACAGTTTAATTGGGGCATTTGACCATGGTATCAGCTTTGGGAAGCACTTTTTACATACGTAGGATGGCAAATTGCCATCGATTTTAACGAATTAACTCCCTTAGTCAAGTTTGGACACATTATGTTTTGTTATCTACCACTTGGCCACCTGCAATAGTAAGCAATAGATGTAATTACCTCTAGGGATTAGATGATGTTTGCTTGAAGCAGATGATATCTTTTTAGAACCATCAAATTTTGCAATTGGGAGGTTTTGTTATTAGGCAAATGAAGCATCATTGAAGAGTTACTGAGGGGGCGGAGTATCATGACAAAGGAGAAACTGAGCACACATGTTGCTATTTATTTAATTCTATTATTAATGACTGGAAATCAACCAAAACTGGGAATCAGTTGGTCATGTTACAATTCTAATGAACTGTAGATGGATGGCTGCATTAAATATCAAGAAACTAATGTTGGGGAAAAGGAAAAATCTATATCCTGTCCTCACATGCTATTTCACCCATCTGAATCAACCCTTTCTTTATACAGACACATACCTCAGAACTGCTATTTGCTACCATGAAGTCTCTTTGTTTCATCCACAAAAGTAAGAGTAGTTTTAGGTATGAAGGGGAGTACAGATTATTGAAACAGAACAGTGGGAAATTTAATTTGGACAGCAACTACCAGCATCCCCAGCCAGCACACCCAAGGAGCAAACCAAATCAAGAAATCCCGACCACTGCTACCACCTGTACTCAACTTGTAGCTAGCTTACCCCTGGGACAACGGGGCTGTTAAGGACAACAACTCTGTACTAGGCCTTATTATAATTGATCAAGCTATATCTGGTCTCTCCAATTTGTATGGCTCACAGCAAGGCTAGTTATCTCTGATTTATCAGAAAACACCACGTTCTGGATAGAAAAAGAAAGGAGGGGTTAAGATTATCCCAAGTTCAAATGTCATTGCCCATCAACATTTCCCTTTATACAGGTAACTTATTAGCTAGTTGTAGCATTGTTGCTACTCGTCTAATTCACCGATTATGGACTGGGAATCAATCACAGCTAGGAATTTATCAGTTGATCACATTACAATTCAGTACATAATTACAAACATATCTGTACGCTAGCATTGATATAAGTAAGAACAAATCATATTTAAGTACTACAAAGTCATGCATCACTCTTCTTTCCAACTGTTTGACATAAAACTGACAAGAAGGGTTTAAGATGATGTTGCATTTCTTTTTGAGAAAAGAAGAGAAGCTGACAGAAGGTAGAACATGGTGTGACCTTCTGGTATTCATTTGTTTTCCTGACAGTTATCAGTTAGCTAGCATACAATGAATAAGATTTTGTAGATAGCCCATCAAGAACTAAGCTGATTCACCCCATCCAGAGGCACAACTTTTTCAGAGCTGGAATTAAGATAATATGTAGCAGTCTTCAAAGGAAGTGTACCAGTCAGAACACAACCTTGGTTACCCTTAAAATGGGTTGTTAAGACACACAGTATTAAGGGTCATTGGGATGGGGGTGGAACTCTGTTGTGAGATGTGCATTTTATACATTCCAACAATGAACACATTCCGTAAGGGCTAAATTTGAAATGGCATATGCAGATAACCTGGCAGTGGCCATGCTGAAGAAATAGCACAAGAAGGCTAAAGAGAAACCTGAAGTTTCCAGAAGTACAAAAAGTTGGGGGAAGGGACAGGAGGAGGGGAAATTCTCAGCAAGGTCCTTAAGACTAAGTTTGCTCAGTGGCCAAGGAATATTTAGTGTTTAATGAAGAAGGAAGGAATATGGAAAACCAGTGGGAGGGGAAATGGAATGGTGTATACTAGAAAACAATATGGCTGATGGGCTGAAACTCTGAACAGGACCAGTACACACTACAGCATTCTGTTGAAACCCCATTTATATTTGTAGGGATTGCATTGTAAATAGTTATTAGGAAGAATATTTGCAAAATTTCCTGTTCTGGAAATGTCGAGACACCCTTTTGAGAAATCCCCTGTGAAATTTTCTCTCCTTTTTATAAAACAAGAGAAGAGGTATTGTAACCATCAAACTTACCACAGTTTGCACAAGACTAGTCTGTTGTGTGCAAACTAGTCTCCTTTTTCTTTGGGAAGCAAAGCACATATAAAGACATTTATCAGACATGGAGAAATGCTGCATAAAACTGTGTCCCAAAACACATCAGAAGAATGTGACGAGAACACAAAGGGTGACATTATCAGATGCCTGCGTCCTCAGCCATTGGAAAGTGGGACACGGGCAATGGCTGCCACGATGGACTGGTGTGGCAGTCTGGACTTCCTCCCATTTCATGCTGGTAATGGGTCAGGAATGGGCCTGATCCATAGGCAGAATATGCCCATATAACTGAACCCTTAGGCTCACACAACAAAGCTTGAAAACCCCTATGCTAAGGCTAAATACTGCATAGGTAGTCTCATGTAATGGGTAACGCTGGAACAAGGAAAACCTGTTTTCAAGTCCTAGTAAGATGCAAAATTTCATGAATGACCTTGGGCAAGTCACTCAATTTCAGCCCAGTTTAATTGACAGGGCTCTTTTAAGAATAATATGTGATAACAGTATACACACAGCCCTGATAGTGTTAGAGGAAAATCAAGATCACACGATGAGATGATTCAGAAACTATCTTGTGAAACAGGCTTAATATTATTGGCTACTGATGAAAACCCAACACAATCTTGCTTTCCTGATTTTTCCAGCAACCATGATGCATAGCAGTTGCTACTAACTAGTATGTTTATCACTCGCTCTCTCTGGTTTTTCTTTGCAAATGAAGATTCAGGAAGGACTCATCCCGCACTTTCTGCAAGTGCGCTGATGACAAAAAAGGCCAATCCGAGCTAAACAAGTCCGGTTGCAGAAAGCATAGCAGAAGGTCTCCTTGGGTGATGTTTCCTGATTGTGATTCTTCCTGCGTTGTCATTTCTCTTCAAGATTTGTTGGGCGTGAGTTCTCAAATAAGGCTGCAGCATTGTGGATAGTGCGTCTCCATGCCTCCCGATGTGAGGCCATGGCAGACCATTGTTGGTGATTAATTTGGCCAAGCCCGAGATGTTGTTTCAGGAGGTCCTTGTATCACTTTTTTGGAGTGCCCCTCTTACGCTGACCCGTGGTGAATTCACCGTAGAGTACTGTTTTTGGGAGGCGATGGTCCTCCATCCTAGAAACGTGCCCTGCCCAGTGCAGCTGTGTTCTCAATATCATGGCCTCAATGCTGGTAAATCCTGCTTGCTCAAGGACAGCAACATTTATGTTTATCACTATATATTTATGTTTATCACAATGTTTATCACTAGGTTATGTGTTTATGGTAGAAATAATATTAGGATTTTAACAACATCATATATATAGTATGTTGCCTTTCTCAGTGTGCTGATTGGCTACTTAGATGCTCCTTGGCCGGCTAATCAGCTCTCAGCAGCACCTACTCAGCCAACAATCATTGCTGAGCTGCAATACAGAACAGGGGGTGATGTCATCACCCCACCGCCACTGCCACCAAGCGCTGGCCAAGCAGAACAGAGGGTGATGTCATCACTGTCAGGAAATGACATGGATGTGACCACAAGATGGAGCTGTAAGCTTAGTAATGAAAGTAGTTAAGCTCCAGTGGCAGGTGTGTGTGTGAGTCAGCACTTGAGAGTATGCACATCTGAGATGCCTGATGTAACAGGCATTGTTTAACTGCCTATAAAAAGGAGATGGGAATTATCTCTAGTGTGGGTTTGTTGTGGATGGTGGTTGGTGAAGCAGTTTGTTGGTTTGAGAGAGATTTATGAGTATTAGAGATGGCTGTCCTATACTATATATATATATATATATATATATATATATATATATGTATATATATATACATATATATATATTGTAAATATACTGCAAACAAAGATTAAAGCCCTCAAGATGAGTGAAGGCTGGCCTGTTGCTGTCTTTATTTGGCAAGCCAGAGTTCAAGGCAGTGTGCTGGGGTGAAGGAATTTTTCCTTCTCAGCCTGAAGTCTTTTGCAGAAGCCTCTCCAGAAAACCTTCTCCTTGGCGTCCTGTCGATGTGGAACAACTCTGCAGGTGGTCGTGGTGGACACAGTGCGTCTTTCTGTGCCCCAACAATCACCCCACTGCCACTGCCACGAAGCGCTAGCCTTTCCAGGCTGAAGGGGGGGGGGAAATGGCCCCACAGCCACTGCTGCTGAGCTCTGGCCTTTCCAGGCTGAACGGGGGGGGGGGGGTAAAATGCCCCACCACCACTGTCACTGAGCTCTGGCCTTACCAGGCCAAATGGGGGGCAATGCCCCCACTGCCCTGAGTGAACTTGGCAGTGGAAATGGGAATGGTGGCAGCGGTGGTGGGAGGCCACTGCAGCCACTCCATGAGAGACCACAGACCCCTTGGCCAGCCAATTAGCTCCTAGCAGCACCTCCTCAGCCTACAATCATTGCTTAGCTGCAGCCATGGCTAGCAGAACAGGGGATGAGATCATCACCTCACCACTAGTTTCACTGATTTTCAGCCTTTCCAGGCCAAATGTGGGGGGGGGAAATGGCCCTGTCGCCACTGTCCCTTAGCTCTGGCCTTTCCAGGCCAAACAGTGAGGGGGAAGGGCCCTGCCACCACCAAGCTCTGGCCTTTCCAGGCAGAACAGGGGAAGAAATGGTACCACTGCCACTGCCTCTGAGCTCCGGCCTTTCCAGGAAGAATGGGGGAGGGAGAAGGAAATGGGCCTGCTGCTGCTGCCCCAAGCTCCAGCCTTTCCAGGCCAAACAGGGGGGAAATGGCCTTGGTGCCACTAAGTGAACTTGGTAGCAGATGTGGGAATGGCAGCAGCAGTGGCAGGATGCCACTGCTGCCACTCCAACTAGGTGTACCCAACATAACATACATCAGTGGTGCATTTAGGGTGAGTTGCTCTGTTGACTTGCCCCCGGTGCCACTGCTGCCAGTTGACTGTGGATCCACACAGTCAACTGGCAGCAGCGGTGGGACTAGCAGCAGCAGCAGGATGCCTCTCCTGCCACTTCAACAGGACCCATGCAGTCAATTGGCAGTGGCGGCAGTAGCACCAGGGGCAGGTCAACACAGTCTCAATGCATCACCAATGTATGATACTTCGGGTCCAGGTAATATAATGGAAATAAGTAAAAGAAATCTGATGGAGTTCCTACCTATTATCTTGAATGGTGGAGGTCGTTCATATACTTTAACAATTGCTTTGCTTACAAAATAATCTTGTATACCTTGGAGACTACCTGGGAGAAAGAAGATTGTAGCATAAGCTTTCATAGAGTCATTTTACTTCATCAGATGCAAGAGATGGTTAAGATATCATAAATGTCCTTGTTGATTTATTGTGTTTTTGTAATGGCTTAATGGTATATAATTCAAAAGGTTATTAACAACTTCTAATATACATCTGTGCAAGAGTCTTCCATAAAGTCTTAGAAATGTACAATAGATTTTTGTTCACATGAATTATGTACAAGCCTGTCTGAAAACTAATAAATATTGCCAATCAATTTGATTTTTCCCTTCATGAGAATAATTCTGTCATTCATTTTGTCAGAAATCTAGTTTGCCCTCCTTTGTGCTAAAATACTTTCAAATGAACCTTTGCTCATTTTGGCTCATACATAGATGGATGAAATCTATCATAGGCATTGTAACTGTCCAGGTGTTCTAGCAGCTGCATTTGTCACCTAGGACTCATTTGCTAGGGGAAAAAAAAGCTAAATATTGCAAAACAGACACCAGTGTATAATTAAAAAATACTTATTTTGGATCATGCTCAGATGTGTTCAGTCAATGCCATTTCTGCTGAAATTCTTTTCAATATCTTGGGCATCAGCAGCATCTATATATATATAATTCCCTTGAGTAGGTTGCCTTTCCCAGTGTGCTGCTCAGGAAACACCCCCAACCAACTACCCCCAATTGGCTGCTCAGGAAACACCCCCAACCAACTACCACCCACATGCAAATTCCCTCTCCATCTCACAATCTACTCCTGCCACTCAATCTGTGGCCCAGATTGGGACCCAAACAGTCAGTTGGTGGCAGCAGTGGCAGGACACCTACAATGGGACCCAGGCAGTCAACTGGTGGTGGCAGTGGCGGAACACTGCCACTGCCACTGTGACCGGACCCCGGCAGTCAACTGGCAGCGGTGGCAGCAAGACAAGAGTGAGTCACCCTCAGCAATTATGGGGAAAGTGTGGAACACTGAGAAGGGAGAGGAGGAATTTAAACATCCACTGACCTACCTTACAGGGTTGTTCTGAGGGCTACCAGTAGTTTTGGGGGGAGTTTTTCAACGGCATATGGTATGCTGGGTCCAGCTAGTTTCAAGAAAGTCTTCGTGTACACTTTTGGTTTAATTTCCTTTGCTACCACTGGGAGAGAGCAGGAATTTCAGTGGTTTTATTCCCATATAACTGGGAGCAGGGCTATGGCTGTAGACTGTCAAGTTTCAGTTGGAAAGTGGGTCTTGAACTACTGACCTGATTGGTGGCAGCGGAGGATCTAACCTGTGTGTGTCTACATGACACTGAGTAAAGAAGTGAACTACTGGGACATTAAACATATTAGCCATGCTTGCTCTAATAGCTAATAAGACAAATGAACAAAGGATGAGCAATTGTTATCCATGAAAGGACCCATTTTTTTTCTCACAGGCAAATAAGATACTTATAAAGCCTCCAGACTAAGTGAGGAGTGTCTTCCATCATCACATTCTCTGCTCCAGAGTATTGGGAAATCCTCCAGAACAGACATTTGGGTGATGCAAATTATTGCAGAGAATGCAGGGAGGATTCTAAGATTCTAGGATTCTCAAAAAATAGTTTTTTGTATGGAGCAATTGTCCTGGCAATCCAAACCATCTTCAATAACAGCTTTTCACTCTGCCCTTCCAAAGTCCATCCAAATGCAAAGGTCCTGTCTATACAAGTCCCCCCAAAATAACCAAACCAAACCAACACCCAGATTGCTCAACAGTAATGGCAAATCACAGCAACTGCAATGTGTCTTAATGTTTTTTGGCCCACAAAAACTTCTCATGCCTGCCAGTCAAGATGGTGGCTATGGGTGAATTACATGTGCTTTCACTTACCATAACCTGCTGCTGCCGAACTTTTTTTTTTTTAAAAAAACTATTTCAACTGTGCACTGGAGCAATATTTCAAATTTACTAAAAAGAAAAAAAAAACCAACACTCCATTTTATCACCTTAGTGCTCACTTACTAAGGGGAAAATACAACATGGCAGCTCCAGGTGTTTGCTTTGTTAACAATCACTGCCCCTTCACTCATCCGGCCAATCGGTTTTGCACTTTTGCTTGTATGGGAAAGTGATTCAAACTGAATCGCTTGTCCCAAAGAGCAGGAATGTGCATCCCCCTCACTGTTTATTTTTTAAACTCTGTCAAAAGCTGCAAAAGCTCTTCCTTTGGAATTTTTGATGTTTTTGCCCCCCCTCCTTCCTAATATGGCAAAATAATGCAGGAACCCATTAAGGCAGGTAGGATTCTCCTTACAGTACATGAGTAATATTTTAACCATTTATACAACCCCAAGGCCTTGTATTTCTTTTTTAGACGATGCTTGGAAATGGGCTTCAATATATCTCCAGTGTTCTCCTCATCAACATTTCTTCAGTTTCTAGAGTTCAAAGTTGCATTGTCTTGTTTCCAAAATGAAAAGAATGCATTAAGGTGCTCCCATTGTTCTCTGCCTTGCTCTGCTTATCTGCTGCCTGCTATGTACTATATGTGCATTTTGCTGTAGCATTTTGTTCCTCCCTACTGTTCAATATGTTTTTTATACCTCTGTGCATAGGACTGGTAGAAATACTCACCAGAATCCTCTATGACCTGCTACATTACACGACTTTATGTATACCTAGCTATGTAGCAAAGGCACTAAGAAACCCCTTTACTGAATTGTGAAGATGAGCAATAGGACACTATCAAAAGTGCCCAATGTCCATGGGTGCCCCATGAGCATCAGGACCAATGCACATTGGTCCTGTTAAGTATCCACCCCATTGTACATGGGGCACCCATGCCCATTGGGCAGTTTGCAGACTCTGCTACCTAGCAACTAACAGCATCCCTTTACTGGATATGGATGTTATGCTACTGTGCAGTTCTAATTGCCACATATATAAGTCCACTTATGAAGATGGAAATCTCCAACAGGATTCCAGCCACTATTATGCGAGCATTGCTAAAACACCCCAAAGCAATCCGATTTATTTCTTTTAATTATGTATATGCTGCTTGTAAAAGATAAATAGCCCTCTGAAAAAAGGTTTAGAGTACACACCAAAAATCATATTTAGTATACAGAAATAAACCCTTTTTAAAAATATATATATACTGTATATATGTGTTCTATACATATTAAACATTTCACATCAAAATATAAAAAAATACATTTCAGATATAAAAACTATAAGGAATCTAAAAGGTAAAATCTTTTGGGGTTTTGTTTTTAAATTAAACTAGGTACACCAATTGATAGTCAACATCATTTGCTTTGTGGACTTGTTTGGAGTTTGTATATCTGCTGGGGATGCTGTAGCTAGAGAGCCTGCATTGAACAGGGGGTTGGACTAGATGGCCCAAGAGTCCCCTTACAACTCTATGTTCTATGATTCATAACAATGCATTGGTTAATTTTGGACATCTGACTATATGTCTTTTCATAAGCTCCACCTGTATACACAGGATTTAAAGTCCAGTATGTTGCATGACCTCTCTGTTACCCAAGGTGCTCTTGGAAATTCCACAAAAACATTGAGTTTCTAATATGTTGGGGAAATTAGCAGCAACTCAACTTTAACAATGCAAAAAGGGGGCAGAAAGGAGATCTTTATGGCAATTATATACTCTTATTAGCTCCCAACTGATGCACACACACAGGATAGGAGTTAATAATTCTATTTATTATAGACTTAAAAATAATAACACCAATCACACACACATTCATACAATAAAGCATTCACACAAGACCACTAGGAATGGAAGAAGAGAGGTTGCCAGAGGGATAGATAAGGAGGTTTCTGGGGATATACAACACCTGCCTCATAGTCTGAAGTAATTGGGCAGACAAGCAGTGTGGATGGATGAAACAGGAGTGGCTAACACAGAGAGACAGAATGTCCCCAAGAAGAAGCTCTGTGCTCAAGGAGGCATGATTTTGGGCCAGTATTTATATCAAAAATGTGCCTTCGGGTGAGGAGGTTTCATGTGATGAAACAATGGATTCCAGGTGTCTCCAAAGATTGAACAATGAGTTTCAGAAAAAACTCCTGGGTTTGACAATAGGTGTCGAAAGATACTAATGTGTAGCAGCTGCCCTAAATGTTCTAGTGATTAGACTTACAAATTTGAGCTGCCTCCTTAATGATTGAGTGTGTGGTTAAGGGAAGGGGATATCTCCAGACAAAGGATTACTCCATCCACTGGTAATGGAATCAATTGTCTCTCAGTTGGATATGTACAAACAATGTCCTGTTGACCTCATTATGTTTCCTTACAGTTTGGAATTTGTCAATAGTTCTTCCTTTGGGCAATGCATGGTTTAGCACATGCCTTTTGTGATCCTTGCAGAGAGACTCTGATATTTTACTGCTCTTCCTCGTGGAAGACCACATTAAAATGCCAAATAATTAATAAACCATTTTTGGGGGCTTCTGGAGGTGGGGGTCTAACACCTCACTAGGCTTCTAATTCCCCATTGAAGCTAAGATCTTGTGTGGATTTTCCACGGACACTAGTGTTTCACATAACACTAGGATGCAGCTAGTGAGAGCACATCTATATATATACCTTTTCTGTCTAGATATCCAGGGAGTTGTTAGTTTATCTAAGAACAAGGGTGGACATTTTAGCATATCTGAGGTCCACTTTTCTTATATCATGAATATTTAGGAACTCCATGTAATTTAGGAACTCCAAACCAGCATTACCATACATTCAACCACAGAAGATGATGCACATAGGTAGTGATGGAAAAAAGGAGCAGCAGAAGAACCAGAGGGTTTCCATAATTGATCCTGAGTCTTCTGTTGGACATGGACCTTGACACTTGCCCAAGGATTCTAATTCTTGAGAAGATACAAATGTTTGTGCTTTCTTAGCTAGAAAATTACTTCTTAGCTAAAAGTGTCAGCTTGCAGCTGAGAAACAGCCCAGTCTTCTAAGATCTTCAATGATAACTCAGAATTTTTAAATTCAAATATTGTTTACTTTGACATATATCACTGCACTATTCCAAGGCTTAAAAGTATTCCATATGTTACTCTTGGAATGGGGATGGAGCCGCATGTAGGCTTGGATCCAGTTGGTAGGAAGGCTGCACCAGCACCTCACCCACACAGACATCTGCTAAAGTTAACCAAGGTTTCTGGCTGAGAAAGTGTTTTCCAGTCACCTTTGACTGATCATTCTATAAATGTACCAATCTGAAACATTTTTATTGTAAAAATACTTAATGGGGATGTTGGCATTGTAATACATAGTTAGGCCACAACTAGTTCCTGTGTGTTTGCCCAGATCATTTTATTCAGCTCTGTGTGATCTCCTCTACACTGCTCTGCTTGTTTACTTTGGCTGTAGGCTGGCGAGCACACTTCAGGGCCAGGGTGGTGTAGTGGTTTGAGTACTGGACTAGGAATCTGGGAGGCCAGGTTTTGTATCCTCACTCAGCCATGGAAACCCACTGGGTAGCCTTAGCTTTGTCTGCATGGGCAATTTACCCCATCTTTTCCCTGTCTTGGAGCTCTGCAGTCCAGATGATGCAGGGATTTTGCCCTGTTGTGCCCCCAGGCAGTCCTCAAGCCCCTCCCCCCCAGGGCAAAGACAGGGTTAAGATAGGGGAAGATGGAGTAGGTCCAGATATCACGCTTTACAAAAATTTACTCAGGAAAAACTGCTCTTGTTTTGGCCACAAAATGGATCAATCCATGCATGACTTCAGGAGACCATTCAAGTATGCCAGTTTATCACTTCAGCTGCCCTCTGCTGCAGCAGGAAGCAGGCCTATAGCATGTGACCAAGGCTGGTCACATGTGGGAGGCCTTGGTCACATGTTGTGGGCTGGCTTTCTGTTTTCAGAGAGAGCTAAGAAGATGGTGGCAGTGGTAGCAGCAATGACAAGGATGGGCTGCTGTGCCCATCTGGACTTCCTCCCATTCTGTGCAGGTGACGAGTGAGAAATGGGCCTGCTCCATGTACAGGATACACTAGCAGTGAGCCAGCATCTCCTGACCCATGTAGATGAGCTCTTAGATAAGTCAACTCTCTCATCCCCAGAGGAAGGCAAGGGCAATCCCTCACCAAACAAATCTTGCCAAGAAAACTCCATGAAAGTTTCACCTTCGGTTAGCCATAAGTCAGGAATGACTTGAAGCCACACACAACAACAACAAAAAAAAACCCTAGCAAATTTCTCCATCTTCCTGAGGCTGGATCCTAAAGGAAATTGCCCACCACTCTTAATTTCTTGTAGGCAGTATGTGAATATCCTTTTTTTTCCCTGCTCCTAAAAGAAAAACCTACCACTTTGCTTATGCAGATAAACATCCTAGGGAATCAGCAAGTTTGAAAGTATGGTTGGAAACCCACCCCATGCAAATGACTCAACAGAGAAGCTGGCACACAGTGGATATAGGTATATATAGGAATATCCATTTGATCTGTAACAGTTAGTCAGATGTAAGTTATACAGTCGAATGGTCTTTATCTTCCAATACAGAAAATTATACACCATTACAGTTATATTTCTGATAACAACATGCATGTGATGCACAACTGTGTTTTGCATCTGGATTAAGAATATAAAAATAGACCTGCTAGATCAGATCAAAGGTTTAGCTAGTCAAGACTCCAACAGTAGCCAACCAAGCCCTAAAGCATAACATGAAGGCAATAGTACTGGTCTATTGTTTCCCCACTGGCTAATATGTTGCTGTCTTTCTTTTCCACTTTCTTTTCCAAATCCCTGGGACTCAAAATGACAATTCAGTATTTTTAGAACCAATGTAACCATCAAAAGCAAAATCAACAGATAGCCTCATGCTCCATGAATTTGGCTAGTGGCCATCACTGCATCTTGTAGCAGCAAATTTCATAGGTTAACACCATGTTAAGTGACCATGGATGGTTTACATAACTTTAAATGTGGCTGATGAAGACACTGAAAAAGTATAAGATTTTCTATATGTTGGCTCAGTCATAAATCAAAATGAAGCCTGTCATAAAGAACTGAGAAGAAGAGAAGGACTTGGAAGGTCAGCTATACAACCAGTAGATAAGGTCCTCAAGTGTAAAGATTTATCACTGAATGCCAGTCAGCCTCATCCAATTTCTACATATGATTGATTTCTACATATGATTATGATTATGATTCTACATATGACAATGAATAATGCTGACAAAAAAGAACTGATCTGAAATGTGGTGCTGGGAGAGATTTCTTCATTGGGCTGCCAAACTGACCAATAAATAGATCCTAAAGCAAATCAAGCCTGAACTCTCTCTAGAGGCTAAAATAACTAAACTGAGGCTGTTGTAGTTTGGACATAGCACTAGACAAAATGACTTATTAGAAAGGATGATAATGCTTGGAAAAATGGGAAGCAGTAGGGGAAAAGGAAGACCACATTGCAGGGCGATTAACTCAATCAAGGAAGGCACAACCCCTAATTTGTAAGATGTGAACAGAGCTGTTGATAAAAGATGTCTTAGAGGTCTCTAATTCATAGGGTCTCCGTAAGTCAAAAATTATTTGATGGCAATTAAGAATAAATGTGAAAAGTACTTAATTAAAATTTATTTTTGCAGGTTTTAGACTCCAGTACCAGTATGCAAGAAGATGAAAATATTCACAAAAACAAAGGGCTTATCTACACTTGCAATTTGTACCCCATCTTGACCCCGTGTTGGAGCCCTGCAATCCCTATGACACAGGACTTTTGTACCATTTGGCTCCAGGCAGGCCTCACAATCCCCAGGGCATAAATGGGGCTAAGATGGGAGGAAGACAGGGTAGGGCCTGATTAAAAGTTCTAAAATAATATTGTTTAAATGTGTTTCAGCCAGCAAAAAACAAATCGAGCCCTGTGTGACAGCAGTAGCCCATGCCAGCATGCTGTGTCCAATGTCTGGGCAACCAGCCAAAGACTGATAGCAGAGGCACAACACAGTCAAGCTAATTACAGACGAAGAAATCAAGGCAGTGTGAATTCAGACACTTACTTTACTAGCAAGCGAAAAACAAGTCCACAAGCAAAGTCCTATATAGAAGGTCCAGGTCCAGCAAACAGAGTTCATGTTAATCCAGAAGAATCCAGGTCAGGCAAACAGAGTCCAGAGTAATCAAAAGCAGTCCAGGTCAAACACAGTGAGCAGGAACATGACAGGGAATCAGGTAGGTCAGATAATCTCCTACCACCCCTGGAGGGGCCTGCTGCATATTTACAGAATAGCAGCTAATGCAACTGCTGCTTAACTAATTGCAGCTTCCTATAAATACACTGAGACCTCCTCAATCCCTCCTTTAGTTGTCTCTGTGCTGTGAAGGTGGGTATAGGTAAGTTGTTCTCTGAAGCTGTCCTTTATCTGAAGGTGCAGGACCCTCTGCCAGAACTGGTACTGCCCTATTGTCTGTTTCTGAGGCCTGTGGCTCTGGAACATCCTCCTACTCTGGTTCAACAGGTCTTGGCATGTCCACTGCTTCAGTCTCTGAATCAGAATCAATTTTCAAGTTCTGTAAGCAGGGAATGACATGCTGATCCATTGCTGTATCTGCCACCTTCCATAGCCAGGAAGGAGGCCTGCAACATGTGACCAAGGCTGGTCACATCCAGGGGGCTTTGTTCACATGCTGAGGGCCCATTCCTGATGTCAGAGAGTGTGATGCAGAGGGCAGTGTTTGTGGTTCCAGGAACAGGCTGGCATACTTATCTAGACTCCAGACCTTTTCATGCTGGTAACAGGAAAGCAACAGGCCAGATCCTTGGGTGAAATATGCTGATGAGGAGCCGGTGTATTCTGGCGCGTGTAGATGTGCTCAAAGAGATATGTCTCATGCTTTATTTATGGCAATCTTTGTTTTCAGCCTATAGATATGGTATGCATTTGTGGTCTTTTTTCAGCTCAGTTTGAATTACCTTCGCATCAGGACAGTTCAACTGAAAGATGACATTGACTCCCTTCTGGGAATTAACTGAAACTTAAATTGTTTTCTTCAATAATTTGCCTTAGACACTATGATAACATGCAAGTTAGAAATATTGTCTCTTTGTGGGAATTTTGCTTGAGGATTTTCTTTGTAATACATGTATAATATCACCGTGGAATCTATTTTTTAAAAGAAAAAAATAACATGCCATACATGTTTCTTCTCATATGGCTTTAGTGATCAAATAAACCCTGTTATGCTGAAATATTCCAAGTATCACACAGGAAAAAAAATCATGTAAAACCATTCAAGCAAATAATATTGCATTTTTAATGAAATGTTTTGATTTTTCAGCCCCCAAGGTCTTTTAGAAAATGTTACAATTGTTGCTTTTTTTGGTTTTGTTTTTTATTGTTGTTGTTCTGGAGTTTTAATAGAGAAGCACTTGAAATGTAAGAAAACTGTCACATGCTCCTCAGCTATAAATATCATTCTGTGAACCTCTGCCTACTTTCCTATTATTAGGCAGCTGATAGACACTGAATCTGATATCTGGGCTGGCCAAAGGCAACCTGATGCCCAAGACAAAGGACAAAATGTAGGGATGTAATTCTTCAGTAAGTTTCTCCTCAAAGGTAGCAATGTTTAATTTCAGCAATTTTTTCCCACTGTGAGAAAGTCTTCAAAAACTATGCATTTCATGAGTTATTCTGTGCAAAATTTGCCTGTGGCTGTGCAGGAAACAACATTTTCTCTGTGGGAAATAATATTTCACTGCATAAATATTAATTCCCATCCATAAAATCTGTTTTCTGCATAAAAATACTGATTTATACAAATCAACTATATGCAAATTTAATGCAGAGTAAACCCCCAATTACAGCATTTTTTGAAAAGTAAAGAATATTTTCTGTGCAGGAATTAATATTTCTGCATAGAAATATAATTTTCCATGCAGAAAATGCTGTTTCCTGACCAACGTGTGAGTTTGGTGTAGAATAGGTCACTAACTGCAAAGATTCTTGTCAATCCAGGATTCTTCTCATCAGGGTTTCCTGCCAGAGAGAAGGAGAGCAGCTTCTGGACAGCAAGTTTCCTGCCAGTTTCCTGCCAGGGAGAAGAAGGAAGCAACTTCTGGACAGCCATTCTGACTGGGGAGATTGAATTTTTTAAAAAAACTGTTGGGAGAGGCTGCTTGTTGCTGAGGGCCTTGAACTTCGGACCTTGCCCTTTTACCCTCAAGAGCCAGAGACAGAATTTCAGTAACCAAACAAAAAATACAGAAGACCTAAAAGTACAGCTTAGCATTCTCAGCGTTAACTAAGAGTTCTTAGATTACCTAAAAGCTCTCATCATGGACACTGAGGGGACTGCAGCAGTCACTTGCAACACTTGTGCGATGTTTGTATTCTTGTCTACAGACGTGGAGAACTTCACATGCACCAAATGCAAGCTGGTCGCCCTCTTGGAGGAGAAAGTACAGCAGCTGGAGACACGGGTAGCTACACTTCAACAGATTCGTGAGCAAGAGGTTTTCCTGGACAGAACAGAACGAACAGTCTTGGATGGGGACCGCACAGAGGAAGTGGCTGTGGAGGAGAGGGTCACTTCACGGACACAGGAAGTAGACAGCTGGAGGAATGTCACACACAGAACAAGAAAATCCAGGGATTCTTCCAGCAGCTTGCAGCTACAGAATCGATTCGAAGCCCTTTCCCTTATCAAGGACAACGAGGAAGAACAGCATGGACAGACTTCAGGGGTAGAGCAGGGGACCTTGAGAGGACCACCGCAAGGAACAGCAGCTGCGAAGCCTCAGCGGAGGCGTGTGGTGGTGGTGGGGGACTCCTTGCTGAGGGGTACAGAAGCAGTGGTATATGGGCCTGACAAGATGACTCGGGAGGTGTGTTGTCTCCCTGGGGCAAAGATCTGTGATGTGACCGAGAGGCTGACAAGACTCGTCAAGCCTACGGATCATTACCCCTTCCTTTTGGTCCATGTGGGAACCAATGATACTGCAAGGCACAGCTTTCCCAAGATCAGAAGAGATTATGAGGCCCTGGGGAGGAAGCTGAAAGAAATGAATGCACAGGTGGTCATCTCGTCTCTTCTGCCAGTTGAAGGGCATGGTCCAAGAAGGGAGAGGAAAATAGCCGACGTAAACAACTGGCTCCGTAGATGGTGTCGCCGAGAACAAATTGGATTCTTGGATCACGGACTGCGCTTCCATGCGGGGGGACTTCTGGCAAGAGATGGGGTGCATCTTACAACAGTTGGAAGAAACATTTTTGCCAACAGTCTCAAGAATTTGATCAGGAGGGCTTTAAACTGAGTCAAATGGGGGAGGGAGACAGTATTCTGGAAGGCAAAAGGGCTGGAGAAAATAGTCAAACTGTCATAGAGGGAACAAGGCAAACAGCGCAAGGACCCAACAGTGGGAGGCAAAAAAAACTTGCACAGGGAGCAAGTAAAGGGAACACATGGTCTCAGATGTCTCTACACTAATGCACAGAGCATGGGAAATAAGCAAGATGAACTTGAACTCCTTGCACTACAAAACAAATATGATATAATAGGCATTACTGAAACCTGGTGGGACGAGTCTCATGATGGAATGTAGGAATAGAGGGGTATAACCTTTATAGGAAAAACAGGCCAAACAGGAAAGGAGGAGGAATAGCATTATATGTCAGGGATATTTACACCAGTGAAGTGATCCACGACATCAATACTGGAAGCCAGGTGGAGAGCATCTGGATAAAAATTAAAGGGGAGGGAAACAACAGGGATGTTATTGTGGGACTCTACTACAGACCCCCAAATCAGACGGAGGAATTGGATGTTGCCTTTCTAGAACAGATGAACATACATGCAGAAAGGAGAGATGTAGTAGTGATGGGGGACTTCAACTATCCTGATATTTGCTGGCAATCTAACTCAGCCAAAACTACAAGGTCTAGCAAATTCCTTACATGCCTGGAAGACAATTTCATGGTCCAAAAGGTGGAAGAGGCAACAAGGGGGTCAGCTATTTTAGATCTGATCCTAACCAACAGAGACGACCTGGTTAATGGGGTGCAAGTGGTGGGATCCTTAGGTGAGAGTGATCATGTTCTCCTGGAGTTTGTTATACAATGGAAAGGAGAAGCCAGGCATAGTCAGACACACATTCTTGACTTTAGGAGAGCTGATTTCAGTAAACTCAGGGAAATACTGGGGATGATCCCATGGTCAAGAATACTAAAAGAGAAGAGACCTCAAGACGGATGGGACTTTCTCAAAAGGGAGATACTGAAGGCACAATTTCAAACAGTACCATTGAGGAAGAAAAATGGGAGGTGTCTCAAGAAACCAGGATGGATGACTAAAGAACTTTCAATGGAGCTAAGTTTTAAACGGAACATGTATAGGAAATGGAAAAGGGGGGAAATCACCAAAGAAGAATTCAAACAGATAGCGAACACGTGTAGGAGTAAAGTCAGAAAAGCTAAAGCGCAGAATGAGCTCAGGCTTGCTAGGGAGGTTAAGAACAATAAAAAGGGTTTTTTTGGGTATGTCCGCAGCAAAAGGAGGAAGAAGGAAATGATAGGGCCGCTACGTGGAGAAGATGGCAAAATGCTAACAGGGGACAGAGAAAAGGCAGAATTACTCAACACCTTCTTTGCCTCAGTGTTTTCAGAAAAGGAAAAGGAGGACCAACCTGAAGAGAATGGAACAGAGGACACAATAGGGGAAATCCAGCTCAAAATAAGTAAAGAGGTAGTACAGGAATACCTTCTTAATCTAAATGAATTTAAATCTCCAGGACCAGATGAACTACATCCAAGAGTATTAAAAGAGCTGGCAAATATAATCTCAGAGCCATTGGCAATAATATTTGAGAACTCCTGGAGAACAGGAGAAGTCCCAGCAGACTGGAGGAGGGCAAACGTTGTCCCCATCTTCAAAAAGGGGAAAAAAGAGGATCCCAACAACTATCGTCCAGTTAGTCTGACATCAATACCAGGGAAGATTCTAGAGCAGATCATTAAACAGAGAGTCTCTGAACATTTAGAAGGCAATGCCATAATCACAAAAAGTCAACATGGGTTTCAGAGAAACAAGTCATGCCAGACTAATCTGATCTCTTTTTTTGATAAAGTTACCAGCTTGGTAGATGAAGGGAATGCTGTGGACATTGCATACCTTGATTTCAGTAAGGCCTTTGACAAGGTTCCCCATGACATTCTTGCAAACAAGCTTGTAGAATATGGGCTAGAAAAGTTAACTGTTCAATGGATTTGTAATTGGTTGACCGGCCGAACCCAAAGGGTGCTCAGCAGTGGCTCCTCTTCGTCTTGGAAAGATGTGACCAGTGGGGTGCCACAGGGTTCTGTCCTGGGCCCAGTGCTATTCAACATCTTTATCAATGACTTAGATGAGGGAATTAGGGGCATACTTATCAAATTTGCAGATGACACCAAATTGGGAGGAGTAGCTAATACCCTAGAGGACAGGATCAAAATTCAGAATGACCTGGATAGACTGGAGAGCTGGGCCAAAGCTAACAAAATGAAATTCAATACGGAGAAATGTAAAGTACTGCATTTAGGGCAGAAAAATGAAATGCATAAATATAGGATGGGAGAGACCTGGCTGAATGAGACTACGTGCGAAAGGGATCTAGGAGTCCTAGTAGACCACAAGTTGAACATGAGCCAACAGTGTGATGTGGCAGCTAAAAAGGCCAATGCAATTTTGGGCTGTATCAATAGAAGTATAGTATCTAGATCAAGGGAAGTAATAGTGCCACTCTATTCTGCCTTGGTCAGACCTCACTTAGAATACTGTGTCCAGTTCTGGGCACCACAATTCAGAAAGGATATTGACAAATTGGAGCGTGTCCAGAGAAGGGCAACTAAAATGGTGAAAGGTCTGGAAACGATGCCTTATGAGGAGAGACTTAGGGAGCTGGGTATGTTTAGCCTGGAAAAAAGACGGTTTAGAGGTGATATGATAGCCCTGTTTAAGTATTTGAAGGGATGTCACGCTGAGGATGGAGCAGGCTTGTTTTCTGCTGCTCCAGAGACTGGAACACGGAGCAATGGGTGCAAGCTCCAGGAACAGAGATTCCACCTCAACATGAGGAGGAACTTTTTGACAGTAAGAGCTGTTCGGCAGTGGAACACACTCCCTCGGAGCGTGGTGGGGTCTCCTTCCTTGGAGGTCTTTAAACAGAGGCTGGATGGCCATCTGTCGGGGATGCTTTGATTGTGATTTCCTGCGTGGCAGGGGGGTTGGACTGGATGGCCCTCGTGGTCTCTTCCAACTCTGCAATTCTATGATTCTATGATTCTATGATTCTAGGGTTTCTGAATACTCAAAAAACATATTTTTCTTTTTTTTTAATATATATTTTTATTAAAATACACATCAAATAAAAATAAACATAGCATCATTAATCGTATTGATAATACATTTTTCATATTCTCCATAAGTGCAATCTCAATTTAAGTCATTTGCAATAATAATAGTAATACATATACTTTCTTCTTACTCATGCAAAATTATATCACTGTTGATATTCTAAACTGACTTCCCTTCTGGGATTTCCTGTCGTCTTCTTCCATTTCCAATTATCCTGTACATCAATTAAATCATTCTAATATATATACAATTGGTTTCGATATTTTCATCTTTCCATAATACCTTTTGAGTTCTTAACTATTATTCTATAAAGCAAATAATTTTATAGTTAAATTATCTTCCTTTTAATTATATAGCCTTAGTCATATATAATTTCAACACAATTACCCCATCTATTCAATAAATATGTAACTATGGTTGTCCAGTCTTTTTCAGACTGTGCCATGGGTTCTCCTTTCAATAACATTGTCAGTCTGTCCATATTAAGGGACTCATACAATTTTTCTAACCATTGATCTTTTGTCGGGCACTTATTCTTATTTGTTGGGCATATATTCTTCCACTATTTAGCAAATGCAATTCTAGCTGTTACTAACATATAAAAGATCACTTTGCCATGATGTCTCTCCAATTCCTTTTCCATCATTCCTAACAAAAATGTTTCAGGTTTCCATTGCATTTGTATATTTAATATTTCTTCTATTGTTTGTTGGACTTGTTTCCAAAATTTCCTTGACAATTTGCAATCCCACCACAAATGAAGAAATGTACCATTTTTATTTCCACACTTCCAACAATTTCCCTGGACTCCTTTATACATTTTTGATAATTTGTTAGGTGAAAGGTACCATCTGAAGTACATTTTATATACGTTTTCTCTTAAATCTTGGCACAATGTTCTGCATATTTGTTTGTTCCACATATGTTCCCAAGCTTCTAACTGGATTGTGTGACCAATATTTTGTGCCCAGACAATATTTGACTTGATTTCATCTTCCTCTGTGTCCCATTGTAGGAGCTGTTTGTAAAATCTAGAGATCATATTTTTGTTTCCTAATTCTGTAATAGATTCCCATTGTGATTTTTGTAGCCATTATACCTGTAAGTTTAATGTCCATCTTAAATCTTTCCTTCGTTTGAGCATGCACGTACCAATGGCATTCAAGACCGTCCTGCTCCAGTTCAACTTGTGATATTATTATTTGTCTGTCTCCTTCTAATTTCAATAGTTCTTTATATCTCAACCATTGTTGAGATATAAAACATATATACTTTGTATATACACCTAACAAACATATTTTTCAACCATTTTGAATATTTTAGAATATTCTTTCCATCCTTAACAAGAGGCTCTCATCCCTGTAATTCTACCTACAGAATCTAACAAGAAATTCTACATACAGAATCTAACAAGACTGCCAGCTGAATCTTATTTCAACACTGGTGTCAGGTGGGAAAAGGAAGAATACTTGGAAAATTTGTTTTAAATGGTCAAAAAACATTTTTCTTAATGCTGTAGTTCTGGAATTATTCTGTACAAATTGCACATGGTTGTTTTGTACAGAAAACAGCATGTTTCTTTGTAGGAAATGACATTGTCAGTGCAGAAAATAATATTTCTGTGCAGAATCATTATGCTTTGTGCAGAAATTTCTGTTGAACAGAATCATGCTGTTTTCTGTGCAAAACAGCCATGTCAGAATTTTGTGCAATATAAGTCCTTAACTGCAAATAGTCTTTGAAAACGGAACGATTTTTGAAGACTTTCTTGTAGAGAGAAGAAAATTACTAAACATACTCCTTGCTTGCTTTGAGAAGAAAATTAATGAAAGATTACACCCCTAGTGCCAGTACATCATGTTTGATGGTTTCAAGGGCATCAGACAATTTTATCGGTTTCTCTCTGGCTTCTCTGGCTTTTCTTCGCAAACGAAGATTCAGGAAGGACTCATCCCGCGCTTTCTGCAAGCGCGCTGATGACTAAAAAGGCCAATCCGAGATAAACAAGTCCGGTTGCAAAAAGCACAGCAGAAGGTCTCCTTGGGTGATGTTTTTGGGTTGTGATTCTTTCTGCGTTGTCGTTTCTCTTCAAGACTTGTTCGTCGTGAGTTCTCAAATAAGGCTGCAGCATTGTGGATAGTGCGTCTCCATGCCTCCCGATGTGAGGCCAGGGCGGACCACTGTTGGTGATCAATTTGGCCAAGCCTGAGATGTTGTTTCAGGGAGTCTTTGTATCGCTTTTTTGGAGCGCCCCTCTTACGCTGACCCGTGGCGAGTTCACCATAGAGTAGTATTTTTGGGAGGCGATGGTCCTCCATCCTAGAAACGTGCCCTGCCCAGCGCAGCTGTGTTCTCAATATCATGGCCTCAATGCTGGTGATCCCTGCTTGCTCAAGGACAGCAACATTCGTCACATAGTCAGTCCAGTGTATATTTAGGATTGTGCGTAGACAGCGCTGATGAAAGCGCTCGAGGAGTCGTAGGTGGTGGCGATAGGTGACCCATGTTTCAGATCCATAAAGGAGAATAGACAGTACGATGGCTCTATACATTTCAGGACAACCTATAAAATACTAAAACACAGCATGGTCCTTCAACACCTTGCTATTGCTCTGCAGTTATATCTTCCTTAGAGAAAGCCACCTCAGATGAGAAAGAGGAGACCCAAGAGAACAGCCACTGAAGGCTGGCAGTTCTTCCCAGGAAATGGGAGAAGTGGAGCCCAAGCTATCCCATTCATCTCCTGAGAATCACAAAGTAGATACAGAGATACTTTATCAAAGACTGACATACCAGTTGCATACCAATGTCAAAGACTGACATACCAATTGCAAAGAAACAGGAAAGGCCCTAATCAGCGTTAAAATGAAAACAGTGACCTAACAATCTACTGATTTACAATCAGCACCAAATGCCAGCTGTCCTCCGCTTTTCCCCATCCCTGACTGCTGGAGGGGGGAATGGTGGCTGCAAGCTGCTTGCCTTGCTAGCAAGCCCCACCCCCTGTTCTTATCTGGCCAATCAGGGCCCCTCTTCTTCTTGTTTGGGCAGGAATGTGTTGCAAGCAGGAATGTGACCCACCTCATTATTTTTTTTTTAAAAAAAAAAAAGATGGGAAAAGCCATGAAAGCTTTCTGGCAAGTTTTTTGGGCTTTTTTTTACCCTCCCCCCTTCGCAATAGGGTGAAATCACACAGGATGCCATTAGGACAGGTAGGATTCCCCTCACATTCCATGATGAGTTTTTTCACCATTTGGACAACCCCAGGGAGTTATCAGGCAATCAAGATGGAGCTTGCTCATGCCAGCCACAGATGCAGGCGAAATGTCAGAAAGAAACTATTCTGGAACACGGTCTCACAGCTCGGAAAAAAACCAAGGAAAATCTATGGATGCCAGCCATGAACACCTTTGACTTCATAAGATGGAGCTTGCTCATCATTATTTATTAGCAACAAGCTCACATTACATGAAGATGGAAGATGGAGTCTGAAGGTCTATTTACTTCCTTTTTTGCTATTTCTTGGTTTCTTTTCAATCACAGCTCCCTACCAGCATTCTTTGGTGTCAATGTAATCTTAGCTAGTCACTTTGAAGCGGAATAGGATTTTAGTCATTGGAGTTGCTAAATATTTTTGTGGGTGGGTTTTTTGTTTTTTTTGTTTTGCCTACTTTGTCCTGAATAGTAGGGAAACGTTATATACAGAATGCAGGAGTCTTTATTTAGGTAAATTGGGTCACATTTTTGGCTAGCACTTGCAGGAAATATATTGCGAGACACTGCCTTGCAATACCCTAATGAACCTTTATTATGACTGGTTATTTCTGTGACTTACCACTCACAGATGTGAGACCATGGGCAGGTTTTAAACTGCACTTTAGGTTAACAAGTCTAATATGCTCAAAGTTGTGAGTCCTGAGGACTGGTGATTCATGAAGGCCTCACTATTCACTTGGAAAGGTATGGCTAAGGAGGGAGTGGTAACAATGCCCACCCATCCCCCAGGATGAGCAGGCTCACCCAAATAATGCCCATATGACTTGCCTAGACCCATTTAGTAATAAAGTTTGCACAGTCTAACAGATTCTGTTATAACTTTAAATAACTGTGATCCAAGTTCATAACACATTTACCTATGTCTTATCTCTTATTTTCAATCTCTTTTTGCAGTGTTTTGTGACTATAATACTGTGTGTAAAATGAGTCACACAGTAATTAATTCAGAAAATAACCTTAAAATCATTTTGTGTCAAAAATGTCTAAAGGCAATTCATAGGTGTTTCTTAGTTATTCAGATATATTCAGTGCAATTTCCCAAGGGCTTTTTAATGTGTGTTTTCCTATCCTACTTTATGGACTGAACACAAGTTCAAGGTAAATCATTTTAAAATTCCTAGCAGAAATCCACATTCAGTAAAGCATGGAAGATCAGCCATGCAAAATTATACCGAGACACTGTTACAAACAGAAATCACATGTACAACTTATGGGAAATCAGAGAAATCTTCATAAAAATTAATTGTAGCGTAGTTCTCTAAAGTATTTACAGATGGAGGTGGAAATCCTGTTAATTAATACCAACCAGAGTAGACTCATTGAATAAATTGTTGAATGGTAATGCAACACAAGTGCAAATCTCATTGATTCAATAGGTCTACTTTAGGTATGACAGAATTCAAACTACTGTACTGTAGAATGAAGCCCAACAAGAGGCTACTTTTACATTGTTTATGCATAAGATTACACAGGTATGAGTACATTAGGTATGAAAGGATACAGTAAAGGCAAATAATACATTCTATCAAAGCCAGTGTTGTGATGCACTAGGACTCCTGGAGGTGAGGGGAGAAATTCCTGCTTGGTCATGGAAATCCATTGGGAGGTCTTGGGCAAGTCACACACTGTCAGCCAAAGAGGAAGGCAATGGCACAACAAATTTTGTCAAGAAACCCCTATGATAGGTTCACTGTAGGGTTGCTGTAAATCAAAAACAACATGAGGGTACAACAAAAACAGCAATCTATTTTATCTGGCTAGTTATGTTCTATCTTAGCTGGCTAGCTGCTGTATTTAGTGAAATTGAGAGGAATTGTTGGGATGGAGAAGCCTTTATATTAAGCCAAAATTATCTTAGGCACACACAATGAAATGTAAAGAAGAGACCTGAACAAATTTATGCACAGTTGTCCCTCTACATTTGTGGGTTAAGCATTCATGGATTTGATTTATTTGATTTATTTATATGTTCTTCCTTATTTAGTTAGTCAGTCAGTTTTTATACCCCACTCTTCAGCCACAAAGGCTCTCATAGTGGCTAATGAAATGTTAAGCAACAACCATTTTACACATCTATACCTCTTTATAGTGTCTAGGCACTAAGTGTTTTCCAATGTAAGCTAGCTAATGCCCCCATAAGCCGGCCACTCATTTTACTGACCTATGAAAGGATCGAAGGCTGAGTGAACTTTGGAGCCCTTGGGTTCAAACTTGCAACATTGTGGCTTGCAGTACTGGCATTTAACTACTGTGTCACCTGGGCTCCTCTCTCTTGGCATTTTCTAGGTCCTCCAGCATGATTCTATGGTATGCTTCTGCTGGAAGGACCATAGAGTTGTGCTGGAGGACCTAGAGATTCCTAGAGAGAATACTTCTCTAGGCATTTGTAGGTCCCCCAGTGTAATTCTATCATGCTGGAGGACCTACAAATGCCTAGAAAAGTGTTCTCTCAGGTAAAATAAAATAGTGGGCCTACATTTGTGGACCCAGCCTGGACATTCCCCTCTCCTCCCTTGTGAACAAATACACAGATATGAAATATCTTCACAAAATTATATGGAGTACATTAATGAATAACATATGAAAAGATATTTAGTATGTTGGTTTAGATATTGGCAATAAAAAGGCCACAACTTTGGTAATAGCTCTAAATGGCTGGCACAATTTCATGGGTCCAAATCCCTTCATCAACCAACCCACTATTGGTCAATGGACCACTGTTGGTCGCCACTGACACCTCATTGCATGGAGGGGAGGAATCCTGGCCAAGCTCCGCCTGTTTATTGCTCTCCCCTCCCCTGTGAAACAAGGTTATAAAGGAAGGGAGGGGTCTCCATGAACTTGACCTTGACCTTGGATTTGACAAAGACCCCACCCTTAGTCATTTACCCCAGTTTAGGATCCATGCTAGCCACCACAAAAGGCGGTCCCCATAAGGACCCGCCTTCCACCAACCCATTGACAGCTGTCACCAATGGGCCTAACTCCCAGAACATCAGGCAGTCTGCAGTGGAATCGGCAATTCAGGTTGAATGTACCCTGCAAAGGCCCTGGAGTGCCACCTGCCCAGACTCTTGATAGTCTCCTTGGACAGGCCCCCTTGTGCTGCTGTGGTCGCCGCCCCTATCCAGAAGGAGTGGTTCCCAAAGTCCTCTGCCAGGAAGTCCATACGGTTGCCTCATTGCAACTCTCAACACAGTGAAGCCCTGTGGATCTAGGTAAGTCCCAAGCCTATCGTAATCAATATAGGTTCCTTTTCTCATCATTCATCTCCTGACAGATAGGTTGTTTATTCCCACTTTTCTTCTTTGCCCTAACAAGCATATGAAAAATGAATATGAAGTCAGAATCAAACCAAAAATAAAATTAATTCAAAATTTAATGGAGGGGGGGGGAGCAAACAGGCATATTCGTGAAAAGTCATGGTTTTTTCTAAAAACAGTGAAAACAAAAATATGTTGCCTTAAAATAATAGTAATAACAATATTAATAACAATGATGATTAAAGCATAAGCATTGAAGCTGCTACAGTGTAACTAACACAAAAGGCAAAGATAAAATTATAAATTAAACATTCCAAAATGGATCAAAGTCTAACATTAATACACAGTGGTCCTTTGTTATCCACTGGGGTTTGGTTCCAGGACCCCCCTTGATTACCAAAATGCTCAACCCCATTATGTACAGTAACATAGTAAAATGGTGTGCCTTATATAAAATAGCAGAGTCAAGGTTGCTTTTGGAATTTTTTTTTCTGGAATATTTTCAAGCCCTCCATGGATGAAGAATCTGTGTACATGGAGGGCCAAGTGTACTATAAACAAAGAGAAAAAATATATCATGCACTATCAAATGAATGCAAAATAGCTACAAGCCTCTTTGCACATTCTACACAAGTTTAAGAGCATAAGTAATATATATACCCTGCCAGAAAGCAAAGAGCAGCTTAGGTATTGCAAGACAGTCTCTGAAACAGTTGCAATACACAGGAACAGAGCATTCTGTATATATAATAACCATTGACAAAGCGACCTCTCTAGAAACTAGCTTAACACAACCCACTTCTTATATCTCTGTTACTTTTTGTTCAATTCTGTACAACTTTACCCAGGGGCAAACATGTGTAGTATTCTCAAAACAAAATATTCACTAAAGAAAATGCAAAGTATATATCCCCCAGCTTGAGGTATAGTGGATCTTCTGTTGCAAGCCAGCTATAAATGTTGAGAACTGAGAAAATATCAGTGAGCTTTCAAGAAAAGAAACCCTGAAACAAAAAAGAACTTGGCCAAAAACAATGATATAAAAGAATGTAGCTTATGAAGCAGTGCAGGATAAGAAAACTGTAGGCAATAATTGCCTCAAACTTTTCTAAGATGCTTCTCAGAATAAGAAATGAGTTTAAGAGAGAATCTCAGCAGAAAGCAGGGAAAATGTACTTCTTTCTCTTTTCCCATAGGTCCAGCACATCCCAAAACTAGATCCTCAAGGAGAAATAATAATAATTTGAGTTTTTCGGTTAAACTCTTATCAGTCCTTTTATCAGAACTGTTAGGAACTACGGTACAGTACTACAGTACTACAGCAGAGCTCGAAGAAGACGGCATCTATATACGTTACCGTACTGATGGTAGCTTGTTTAACTTAAGCTGTCTGAGGGCTCGCACTAAGACTCTAAACTATCTAGTCCGTGAACTGCTCTTCGCTGATAATGCTGCCCTTGTTGCCCACACAGAAGCAGCTCTGCAGCGCCTAACATCCTGCTTCACAACAGTTGCAGAGCTCTTTGGGCTGGAAGTCAACCTTAAGAGAACAGACGTTCCCTACCAGCCTGCACCACAGGATGAACACCACCATCCCCACATTGCCGTAGGCAAATCTGTGCTTAAGTCCATTCAGCAGTTCACCTACCTGGGAAGCATCATCTCCTCAAATGCCAAGATTGACAAAGAGATTGATCACAGATTGCATATAGCGCATTTGGGAGACTTTACACAAGAGTCTGGAGTAACAAACACCTGAGGCGAAGCACCAAAATCAATGTGTATAGAGCCATTGTACTGTTTATTCTCCTGTACGGGTCTGAAACATGGGTCACCTATCGCCAACACTTATGACTCCTCGAACACTTTCATCAGCACTGTATACGTACAATCCTAAATATACAATGGACTGACTATGTGACAAATGTTACTGTCCTTGAGCAAGAAGGGGTCACCAGCATTGAGCCCATGATATGGAGAACACAGCTGCACTGGGCAGGGCATGTTTCTAGGGTGGAGGACCATCGCCTCCCAAAAATAGTACTCCACAGTGAACTCGCC
Source organism: Gambelia wislizenii (assembly GCA_030847615.1). Taxonomy (NCBI): domain Eukaryota; kingdom Metazoa; phylum Chordata; class Lepidosauria; order Squamata; family Crotaphytidae; genus Gambelia; species Gambelia wislizenii. The sequence continues at coordinate 308,797,674 of JAUMIR010000004.1, read as the reverse complement.
ATGGGTCAGCGTAATAGGGGCATTCCAAAAAAGTGATACAAGGATTCCTTGAAACAACATCTCAGGCTCGGCCAAATTGATCATCAACAATGGTCCACCCTGGCCTCACATCAGGAGGCATGGAGACGCACTACCCACAAGGGTGCAGCCTTATTTGAGAACTCACACCAAACAAGTCTTGAAGAGAAACGACAATGCAGAAAGAATCACAACCCAGAAACATCACCCAAGGAGACCTTGTGCTGTGCTTTCTGCAACCGGACCTGTTTATCTCAGATTGGCCTTTTTAGTCATCAGTGCGCTTGCAGAAAGCATGGGATTAGTCCTTCCTGAATCTTTGTTTGTGAAGAAAAGCGAGAGAGAGAGAGAGAAAGGAATTTATCCTATTCTCAGCATGATCACAGCTGTGCTTGAGGAACCTCTTTTGATGAAGCACAGGATGAAGGCCTTTAATGTTGTCTCAGCACCAGTGCCATCACTTGGGAGATTTTCACACGGGGAAATTATTCCCTAGAGAGATCGGGAGAGAAATGGGGCTCTTCCAGGAGCAGAGCTCCGTTTCGCATGCCCCCTTCCTTCTCCCGATCTGACGTCATCCTCACTCTGTTCTCCTTCCATTTCTCTGCCAGTATCTTCCATCATTTTTTTAATAACGAAGAACTTTCATTATCAAAAAGCAATGGAAGATACTGGCAGAGAAATGGAAGCAGCACAGAGTGAGGATGACGTCAGATCGGGAGAAGGAAGGGGGCGTGCGAAACGGAGCTCTGCTCCCGGAAGAGCCCCATTTCTCTCCCAATCTCTCAGGGGAATAATTTCCCTGTGTGAAAATCTCCTTGGAGAGCAGAGGGTGGGGCAACAGGGTATTTAAACCCAGCCACCATCTGCCTCCTCTTTTTCAGCATTTGATTGGCCCACCCTCCCACTCCTGAATCAGTTTGATGTAATTGGTTGCTTTGGGGCTGGGTGGGAATTGTTGCCCTTTTATTACCTGGGTCTTTTCACCTTCCCCACACTGTGGATGCTGACTTGACAATTGGCTTAGGGTGGTGTCTTAAATAGGTGGTCACTTGGCAGACAGAGGGGGTGATTTGGCAGTTTGGTGAGCACCTTTGGCACCCCCCCCCCTTTGGGAGGTGAAGGGGGGAGCTGGAACTTCCCCTTTAGTTCCTGTGAACTGAAGGGTGGGGAAAGTGACCTCTTTTGGGGCTGGGCTGAGGGATCTTATGGGCTCTCCCTGGGGTTCAGGTGTTTTTGTCCAAGGGGATTTGGGGAGGGTTTTTTGGAGCTGACCTCCTGCCCCAACAATTCTCATACTGGGTTGCTCCCCATTGCAGATCTCTCAGAAAGGGATTAAAAAGATTATAGCTAAATAAAAGTGTCCCTTTATATCCCACCTTATATGTCTGGTCACTTTATTGGGCCTGCTCTCCTTATTCCTGCATCTACCATTAAAGACTAGTTCTGTCTTGACAAGTCATTAATTGATCAATAATTATCACTTTGGTCTCTCTCTTTCGCTCTCTCTCGCTCTCAACTATGGTCAATTTTTCAAACTTTGTTATCTAAATTCAGGAATCATATATTTCAATACTCCCAAAATTCATGCCTGGTACCAAGCTTTGAAAGCCAGCATGATGTAGTGGTTTCAGTGTTGGACTGGGTCTGGAACTAAAGAAGACCAGGGTTTCAATCTTTGTTCAGCCATGGAAATCCTCTTGATGATCTTGGACAAGTCATGCTCTCTCAGGAATGACAACTCTCATCTGAATAATTATTGCCAAGAAAACCCTATGATAGGGTCATCATAAGACAGAGTTAACCTGAAGTCACACAACACAGAGAGACATACCTATTGTCCAAAAACAAACAAACAAAAAGTGCCAAGGAATGCACAGCTGTATTTGTTACCATATATCTCTAAATAATAGGTTTAAACTATATGCAATTTTATGTATATGATATAAATCATCATTGTTGTTAGAATTTTTAGCAGAACTTAAATAAATTAGCAAAATTTTTGAGCTTCTGCCTTCTTCATTTGCTGAAAACAAAAGTAAGCTGCATTCAAGGTGGCAGTTTAGAACACTATATTGAAAAATTTCTTAAATAGATGATGGTGTTATGTATTATCTTTTCAGTTGAGACCATGCAGTGATAAGGTCTTAAATGTGTGGATTCGGATATATTCCCCTTATATCCAAAGCACTTGAAAGAGATGACCTCAGTGACAGAAACAGAGAGATAAGAGAGATTGTGGTATTCTGAGTTAAAATGAGTCAAAAACAGTCATTGGTTGTTTATGCTTTCTTGCTAGGATTGCAGACTTGTGATTCCTGAAGTATGCATGCACATGTGCATTTGTACATCTGCACATAAATAAGATTGCAAGACCATCAGGTGATGTTTTATATATTAGGTCCTGCCAGTCACTGTACTCCTGAAAGTGACTGTCTTCTTAAATATGGGCAGGTAAGGAAAGATAACTAAACTGGGGCTGTTGTGCTCTCGACATATCATGAGACAACATGATTCAGTGGAAAAGGAGATAATGCTCAGTAAATTGGAAGGCAATAGGAAAAGAAGGAGACCAAAATATAGGTGGATTGATTCAATCAAGGAAGCTTGAGTTTGCAAAATCTGAACAGGGCAGCTGAAGATCACAGAACTTGGAAATCCCTCATTCATAGGGTCACCATAAATCAAAGTGAACCTGATGGCACATAACAATAAGAACAACAACATGCAATACTTGGAATCACAAGGATGTCATCTAGGATTGCTGGCTGGTGTTTTAAGGACAGCTTTTACCATCAGTCTCCATAGATTAAGTTGCTGGCAGGAGGCCATAACAGGAGACTTCCTGATGGCTGTAGCAAGACATTCAGAATTTGCTAACAATGGATAGTTATCCTTAATTGCCTTATGGTAAGTAGGAGATGTTGAATGGGAATGTGTCATTAGCTATTGCTTGACTGATGTCTTCTGTGGAGAAGGTTTTCTCTCAAAATGATGGTTGCTATCTTGATGTTCTTGTCAACGATATGGGGAGGATATACTTTTTGAAGCAGGCATTGCTTAAATGTGTTGAGCCTTTGTAGTAATTTTTACATTTGTTAGTGATGTGTCTGATTCTTAATGTCTAGTTGTAGATAATATTTCTTTAAACATGTGTTACCAAAAATGATGGGTGTCCATGAGGGCCCTCTAATATACTGATATTAATTTGGGGAATTAATGCACTCAGCAATACGAGAGGTGGGTAATGGCAGGTTCTTGGAGACATATGTATACTGGTACTAAGGAGGAGACTCTAAACCAAAAGGTACAATTAATTTATCTTTATTGGAAAATAATATCACAGCACTCACACAAACACTCAGGCTTCAAACTCTCACACAAGGCTAACAAAAATATTATGAAGTATTTGGATACAGGAATAGAGTGAGGGGATGATGGGTGATATGACAACTGTCCTGTGGAGCAGAGATCCCTGCAGCAACAAGGTCTCGGGACTTTTTCAAATGGGGGGGAAATCCCCAAGGAGGTTGGGAGAAAAATGGGGCTGTTGTGCTTACAGAGCCCCTTTTCAGATGATGTTGTCCTCCTCCATCCTCTTCCCAACCTCTTCGCGACCTTCCCCTGTGCTGCGGGCACCACTTTTTTTTATTGACATAAAACATCCATCAATAAAAAGTGGCATCCGCAGCACGGGGGAATGTTGGGAGGAGGCCGGGAGGAGGCCGGGGCTGTCTGAAATGGGGCTCTGTAAGTGCAACATCCCCATTCTTCTCCCGACTTCCTCGGGGGGTTTCCCCCCATTTGGAAAAGTCCTCAGAGTTGTGTTGTGAGGGCACACAGCAAACTGGCAGCATGGAGTGAAGAAGTGAAACTGTGAGCAATTTGGTGGTGGTTAGGGGTGGCATTTATATGAAATAATTATCCTAAATGGATAGGAGTTGTGAGTGAAAATACAATGGTTCTTTGAGGTCCCCAGGCAAAGGGTACTCCAGAAGAGTTAATGATTGTTAATGATCAATAATTTTTCGAATTAGATAGGAAACAGGCAAGGTCTATTGTTGGAGGGGAGCAAGGGAGGAAATTGCTTTTGCAAGCAATAAGGTTTCCTGCTATCATTGAGTGAATTAGTGATTGACTCACCTCCAAGTGTTGAGTCTCAATTGAGAGTATTTGTTTTTGGAAATTTCCACAGGCCCTTTCTTTGGTTTTGCATGAATCCCACCTTGGTATTAGGGGATCCCTGATTTTCCTGTAATCGCGTGGATGGCCACCTTAGTCAAATTATTAAATATAGCCAATTATTTGATATTCCAAGATGGGGACTGTCTGGGTATGTAGCACATGCTTGGGACTGCAGAATCTCACGTTTGGGTAAGTATGCACATAATTGGGTTATTGTGAAGATCAGTGATAATTTTGCAGTTTTCAGTGGTAGGGAAAAGTCAAGGAAAGGGATATGTAAATGCTCAGTTCTTTTGCTATATGTAAACTTGATTGTTGGATGAGTTCATATATATTATAAACTTGTGTATGTATTCTTTTTCATTTATCCAGACCATAAAGCTGTTACCAATGTATTGCTGCCATATGAGAGGTTTGCCACTGGCCTCTTTATGGATTTTTTCCCCTCTAGTTTATCCATGAACAGATTTTCATGAGAAGAAGCCATGTGAGTATCCTTTGTTGAACCTTGTTGGAATAACCAGTTATCTCCACTGAATGTGGAATTACTGCAAGTGTGATTTAGCCTCACTGAAGTGGTAATATGTTCTGTGGGAGGATCATGTGAACTGCTGGTGTTAAGGAACTAATGTAAAGCATTAATCCCACAAGTATGTAGTATGTTGCTATAAAGGGATGTAGCATCCAGCATAACCAGGATTGTATCATTATCAGATTGATATTGTTGATGTAAAGATTCATTTCTGAGTAAGACCTCATTCATGTCGTCAATATGTGATGTGACATTTAGGTCAATATAGAGAGATTTTCTCTGTGGTGGCTTTATTGCTTGGGACAATAGTGAATACTGAATGGTTGACATTTTGGATTTTGGGTAACATATAAAAATGTCCAGCATGGAGATGAACTGTCTCAATTTTAAGTAGTTCTTTTTTCATAACATTTTCTATGGCTTGAATGATGAGATCACTGATTAGTGAGTTAATGGCTGGAATTCACTTAGGGAGATATGGTTGTGTAAGTGACACTACACATGTGGAGCCTAAAAACTCACCATTCTGCAACAGATATATTCTGCTGGTAGCAGTGGAAACAAAGTTGCACAGACAGCATGTTCATCTGTATCTTGTCTTGGTAAGTTGTGCACTGTGATTGTGCATCCTAGGCTTTGTATTGCAGTTGTGCTTCATATATTTTGCATCACTTCCAACTTTTATTTCTGCCTATTTTGAGCTGGTTTGGGGGTAAAATTGCATTTGGGGTTTGTAAGGGTGAAGGGAACACAGCTGATGTATTTGTGGCAGGTTTTGTGTGCTTGGAGACAATTTGTGGGGAGGGATGTTCACCCCACCCAAAAGGGGGGGGGATCTGGGGACTTTCAGGTGTGCTGGGAATTAGGTGGCAACATGGATTTTCCCAGAATGACACAGTTCTGTTCCTCCCTCCCACCTGACAAGCTCTACCTTAAGACAAAGTTGCTTGTGGGCCTGTTGTCCTAGAATGGTTTAGAGAAGCTAGCAATTTTTGTATCCTTTTCCAATCATATCAGAATTCTGAGCAAAATTCAAACATTTTGAGGTTGTAGTGAAATGATTCAAGTTTTATGCTGTTGGACTGTATTATTATTTTATCTTGCTTTTATGCTTTTTCTGTTGTTTTTATAGCAGTGTTATATCACTTTACTTCCTTTTTATCTTTTTTCCAGAGAGTTTTGGTGTCTTTTTGGTCTCTCTTTCTCCTTCCAAACTACAGAGGCTAGATTGGGGTACAGATATAGAAATGTACAGATTTCTCTTTATTATGCTAGCTCTTGCTCTCTGTCTCTTTAAACGTTGAGTGGTCTAAATTCAAAGTATTTCTTTTCCTCATTCCTTACTTCTGACCATAAATAAAGTAGATAGTGCCTGAAGTAATCTGAGGAAAGCAAAGCCTTTATCCAAAGCACTGAGGTAGTTTTTAAAGTGATTTTTTGTATCCCAATCTCACCCCCCTCGCTTGCTCTCATGCCATACATTCTACATTTTGTTAAAAAAAAAAAACCAAAAACCTATATTTGTGGTACACTCTATGTAGAAGCTACTGTTCGTACCAAGCCATATGTCTTTCACATCTTAAGGCAATGGCAGTCAGCTTCACCAGATCTGGGGACCATTCTAGCTTTCCTTGGACCTTTGAGAATTGCACCTATGTGCCAACAAACTCTTTAAAATCCCAACTCCCATGCTTCAGAGAATGTGAGTGGTCATTTTGGAGAGACTTTTTAGGACCCAAATACCCTCTTTTTAAAGTATTAAGCATATATAAATTTTATTAAGCATATGGTTAAAAAAAAAATCAAAATCACTTGCAAACACTAAAAGTAAAGAAAGAAAAAGAAAGAAGAGCAAAATTAAAAAAAATCCAAAATATCAACAACAGTTAAATCACATATAACACATAACATGAAACTCTGACCAATTACTCTAAGGTTGTAATACAATATAAAAAAAACATAAAACATAAAACAGACTAAAATGATTCCATTCTCTACCTGGAATTGACTGTTATTTTCTATCTTTCCTTTTTCTCCATATTCAAGTGTATGTTTATTTAATCAATCTACTCTATTGTTCTTCTTTATGTTGTTATTACTATTGTTATTTATATATTATTATATAGTATTTATTTAATGAGTTAATTATATCTAAAACTCTACTCCATTGGTGGTCAAGTCACCACCAGTATTCTTAAAATATTCAGTCATTTTTTCCAGTCATTCCTTTCCTGCATCTGTTTGGTTTTTTTTATTAAGCATGTAAGTTTATCCATTTCCATGAACTCTCATAATTTGATAATCCAGTCTGTCACTTCTGGAATTTTCACATCTTTCCATGTCATTGCATAGGTAACTCTAGCCCCTATTATCAAATACCATCTCTTTAAACAAGCAGGCAGTGACCAGTCAGTCACTTCAATTTTATAAGGTTATTTCAAGTCTTCAAAAGATCTGGGTCCCTTAAATAGGTACTTGCACCCACCTCCAGGAGGCTGCTGGAGGCACAATCAGCCTTTTTGTTGCATGAAAATTTTGAGAGGTGCCCAAGGCTCTTTTATTAATTACATTAAGGTATTAAAGCTTAATGTAAAAACATACATAAGCCAGAATTCTTAGGGCCAACTGTATGTGGTATTCATCCCATATTTTAACAAAAGTTCTTAAACTGGCCACATTTATTTTGATGAAAAGGTGGGCAGCCCTCATCCAACATTGTTGGGATAACATTATGCCAAATTCTGAGCTTGTCTCATTTTTCTGTTGAAAATTATTGTTAGACATGCACTGCATACTCCTGCCCCAAGTCAACAAATGTGGTTCCTAGAAAACTGTTTTTGGAAAGGAGTTCCATAAACAGGTGTCACAACAAAAACTTTCCACTTCTGGATGCCACCTGACACACTTATAAGAGGATACACATGAGAAAAGATGACAGCAAATAATGTCAACTGTGAGTCCGGGTTATGTGGAGGAATGTATCCTCTTTCTCTCTCTCTGGACATTATCAGGTGGGGCTGAAATAGCAGAATTACAATACAATAGTATCACAGGGATCACCAGCATTGAGGCCATGATATTCAGAACACAGCTGTGCTGGGCAGGGCACATTTCTAGGATGGAGGACCATCATCTCCCAAAAATAGTACTCTACGGTGAACTCGCCATGGGTCAGCGTAAGATGGGTGCTCCAAAAAAGCGATACAAGGACTCCCTGAAACAACATCTCAGGCTCGGCCAAATTGATCACCAACAATGGTCCGCCCTGGCCTCACATCGGGAGGCATGGAGATGCACTATCCACAATGTTGCAGCCTTATCTGAGAACTCATGCTGAACAAGTCTTGAAGAGAAACGACAACACAGAAAGAATCACAACCCAGAAAAATCACCCAAGGAGACCTTCTGTTGTGCTTTCTGCAACTGGACTTGTTTATCTTGGATTGGCCATTTTAGTCATCAGTGCGCTTGCAGAAAGCGCAGGATGAGTCCTTCCTGAATCTTCATTTGCAAAGAAAAGCCAGAGAGAGAGAGAGAGACAAACAGGTTCCCATTATCACCAAACATTGTCATCCTCCCATGGTCTATGTGTGCTACACTTGTTAATTAAGTGTAAATTTTAATTGATGGGCAAAGCCCTCAATAGCCCTCACTATCACTCTTTTCTCAGTATTGACAGGTGTGCAATAATCATGTCCCACTGTAATTTCATGATCACAGTATGAATGGATGGCCTCTTCTCCCTCTCCTTTTCCAATGAGAACACATAATTAAACTTCCAGGGGCGAATGTGAAGAAGACCTACAGGATGCTCTTTTAATCAATGGTCACCTTTTCTTTATGCCTTTTAATGCTTTTTAAAAGTGTTTATTTGTGAATTTCTTTGGTTATTTACTGGTTTTTAGTGTTTCATGTCTTCTTGTGAGAACAGCTGAAATCTTTTTTTTATTATTATTATTTTAAAATGTAATTTTTATTCAATATTGTGCTCAAGTACATACATTAAAATAACCACCAGTCATACATACACATCATGCATATCATACATTATCGTATACGCTAATCAAAATTTTTACAATATTCCTTACTTCTCTTTCATTACATCACATACTATACAATACATTCTTTTCTTCACATTCATTCTCCGTTACTTCCTTGTTCCTTTTCTTTTCCATTTCAGTTTCTTATGTTTATCTTCCCCCTTCCCCCACCTAAATTTCTATATCTTCTCTCTACTTTCTTCTTAATACACGATTTTGCTTAATAAGTTCATTTTACATCGATATCTTTCTTTGGATGTATTAAATTTTATTAATCTTTATTTATTTTGGCTTCTTTCCCCCATTTATTTTCCCATAGTGGATTTAGTATCTCCCATGGCTCCAAGTCTTTCAATGTTTTATTTCCATCTACTAACACTGTCAATCTTTCCATTTCATACATTTCCAGGAGTTTTAATGTCCATTCTTCTATTGAGGGTATCTCTTGTACCTTCCAATATTTCGCGTATTTAATTCTCGCTGTCGTCACCATATAAGATAGCACTTTCCAATATTTTTTCTGAATTTGAGTATCTATTTTATCAAATATATTTAAGAGATAAATCTCAGGTGCATAAGGGAAATTTATATTGAATAGTCTCAAAATTATTTTATGAATCTTCCCCCAGTATCTTTCTGTCTTTTCACATTTCCACCAGATATGATAATAGGTACCTGATGCTTTTTGGCATTTCCAACATTGATTCGATGTTTTTTTGTAAATTTTTGATAATCTCTCCAGTGTTAAGTGCCACCTGTTTATCATTTTGTATATGTTTTCTCTTATTGTATAACAGCTGAAATCTGACTGATGCAAAATTGCAGAAGTAAGAGAATTTTTTTCTTAAAGGTGCATGTACCAGCCAGGAGGATATGTTAATAGTCTGTCATTGGATGGCAAGGCTAAGACAAGTCTTACTATAGTGTGAACTGAAATCCCATTCTTAAATTGCTAGTGGTGGTCATGTGATAATTCCGTGGCAGTAGTATTGTGTGATTATGGCAGTGTGCGATAATTACTGTAATCAGGCCACTATGGACTTTATCAGACATTCCCTTTAAAAGTTCTTTTGCCAGCATAAAAAAAAAAATCAATGTTTATGCTGGCAAAAGAATGTTAACCCCGCACTTACCCCCTCTCCCTGCAAAGGCAGCTCCGGCAATAAAGAGGAAGTGAACGGAGTTCCATTCATTTCCTCTTTTGAAATCCTGTGCAATTTCATTGTGCGGGAAATTCAAAAATAAAACTAAAAATAAGACATAAAAAGTCACATCAAACACACACACACACACACCAAAAAACAAACAAACAAACAAAAAACCTCCAAGTAACCCAGGGTGGGTCAGAAAAGTTTGTCACTTACCTAGATGTCATGACTTCACCTGGAAGTATTCTGCCCAGTCGGGCCATAGACTCTTCATTGATGAGAGTTAAATGGCCTGAGGCTTCATACACCAGCACGCCTAAAACCAGCAGTAGAATCTATTGATGGCTTAAGCCACCAATTAAAAGGTACGGGATTTTGACTATACATAAACGTGAAAGGACAACATTGTCTGGTCTGTGCGCCCTTTCACGTTTATGTGGTGTCGTTATGACACCATATTTAGTGTGTCTGATAAAATCCTAAGTTTCCACTTTCCTCAGTCATAGAATTACAGTGTTTTTGGAGCTAATCTGATAAAGTCTCTATTCTTTCTCTCTCTCATAGTTCACAACCAAACCAATGCCTATCTACCACCAACATAGGGGAGGGATGCTTATTTCCTACTTTGAGGAGCTACAAGTTTGGTTTTGCAAAACCTGTAATTCTTTCCCCAATGGAGATCAAAACTAGAAATGAATATCCTGCTATTTCCAATTTGGTTTGGAGTTCTTTAACATTCATTTTTTACTAGAAATGCTTTTATTAAGAGGTGAGCTAGCCACTTGTAACAGTATACTAAGGGGTCATCCAGGCAGTGAAAAAAAAACCCTCTTAGAATCCACAGGGAATCCCGTGTGTCTAAATGGGATCCCGCAGCATTCCATCCTTTCCGGAGGGAGGGGGAACAAAAGTCACGGAACATCCATGGCAGAAGCTTCCAGGACTTTTCCTGAGTTTTTTAAAAACCCCAAAGGAAATGTGCACCTCCCCTGTTAGGACAACTGACATCGCATTGCTGAAGAGGACAGCTGATTGGTTGGACATGTGCAGGGGGCAGAGCTTGGTAAGATGGCAGATAACAGAACCACTATGTTGAATTGTTACTATGGCGATCATGTGCTGAGGTGATGAAACAGGCTTTCTTTCCTTGGTGTTTTTAATTGTTTAAACAGAAGATCACTCTGTTATTTAGTTTTTTAAAAATATATATTGTTTGGTGGGGCAAGTTGGGTAGCACAAAATTGCAAGTAATTCACTCACAGCCACCATCTTGATTCGCTGGCATGCCCCCATGTGAACAGGAAACACGGAGAGCTTCACACACCAGCGATCTTGCCCCAAAATCATTGAGACAGATGACAGCTGCTGCGAATTGGCATTTCTGTGCCCCAATTCACATTTTACTCCTTTGTCTAGACCAGCCCTAACTTTATATTAAGAAACCTTACAGAAGAAATGTCTCATGGTATTAATATAAAATCGATCTTCATGGAAAAGTAGAGAGCTTAGCAGAGACTATACAAATTTGCAAGCTGTGCCCCCTGCTCATACTCAGGCATGAAGCCTCATTGTCTGAGTTTTGCCTTTGGGTTGCTTACTGCATGCCAACTGATAAGGGAAACTCAATTGTTGTAAGACCCTGCTGCTGTAGAATGCTATGTGCAGGATACTGTAGCCAGACATAACCATCTCAGGAATGTAGTTGGCTAGAAATGATTTTTTTTTTTTTTTAGAAATCTTGGAAAAACATTACAAGATATGCTTGCTCCTGGGTGGAGGGGCCTTTTGCAGCATTTCTATTGATTTTCTCAGTGATTGGCCTTTTGCATAAGCAAAATAAACAATACTTATCCCTTTGCCTATGTTGTCTGGCTCCTCAGCAAGACAATGAACTAAATGAGTATTTTCCTCCTATGACAGTTCTGTGCCTTCAAGTCATTTCTGAATTATAGTGACCCTAAGGTGAACCTGTCATGTGGGTTTCTTGGCAAGATTTGTTCAGAAGACTTTTTCCATTGCCTTCCTTTGAAGCTGAAGGGCCATGACCTGTCCAAGGTCACCCAGTCAGTTTCCTTAAGTCCTAGGAGATTATCATACATGTCCAATAACCCGGGACAGGGATGAGGGCAGATCGCTATCAGTCTCCCTTTTTCAGATAATGTCATCCCTGTCCGGGAACCTCCCATCCTGCTCCCATTCTACCCTATTTCTTCCTATTCACAGCTTAAGCTGTGAATAAGAAGCCCATTCCATTATCATAATGGAATCACAGGCATTTGAAAATGTCCCCCCTTGTGCTGGCATGATGCCAGCGACACGTGATGTCACCAGGAGGTCTGTGCTGAAGACTTCCAGGTTCGATAGGGACAGCCAGGTAAATGTCAACCTTTCCTCCCCCCTCCCCGGGTTACTTGGTGTTTGTATTGTGTGTTTTGGGGCTTGCTTTTCTGTTTTGACATTTTGTTGTGTTTTTATTTTCAAATTTCCTGCAAGATCGTTCTATCATGAGAACGAGCAGGATTTGGCTTCACTGCAGTAAAAGCAGCTTTACAACAGCTGCCTTTACTACAGTGAAGCCGAGGGGAGGGGGAGCAGTTCCTATAATGGAATGTGTTTGGGGAAAAATTGTTCTTTATTTATTTATTTATACCCCGCTCTTCAGCCACACGGCTATGAGAGCAGCTTACAAATTGTTTTAAGCAATAGCTATTTACACATCTACACTGCATTAAACAGTTTCCAATGTGTGTTAGCTAATTGCCCCCACAAGCCGGGTACTCATTTTACCGACCTACAAAAGGATGGAAGGCTGAGTGAACCTTGGAGCCTGCTGGAATCGAACTTGCAACGTGGTGACTTGCAGTACTGGCATTTAACCACTGCGCCACCAGGGCTCCATTTCTGTTACAGGGACAGAGTGGGGCAGAAGTGGTATGGGTGGGGGGTAGCAGTACAGAAACAATTTCAAGGGACACGTGTGATTATCTTCCTAGTCCAACACTCACACCCCTGTGCCACATTGGCTCTCCTAGCTGCGTTGGGAATGAGTTAATCCATTTTCTTCTCTCTCTCTCTCTCTCTTTTTTTTTTTTAAATGGCTTATTAACATTGCTTGTACATTTTGTAAATGGAAATGGAGTTCTGCCTGTTGCTGTTGCTGTTGCTGTTGTGCCTTCAAGTTGTTTCCAACTTATGATGACCCTAAGGTGAACCTATCACGTGGGTTTTCTAGGCAAGATTTGTTCAGAAGAGGTTTGCCATTGCCTTCCACGGAAGCTGAGTGTGTGACTTGCCCAAGGTCACCCAGTGGATTTCATAGCAGAGAGGGGATTCAAACCCTGATCAGGGTTCCACCTATAATGTTTTATGATGTAAAACTGCTACCCATGACACTGCAATGCTAACAGCTCCACCTCGGCAGGGTCCCCCCACACATCTTTTTCTTTCTTCAGTGTGTAAAGGAGGAGATTGTCACAGCTCTACATCTGATTCATCCTTCTCACAGGTGTTGCATTGTTTAATCTCCAACACAGTTTGCCTGGCAACATGATATATTAGTTGACGTAGAACGCTATTTGGATACAGTAGAGAATTTTAATATGATTGTCAGAATCAAAATAATTCTGATGCAATTACCTAAGTAATACAAACTTTTTCTCTTATTATTTTGTGATAGTTGTGGAAGTTGGGACTTCCTTTTCTCCAGAGGGAACCAATGGCATTTTGAATTATTAGTCAATTTGGACTTTATTGCTAAGAATTCAAAGATGCACAGCTCAGGTTAAATTAAAAAAAAAAAGAACAGGAAAGCAGGGAAACTATAAAGAAGGAATCAATTTTCTACATTAGATACTGAGCTGTTTTACAAATTAAATCACTTTGTATAAGTGAAAGGACTCTGGAATAATCACTCTAAAAAGATTTTCACTCTCTTGCTGCCAACTGCTTTATAATGTGCAGCTGTGACACTGAAAATGGTTGATATGAATGGCCTTAAGGGGATTTCAGAATTTGATTCTCCTGTATTGGTTAGCCTGCCAAGAGTACAATAAAAGGAGGGCAGTGCATTGATACAGTCACTTTGCTAGAATCTTGAAGTTACTCTTTAAATTTTAGGTTATTTGGAAATATAGCCAACCAGTTATGAAAGCACAGTTCATACTAAACTTCTTCCTTCATTCATTCAGTCCCATGTTATTTTGGAAATGTACATAATAATAATAATAATAATAATAATTATTATTATTATTATTATTATTATTTATACCCCGCCCCTCTGTTAAAACAATCGGGGCAGCTTACAAAAATTAAAATACAATACAGATAAAATCCCCAAACACCCCCCACCCCCACCCTACCCCATAAAAAATATTAAACAATTATAAATTAAAACCAACTGATTTAAAATCACAATTAAAAACAATAAATACAATAAAATACAATAAATGGCCAGTGGACTAAAAGAAGCCAGGATCCAATGTTCAGATTTATTTTCATGTGAAAGTTCTCCTACCTAGCTGTTGGTGATATCCATTTGGAGAAGAAGCATGCCATTGGCTCTGCACATGTGATTTGTTATTAGAGATGTACAGTAATTCTTCAATAAGTTTCCTCTCAAAGGAAGCAATGACTAATTTTAACAATTTTCTTCCTGATGTGAGAAAGCCTTCAAAAACCATGCTGTTTCCAGTGCAGAAAACATTTTCTATCCAGATCATCACATATGAATTTTGTGCAGAATAAATCCCCAATTACAGCATTTTCTATGCAGGAAATAATATTTCTGAGTTGAAAAACTATTTGCAGACAATGCTGTTTTCTGTAAAACAAACAAACATCCCCCACCAAAAAAAGTTCATTTTCTGTAAAATAAGTCCCAAACTACAAAGATTCTCATCAGTCCAGGGGTTTGTCTACACAAGAAGATATAAGGTGGATTGCTGTGCATTAATGCAAATTCACAGCAGCATTCTTTTGTCTCCATGGTTCTTTGTCAAAACCGCTGGTATGAGAAGCTATTTGTGTTTGAAGTGCACATGCAGCTATACCTGCAAATCAAGATGGTGGCTAAGAGTGAATTAATCACATTAATATTCTCCACAAGTTGTTGCCACTGCACAGTGTTTATTTTTAACTGAAAATCAAAGTTGCGCAAGTGCGACCTTCTGCTTTAAAAGGCTGTTTGGTTACTTCAGTGCAGCAAAAAAGTGCATGATTGCTAACACGAAACTCCAAAATGGTGCTTCCAGCCACTTCATTGCTAGCAAGCCTGCCCCCTCCCGCACACATCTGACCAATCAGCTTTCCACTTCCACCCTTGCCGAGAATGTGCAGTGATGTGAATCAGACGTCCAAATGATTGGGAATGCACATTTCCATGGATTATTAAAAACAAAAACTTGGGGAAAGCTGCATAGGCTTTCCCACCACAGTTTCTGGAGTTTTGGGCCTCTTTCCAACTGAATATGGTGAATCACCACAGGATCTCATTGGAACAAAAGGTATTCTCTGTGAATTCTATTAGGATTATTTTCACTATCTAGACAACCCCCAGAATTCTTCTCATCAGGATTTCTCAACAGTCAAAAACATGATTGTTTTTTTTTAAATCATTTTGCTAATATTTTCATCCTTACTGTTTATTTACATGCATATCCCACTTTTCTTCTACTAATCTCAATGTGGCACGCATGGCTCACTTCCTTCCCACTTTAACCTCACAACAATCCTGCCAAATATGTCAAACTGAAATAGAGTAGCCCAAGGTCACAGAATGAGTTTCATGTCTCAATGGAAATTGGCTCCTGGGTCTCCCATGTCCCAATTCAACATATTCACCACTATACCACACTGCCTCACATTTGTAAGCAAATATGAACAATAACATGGGTCTGAACCACAGAGAAGGACCTAGCATATGATGAGGGGATGTGTGAATCAGTGCCATGGGGTATTGTATCATGACACACACTTTTGTCAGCTAGCATGTTTTTGAATGTTTAATGATTGGAGTCCACTTTACACTGCAAAGGAAATTTATGTATTTTGCCACTTTCTAGAATAATAGTGATTTATTTTCCATGAAACTGCAACATAGTCTAGTTAATATCACCTCAAGGGGTCATCTTCTCCCTTTTGTTTCAGTCTGACTGAGAGACAGCTTCACATTTCTGGTATACTGGAGATCTTCAGAGATTCTAAAATGTCTCTTTGCTCTGATTCATTAAGGAACTTCAATGTACAGATCAACCCCCATATTGTGTTGTATCCATATTGTATCCATGGTTTCACTTATCCACATCCAAAAAATATGTTCTCTCTAGGCATTTCTAGGTCCTCCAATGTGATTCTATGGTTAACAGAAGCCTTCATCTCATTGAAAATAATAGGGTTCCCTATTATCCATGGTTTCAGGTATCCATGGGTGTGTGTGTCTTGGAACGTATCCCCTGCAGATACAGGGGTCAACCTGTATTCTAACTTTGACCTTTACAACCAAATTAAGACATGAAACAAGATATGAAATGAAATGGGATGACAATTACATTGATATAGATTAACATTATCAACTACAGAAATTAACTGTTTCTTTAGTATGTTACAGCCCACCAGAAGGTCAATGTGAGTAGTTCTTTCTAACATGATGCCTAGGTTGGCTGCATCTTCACATCATACTCTGTTGGCAGCCTTATTCTAGCTACAGTCATTGCCTGGCATCCTCTGACACTGCCATGGTATTGCCTCCTGGGCTTTTTCCATTGAACTCCCACTAGTCAATGGATGCCATCTTAGGTGCCCACTCCTGCAAAAATGTGGTACCTAATGACATTATGAGTAAGCAAAAATTATGTTGGCCATATCCATTTTCTAAACTATAGAACATTTGAAGATAATTGATTTTTGTCATAAGTTGGTATCACTATCCTGTTCTTACACTATTGGATATTGATTATCCAGTTGGACATGTGCTATAACACAACCACATGTTGGGATTTTCAGAGTGCATACAGTATTTTCTACACCTATGCACAGCTAAATAAAGATTTAAAGTTTCTAATATCTAAGCATGATGCATTTCCATTTATCACAAACAAACAAACTAACAGAAAGCTAGAACAGTGACGCCCTTCCCTATGTGGAATTAAGACAGAAATCCTGTTCCCTGTCCAATAATTGTGCAGGGGAGCAACTGGGAAACAGTGTTCATTGCTCTCCAAGGATATGGTGAACAAGGGTATGGGATGATGAAAATCTCCACTAACATTCAGTTGGACAGCACAACAACTTGTTTAATAGTAGCTCCAAAGGAACAATACCAATCCACTTGAAAAATTGAGCTCTAAAGAAGGGTGTTGGGGTTTTTTGTTTTTTGTTGTTTTTTTTTGTAATCTTCTGGCTCCGTTTTTCTTCTTATCTTTCATTTCCATCCAGCAGACAATCTAATGTTCCTGCTTTATAAGATAAGAGAGGAGATAAACACTATAAATAAAATTGTGAAGCAGTGGCTTAGTGAAGATACTGGTTACTATGAGCAGTTGTGAGAGTAGAAGCTGGTTTTAAAACAAACAAGAATGTAAATATACTGGCAGTTTTTATATCATCTGAAATAGGGATAGTCACCTTGTGGCCTAGGTATCAATTCTCTTCTCTCCACCCTCAAAGCTATTTTATTTTATTTGCAGTTGTCCCATCAACAGGGCTGATTAGAAAAAAAAAAGTCCTTGAGAGAACTTTTGTCTCGTCATTGGAGAAAGGGTAAATATTGGAAGGCTGAAAGTTGCCTTGAAATGGGACATCTAATTCTCCTACTTATTCCACAGCATCACCACTTTTCCCTAGGATAGGTGGCTGCAAATGACTACACACACACACACCGACAAAGCAATGCTATGTAGTTCTGTTTCAATGAGACTTCGGGGGAGGATGGTCGCAGTAAGCTACTCAGAAGAACATAATAATCATCAATTTGTTTGACCATTTTTTACTCCATAGCTCTTGTGCAGTAGGCCATGGGGCAGAGTAAGATGGATACCTCAGACATCAAATGGGAAACAAATTGTTACTTGCTTACATCATTATTATTGTATTTTTGTATTATTACCAGGGATGAGAAGGGGCACTTGTACTGTTTCCTGCCTTACATGCATAAATAACTTGGTGAGCCTGGATTTGAGACCTGGGGGTTGGAGTTACTTCTTGACAGTCCACTCTGAAAATATACCCCCCCTCTATTTTCCCATAACAAATTTGGAGCAGCCATTTTGACAACACTAAGTTTTACTTGAAGCATTTTTTTAAAAAAAAAATACAGACAGTTGTGCTTTAAGGAAAAGAAAAATGAATCCAGTTCCTAAGAGAAGCCTATGCTATATATGTATAATATTCCAGTTCTGTTTCATAGAATCATAGAGTTGGAAGAGACCACAAGGGCCAACCCCCTGCCATGCAGGAATACCTAATCAAAACATTCCTGACAGATGGCCATCCAACCTATGTTTAAAAACCTCCAAAGAAGGAGACTACACCACACTCCAAGGCAGTGCATTCCACTGCCAAACAGCTCTTACTGTCAGGAAGTTCTTCCTAATGTTTAGGTGGAATCTCTTTTCCTGTAGTTTGAGTCCATTGCTCTATATCCTAATCTCTGGAGCAGCAGAGTAAATGTATTCCATATGAAGTTTTCATTGCTGGATGGGATCAGCTTTCTTATAGAACTGTAGTATTTCTGTCCTATGTAGATTCAACCCTGGACAATAGTAGGTGAAAGGAATCATAGCCCAGTAACAAATCAGATGCTTTGGACACAGAGCATTCAAGATTCAAACCCTGGCTTTTCTACAGAACAGAATCTCAGTAAAAGCAAGACTAGGATGGATCTCTGTCTTATTCCTCTGATTAGTCAGAGTAAATAGTGGTAAGCTAGATGGACCAATTATCCAAGCTTCTCCTTTTCTCTCTTCATTTAGATTCTTGCTCATGAACAGGGTACAGCTCAAGTTTCTCTGTGATGCTGGGCTGATATTACCTGAACCATTTTGTGTATCAAATGGTTGTGTTTCTGTAGTTTCACTGAAGTTTATTCTGTATATAATTCCAGTCATGCAGGGGATCAATTTTTCAAAGCTGGTTGGCTGACATTAGGTACCCAAAATCCATGGCTGTGCATTTGCACACACATTCTAAGAATTTTAAAAAGATCAACTATCTAAGCAGATAATGAACAAGAGGATATTAGGATTCAATCTGACACACACCACATGCAGAGGTGCTTGGTCCATTTAAAGTCAATAAGACTTATTTCTCTTCCAAAATGATCAGTTCCTTTTGAGATGGCATAGTCAAGTCTCCAGCTCAAATTGCTTCTGCTCCAGAAGACAGCTGTATTTGCCATGCAAACTGAACAGGCTGCAAGCAAGAGTGCACCTTGCATCTTGCATGATGAGCTCACACTATTATTCATTCATTGAACTGCCCCAAGCATGAACAAATGGATAGATTTATTTTTGGAACCCTGATGCATGAAGCATCTCTTCTTGTAAAACTATCAAATGATATGGATTATTAACAAGGAAAAGAAACCAATGAAGATCAGGGCTTATGCTCTTTATCTCTATTACACTATTCATTTTGGGAGCTACAAAGCCATAATATTGAACTCACAGGCACATTTCTACCATAAAGGGCAAATTTAAATGGACATTAAAACAGACAATTTTTTAAAAATGACCTCCTGGATGCACCACTGGAGCAGGTACTATCGGATATGACCATATGTCATTCTACATACATACAAGGAGACATGGTCATATCCGATAGTACCTGCTCCAGTGGTGCATCCAGGAGGTCATTTTTAATGCAGTCAGCTACTGAAGGCTATGTACATATGAAGTAGTTAAAGTAGTTCAAACCAATTCTGTGACCGGCAACTGTTTAATTCTATGTGTTTTGGTTTCTTTTGTGGTGACATGTGTCTCATAAGGTTTTCATATAAGGGGAGTTAGATCTGCCAGACAATTTCATCTAAAGTGATTTTTTTAAGACGAGTTGGAAAGTTCTTGCATGGGCAAACCATCTGACAGATTTTATGGAAAGGAAATAATGAGACAAACATTCATCAGGCATTTCCTTCCCTAGTTTGTCAGGTCACAGACCTAATTCCTGAATCCAGATATAATTTCTGTGCTAGACATAAACAGCATTATTGCACTAAAATCGCAAATGTTATTTTAACTGAACCTCCATTTGCTGTTTTTATCTGGTTTTCTCCCTCTCATCTTCAATGGGATTTACATTCTCAAAAGTTCTATGCTGTAGTGTTTATTTATGTTTAGTTCCTACTTGTTAGGTCCACCAAAACCACACAAAACTCTGAAGGTTGGTACAGGAGAACAAATAGACATGGTTTTAATTAAACAGTATGTACATAGCCACCCAAAATTTAGATCCCTAAAATCACCCCCTTGCTATCCCAAAGTCTAAAGCTGTTCCTGAGATCACTTTCTGGTAGCACTTCTGTCCTTGCCCTCTAATCCTTCATCAAACATAGCCAGAATCCCCTAGTCCCCACACCATACTCTAACTAACCTTAGACTGAATAATATTGTAAGTCACAACTAAAATAGACTCATCAAACTGATAGGATTTACCAGCAGGGTGATTCACTATTTTATAAGTCATTCAATTGCTCTATTCTAGTTGGACTAACCAGTAGGATTCAGGCCCCTAAATACGTACAGTTATATATATGCAACTTAAGTCTTTGCAACTCTCATAAATACATACAGGTTGCTCAACATCTCCTGTACATTCCTGGTCTTACCATTTATAAGTGAAAGCATGGATAATGGCAAACCCTATTAAAATAAAGGACTTGTGGTGCAAACATACCATAGAGTCATGATGGAGGACCTAGCGATTCCTTGAAATGACACTTCTCTAGGCATTTTCCAGCACAATTCAATGGTATGTGTCCCTATTTTTTTCAGCCATGGATAACAAAACCATGATATTGATTCCGTGTATATGGAGGGGGGGTGATCTGTATTCTCCCATCCTTATCCCCACCTTATGTTGCCTTGGCTATGCTTAATTTTCATGTTCCTTCCAATATAATGAAGAAGGAATCCATCTTTCTGGCATTACACTCTAAAGTCCATACACACTGCTTATTTTGTTTGTTTATTAAAAGATTCCGGCACGTTTCTAGGATGCAGGGCACGTTTCTAGGATGGAGGACCATCGCCTCCCAAAGATACTACTCTACGGTGAACTCGTCCCAGGTCAGTGTAAGAGGGGCACTCCAAAAAAGTGATACAAAGACTCCCTGAAACAGCATCTCAGGCTCGGCCAAATTGATCACCAACAGTGGTCCACCCTGGCCTCACATCGGGAGGCATGGAGACGCACTATCCACAATGCTGCAGCCTTATTTGAGAACTCACGTTGAACAAGTCTTGAAGAGAAACGACAACGCAGAAAGAATCACAACCCAAAAATATCACCCAAGGAGCCCTTCTGCTGTGCTTTCTGCAACCGGACTTGTTTATCTTGGATTGGCCTTTTTAGTCATCAGCGCACTTGCAGAAAGCGTGGGATGAGTCCTTCCTGAATCTTCATTTGTGAAGAAAAGCCAGAGAGAGACAGATTAAAAGATTCCTAGCTCATGCTATATTTGAAGCTCTCGTTTAAATTTAAATTTCAAACAATTCATCTTACACTGTTTTAAATAAACATTTTCAAAGAATTTAACAAAGTAGCGGCCACCATCTAAAAAACTGAAATCTTCTGCTATGATCTCACTAGGATACAAAGTCCTAATCCAATAGCCAAGTTTTAACCTGGCACTAAAATGAGGCCAATTTTAGTGCTCATTGTGCCTCCAGGGGCAGGTTATTCCACTAACACAGTTTGTTATTGTCAACTAATACAATGCTACAGGTGTAGAGTTCACCTCCCACTTCTACACTTGTTGTACCATTCCCAGCTGAGGACCATGGAAGAGTGCTCCCCAAAGAGCTTAGTGATCAGACAGTTATATATTTCCAGCCCTCTACTGGCCAGTAATATCACTCTGTGTGGTGTGCATGTGAGGGGGGGGGAGAGAGTTTACTTGCTGAAGCTAGTTGCTCACGGTTTCGGTAGGTGAGGCATGGAGGAATATGTATTAATTATGCTCTCCCATCTTGGCAGGTGGTTTCTAATATTCATGCAAGTTTTCTGGGAAAAATAGTGGCCTACTGGGATGGCCCCAATATAACATGAATCAATGGTATGTCAACATTTAGGTAAGTTCCATAGATTCTATGGTTCTACTCTAGTGTAGCACAATGTTACTAAAATCTTGTGAGGTCCATGAGGATTCCACTAGTGTCTGAATCTTAATGTGGGGAATATTTCATTAGCTCAAAATGGCAGCAAGAGGCCAAGTAATGGCAAGATCTTTCGACCTATGTATACCAGTAATCACTGAGGAGACTGCAAGCCAGAACGTATACAGTAATTCAGTGATCTTTATTGGAAATTAATCTTAACAGCATTCACACAAACACTCAAGCTTCAAGTCAAGAGGAAATGCTATTGTTGAATGGATTACTGAATGACTTATCTCCAGATGGTAGCTCTGACCTGGGTATGACCTGTTTGAAGAATTTCCAAAGGACTCCTAGGTTATATGGGATTCCAGCATTGGTATCTGGGGGTCCCTGTCTTACCTGCTAACCATGTGGAAGACCACTTCAATCCAAATATTGCCAATTATGTGATATTCTAAGATGGGGGCTGTCAGGGTAAGTAACAACAAGACTAAGCTCCATTATATCTTCTAAGACTGCTAATTACACAGATAAACTTTTTGAAAAGACATGCACATGGGGTTGCCATCAGAGCCAGAAAACTGGGAAAATCCCAGATTGGAGAGAATGAAAATTGTCTGGTCTGGCTGGGCTGCTTGCAACAGCAGATTCCAGATTCCTACAGCTTCCTCTGCAGAAGGCAGCAACCGTGTGCAAAAGCACATGATTAGACTGAGAGTGCAGGTTCTGGGTCATGTGGTATTATTGTATTGCACAGGCGTGGAAGACTCAGAACCCAGAAGGTGGGAGAGTGCAACAAGAGAGTGAAGGAAAGAAGGCCAGCAGCGGTGAGTTGACTGGTGAGTCTGGCCTCATAGGCCAGCCCCAGGTGGTCAGCTCCCTCCTCCTCACCCCGTGGAGTGCTCTGGGTGCTGTTGTCACAGGGATGTGAGGAGATAAGAGGGCTCCCCCCTTCTCCCTCCCCCCTGCAGGTGGTCTGAGTGCCATCATCATGGGAATGGGGGGAGAAGAGGGCTCCCTCCCCCCCCTGCAGGTGATGTGGGTGCCTGTAAAAATTACAGGTATGTGTGTGTGTGGGGGGGGAGAAACTTTTATCATGGTTTTGTGGCAAAGAATTATGGCAACCCTACATCCACATAGAACTACCTTCCTAGTTTACATTACCAGCAGCAATTTCATTCTATTTATCCTTCACTCACTCTTACATTCAGCATTAGACTCTTAGTTAAATGCTTGATTCCTGTATCACTTTGGCCTAAATTCAATTGTTATCCCCTCCTGTAGTAGAACTATTCAATCAATGGGAACTTTGTAAGTCAACATTCATGTAAAGTCAGTTCCATTGTTTCCATGGGAGTACTGTAGCTGGAATTAGCAATTGGATTTTGGTGGGTGCGTGTGCTTTCCAAAAGCCAAAAGTAAAGGCAGACAAACATTTTAATAATCATGGCTATTTTGTGTGCAAATAATCAATTAATTTCCCATTATGAAGTCAGTAATAGGCTACTGTATTTAATGGGAACATTCTTGTTATTTATAGAACTCTGTCAAGTGGCTGGAACTTGGAAGCATGTCAAATCACAACGTTATCCCAACAAGTTTCTCAAATTCCATGACAGTTTGATTTGATTGATACTGCACAGACAAAAGTATGAGTAGTGCTGAAAATGCCATTTCAGAGTTCAAAGTGGTAGAAAAAATTGCTGTTCAATAATTCAGCAGTGAAATGAAAATAATGTAAAGAAGATTAGGCATGTCTCTTTTTTATTGGACAGTATTCATAGCAGTGCTCTCATTTCCTAGCCTAGTTTTTTTTTTCCAAGTCATATTTTTAATCAAATACTTTGAATGGAGGTTTTGTTCCAATTTTTCTTCTTTCTGTGCCTGGAGACTAAGGGGGATCAGGAGGGGGCACTTTCCTTCAAAATCTTTTATTTAATGATTCTATTTATTTTCATAAAACATAATGTCATTTAACAAAATTGAGCCACTGCATCACCTTTTCTTTTTGTTTCCATCACAATGACATCTGCTAAGGGTTTGGCAATGGAACACACCTGAACCAATAAATGTAGTTATAATAAATAAATAAATAATAAATAGTACATTTCATAGAATTAGAGAATCATAGAACCAGAGGGGTGGAAGGGAGACTAAGGGTCATCTAGTCTAACCCCCTGAAAGTGCAGAAATCCACTGCTAAAGCACCCCTGAGATGTGACATTTTAACAACCTGTTCAAAACATTCAAATGAAAGAAAGTCCATCATATTCTAAGGTGTTCTATTGTACTGTTGAACATTTCTTAGTGTCAGGAAGTTCTTCTTAATAGTTAATTGGAATGTCCTTTATTATAATTTGAATTCATTAGTTCAAGCCCTATCTTCTGGAGCAACAGAAAACATGCTTTTTCCATCTTCTATGTGACAGCTCTTTGAGTATTTGAAGAAGGCTACCATATCACCACTCTATTTTTTTCCCCTTCTCCAGGCTAAACATACCCAACTCCCTCAACTGTTTCTCATAGGATCAGATATTCTCCTAGTTATGTGAGAGTTGCATATCCTTCATGGGCTTCCACAGTACAGGGAGAATGATAAAATTATCCCACTACATGAACAAGAAGCCATAATTTGGGCCTGATAAACTGACTTGACATGGTGCTAGAAAGATGCTGATTTCCTGGGGGGGGGGACACCATCCAGTCAAGCCTTTAACCATATGATGGGATACTTTAGAACAGGGGTAGAAATCATGTAGCTTTCCAACTGCAACTCCCAATAGTCCCAACCAGCACAGCTAATGGTGAGGTGCAATTTGCAGTCCAACAACTGGAGAACCATACAATTTTCACCCCTGGTTTGAACATTCTTGTAACTTATACATAAGATGTTCCCACTTTACTTGAGAAATTTCTGGTAGGTCCTGAAGGCTGCAATCCTATGCATATTTATCTGGGAGTGAGCCCCATGGAACCCTGCAGGACTTATTTCCAAGTAATCTAGCACAGAATTATACTATACTTTGTAAATTCTACAGAGTTATAGTCTGTAACTGAATGCAATTCAGTAGAAATAAGTAAAATGATGCCTCACTGAAGATGCCTTCACTGTCCCTCAATAATTGGTTTCTGGACACAAAGATTTGAGAGACCATCTGAGCCTCCAAACCATATTTGATCACCAAATATAGTAAAATGCAGCATACTTGAGCTAAACAGTTTGCAGCTCAAGTTTTATGGACAAAATACATTTTACTTACTTTGAACTGATCGATGATTTTGAGGCAGGTATGTTAAACTTTGGTACCTGCTTTTCTGCCAACTTGTGACTATTTTCAGTTTATGAGTCTTGTGGAACTGGAGAGGGTGTCTGGAATGGTGAAGGTTCTACATATTTTCTTGATCTTTGCCCTTTTAGATTGATTAAATCTGCTAGGGTAAGACTAATGCAATGGTTGAATGAGGTGATTAAAGATTGTATTTTTTAACAGGAAGGGATTTTTCCTACTGTTTAAACAAGGGGCTTATCCACACTAGCCAGGATATTCTGGCTCCCTGCCAGTGTATCCAGGCCATGGAAAAGACCTGTTCTGATCCTGTTACATGGACAACATAGGCCTGAGTCCAGACAGTATGCTGACCCATCACTGCAGCCACCGCCACCACCATTTTCCTTGCTCTGCCAGGTCCATGAAGATGGCCTGTGCAATGTGACAAGGCCCCCTGCATGTTACCAGCCTTGGTCAAATGCTGCAGGCCTCCTGCCTGGATCTGGAAGAGTAAGGGTGACCGGCAGCTAGAGCAACAGGCCAGACATGTGGGGGCCAATCCATTTCCTCCCAGTGGAAATCGGGTAAACCAGGGTTGATTTTTTAATTGGTGCATTGGGCCCTATCCTGGTTTCCCCCTGTCTGAGCCCTGTTTCTGCCTTGTTAACTGCCTTGAGTTCTATTTTTAGTGGAAAGGCAGGTTAAAACATATAATTATAAAATAAATAATAATAAAATTAAAGCATGTCCCACTTCTATTACTACAGGAAGAAATGGAGGAAAGTCCTCATTTAAATTTTACAGTTACTTGAAAGTTATGTTTGCTATGATTGCAAAGTTTTATCTGTACTAAATGTATGAAGAATGAAGGCTGGCATATGTATCTGAACACTCTGGGGCATGTATTGGGGTGCCCCAATTAGCCAGAGTGGTCTAGTGGCTTGAGTCTTGGCCTAGGAATCTGGAATACCAGGTTTTGAATCCCCACTAACCCATGGAAATCTTGACAGCACACAGCAACTAACCAGCCATAGCATATACCTCTATTGTGCCTAGGATAATACATATGTTCTTCACACTTTACATGTTCGTGAAATAAATTGTGAAGCATATCTGTAAAACAGAAATTGGAAAAGTGTTTTTTTGCAATAAGTTCCAATGCAGAGAGAGAGAGAGAGAGAGAGAGAGAGAGAGAGCACTATAATGGCCACTGGCCCTCCTGGCTATAGAGTTATGGGAGCAATGGTTCAAGAAAGTAACTTTTATAAGCTCTTCTGGAAAATCTTTGTGCAAATGCTGAAATAGAAGGAACACTACATTACCTTTGGCTTGTCTCCTAAAAAAAATGAACAGAATATCCAATATGTACAACAAGTTCTGAAACTACTGAATTAGAATTAAACATTTGTGAGTAAAGGTGAGGACAAAAGCAATTGTCTAGCTGCAGGTCTTCAATGACCCAGAGATCAGCCTTCTTATTAAATAATAATAGAATAGCTAAAGGAGGATTTATAATTTCAAGCAAAATGAGATTTTTCTATAGTAGGCCATGCTCTTTAAAGCCTTGGATTTAGTACTGTGAACAAGAAAAGGAATCGTGTTTATATCTATAAACTAGCAATCTAAAAAAAAAAGTTTATCAAGATATGCTCCATCCCAAAATGTCCCTGAGCCTCCAGCTACACATTAGTTCATCATTCATTTAGTGATAAGTTCTGACTGATAAAGTACACATCATGCCGACAGTTTAGCTCTACTTGTATTGCAGGCAAGCACCTGAATAGGGCTTATGTCATTCTGGGAAAACAAACAAACAAACAAACAAAAAATACCAGATGCTTTATTTGTTTAACATATAAAGCAGGGTTTTGAGATAAATTCTTGATTCTGTATATTAGTACTTCCTGGCTAAGGCTTACAATCCTAGTGGAGCTTTTGGATAGAATTCCAGTGATTAAGCACTTCAAGTTCCTTCTGCACCTTGAATAATTCCCTATTTCCATTGACTACAGTTGTTTATCTCCCTCTCTTTAGTTTTGTATTTCCCAAAGACAGCAGTGAAGTACTCCCTACTATTTATGGGTATCCTACCCAACAGAGAAGCCATAAATGAAGATGTCACTAAGGAGATTATCA
Source organism: Gambelia wislizenii (assembly GCA_030847615.1). Lineage (NCBI taxonomy): Eukaryota > Metazoa > Chordata > Lepidosauria > Squamata > Crotaphytidae > Gambelia > Gambelia wislizenii. The sequence continues at coordinate 308,770,035 of JAUMIR010000004.1, read as the reverse complement.
GATGTGCTAAATATGGCATTATCACAATGCCAGAAGATCATTAAAGGGCTTCCCTTTCAGATGGTGTTGTTCCCGTGTTGTCATGCTCCTGTTCGGCTATTGTTACACTGGTGATGCTTTTTTATTCATGGGGTAAGCCATGAATGGATCTCCCATTCCATTTCTATAATGGAATTCCTGAAAGTGCAACGGTGCCCGTTTAACTGTCATGATTCCAGCATCAATGGGAAGTCTGTGCCAGAACACTTCTGGGTGAAATTGGGACATCTAGGTAAGTGACACACTTTTTTGTACCCTCCCCGGGTTACTTGTTAAGTTTTAAGTGTGTTTTTGAGCTTGCTGTCATTTTTTATTTATTATTTTGCTTTTCATTTTTGAATTTCCTACACCCTCATCTTCTCACAAGAACCAGTGGGATTTCCTTCCAGGAAGTGAATGGAGCTCTGTTTGAGCTCCATTCACTCCTGGGCAGCCCAGCACATGCAAACAAGGTAGGTCTGAAAGTCTACATTATTGTGTCAGGACAGGAATGGGAAAGGGTAGGGAAAGGAGATTGTGGGACAGTAATGCTTTTTTTTTTTTTTTGGTTGCCATCTGATAATCTCCTAAACTTTGACCTATAACATATTGATGGCATTCACTCATGACCTGCTGATCTGGTTCAGTCACCCTCATTTTTTTCCCTCCAGGGTTTTGTTTATGTTTCACTAATGGCAACCTATAGTCCAAGCAAGGAGGGGTGGGATGCTTCATCTTACCACAGTGGGATGAGTGCTCCTGCCCTAGAGCATGGGCCACTTGTACTGATAACTTGTTTACTTTAGTGTGCTAACACTTGTTTTGGTGGGACTACTTTCTCCATCTCTGAAAATCATACATCTACAAATGATCCTCTGAGAATGGAGGTAGAGATTATCAGACGCAGCACATATGGTGTTATAACATTAAAACAAGACTGCAAAAGGGCTTCTCTATTGCACAATGTCATGTCCAAGTGTCCTGCAAGCGTTCTGCAGCTGTCAAGAGGGTGTTCTTTTTTATTAGTGGGCAGAAGCCATCAATTTATCTCTCATGTTTTTGTTTGTTTGTTTGTTTGTTTGGCAGCATTGCTTGTGTGAGAAACTGGTGTAATTCCAGCATCAATGGGCAGTCCCTTCCAGAACACTTCTGGGTGAAAAAGGGGAAACTAGGTATGGTACGCTCTTTTTATGAACCTCCCCATCTTGCTTGCAAGTTTCCAAGTGTGTTTCAGTGCTTGTGTCTTCATTTTGTGTGGTAATTTAGGTGTTTTGGGACTTTTAAGAGCACTCGTGTCTTCTCATGAGAACTACCGAAATCTCCCTCATGCAAAAATGTGGAAGTAAGCAGCACAAGCAGTCATATTGCCAGAATTCAGGGGTGTCTATGTCTCATGATTACAGCAGCATGCAAAAAGAAGTGTTATTATGTCAGAATACTTGACGCTGTAGAATATAGTGCCAAAAGAATGTTTTTAGACACTTGTCTAATAATCTCCTTAGTAGATGGGAGGCTACTTAAGTTGAAAGGTATTAGCTAATTCTTCATTTTCATATTCTGTCATTGCATAGGTTGGTAGATTTTAATTCAGAATTCTGGCTTGTTGGAATGGATATAAGATTATCGTTCATTTCCTTGGATGCAACTGTCCTGCCTCACCACATTTTCCTTACCACAAAATTGTTTCTCCTGAGGTCTTGCAGATATTTGCAAAATGAAAGCTTTCCAGTACATAAATGCAAAATAGATTTTCAGGCAGTTCAACAGTTATTATGGGCAAGGTTGGAGACAGCTGAGAACAGCATACTTGATGGCAGTTCTTATTCTTATGAAAGTTCATTTCTAAGTCTCCTTTAAATGTTCATTTCTTCATTTAAGGGCAGAGGCTGGAATGTGATATGATGGAAGTCTCATGGCTGCCAGAAAACATGCACCAGTCCTCTTCTTCTGCCTGTAAGCAATACTGCATAAAAGTATACACAGATATATTTCTTCATGTCTCGATCTTTGGCTCTGACTTCAGATGGTGTCTCTTCTCTCAATGATTGTCTTAGGGCAGCAATGGACTGGATGAGGGAAAACATATTGAAGCTGAATCCAGATAAAACAGAGGTTCTCACGGTAGCAACCCCAAACCCAGGCACTAGGATACAACCTCCAGTCCTGGATGGGGTCACGCTCTCCTCCAGAAACTGTGTTTGCAATCTGGGGGTACTCCTGGACTTGTCGCTCCAGATGATGAATCAGGTAAATGCGACTGTCAGGAGTTCCTGTTAGCAGCTTCGGCTGATCCACCAGCTGCACCCTTTCCTGGAAGTTGGGGACCTTGAGACTGTGGTACATGCTCTGGTAACCTCCCGTCTTGATTTCTGTAATGCACTCTACATGGTGCTACCCTCATGCCTGGTCTGGAAATTTCAACTAGTACAGAATATGGCAGCCAGATTGGTCTTGGGTACATCTAGAAGAGACCATATAACACCGATCTTAAGGTCACTTCACTGGCTGCCCATTAGTTTCCGGGCCCAGTACAAGGTGTTGGTTATCACCTTTAAAGCCCTAAATGGCTTGGGTCCAACCTATCTTCAGGACTGCTTCCTTCCATATAATCCTCTCCATACACTCATGTCCTCTGGGAGGAATTTGTTACAACCTTTAAAAACTAGGTTTTCTTTGACCTCCTGGAGGGCCTTTTCAGCTATTGCTCCCAGATTATGGAATGGCCTGCCGGATGAGATCTGTCATATCACCACTCTAAATAGCTTAAGACAGATCTCTTCCAGCAGGCCTTTCCTGAATAGATTCCCGGCCATCAAAAAAGAAAATCTAGCTTGTCCTGACCTCGCTACAGCCAATGTCCATTGTTTATTTTTATTTTTTGTATTTTTTAAAAGTATGTTTTAATTCCTGAATTATTTAATTGTATTTTAAAGTGGGGTGGGATTGAGGGTTTGGGATATATATTTTAATTGTTGCAAGCTGCCCTGATTGCATTTCATAGAGGGGCGGGATAGAAATAAAATAAATATTTTTATAAAATAAATGTTTTTAAAGAAAAACGGGTACCCCACTTTTTCAGTACTTACTGTACTGTACTCAAGGTGGTTAACAACAGTTAAAAATAATACTAACAAACAATAACATTACAAAATGTATGCAAGATATGTGAGGCTTCCACATTGCAGCTTTCTTTAAGTATCAGCAGAAACAAATTGAGTGGGGAAACTCACAGTACAGTGAGGTATGTTATTGGATGTTTCCTGGGAAATGAGTAGTATAACTGTGGCAGTACCATTTTCAGTGTCATGCACAGATATATCTCAGTTAATGAAGTAAATGTGTTGCTGGGCTTTAATTCTTTAACAGAAACTTTGTTACCAGAGGTAGAAATAACATGGAAAAAACAGGGATCGATTCCTACACCACAAAGATGAATAACAGGTCAGCATGTTTCAGCAAACTTTTTATTCAAAACTAACAATATGCATGCATGAAATGAAACAACCAAGTGAGGTATGCTTTGGAATAGCAAACAAAACCACCTTGAACCTTCTAAAGACCATTTGAAAGCTTCTTCCATAATGCATCCTGGGATTTTTTTCTTTCTTTCACCAGCTTCCACTTTTCTTATGATTTCTGTTTTGTGGTCAAATATATAGATATTTGCTTCTGCAACATGCCAGGGGGAACTGTCGAGGCAGGCTAATCTGCTTTCCCATTTTCTTTCTGTTTTGCTCTTCATGAATGTGCAGTAAGTGCAGCTGCTGTTTCTCTTGCATGTTGTAGGTAAAGATGCACAGCTACAGTAGGATTATCTAGAGCAGAATCCCATTCTTTCCCAGCTCAAGAGTTATTGCACTGTGTACTGCAGACACTGCTGCAACCCAGCAAAATAAATAAATAAATAAATAAATAAAATCAGTTTTTCTAGGGACTTTATCAGACACAGGAGAAATTGTGTCATTAGGATGCAACAATAGCAAAAAAGACTGAAATGATCAGACATCGTCATCATTCGCCCATATCCACTGTGTTTCGCTGGCGTGAATGAGGCATCACTTTTTATTGATGGCTTTGCCCATCAATAAAAAGTGCCACCTCATTTGCACCAATGTGACAAAGTGGGAATGTATGACAACAATTTTGTACTTTGTGCTATCATCACATCCTAAATTATGTGGGGTTTGGGTGGTATTTGCCTTGTCTAATAAAGTCTTTGCTCTCCTTCAACAACTTCTCAATGTCAACGCTACCAAAAAATATTCCAACTAGTGGACAAGGAGGGAAATTGAGGTATGCTTGTATAAAGAGAAATGCAGGAGGAACGTACCTTTTTAAATTGGTCCATAAAATTGGTCCACCAGTGCAATAGGCCTGGTGACTCTAAAGATTTACCTACCTGTTATACAGGAAGACATTTATATATGCAATGAAACACATCTGAGAGGCAGGATGGTATCATGGCTTGAGTGTTGGACTCTGTAGACCGGAGTTTGAGTCCCTGTTGAGCCGTGGAAACCTAGTAGATGACCTTGGGCAAGTCATGCTCTCTATCTCAGAGGAAGGCAAAGGCAAACCTCCTATGAACAAATCTTGCCATGGAAAGCCTGTGATAGGTATGCCTTAGGGTTGCCATAAGTCAGACATGACTTGAAGGCAAATGACAACAACAACAGCAACAGCAGCAGCAACACATCTATTAAATCCAAGTAAAGTAAGGAAAAGTTGTTGCAATTGTACAAAAAATCTGTTGTTGTTGTTGTTTTAAATAGACAAGCACTTTTAATATTTTAACCATATCTCAAGTAGCCATTTTGTCCAGTACCATGATTGCCTTTATAGCATGAATTGTCCTCTAGAAATTTTCAACACAATTGGCAGGCAGAAAAGAAATATGGGGAGGGGACATTTTGGGCCAAGCTAAAGTTGCCTCCAAAATCATAGGAAACTGAGGTCCGGGGGGGGGGGAGCAAGATGCCTGAGGGCCTTCCCTATCCAGATCAGGACAGCTCTGCAATGCAATCTGAGAGCTTGTCTAGATGGGCAATATACTCTGTCTTACTCCTGTTTCAGGGCCCTCCAGTCCATACAATGCAGGGCATTTGCCCCATTCTGTTCCCAGGTAGACCTCATCACTCTGGGGCCAGATACAGGGTTGAGACTGCAGGGAGGCAGGGTAGGGCCTGATACACCACCTTAGAATAATAACTGTGTAAATCTGTTTCTACCAGGAGGGATGGGTTGGGCCCTGGAAAATGCAGGAACCCATCCCAACAGGCCAGCGTTTGCTGACGATGCCGACCTGCCTTGCTCTCCCAGAAGGCCGGAAGGAATTCTGCAGCATGTGACCAAAACTGTTAACATGCAGGGGGCCTTGGTCACATGTTGCAGGCTGGCTTCCTGCCTTCCAAGACCCCCCCCCCCCGCTACTACTGGACCATTAGATACCCTGTCTGGCAGTTGCCACCTTAAACTAGAATAGGGCAATAACCTTTTTTTACTAATTATGATTAGCAGTATTCATATGAGAATTGAGTATATATTAACAAATAAAATGTAAAAATATATATCAAAAGAAAAACTCTTGATATATATTTTAAGTATGTATCTCTCTCTTTGTGTGTGTATAATTTTTAAGTTTTGTTTTTGATATATAATTTTAAGTTCTGTTTGTTAATTGCTTCAATATATATATATTTCCAGTGACTAATTGAATTCTTCTGGGATCCAGGACAAACTTGTGAGAAGCACTGTTTGCTTTTTGATCACACAGACATATATGCAAAATAACAATTAAAAAATGCAACATAAATCTTTCCTCTTAGTGCAGAGAAATAAAATACTTACCAAAAAAGCAGCTTACGTGGAAAAATCAGCTTTTGTTTGTTTTGAAATGCCTGTTGTTAAAAAGGCATTCGGTGAATAAAAATGTCTTCATCTGTCACCAGAAATTACTGGTTTCCAAATGCATTCCTATTAAAAGTGCATCAAAGTAGTTAAAATTATTAAGCTGTTTTTATTACTGGTTGTGTTTTATTTTGTATACTGCCCCAAATGTTCTTCCCAAAGATTTTTTATGGATATTGTTAAATAGGTAAATAAAAAGGTAGGTAAGTGAGCAGCAGGTAGATATGTAAATAGGTAGGAAGGCTGTAGACCCAATTGGATCCTGCACACCAGTCTTGGAGGCATTACATTTTGTGTTATGACCTCCTCTGCAACTATATTATGGTTTTAGAAATGGCATAATAGTTAATATAATTTCCAGGGATTTTATTTTTATGGTTTTCTTGGGGTTCATATGACCTCAGTACCAGACTGATACAGTGCATGTCAACTGAGAGTTAAATTTATTTTTGAACTCCTACCATCTAATTTTGTTGTTGCTTTTTGTCTTCAAATTGTTTCCAACTTATGGCCACCCTAAGGCAAACCTATCACTGGAGGTTTGTCATTGCCTTCCTCTGAGGCTGAGAGAGTGTGACTTGTCCAAGGTCACCCACTGGGTTTCCATATCCAAGCATACTTTCAAATCCTCATTTCCTGGAGTACTAGCCAAACATGGTCAATCCCCTGCACCACTATGATTTTCTTATAACATTGCTAAAATCTGATATTCAATAAATATGGAAGGGAAATAAGCTTTACAGCCAGTGCAGTCTTCATATTCATATTCACATAAATGAGGAAAAAATAGTAATCAATTATAGTACAGGTCAACCCCTGTATTCACTGATTTGGTTTCCACAGTTTCACTTATCCATGTCCAAAAAATATGTTCTCTCTAGGCATTTCTAGGTCCTCCAATGTGATTCTGTGGTCAAATTCCGGCATTCGTCTCATTGAAAATAATAGGGTTCCCTATTACCCAAGGTTTTAGTATCCACAGGAGGTCTTTGCAATGGAAAATGTAATATTATGGAGTAGACAAAAGGTCTTGGGGAACCATAATGACTAACACATTTATTATGAATAAAACTTTTTGAACTAGAGCCTACTTAATCAGATACATGAAATATTATTCTGGAGAAGAGTTTGGGAACATTACTTTAAAGAAATAATCAGTTATAGTTGCAATCCCTTAAAGTAGTCAGTTGCTGTGAAAATTATTATGTTAAAAGTATTTCTTTACTTTCCTGCTTTTCAACATAGCTACTTTTAGGGTTTTTTTTTTTAAACATGCACTATTAATTTTTGCTTCTTCAAAATCTGAATGCTACAAGTCAGTGGCTTATGACGCAAAACACATCTAAGCAGTCTATGACAACATTGCAAATCTATACACACAGGACACAGCTTTAAAGATCAATAGGATCAATAAGAACTGGTATGACAACAGTCTAAGAATCTAGTTTATGTACTTCTCAGAAGTGAAACTGACTGGATTAATCAGAAATAAGCATGGACAGAAAATACTGAGGACTTTATCAAACCACCCCACATTAATGTTATTTTGCCAGCATAAATTGTGTCATTGTTTTATGCTGGCAAAAGAACCCTCTGTACCAGACTTACCTTGAGCAGCATTAAAGAGGCTTCCCTAGCAATAACAGAGCACAAACGGAGCTCCATTTATTTCTGGGTTCCTGATCTCGGTAATTCTCACAAGAAGACACTAGTGCAGGAAATTTAAAAATAAAAGCAAAAAAACACAAAAAGTACAGCAAAGCACAAAAACCACACTTTAAAAGTATATTAAAAAGTATATGTAAAACAATGTTTTTGAAAGATGAAATTTGGCATGCTGTAGACACGGTCATGATCACATTGGGGGACACTGAGGCTGCAAGTAAGTGACAAGATATTTAGATGCTGACACTCCTTTACCCTCTCATATTATATGCTAATGATTCTTCTCTTGTCCAAGCAAAGGGAAACTAGTTCCCCCTACTCCATTTAATGGCACAGTTTACAGACCCATGTAAGAGAAACAGGAACAGAATTTGACAGCTCTCAGCTTTCATTGACATGAATATTGTGGGAAGGGAGGAGATGAAATGAATCAACTACAGGGAGATCAGAAAGACCGTGAAACAAACAAGGCACTCTGCTGCATCCCAGATTAGAGCATGACGTGCCACCTCCTTTCCTTCTGGTAGATCAGTTGATTCAGGTTTGCTTTGTGCTACTTTGCAGCTAAAATATCCTTAGGTTGTTGCTTTATCTGAATGGGAATGTTATAATATGCTCTCAGTGGCTTTCCTTCAAAGACAAAGAGGAAATGTTAACAAGGACAGAGCCAAGTAAACAGCAAATTGTTCTGTTTGTAGCTTTCACGTTTAATAAACATTTATGAAACAGAAAAGCACACCACTTCCAAAGCCATATATACACAGTCACATAAAATGGAATAAATGCAAATATGACCAACCAACATAGCAAGGTGCACATTAAAACTACATAAAGCTTTTATTTTTCTTAAATAAAAAGAAAGATAGTTGTGCAACTAAGGACATTATCAGACTAGCATCTAAAAATGCTGTATTTTTGAGATTGAGGAAAGTGGAAACATCGTGACATTATAACTGAAATTATCAAACATCCACCACTAGGATTTTAGGAACGGGTTTAAAGGTCCCATTACAGTAGCACTTGTTTTTACATTTCCTTCTAATAATGCTGCAATGTCTATTTACTTCCATGTTAGCCAAGATGTAAGATCTCAGTGGTTCTCAGAAGACATGAGTCCATGTAAAAACACCAAAAATATTTTTAAAAAACAAATGAAACACACACACACACAAGCACTGAAACAAACATAAAACTTGCCAACAAAATGGGAAAGTTAATAAAAAGAGTGTCCTCGATCATCTTCACATTGTCACCTGGATGTTTTCTTAGTGGCAACAGGGACAGTAGAAAGATGACTGCCCATTCACACTGTAATCTTGTGATTACAGCAGGACATGGTTTCACACACCTTCTATACCGCAAAAAAAGTGATATTGAAGATCTATTCACAGGTTAACCTGTGAATAAAAAACAACAACTTATTTGCAACTGTACACTGATGCAGGATGACATCATGTGATAGTGGGAACCCATTCCCGCTAATGACTCATCATAATTGTGTGATTACAGCCTTGCCTGATAAAGTCCTAAGACTTGTATTACCAGAATTAATCTCTAAAAAACCAGCAACTTGTAATGTAGCCCTAAAATGATTACTGAGAAGTAAACTAAATTTCACTGTGTTTGGTAGCATTTTTTTTAAAAAAAATTACAAATATTTTATCAGTTTAATTCAAAACAAAATAGTATAATACAACAGGGGAGAACAACAAGCCACAGTTCAAGGTATTGTGATTACACATAGGAGTTGATCCTTCTATACAAATGTGTAGAAGTAAATTCAGGCACTTCATCATATTATTTCAAGTTGCGGAATATTTCTTTCCATAGATGATGTTGGTTGTTTGGCAGCAAAAGGCACCATGTATTGTTCGAAATATATTCAATCAAATTAAACCAGTCCTCTTGAAATAAACCTGTCTTTGTGTTTCCATTACAGCTTCTAATAGAGTAAGACAATTTTTTCCAACACCCTGGAAGCCCATACTTTCCCCCACCACCCCTCCATGGTAAAATGCCCAGTTTTCCAGTTTTTGGCTACTTCAGTTCTGGCAGCTGTCAATAAAAATGCAATAAGTTTTCTATGTTTTAGTGACTTGTTATTTCCTAAGTACAGAGACAGCAATAAGACAGCTGGGCATAGACTAATTAGTTGTTGAGTTATGTTTAAGATATAGGTCAAGACTTTATTCCAGAAGGTGTGTACTAGAGAATAGTCTATCCACATATGTAGATATGTCCCCCTTTCACCACATCCTCTCCAGCATAGTGGCATCATAGTGCACACCATTCTGGAGAGTTGGACTGGTGTTAGGTACCATTTATTTATGAGTTTTGTAGTGGTTTCCTTAGCCGCTGTTGATCTGGACTTTTAGGGGGTTGAGGACCAGACATGTTCCCATTCATTATCGGATATGACTATGTTCAGATCTGACTGCCAGGATTCGTTTACCAATTGACCACTGCCATAATGTGATTCGGAGATGATATTGTAGATAAGTGCAGCGAGACCTTTTACCTGGGAACGTGGGGATTCTCCTATAGAAAAAATCTGTTTCCTCACTCGCTTAGTTTCTGTTGAGTGATTTGTAGCCAATTTAACATGTTCTGTGGTATAACAGAGTGTAGGTCTTCTCGAGACCTAGGTTTTCCATTGACAAAAAGATCGGATATGCGGTAGAGCCCCTTACTCTTTAGACGTGACAATTGGGCAAATTTGTCACGTGAATAAAAGTTAGGGTATAGAAGAAAGGGGTGTATGGGAGAGAGGTTCAGAGCAAGAAGATGGATTCATTTTTGCCAAATGAGTAGTGAGTCTTCTAGAAATGGATGTCTGATCGCTTTGATTTTTGGGTGGGTGGCTGGTGTATATAAGTAAGTGAGTTCATGAGATTTGAGTGTTGCAATTTCCATATCTGTCCAGTGTGTGGATGTGTTTTCAGCCAAAAGTTGGGTTTATTGGGTGAGCTAGAAGGTTTGATAGTAGAGGTCAGGCTAACCCACCCACCCACCCACCCCGTGGCTAGATCTCATATAGTGAATAGTAAGTGAGATGAGGACTTCAGCTTTCACACCATTGATGTGATGTGATCATATATACAAAGATTTAAGGACTATAAAAACTAGGCAGGATCTCATGCCATAAACAGAAGACAAAGAAAATGATGAAAAGACCAGGATCTAACTTGGGGTGGGCTTTATGCACAAGACCCCCGGGCTATTCTTGTGCCCTATACCCCCCCTGGCTTCAACCCCCCCCCAATCTTCCAAAATGACCTCTAGGAGATGTGGAGAGCATTTCCATCATACTTGGGGACCCTTGGGGGTTTAAAATGACCCCCCCCATTTTTGGCCCCAAGTGGCCATTAGGTAGAGAGCATTTCTACCACATTTTGAGGCCTACATGTGCCAATTTATGCCCTGGATAGGTCTTTTCTGAAAAGAAAGTGGACAGAAATTAACTTCTGTTTACTTCCTATTGCTTTTTTTAAAAAAAAGCTTTTCCTGGAGCAAAACAGGGTGAGGGCTGTTTTGCCCCCAAATGCTTAAGGGCATTTGGGGGCAAAAAAATTGACTTTTGTGTGGGTTTGACCTTCCGAGGTCACCTGGGAGGAGACTAATGCATCCCCTAGTCTTCCACAGTTTTCCAGCCTTTATGTAATTTATTATTTATTTATTAAAATATTTATATCTCACCCAATACCACAGGATCTTGGGAGAGAGTAGCTGGGAAAAATCAATTTAAAAGAATGTAGACCAATTTAAAATTAAAAAGGATGGTGAATAATTCATGCATCATATTTAACAGTTAGAATAGATTAAAACAGATTAAAACCTGTACAAATTTGGACAAAAATATTTAGACTTTCTGAAGCTTTGATGAAAAAGTCACATTTGAACCTGGTGTAAGAAAGAAGCCAGCAATGAACCCCATCAAGCCTCCAAAGGGAGGCCCTTCCACAAGGGTGGTCCCATAGCAGAGAAGGCCCATGTCTTAAGGTGAAGCTGTCACGTGATTTTCTTGGCAGAATTTCTTCAGAGATTTGCCATTGCCTTCCTCTGAGGCTGAGAATGTGTGACTTGCACAAGGTCACCTAGTAAGTTTTGATGGCCAAGCAGGAATTCAAACTTTGGCCTACAGGGTCCTAGGGTTCATCTGCATAAGTCAGGATAAGCTGTTGGCTGAGGCACTAGCCCATTCTTCCCCCGTTACCTATACGGAATGGGCCAGAGTCCAAAAAGGCATGCTGGCCTGTCCCTGCGGCTGTCACCACCACAATTTTCCTTCCTGCTTCTGAGGCCAGGAAAGAGGCTCACAACATGTGACTGAGGGCCCCTGCATGTGACCAGCCTTGGTCACATTGTGCAGGACTCCTTCCTGGCTTCTGGGAGAGGCAGGGAGATGGTGGCAGCACTGATTTCGAATGCGGAAGTGAACAGGGCTCCATTCAATTCCTCTTCATTGCTTGGACTGCCTTGGCTAGGAAAAGAAGGTAAGTGCAGGAGAGAACATTCTTTTGCCAGCATAAACATTTTTTTTTTTAAATGCCAGCAAATGAATGTTTTAAGGGGCTAGTCTGATAATGTCCTTAAACTGTGTAAACTGCTACAATAAACAATTTAGTGAAATGCCTTCTGTTGTTGTTTTCTTCTTAATTCTCTGCCTTTGCAAAGACTGAGTGATGGACCTATTTCAAAATGGTCCTTCATGATGGAAAAAAATGATCAATTTTATAATCTAACCCAGCCTGCTAGTCATTATATGTATTGATTATTTCAAGACTAACACTTTCTTCTCACAATCCACCTCTGCTTTCTTTGTGAGTCAATAAATGTAGTACACAATTACTTGTTAGCGAGTGACATACTACCTGTTCTTCAAGAATTTCAAATTGCGCCCTTATCTCTTGAAAATAATGGTGCAATAAAATATGGTAGCCTTCAGTAATAGGAAAAAAATGCCACCCAATCCCCGATAATCCAAAATAGGATTTCCATTTATGTCAGTGAAATATAATATATTAGACAACACTGATGGACATACTTTGGGCTTGAAAAAGAGAAACTTACTGGTAGATTCAGATTCCAGTTCCAAAATAGATGTTGCACCCCTTTTAGCCTTGGCTATTCCTTAACTTTGATTTTATAAAATTGTTTCACATATTAATTAAGTGAAAATTGTAAGAATAGGAATGTAAATCCTGATTTGTATGATAAACAAAAAAAGTGAAAAAAACAATATCAACCACCCAGCCCCAAACCCAAATCCTACTTGATGCAACATAGTGAAAAAAATTTTCACACAGACATTTTGTATGTTTTCATTTTGTATGTTTTATGTCTAGGGAACCTATCCTTATTCTATCCATAGTATTTCTGCCTCTTGTATTAAATTTTTTGTTAATGAAGGAGGAACACATCTAGTAATGCTGAGGAACACATCTAGTTTGTTAAATGACGTACACCTATATTAATATTAGAAGGGTTGACTGATCAAAATGACAAAATCAGTCAGTCTGTCCTTTTCTGCCTGTTATATGGAAAGGGAAGTGAGTCTAGTTCTGTACAGAAATATATATTTTTTTGCATAAATTCTGGAAAATATGGCCAGAGGAGACACTTACGCTAGAGGTGAATATTCTTACAAGATGTGGAGAATTCTCTATGGGCTGTCTCACTATACCAAGATAGCCTGCAAAATCTCACAAAATAAAATGTATTTTTTTAAGCATCACTCAGTGAGATGAAGGATGTGAAGGTGCTCGTATGTTTTCTCAATCTCAGCAAGAAATGATTTTTCTCAACACAACAAGAAAATTCTTAACACAATTTTGTTAACACAACAAGAAAATTGTTAACTGATATGAGATTTTTTTCACAGTCTGGTTTTTATTTTCTTTTTTCTCCTTCCTTCCCTGGCCAGATGAAGAAAAACAAATTGAAACTTTTGGAAGAGACCATGAGGGCCATCTAGTCCAATCTCCTGCCATGCAGGAATACCCAATCAAAGCACTCTCAACAGATGGCCATCCAGCCTCAGTTTAAAAACCTCCAAAGAAGGAGACTCCACCACACTACGAGGCAGTATATTCCACTTCCTAGCAGCTCTTCCTAATGTTTAGGTGGAATCTCTTTTCCTGTAGTTTGAAACCATTGTTCCATGTCCTAATCTCTGGAACAGCAAAAAACAAGCTTGCTCCATCCTCGGTATGACATCCCTTCAAATATTTAAACATGGCTATCATATCACCGTTTAACCTTCTCATCTCCAGGCTAAACATATCCAGCTCCCCAAGGCACTCCTCATAAGGCATGGCTTCCAGACTTCCCACCATTTTGGTTACCCTCCTCTAGACACGTTCCAGCTTGCTAATATTCTTCTTGAATTGTGATGCCCAAAACTGGACACAGTATTCCAAGTGATGTCTGACCAAAGCAGAATAGAGTGGCACTATTACTCCCCTGGATCTAGACACTATACTCCTGTTGATCAAGCCTAGGATCACATTGTCTTTTTTAGCTTATGTACAGATGACTACTATACTACTTGTGCTGTAGCTCAAAAAGGTTTTGAATTTTGAGTACTTCAGATTTTGGAATTCTGGATAAGGGATACTCAACCTGTATGTGTTTGTGTTTGTGTTTGTGTTGCTATCGTTATCATCATCATTTATTTATATAGCACCATTTATGTACATGGTACTTTACAGTAAAACAAGCACACAAGAAACAGCAAGGAAATATAAAAGTAAGACAACTGATCAATACATGTAATCAAATATAAAACAGCAATATATATACATAGTATAAAAGAAACTGACCAATCAAAATATACATAATTAGAAAACAGTATCAAGCTAAAATTCCAAAATCTTAAAATTCCAAAATCTTTTCTTAAAAGAAAAGAAAAAAGTTTTCTACTGAGATTTAAAGACAAGGAGGGAAGGAGTAGTCAGCAAATGTTCAGGGAAGGAATTCCAGGAATGTGGGGCAGCCAAAGGACAAAGCCAAGCCAAGGAAGAAGAAACCCTTGGTTGGGTGAGAAGCCTATAGTTCCTAGAACACAGATCTCAGACAAGCTGGTAAAAAGAAATGAGGGATGAAAGATCGGGGAAGCTAGGTTGTGTCGAGCTTTGAAAGTTACAACAAGAAGGGAATTTATTGGAAGGAGATAATTAACGTTCTACACTATGGAAACTGTATTTACGACATGGAATGTGAAAGGTTTGAACACACCAGAAAAAAGGAAAAAGGTATTCCATTTCTTAGGGAATTTAAAATCCGATATAATCGCTATCCAGGAAACACGGATTAGGGAGCAAGATAGGAGATACTTGGTTAACAATAAACTAGGTCAGCTATTTACATCTTTAGCAAGTCAGAAAAAAAGAGGAGTAGCGATATATGTGAGTAATAAGTTTGAAGCAAAAGAGGTGTTAAAAGATAAGGAGGGACAGTATGTGGCGGTGGAAATAAATATGGTAAATCAGAAGATAACATTGGTTGCGGTGTATGCCCCTCTTATAGGGAAGAGTAAATTCTTTAAAGATCTGTACGAGGACCTCAGAAGTTTAGATACAAGGTCCGTGGTGGTGGTAGGAGATTTCAATGGTGTACTGGATAGTATAAGAGACAGATCGTCTCGAAAATCGGGGAAAAAAATCCATGGTATTCTACCCACATGCACGTTTGAAATATTGGAGGATTACGACTTGGTGGATGCCTGGTCATTTAAAAAAGGGAATGAAAGAGGATACACCTTCTTTTCGGAAGTGCATAAATCATGGTCTAGAATTGACATGATCTGGGTGGCGAAAAGTCTCAGTACTGAAATAAAGGAAGTTAAGATTGTACCCAGGGTTATTTCAGATCATAACCCGCTAAGTTTGACATTGGGAACTAAAAAGGAAAAATACAGTTGGAGATTAAAGGATTCCCTTCTCAAAGATGACCAGTTTGTGCAAAGAGTAAAGAAGGAGATAAAATTTTACTTTGAAACTAATACCCTTACAGAAACTTCAAGTAAAATAGTGTGGGATGCTTTTAAGGCGACAATAAGGGGTCTGTTTTTGCAAAGAGGAGCCGAAATCTGTAAAAGGAAAAAAGAACTGAATAATAAATTAAAAGAGAGATTAAGCATCAAGGAAGATCAGTTAAGACAAAATCCTAAAAATATGGTTATCTTGAGAGAGATAAAAATAATACAGAATGAAATAAACCAGGGTATATTGGAGGAAATGGGATATAAACTAAAAAGGGCTAAACAGAATTATTTTGCGAACGCCAATAAGGTGGGGAAATGGTTGGCCTATAGAATTAGGAAGGAGGCTAGCAGGAAATTCATTACCGAAATTAAGGAAGGAAACGAAAGATATAATAGTCAACAAGAAATAATGTCAAAGTTTGTACAATACTTTGAAAACTTATATACAGATTCACAGACAAATTTAGAAGAAAATAAATTGAGGGAGTACATAAAGGAACATAGCTTTGGAAAACTGACAGAAGCTCAGAGGGAGATACTAAATGGCTCAATAACAACTCAAGAAATCTCCACTGTTATTAGAAATTTGAAATCAGGGAAAGCACCCGGACCGGATGGTTTTATAGCAGAGTTCTATAAAACATTTGAGGAAGAAATTAAAAAACATTTGCAGATAGTGTTTAATAAGATAAAAGAGGAGGGTGTCCCCAAAACATGGGAGTTGGCTGAGATAAGGCTGATTCCTAAGGAAGGGAAAGACGTTTCGGAAGTGAGGAACTACCGTCCCATTTCACTGCTGAACGTTGATTATAAAATCCTAATGACAATTATGGCCAACAGATTAAAGTCAATCCTTCCTAAGGTTATTCATCCTGACCAAAACGGATTTGTTTCAGGGAGATCTCTGGGCAACAACATTAGAACAATTTTGAATGTACTAGAACACTACGAAAAACATTGTGAAAAAAAAGGGGCCTTAATTTTTATTGACGCCGAAAAGGCGTTCGATAATTTGAAATGGCCATTTATGAAAATGGTATTGGAAGAGATGGGCGCGGGCTCAAACTTTTTGAATTACATAAATGCAATATATGAAAATCAGAAGGCCTCAATATTGATTAATGGTGAGAGATCGAAGACGTTCAATATCCAAAAGGGGACAAGACAAGGGTGTCCTTTGTCTCCTCTTTTGTTTGTGTTATCCATTGAGGTCTTA
The DNA here is from genome assembly GCA_030847615.1 of Gambelia wislizenii. NCBI lineage: Eukaryota > Metazoa > Chordata > Lepidosauria > Squamata > Crotaphytidae > Gambelia > Gambelia wislizenii. The sequence goes on along the minus strand of JAUMIR010000004.1, from coordinate 308,753,245 downwards.
AACAAACAAATAAGGGAGAATCAATCGATAAATGGGTTGAAGGTAAAAGGCCAAGAATATAAAGTACTAGCATATGCGGACGACCTTGTAATTATATTACAAAACCCTCTGGATAACATAAACAACTTAATGAACTTAATGAAAACCTTTGGAGAACTCTCAGGTTTCAAAATGAATAAAGAAAAAACGACTATACTGTCGGAAAACTTAACAAAGAGGGAGGAAGGGGAGTTGGTGATGAGGTGCGGAGGTAGAATAGAGGAGAAGATAAAATATCTGGGAATTTGGATAACTAAAAGAAACAGGAATTTATATGAAGCAAACTATAACCGGGTATGGAAGCAAGTGAAAATAGATCTTAAGAAATGGCAAATACTGAACCTCTCACTTTTAGGCAAAATCGCTGTTATCAAAATGAATATACTTCCACGCATGTTATTTCTATTTCAGAACCTCCCGATTATAGTAAATGAAAAACCATTTTTGGAATGGGCCCGAGATCTTAAGAACTTCATATGGAATGGGCGCAAGCCCAGAATTAAATGGTCCACGTTAACAAACATTAAAGAGAGAGGAGGTGCAAATCTCCCGAATCTTAAATTATACTATATGGCTGGAGGATTGATCTGGTTAGAAGACTGGATTAAATTACGGAAACAGAATTACACTGACATAGAGTTAGATGACATAAGACATGGTATTCATGGGTATTTGTGGTACGGGAAATCCGCAATTGATAGAGAATTTGAGAACCATACTATTAGGAAACCTTTAATGAAAATATGGAAAACAGTCAAACAAAAATTTTACATAAAAATGCCTTGGTGGATATCCCCAGTAGAAGCAGGACAGCGGAGATGGATAAGTCAAAATCTATGGATTACATACAGAGACTTAATAACTTGGCAGGGGGAAATCCCTATCTTGAAGTCAAGAGAGGAACTGAGAAGTCAAGGTAATGAACTGCAGTGGTTCTCGTACCATCAAATTAGTGCCAAATTTAAAGAAGATAAACGCAAATATAACTTTGACAAACAAGAAAGTGAATTGGACAAAATTATTTGGGGTAACGATAGGAAAAAAATTTCCAAAATTTATAAGTTATTACTAGATAGAGAGATGGAATCGGAGGCTGTCACAGACGCTATGATAAAATGGGCACGGGATATTGGGGAACCAATACCCATGGAACAGTGGGAAACAGCTTGGATGAGAACAAACTCTTTCACAGCTAGTCAGGACTTGAAAGAAAACTTTTTAAAAATTGCCAGTAGATGGTACCTTACCCCTATAAGAATAAGTAATATATACAAAACAGCAGATAAAAACTGTTGGAGATGTGACAAGGAACCAGGTTCCCTCTACCACATGTGGTGGCAGTGTAAACAGGTTAAGAAATTCTGGGTGAAAATTCACAGAGCAATTCAGAGGATATTGAAAACATCATACGCATTTGACCCCAAACTGTATCTTTTAAATATAACTTCAATGGTGGAGGAGCAGGTTGAGAAACGGTACTGGAAAATTCTTCTTTATTGTGTCACTGCAGCAAGATTAACAGTAGCAGCTAACTGGAAGAATAAAAGGGTTCCGGACACGGAGAGCTGGCTGTTCAAACTGTTGGAGATGAAAAATAATGACAAATTAACCAGAATAGCTAATAAGGGCGATATAGCGAGAATCGACGTAGATTGGGCACCGATTACTGAATATCTGAGTTTAAGATGGAATACAAGAATAACCCTAACATCTTAAATTAAAAGTCCATAGAACAAAGGAATTTGTTTAGGAAACTTCAATTTAAACATTGGAGGATTAGATATGAAAGGAATTGGATAAAAACTACAGGGTAGTAGAAACTGGTAAATACGGATTTAAGTGGAAAATTAAGGAAAAGTTGAAAGTGAAAGGTGGTAGTTTGATCTATAATTGCAAAATATAAAATGAACGAGGTGTTGAAAATAAGGTTGGGTGGATTGGAAGGATAAGGTAGAGAGAGTTAATATAACCAAATTGGGCAATGTAGCAGTGGAAGTCAGTAGAAAGAAAGAGAGAATGTGAATGTGGATAGGGGATGGGGAGGGATGGGGAAGTAGGAGAGATTGTTGTATAATTGGGGATGTATAATTGATTGTACCTGGGTCTATATGGGGTGTGTAATTGATCTGTAATTGATTTGTTTGTATAAGTGATTGGGGGGAAAAGGATATATGGAATGTATAATGATGTATGTTTGTGTGTAAAATTGAATAAATAAATAAACAAAAAAAAAAGAAAGTTACAACAAGCAGTAAATACAGAATCCTAGAAGGATTTTTTATGGTTCTTGTTGTCCACCTGTGGCTGAAATCCAAAGAAATCAAACTAAAGCCCATCATTTATTTGATTTGTATTTTGTCTGTTTGTCATCTCTCTTCAATAAGAGTAGCAAACAATCAAGAATGCTATGGTGATCAACTAAAAGACTCAAACAGAGCCAGCAGTCTCAATTAACCATAATCCAACCATGCTTGGTAGAGCTAATGGGAGTTGTAGGAAACACTCTAGAAAGACAACAATTTGACATTCAAACAACAAATGTTCTGTTTTGTCAACTTCCTGGCTTACAAAAATGGCTAATACATTATCCATGGATGGTACAAATTATAATGTACTTTGGGCCATTGGTATCCACTGGGGTTTGGTTCCAGGACCCCCATGGATACAAAAAACTGTGTATGCTCAAGTACCATTATATAGAATGACATAGTGAAATTGTGCCCCTTATATAAAATGGTAACATTGAGATTTGATTTTTGATTTTTCTTGGGGGGGGTATTTTAAAATTAAAATTAAAATTAAGGTGGACTCCATGGATGCAGAATCCATTGAAATGGAGGGCCAACTGTATAGGTGAAAGGTTTTGTTAGGTTTGGTGGGTCACCAATTGTAGCAACCTTGTCTATGAGATTGCAATATGTACTACATTCAACCCTCCTGTAAAAAGTTACAATAAGTAAGTGTGCTTGCACCCCTTCCACAAAGATATGTAATGTTTCAGCTTAACAAATGCTGTTCTGATTCACAAACATTTGGTGAAAATGCCTTTCCTATGTATAAAATTATGATAGAAATCATTACACTGGCATCACTGAGTGATGTTTTTTAAAGTCAGATTTGCAAAGCAACAGAAAGATTCCAGATTTCCTTGAACCTTTCATTCCTTCCCTGGTAAGGGAGAAAGGAAGCGAAGAGAGAGCGAGAGAGTTCTCATACTATCACTATTTCAGTGAAGGAAATCATATTCTCTGGAGTGACTTTGACCCAGGGAAGCCCTTGAGTTATACGGATAGAAAGGCATAAGTCATTTCTAAGAAACTGAGACTCCCTATAAATAATCTGAAGCAGTACCAAAATCCCTTTTGTGAGCAAAAGAGAGAATGGGGGCAATAAGACGCATAAGGTAAAAACATTGAGAATGTGAATCATAGCATCTATGCCCGAGGGTTCACTAATAGGGCTGATGCTACTCTGAGAAGAAAAGAAAGAAAATGGAGCATTGATTTAATAGCAGAGTGAACAGTGATATCGAGCAAACAGATAGAAGAAACAGCTCTCTCTACCAAATGGTATTTCCACCTGCCTCTGTATTTCCTTAACATTATTGTCAAAATACCAACCCCCTCTCCTTAAGAACACAGAAAACTTGACTTGGGGCACAGAGAACTAAGAAGCTTTCTCCTGTTTCATCCCATCCCATCAATACCTTTAGTCCTTCTGAACAGTTTTTCACCCAAGCTTTGTATGCTTTTCCCCTTCTTTTGCTTTCACAGCAGTCACAAAGAGCACCACTGAAACTGAAAAGCACATTCTAGAGGAGCTACTGTCATAGAATCATAGAGTTAAAAGAGACCACAAGGGCCATCCAGTCCAAACCCCTGCCATGCAGGAATACACAATCAAAGCATTCCCGACAGATGGCCTTCTAGCCTCTGTTTAATAACCTCCAAAGGAGGAGACTCCACACACTCTGAGGCAGTGCATTTCACTTCCTAACAGCTCTTACTGTCAGGAAGTTCTTCCTAATGATTAGGTGGAATCACTTTTCTTGTAGTTTGAACCCATTGCTCTGTGTCCTAGTCTCTGGAGCAGCAGAAAACAAGATTGCCCCATCCTCAGTATGACATTCCTTCAAATATTTAAACATGGCTATTATGTCACCTCTCAACCTTCTCTTCTCTAAACATGCCCAACTCCCTAAACCACTCCTCATAGGGCATGGCTTCCAGACCTCCCACCATCCTGGTCACCCTCCTCTGGATATGTTCCAGCTTCTCAGTATCTTTCCTAAATTGTGGTGCCCAGAACTGGACACAGTATTCCAGGTGAGGTCTGACCAAAGCAGAATAGTGTGGCACTATTACTTTCCTTGATCTAGACACTATACTCCTATTAATGCAGCCTAGAATCACATTGGCTTTTTTAGCTGCTGCATCACACTGCTGACTCATGTTCAGCTTGTGGTCCACTAAGACTCCTAGATCTCTTTTGCATGTACTGCCATCAAGCCAGGTGTCACCCATCCTTTGCTGTATAGATGAAATTTATCCTGATTCTGGATGAGCTATTTCACTCATCTATTTGAAGAGGCAGAGTGGCATTTTTGTTTAGTTCATTGATGTCTTTTCAACCTTTTTATATCAAGGTGTTTGTAATGTTTATGGGGAGCAAGTGTCCATATGAGTGGCCTTACAGACCAATGGAACAGCCAAAAGAGCACCTAAGTCACTTGGTTCATACACAGGGAATCAGAAAGGAGGAGACAAAAGCATAGTCAAGTCAGTCCAGTCTGACAGGCAGACTTACCAAGGTCCAGTGCTTGTCTAGGAGTAGTTGAGAAGAATAATCTAATGAAAAGCCAAACTCTAGAAAACAATAGGGAAGGAGGCACAAAAAAAGGCATTATTGAGGTTTTGGCACTGTTGTTCATGGCAAAGGAGTGGCCTAGGGCACACTATATTGTTGGGGGATGTAAATCAGTACAGCTGGAGTAATCATCAGTCTGTGTTTCTTTGAAGGCCACCCAAGCCTTTTCCTGGCCTGTTTCTACCAGTGCTCAGTTTGGAATGTTAAGGAGAAGAGTACATTGAGGAGCTGCAGGATCTACACAGGATGGCCACATCTCTGCCCTCAAAAGGTCCAAGAAACAATTGCCATCTGAAGCCTCTACATCTTCTTCCGGCTCTGGTTGCTTGAGTCTCCACCATTTCCTCTTTCTCCTCCAGACATGATAATAGTCATAACTTTCCTAGATAACCTATTGTTGCCTTCTGAGCATCAGGAGCAAGAACTTGCCTAGCTAGCAATGTCTTCAAATTACTTACATATACTGCAATGTTAGTAAAGGTATAATATCAGTCTTTGATATCAATTCTTATGACTGAGCCCAATCTATTATGATTCCATGTATATACTGAATAAAATGGTGGAAAAGTAAGGCATATAAATTCCGCATTGATTTTAAACAATAGAGTTTCTCTTATTGAAATCATTGGCTAAGCTTCTGTTTCTGCTTCTGTTTCTCTCGCTGAAATCAGTGAGTTCTTGCTTTTGTTCCCTTCAGGTTGAATCTTTAGGGAAAGGGAACAGAGGCTAATGTAAATTTTAAAAGAATGGGTGTGAGGATTTCCAGTTCTTTCCTCCCTCAGTAGTTTTCTCAAGGTCAATCAGGTATTTAAAAAAGGCCTCTTTGGACTTTTTCACATGAAGCCAAAATTACAGAATTACACTGGGTTAGTAGCAGTAATGGCTTCCTGTTATCACTTGATGTCGTCTTTATACCATGGTTGGTGAGTGTTCCAACCACTACTGTGGTGTACCTTTGCATGTAGGGGCAAAACCTGTGAATACCTGTCACTATTGCTATTTTCCTGGTATTAATGAATGTGTGATAATTCAGTCCCACTGTAGTTTTGATATTACAGTGTGAATGGGTGTTTCTACTTCTTTTCCCCTCCCCATTCTCAATGAGAACACATCATTCAACTTCCAGAGGAGAGCATGAAGAGGACCTCCATGACTCCCTATCAATGAACAGTCACCTTTTCTCAGTACATTTTGTTTGTTTAATTATTAATTTGGGGGTTTTTTTGTTGTTTGTTTGTTTGTTTGTTTGTTTTGTTTAACTGAAGTAGCATCTTCTCAGGATAATGGCTGAAACTGCATTCTTGAAAAATTGCAGGAGGAGGAGAAAAAAAAAGGTGCATGTGCGGGCCATCTCAAAGCAGCAATGCAGCACTATTCCAATACAATGCGAAAATAAGTGTTACAATAGTGCAAGCTTCAATCCCATTCTTAAACTGCTAGTAGGTGGTCATGCAATATTCCGTTAGCAGTAGTGCTGCACGATTGCTGCAAAGTGTGAAAATGAATGTAATCATGCTGCTATGTTTCTATTGCAGAGTTACAGCATTTATACAAGCTTGCATAATAATGTCCTTTGAGAGGCAACAGAACTTGCTTGTTCCATCATTACCATGGAGTTCTCCCTGCTCCTCAGTCAGTTTCACAACCAGCTTTCATATCTAGTGCTGGATCTCCACAACCAATATGAAGAAATCAATATGAAAATCAATCAAATTCTTCATTATCTTAGCCCCCTTCCTTACTAATATATTCCACAATGTGGATATAAGCTCCTTCCATGATACTCAGCTGCCCACTATACTATAATCTGTGCACTGGGGAATCTGAGCCATCTCAAATTGACTTCAGCATGGTGGTTGTGAAGCTTTGGCAGTGAATTTCAAAGCTGTTTGTGAAACTGACTGTAGAGGGGGGGAAATTGCATCTAAAGGCCTTGAAGATGAGCAAGTTCTATTGAGTCTCAAAGAAGTCATCAGTATTCCCAAGTTGGAATAGGTATGCAGAGATATGAATTTTGTTGTTGTTGTGTGCCTTCAAGTCATTTCTAACTTATGGTGACCCTAAGGCAAACCTATCATGGTGTCACATACTTGCATTCCCAGACGCAGTGTCCAACAGTTTCAGAGTGATCAGAAAACTTTATTGGCATAGAAATTTAAGAAACATACCACACAAAGTTGTTGCTGAGAATGGAAACTGAAGGGCTACACACTATAATAAAAGCATATTACAGTCTGTAAAATCTGGTGAGCTCTAATGCCATTGGCTAACCATCACCCCCAGACATGACATTCCCTTACACTGACCAGCCTCTTTTTCCAGGCCGAAGAATGCAGCCGCATTCTTATCTTTCACCATTACCACCTCCCTCCACAGTTGGCAAAGAACACTTGTTAGCAAGTACTAAAAAGCAAAACACAATGAGTATCAAGGTTATGGAAAAATAAATGAAAATGGTAGAATTAGGCGCCATCAGGAACCGATCCCGACACATTTGGTTTTCTTGGCAAAACTGCATTTTTGCAAACTACTCTAGCTTCCTCACCACCACCACCAGGCCCTTGGGGTTCTGGTAGAGATTTCAATACAGTCATTTAACTTAAATGGGAATGGGAATTGGACATAAATTTAATATTTGCCCCTTTAATAGTTCCCCTTTATAATGCAAATTCTGTTGAATTTATTTTTTAACTTAGTAAAGATTAACTAAACACATTAATTCTTTTCTAATATTTTTTCTACTAACTAACTTTCCTATATTTGGTTGCATGCAGATTTCTTTCTTATTACAGAGAGAGAGAAATCTCACCCATAGTATCTTTCATATAGCTGGATGTGTGTCTCTTACATAGCCTCTGGCTTTCTGACAGAATTATGAAGCCAGCTGCTGTTGTAATACAGGAATCACACAGCAACTTACAGTATGCCGTACTCTTTCAAAACAGCTTGGAGGGATTACTCTCCTAAGTAAGGGCTGTATTGATCAAGGAGGCATGGAGCAGATAGCTCTTTGATTTCCATTTGAATCCTCAGTGCAAAGACCTCCTTGTTAGCAGAGAATATGCCAGGCTGCTTCTCTGGTCAGGTTTAGAGTTGTACAAGGTTACAAACCAGGAAAGCTAGGGTGGGAAAATAAGAAATGATGCTCTGCAGTGCCATTTCTTCGGACAGGATCAGAGGCATTACAGCAAGACTATATTGGCTAGGAGATGTAATAAAGAAGTATGATTCCCATAATTTCTCTGATTAAGAAATCAAAGACCCAGCCCACTGTGTCTCTGTATAAGCCTGCCTGCATAGTTCATTTCTACATTAAATGCAAAAACGTAATACTAAATAAGAAGTGCCTGGATGCAGAATTCACTTCTTGCTACTTAAGAATTTTGATATCACTAAGGTTTGTGGATTATTATTATTATTATTATTTTTTAAAAAATAACATCATTCCAGTTCAGTTGGGGCCTAATCACATACATATGTTAAGCTGCAAAAGGTATTATTTGCAATACTTTTCTCAAATTGAAAAGACCCAAGGCATACAAAGATACTTTTAAAAAATAGTTAATTACAGTTACAAGGTTGTTTTGTTTTGTTTTTGTTTTTTTTTAAAGATAGTTAGTCATCCTTATAGTGGAAAGGGAGCCCTGGTGGTGCAATGGTTAAATGCCAGTACTGCAAGCCACCACATTGCAAGTTTGATCCCAGAAGGCTCCAAGGTTCACTCAGCCTTCCATCCTTTTGTTGGTCTGTAAAATGTGTACCCGGCTGGGGGGGGGCACTTAGCTAACACACATAATAAAATAATAATAATAAAATTTTATTTCTATCCCGCCCCTCTGCAATGCAATTGGAAACTGCTTAATGCAGTGTAGATGTGTAAATTGCTATTGCTTTAAACAATTTGTAAGCTGCTCTGTGAGCCTTTGTGGCTGAATAGTGAGGTATAAATACCTAAAATAAATAAGTAAATAAATAAATAAATGTCTAAAAAACATTTTCTTGTTATTGAAAAGTAGTTAAAAGAATTGATCTGTGATACAAAATATACATATAGGCCCCTGTTAACTTTTAAAGTAACTAAAACAGTTATTGTTAACTACAAAAGCAATTGTGTTATCCCTCATTACTTTATGACCATTGTGTAGTTTAGTCATGGCTTAGTTACTTCCAAAATTAGAATTAACTCACAGTTTCTGAATTAAGTTGTGAGCCAATTTGTTGATCTGTGAATTAATTTGTGACTAACTGCCAAGCTCTGAAAAGAGCTTATCTGGCATAAACAAATTTGTGTAACTGACTAGAGATAACTTTCGTCTCTGCCGTACATGGAATAATAGATGCTTTTAAAAAAACAAACAATAATGATCAATAATGCTTAGTTCTACAGTGGAAGAACTGAATTAGATAGTTGTTTGACATGTTTGACTTCATCTGCATTCATGGAAGTCCCATTTACAGATCCAGGAATGAAGAAGACAGTAGCTGCTGCATATGAGAAAAAACTATGTACATATCTATTCTACAAATACAGCTGGGAAACACCTCTAACGCACTCAGTCTAAAGATGTTCCACAAGACTCATTTATGTAAACTGAGAAATGGCTAGCGTGTTATTAAAAGTGCTGTATGTCTTAACATTATTGCTTTCTTTCACCATCATGGTGACATTATTACGTTAACTCACAGTGCGTAGCAAATTGTGCTTGGCTGGAAGCCTAATATAGATTGGCTTTCATTGCCACAGCAGCTAAAACAACACTCGTCTCATAGGTTGGGAAGAAGCCATGCTCTTCTGCTCTGCTGATCCACTTGCCACAAAATCCCCTTATTCCAAGACAGTATCTCTTCAAAGTTATCACCTAAATCTTCAGCTTCTAGGTCAAACAGCTCATACTAATGTTGTGGCTAAAAGCACCCAAGAAGGTGGGCAATGCACACAAAGACCACAATCCTGCCTCCTGTGTAATGCTGTCACCAAACATTTCTGCATCCCTCCAGAGCCTAGAAAGCAACTTCTAGTGAGTGTGCTGCAATAGCCATTTATTGGCCCCGGGAAGGGAGGGTGGCAGTCACCTAGCACCACTTCTCTGTAGTTCTGCAGCTGGGAGAAGAGAGTTGTCATTATCCTCCCAGATCTCCAGTGACTCACATATGTCATCAATAGGATTCTGGCCAAGGACCCCACCCTATAGGAATTATCAATCATTCCTGAAATGTTCCGTGTAGAGCAAATATTTATTTTGGAAACTTGGAAATCCATTAGTAATTATTGTCCAGTTCAGGGGATGTCACCTAAGTTGGGATGAACCATATTGTAGACTGTATGCAGCTCTAGGATTCTAAGCATTACTATAGTGGCATGGAACAAAATTATAGCGAAGCAGAGATGTAGATGAAGTTCAATGGGAAGGGATTCAGATGTAATTTTCCCTATGGGATTCATTCTCTTTCCTTGTCCCACCCAAACCAATATTTCAAACAGCAAGCAAAAACGTCCCTGTGATTCTGCAAAGTGAGGATTACTCCCTAGAAAGACAAGATTGCCCAACTCCTAAGGAGATACTCCAAAGCAGAGAAAACTAATGATATTGCTCATTGCAAGAGTTTGGAAAGGGGAGAGAGATCTTGGAAGATGGGGTCATGTGTAGCAGTGTTTGCATGGTGCTCTCCTTATGTTCTGACTTTTTAATCCACTTTTACCCAATCATTACTTTTATATCCCTGTCTTTTATCTCTCTACTCCTTCCTTTAGGCTGCCAAGGTTACCTTGAATAATCTATATTTTTTTCAGTTTGGTTAAGTTTATTCTCTGAACTTAAAAGGTCTTCAGGCCAAGAGCCCAACAGTAACACTTTGGTCTTTCATATCCATGGATTTTACATCCACGGATTCAACTATCCATGGCTTGAAAACATTTTTTAAAAAATCCAAAAAGCAAAGCTTGATTTTGCCATTTTATATAAGGGATACCATGGAACTTTCACATCCATGGATTTTGGTATCCATGAGGGGTCCTGGAACCAAACCCCAGCAGATACCAAGGGCCCACTGTATTGCATTACAAATATATTTTGTATTTGTGGAAGTACATTGTTCTTTTAAATTATATCCTTGTGACATGGAATCTAACTGATGCCTAACTTGATTAGATCCTGTATGCTTTTACTGTTGCTACAATATTTATACCACAAGGCTAAAAACCTTGCCATCTATTGTTCAATGGCCAGAAGACCTTACTGCTTTATAAGTGCATGCAAGTGTATTTTAGAGATATTGAATATATTTTTGGAAATATGTTCAGCTTACATTATGTATATGCCTAGTTCATGCATTATGTTTCCTCTCTTTCTTTTTTATTTCACTTTGTTCTGTTTTCTTTTTTCTTCATGATCATATTTTAACAGTCCATTTTAAGAAACAAAGAATTGCATTGAAGAGCACAGCCAAAGACTAGAACTAATGGTCAAAAATAAAGAGTTACACCAAGAGTAGCACTGAATGGTTAAGCAGGTAGAAAACTGCTGCTGCTGCTAGCTAAATATAGAAAAAAGAACATGGACTGCATGAGATAACTAAATTTTTATATGGTTCAATAACCTCACACCATCTTCCTCTCCCCACAGTTACTGTGACTGGAGAGCCTTGTTGAAATGGTGGCCTCCAATCGGGAGCTAAAAATGTCACTGTGCAAAGTTCAGCTACCCTCTACCTCTTCCAATCACCCCACAATATGATGTTTGCTTTATATGGAGACACACAATCTGGTCCTCCACCCATTGGTCTCACTTGGTCCAAATCATTTTAGACTGGGCCAAATATCTCATGGTCTAATCGGGCTGTCTCACTCTTTGGATCTCCTCTGAGGCTGAATCCACACCTGCAAAGTAATCTGTCCTTATCTCGATCCTGGTCCTGTTTGAACACACGACATCCCTCCAGTTTTGAAGTGAAAGTGCATCTTTTAGATGCCTGATGGCTTTAATGCGATTTTAAAAGCCCCACCTTTTACTCTGCAGTTTCTAGGAAAAGCTGGTGGGTGTTTTTTTTTGTTTGTTTGTTTGTTTGTTTTTTGTTTTGCAACATGTGTCCTACCATAAATCAGGATGTGGGGCAGGATTGGAGGGTGGGACAGGTTGGTAGGTGGTTACCTTAGCATCCTTGTCTGGCAAGTATAATGTCATCAATTTTTAACATTCACTGTATGTATGTGGATAACCACATATTCGAATATCCAGTAAGTTTACAAACTAGCTGTACCATTCTGTGGCATTTCTTTAAAAATCCTGTTAAGCTTGAAGGAATATCATATGAGTAACTTTAAATGTCGTGGGCTAAACTGAATTCTCCAAACAGACAGACATTTATTCACACACAAGGGATAGAGAGGTCGTATTGGGGTTACAGAGGGAAAAGGGAAGGAAAGAAGAGCAAGGGAGGTCAGTGAGAATTGCAAGCTCAATCAATTAACGTTGTTTATAAAAGGAGTACCGGTAAGTCTCACTGATCTCAATTAGACTTACTTTTGAGATGACACAGATCAATTGTTCTATAAGCTTCACTTGAAAAATCAGGTCGGACTGTGATACCATACATAGTTACCTGGCAGTAAACACTATTGAACTCAATGGGATTTACATTTGCACAGATGTAGCAAAGAGTTGTGTGTTTGATGTACCATTGTGTTCCATGTCCTATATACAAACACTTTTGCTCCAAAATTCATACTGTTCAAACCAGAAGGAATATTAGAGCTCCTTTCACTCCTGGGCTGCCCTGTCAACCAGAGAGAAGGTAAGTGAGGTGGGGAGGGTAACTGTGGTGGGACTGGGACGGGACAGGGTGGGAGTGGAGATTATAGGACATGAACACTTTTTTCATTCATGTATGATAATCTTCAAAGGCAAAATTACAACTATTTAAAAGTAATTTTATTACTCACACATTTTTCCTATCTCTAAACACTCATACAATCCTCTGGAAGGATGTCTGATTGCACTCAATAGGTCTTTCTTCAGAACAGAGGGGCATGAAAAGCTTGCACTGTATTGACTTTGGCAATTAGCCCCTCACAGGGCAAAGTGTGTCTTACTCCTGAGTAGTCCCACTTTTTTTATTAAGCTGCCACAAAGGAACCATAGTAAGGGACCAACATGTAACTTTCTGTTAAGTCTTTCTCTGGTTTTAGCATTGAGGTTGAGGAACAAAGCTGGGAGAAAGTTGCTCTGTTTTTTGGGACTACATGGCTGGTTGGGGGATTTGGGGACCTAAAGTAAAAAAAAAGAAAAGAAGAGACCTTTTCCCCAGCTTTGCTGAGGATTCAGCTTACTTGAAACAGGAACTAAACCTGCAAGGGAGCTTTATATATGTCATCCTATGGGAGTGCAGAAGAGCGGTACGATTGACAGGAAAGCAAGAATGGCTATTGTTAGATATGAATATATGACTATATGTATATCCACATGCATACCAGGGAGAAAACAAGTGCAGCTGCTGTGGTTGTGTGACCTAAAATAATCTGATACAGTGAACAGATAGAAGCACCCTTTTGTACCAATGTGACTTTGGGTGGGGGAAATGTGTGTCTTTCAAGACCAATTTGAGTTGGGATTTAACTGGTGTGATGTTAATGGGGTCAAACTGGGGCAGGATACTGGGCATGTGGGCTGGAATATATCCCAAATCAATCTGAATGGCCCAACTTGTTTTGGAAGTTGGAATTTCTCTAAAGCAGTTACACAACCATAAACCACAGTATCTGGGACTCCTGTGGATTTCTGTTTGCAGAACACCTCCTGAAGAGAGAGGGAGGGCCTTCAAGAACATTTCTGGGTGAAGGAAGGGGAAGCTTGCCAGCTTGCTCTTGTTTTCTCATCAACTACCTCTTCCTTTGCCCTGGGACTCCTTGAGTTGCATTTATACATGGAGGTCTCTTTGCAGGACTGAAACCCAGCCAGCAGCCTCCAGCCTGTCCGCCAGATGTATGGTGTCAGTTACCTGGGTTAGGAAATAGAAGTGGGACACCTGTGGGGACAAACCCAATGCTAACAGTGCTTTCACTGAAGGGGACAACACTAAAGGGGAATCACACTTTTGGGGGAGTAACTTCAAAGATGGCATGGGCCTCTTTATTTCTATCTTCTATCTTATACTGGATTTTTAAATGATTATAACTCGACAGGTCATTTAATTGCATTTTTAAAATAGATGTTGTTTTTGTTACATTCTATTTTTATATGTGTTTTAATCTGCATTTGTTTTAGATTTGTAATCCATTTTGGATATCTATGTTGGGAAAAAGGTGGGATATAAATGAATAAATAAGAGGGCAAGGAAGAAGAACAACTCAAGGTTAGACAATTTATTTGGGCAGACATTATTTTCCCTGGAGGTAAAATTGGCTGACTGGAGTTTCATTCTGTCTGAAGGGTAGGGCTGCCCTGTTTTGAATGCTTTCAGCCAGCCCTGCTTTAAAACCTGAATTGCCCTGCATCATACCACACCAGTTCTGGATTCAAGCTTCACCCAAATTAAATGTTGATCCCTAGTAACTACTCACTGTCATTTCAGAGGCTGGTTGAACAATCCTCCCCCATTTTTATCAGTGCTTCTTTATTCCGTACTGTGCTGCTTTGTGTATGTGTCAATTTCCATTTTAAGAGCAACAACACAAAAGCCACCTTTTTTTTCTCCCCACTGTGTCATTGTTTCAATGTTCCGATTTTGACAGACACATGTAAAATGTGCACCTTATGAATCACCCAATTCCAAATGCAGTGTAAAGCTAATGACTGTATTAACAGTAAGTGGGCATTTAATCTGTCAGATAAATGGTAGGCTGGAGCATTTGCCAGGCAAACCAGCTATTTTCTCAAAAGGAAAGAGAATAATAATAATAAAAAAAGTTTTTAAAAATGCACAGCATAAGCCGTCCAAGATCACAAGCCAAGGGACATCATAACAATGTCGTTGGTTGGCTGCTTTCAAACGAGTGTTCTGAGCTCTAGGGGACCTCTTTTGGTTCTTTGTCAAAGTCTTGTTTCTTTGTATTCCTCCGGATGATACCGACAGTACTCAGTTATACTAATTGAAAGAAAGTAATATTTCTTCTGGGACTCACCTCTTTCTTGGCTGTAAAATTCACAAGATGAATTTATTTATTGGCATGTTAGAATGCCTGGCAGCAAATGCTCTGATGTAAAGCTATGAATCTTTCTCTCCTCCCTCCTAATGCCCCTTCTGTTCCATGCTGATGATGAGTGCTTAATCCCTCTTGATGGCCTTGTAAATTTGTAGCAGCCAGATTTGCAGGAGTGGGTCAAGTGAATGTGGTTATTGAACCACCATTACAAATGGGGCTGGATAGGAGTGGCTAATAAGGACCTCTTAACTTGACTATGGGTTTGTTTGTTTGTTGTCGTTGTCATTTTACTTTTGTTTTTGATGTGCCTTTATTTGCTGGGGTGGAAAAATGTTGAACTGTCCTCTGGAGAATCAGCCTAGCACATTAGAATTTGCTGTTTATCACCAGCATCAGCTAGGTTAGCAGAATGTTTTCAGCAGGCATTTATAAAAGGCTTTTGAGGAAGCAAAAGCAAAACCGAGTTGAAAATTGAGGGTAGGACCCTGAAACATTGTGCTGCCAACTTTCTTTTATCAGGAAGGTCAACACAACCATCCACTATGGCAGAGAAAATCCCAAGACAGTTATTTGTCAAGCACCACTTAGTAATTAGATTCTGTTCAGTCATTTAAGGGGGGGGAAACCCCAAGAACTAGAAGAAAATCAGGAATATAAGAAAACTGAAACATAAGCATCTCAGATTTTTGTGCAGGCATTGTTGACTTCTCATTCAAAGTTCCAAAATACAGGTCACACACACATATACATGCATGCACACACACACACACACACACACACACACACACACAGTTTGTGCTTAGAGTCTTTTTAAGAGTTGCTATAATCTGATCCCCACAGATACCTTTCCCACAATGTTTGAAGGGAAAAGAAGGAAGAGTAAAGCAAGAAGAAAGAGAAGGAAAGGAAGGATGACAGTATATGTTTTCTGTATTTCATAGCTCTCAGAAATACTTAGAAGCAGTCAGTGCAAAATAATTTATTAAATCAAGCTTGACATGAACTGTGAGATCTATCAGTTCTTTCAGTCCTATCTCAATGTGAGGGCCTGAGAACAGAGACAAAAAAAGATTGACCAAGCACTGTTTTTCTGTTCATGGTACTATGATGTGACATGGTCCCTCTCCCTCCTGTTTCCCAGGTATTGCAAAAAAATTAGACTGTTGATTTTTTTAGTTCCCATTTTTAAACTCCCCATTTTTTAGCTAGTATTAGCTATTTTTATGAAGTACACATCACGAAGAACACTCAGACCAGGGAATGACTTCAACCATCTTATTTGACACTCTTAGATAGGAAAGTGTACAAAAGGACTCACTATTCCCACCCATATCCTAAAGAAAAGTGGCTTAGGCACATGCCTCAGTAACACTGAGAAGATGGAATGAAGAAAGAAGATAGGAGACTGGGAGGCAGGATGAGTGAGATTCAAGTTGGTGCATTTGGAGAAAAAACATTCATATGTGGGTTTTTTTACTGGTTCATTTTTAAAAGCTGCATTTGCTCGTAGTCATGGCAACAGCCCATGGGAAGGAGCTTCATAGAACTTCATAGTCACAGATGGCAAAACAGCACTCAAAAACACTACCACAGGTCCACAATTTTCCCACATGAATGTGTGAACCCAGTCTTATGGTGAATTCAGCTCATCTACAAATATACCTGTCCCAGTAGCCCTGTTCACAAATTATCTTTGCATACAAAGTATAAAAAAGTTTAAAGTTCCTCATCTGGATCCATGTTTCACTGTTAACATCACACACACACCACTTTCCTCCTTCTATGAGAATGAGAAGTTAGCTTTTAAAAACAGAACATATGCCATCACATGTAACATACAGCCTTTACTCTGACTAAAAACAATTCCCAAAATAAGATGCCGGGACTGCTATGGTCAGCTAGTTAATTAGCCTCAGATTGTCCCACAAGTAACATCTAATATCACATTACATCTACATGGAGAATAATTCTCTACTCCTGACAAAATGACTATGTTTTCCTGTCAGAAAAATTACTCAGCTCTGGCAATCAGCAGATGAGTAGAAATTTTCTGAGACTGAGCAAATTGATCTAATTAAGTTAATCATGCTTTGAAGAGTTTCACCAAATAAATTAGTTGTCATTGTTAGCTGAATCCTACAGCACCCTTTTAAGATATGTTTAAATTAAGTTATGCTCAGATCAACCATTGGACTAACAGATCTAAATCTTGGATTATCAGATTAACATTGGATTAACAGATCTAAATCTTCACAATCTTGGTCCACCATAATGAAGACCAGCCTAATTTTCCCAGTTGCCAAGGGAAAAGTGTCAAACCAAAGAAAAATGTGTGTCAGTCATTTCACTCCTGTGAAAACATCTTGAAAAGATTCTTTGTTTAGGACCAATTACACAGAAAGAAGTGGGTGGTTGGGTCTTATTTTAACAGCAAAAGTGACAGATAGTTGAGTCATAACACACAACTGTAGCTAAGCATAAGTACTTGGAACAGAAATAAACACGCATTCTTCCAACTCTACTACTGTCTTGATCTTCCCACTTCCACCACTGCCTCTCCTGTGTCAAATTTTAAATTGTTTGTTGGGAAGGAGCCTATATTAAACCAGACCCATATCATAATGGATTTTTTTCCAAGAATTCTTCACATGTTTTCCCTATTTTCCTTGGGTATCTAAGATGCTTTAATTGATATACATTGGCTTTCCACTGCTAATCCCAACTAGAATAGAGTCATTGAATAAACAGAACTTACATATGTGTTGGCTTTCCAAGTTTTATTCATTCAATTTGGTCTACTTGGGTTCATAATTGGGTTTAGGCCACTGCAGCACAAAGCCATAGTAGATGTTAAGGAAAAGAATGTATGTTCTAGACATAGGTAGTAGCTAATTTTTCTTCCTTTATTTTTTATTTTATTTTGGATAGGGTCCAGTCTTCTTGGGATCCCCAAGATAGGAAAGGAGAGTTCATTTCTTCCCTGCTCAGCCTTGATTTCACAAATAACACCTATGCAATATATGGCTTATCAAAAAGTGATCACTGCCATCAATGGAGACTTTTGTTATTGCTCTCCTGTTACAGGATCCTTCTCTCACCAGCTATAGTTTAACTGATAATCATTTCTCACCCTCCACCCTCTGGCTACAGAACTTAGAAAAAAATATTTCTGCCACATAGTCTCTCCACCCCCTTCCAGCCACATGATTGGGCAGAGGATACATTAAGAGTATCAGGGCTAGAAGAAAAAAAAAACCCTCTTCCTTTTCTGTGCTGGAAGGGAACTCCATAACAAACGCATTCCAAGTACCACCAATGTGTACTTTTAAAAATCCTGTTACCATACACAAGGTCCCTCCTTGTTAATCAGTAAAATCAGGAGTTGTGAGGAAACAAGTATCCACACCATACATTGAAAATCCTAAAAAGCAAGGGATGAGTTTTATCCCCCAGAAAATGGAGTTGCCAAGGACATCCCATAGAGACACACATGATAATGAAAGATGCACCTTAAACATAAGTATCTTAGTTCTGGAGTCAGAAGAGAAGGTTGAATTCTGTTCTACCTCAGTCCATGAAAAAGATGCCAACTGAAGGCATGATTTTAGCTTAAAACTACCAGGCCAGGTGTTAGCTACAAGGGAAGACTCCTCAGACAGGGATCTGCTCAGGAATCCTCAAGAATAGGGCTCATCCTCCTCCCTGAAAGAACTGACAAAACACTTAGAGCTGTGTGGGATCCCAGAAGCTGGAGATTATAAGGCTCAGCCTCAGAACTGTATGGCTTCTGAAAATACTATGTCTTTGCAAATTGTGCCTCTTTGCATTAGTACGGTGGTGTCCAATCTTTGGCCATCCAAGTGTTTTGGACTACAGCTCCCAGAATTCCTGACCATTGTACTAGCTGGCTCAGACTTCTGGGAGTTGGAGTCTAAAACATCTGGAAGGCCAAAGGTTGGGCACCCTTGAATTAATGTTTTCATTGTGGAACCCTTCTTTCTTATTAACTGCTTTCTCCTGCTTGTGTTTGACCCTGGACTACCTGAATGTGCCGTTGACCTTGGTTTGACCTGGGCCTTGTCCTTTGCTTCTCCTTCAGGATCATTTTTGCCTGGCTGTGTATAAGTGGCATAGACCCTTTGAAATGAGACTGTAAATCTTGCTTCTGATCCCTAGCCACCCAGTGGCAGGAAAGATGCTAGCTGGAGTATTCATGTGATGCATGAGGTGTTGGAAAGGGGCTTATATTGTATGGGTTTGCTCTTGACTGTCTCGAAAAGCACACCTAAAATGGTTGTACTGGTGGCCATAGTATATTACAGTAAATCCCATGGCAAAAAGGAGTGAGGAGTAAACCTACCAGAGAAGACTCAGTTGCTTGTCCTGAGCAACTGCATCCCTCATCTGGAGCATTAGCAAAGGGCAAGGCAGTTCTTTCCAAGCAGCTACACAGACCATTCTATTATCTTTAACTCAATGGTCATGGCTAGCCCACCATGCTTAAAATGCATGCTGCCCCACTCTGTGGGCAGTCTCATCAGCCAGTCTGCTAACTCTGCATTAAAACCAACTCCTGTAGAGTTCAGCTCAGCAGGGGCTGAAATACAGTATGCTGTTTCAGTGCCTTTGCTATATACTTCCCACTTTCACTGGTTCTTTGCTAGAGGAACAAAGTGTAAAATGTAAACATAGAAGAAACAGAATAATGGTAAAGAGTATTACGGTATACATAATGTATTTTTAAAATGCAACATTCAAAATAATTAGTCTTTAACCATGGATGTTTACACTCCATTGGTCTATTGGTTTCTGACTATACAAAACCATCAGCTGTCACATATTATATATGCACATTCCAGCTTTGCATAAGAAAAAAAAAGGAATTTGAGCATTAAAGTCACTCACATAACAGATTTTAATCTAACACTGTTGACAGATTGCCTGATTGAATAGTGAATTTATGTTTGATCGTGAGGTGCCACTTCTCAAAAGGGAGTTAACATTCATTCATTTTATGTTGACTTCTAATTGCCTTTTCATATGTTCATCTTTTAACCCTTGCCTTTTAAGTGAAGTCAAATTCAATCCCTAATGTTACTGCTTATCTTGATACTTTTCCCCCTTAAAACATAATAACTGCAAACTGGTATATTTATAAATATTTATGTTTGCAATTATGACATGCAAAAATGGGTTTGAGCCCATCTCATAATGAGACACATTTTAAGCTCCTCACCTCAATTTGTTATCAGCATCCAAGCTTCTCAATAGGAAACCACAGATATCCCATCCCTACTTACTATGCAACAGATTTCTCTTTGGAAAGCAGAACTATAATTCTTCAGTTCTATTTTGAGGTGTAACTTGGAGCACTGCCATCATGGTACATAAAGTGAAAAGGGGATCTTTCAGCACTGGACTAAATGCATTTTGATAGTGTGCAAGGAAAGAAGATGCTCATTATACTTGCTGTGTTTGAAGTCATTCAAATTGTTATTTTCAGGGCCATTCCTAAATGCTCCATGCTTTCACCTAATCCATTTATGGAATAAGTTTCCATGGGTAAACACTGGTACTCTTACAGTGTGAATAGCCTCACCCAAGTCTATGCAATCCTATCTTATTCTAACCACTTCATGCCAAACCTTATTTTTGCAAACAAGAAAAGTGTATAGAATAACATCTTTCTATGAGGCCTTGAGTATACAAAGCCTGCCATGCAGTATCCTCTACATACCATCTATGGCCTTTAATGTTAGAAGTGTAACAATGCTAAGCACTGAAGAGTCAAGAATGCCTCAGAGTGGGGAGTAGCATTAGGGTTAGTTTGAGTGACCAACAGTTCTCCCTGCTTGTCTACGTATCCTGTTCCCTCTGTGATGTAAACTAATATTCTTAGGGATGTTTCCACCCCTTCTCCTCCCCAGAACTTTCTCAGTTCTTTGTAGACATGTAGGATATTATCAGATGCATTAAAAGTGGTGTTACAGGAATGCCAGGAGATCTCAAAAGGGCTCCGTTTTCATACAACTTTGTCCCCACCCCGTATTATGCACCCGTTCTGCTGTTGGTCCACCAGCGCTGCTTTTTATTGGTGGGAGAAGCTGTCAATAGACCCCCACCATTCTGTTACTGTCACAGATGTTCCTGCATGTGACAAGGTGCCCCATTATGCTGGCGAGATCTCAGCATCAATGGGTGGTTCCTGCCAGAACACTTCTGGGTTAGATTGGGACATTCAGGTAAGTCACACACTTTTTATGAGCCTCCCCAGGTTACTTTGACCCAAAAACAGTAAGCTTTTGTGATTGCTGTAATTTTTTTGTGTGTTTATTTAAATTTTTATGTTTGAATTTCCCACGCTCACATCTTCCCATGAGAATCCATTAGAGCTCCGTTCACTCCTGGGCTGGCAGAACGATGGGAGAGGAGGTAAGTATGATGGGGAGGGTGATTGTGACAGGACAGGGGCAGGAGTGGAGATTGTGGGACAGGAATGCTTGTTTCATTCCAGTCTGTTAATCTCCATAGTTAGTTTAGGACAGCACCCTAGGGTGACCAGGTAAAATAAGGGAGAAGGCTTCTGCACCTTTAAAGTTTGTGTAGAAGGGGGAATTTCAGCAGTTGTATCTTGCATGACAACACCAGTTGAAATTCTCTCTTGCAACCCACCCATTAAAGGGAGAGGTGTCTTCTCACTTATTTTACCTGGTCACCCTGTCGCACTGAATGATTTTCCTATCTTAAAATGGAGTTCCTACAATAAAGCCTTAGTTTGTTTCTCTAAAGCCATCGGTGTCTTTGCTTCTTAAGTCAGGATCTCTAATTGACTGCTGCATGTGTGCATTATCTATCATTTAATTGGAAAGATTAATCAACAATATTGAAAGAAGGGAAGTATCCAGCAGTACCAGCCTAAGTTAAGTAGATAGATTGCCTTCCCATGTAAATGCACCATGTTAGGCTGCAACATTGGAACTCAAAAGATCATTGTACCCATGATTGCATCCAACATCCTGCAGTGGAGTTGTGTGGTGTGAATGTTTGCTTATGGAATTATGCACTAACTATGCTACATAATCCTTGTGTTGAATGGCAATGTTGACACCAGCAGGATTCCAGCCTGTGTTTAATACCTAGGCTGTACTGGGAGGGTAGGATGGTTGCTAATGCATATGCCTTTTACAATGAACCATGAGTTTTAAAAACTTCAGGCTGAATCATTATGCACAATGTTATACTATGCGAGATGCCTTCCCAACTTTGTGATTCTTTTGTTTTCAAAAATGGTTAATTGGCAGGAAATATTTAGAACATCAGGTCACATTTAATTTTTTGAATTATGTCCATTAATTCATTACCATCAATTCATAAATAAAAAAAAAACATTAGTTTTTGGAACAAACCGTGGGATTTACAGAGAATGGTGTGGGGTTCTTGTGGACCACTGGTCCATATTTGTTATTGGCTACTTCCAAATTGCCCTTTTTGATGGGGAAAACACTTAAGTTAATGATATAAATGCATAGCATTCTGGAGAACAAAGGGGTTCATTGCAACTCACCACAAATAATAATACACAAAACCAGAAAATAAAGCTGAAATTAGCAATAAATAACTGAAGAAACTGATGACAAACTCCCCACCGCCTCTCTCCAGAAAGACAGCTCCCATACTGGGATGAGGGTGGCAGGAGCCTTCAGCCCTAAAGGGCCTGATTTTCTGAAAAAGCCAAGATTGCCTGATGGCTTCATTCCAAACAAACAAAAGTCATCTCCCTCCTCTGCAATTTCTTTCCTTCATTCCATGTCAGAGTCACAGTTTCTTTCTCTCTCAGTTATTTTGTTTCTGAAATGGATGAGGGATCATTAAGATTAGAACAACATACCAACCAGCACAGAGCTATGTAATGGATTTCCTTCAATCCTAATCCTGTGGGGGGGGCTCTGTTTATTATGTCTAGCAGGGAGAAAGTCCCACTGTGCCCCCAAACACAAATTAAAATGACTGAGAATACCTAATTCAAATGCAGAATTAACTGTAGCATTAATCAGGCAGTCTATGGAGTTCAGCCATATTGGGGCTAGAAGTAATGAATTAATGATTTTTATTTTTAATTATTGTAGGTTTTTAATCCTTTATAATTTAATATTAGTTTAAGGGGTGGGTGGGCTAGGGTATTGTAATTATGGACTTTTTATAATGTAAGCCGCCCCGATTGTGTTGCAGAGGGGCGGGATAGAAATAAAATATTATTATTGTTGTTGTTATTATTATTATTATTTAACTAATTAATGTACTGATTTTTCCCCAAGTTCTAATGCTGAACCACTTAGAAATGAGGCCAGTGGAGATCAGTCCTCAAAATAATATTGGACAACCAGATCTCTAGCACGATTGAGCCCTCAGCAGCCAAATGGTCTCTCTACCCACTCCTGGCCTAGATAGTTTTTTCTCATTCAGATATAAAGTGATGAAGGCCTGAAGTCTCATAAGTGTGTACAGAATAGAACGGAATAAGAGAGTTTTCCTTAATTATTTAGCATGGAGGAAAAATCAGCACGAAATTACTGACAGATGTTAATTCTCTTTAAAATATAATTGCTATTGCTTTAGATTAAACTTCCCCAATGCTCTTTCTTTTTTCTCCTGGGGAAACAGATTTTTAATCACACAAATTTTCCATTATTGTCTGTAATGTTTCCATTAAAGAAGAACTATGTGCACTACTAGTAACTCTAAAAGCTGTGGTTCATCATTTTGAACTTGACGATCCTGGTTTTCTACAAAAAGATCACCTTAAGCAATTGTATATAGCAGCAAAGTTGTGTACAGCAACTGAATATTAATAAAACTGGGAGACCATGGGTATTTTCAAATGCACTCGACAGCAGCAAACAAGGACTCTTACTTTGTTTTGATTTCCCCCCCAAAAAAGGTGTTATAATACCAGGGTTTCTCTTTTATTTCCTACATGACAGACTTCCAAGCTTCTATCTAGCTCCAATCAAGTAGATGCAAACCTTATTTTCTGACAATGGATCAAACAACCTCCCAACTTGATACATCTACATCCAAAGTTGACCAATAGTGGATGTCTTATTCTGCTTTACTTTCAATACGTCATGTGTTTATCACATGATATGTTAAAGCTTACCTGTGAGTAACCCCCACCCCCCAAAAAACGTGAATAGCATACTTTGGGGGGGGGGGAATAGGATTGTGCTTTAAGGACTCTAATCCATTAGTTTTCTTTACCCACCTTTACTAGTTCCCATCTCCAGGGGTTTCTAGATGAAATGGATTATCTAGATCCATTTCAATCTGGTTTCAGGCCTGGACCAAGTCAGCTTTGGTCACCTTGGTGGATGACCTACGCAGGGATCTGGACAGGGAGAGTGTGCCCCTGTTGGTTTTACTGGACCTCTCAGTGGCTTTCAATAGCATCAAACATGGTATCCTTCTGGATTTGCTGGGATTTCTGGGTACTGTTCTACAGTGGCTCCATTCCTTTCTGGAGGGGCGAATCCAGAAGCTGGTGCTGGGGACTCCTGTTTGACCCCTTGGCCACTGGATTGTGGGGTCCCTCAGAGGCAGTTCTATCTCCCATACTGTTTAACATATACATGAAACCACTGGGAGAGGTTATCTGGAGTTTTGGGGTTTGATGCTAACAGTATGCAGATGACACCCAACTCTATTAGTCTTTTCCACCACAAGCTAAGGAAGCTGTTTCAATCCTAATCTGGTGCCTGGCATCAGTAATGGACTGGATGAGGGTGAAGAAAAACTTAATCCAGACAAGACAGAGGTGTTCCTGGTCAGTCAAAAGGCAAATCAGGGAATAGGGATCCAGCCTGTGCTGGATGGGGTTACACTCCTCCTGAAGACACAGGTTCACAGCTTGCGGGTGCTCCTAGATTCAGCTCTGAGCCTGGAAGCCGAGGTATTAGCAGTGGCTAGGAGTGCATTTGCACAGTTAAAGCTTGTGTACCAGCTTCACCCATTCCTTGAGATGTCAGCTCTGGCCATGGTGACACATGCCTTAGTTACATCCTGGTTGGATTACTGTAACACACTCTACATGGGGCTGTCTTTGAAGAGTGTTCGGAAACTCCAACTGGTTCAAAAAGCCGCAGTCAGATTGCTAACAGGAGCTGGCCACAGGGATCATACAACCCTCTTGTTACAGCAGCTCCACTGGCTGCCACTCTGTTTCTGGGCACCACTAAAGGTGCTGGTTATGACCTTTAAAGCCCTACACAGCTCAGGCCCAGGTTATTTAAAGGACCATATTCTCCCTTACGAACCAGCTCAGGTTCTTTGATCTGCTGGAGCAGCCCTTAGAATCATAGATTCTGGGTGCGTCTATACGATCATAAAAAAAATCTGTTTAGGGGGTAAAAAATACGAATAGGCTGTCGTTTGTATGCATACGAACTGCCCACACGATTTTTTACCCCCCTAAACTCCGTATGACTCCCTCTTCCCCAAGCTGGCTGGAGCGAGCAAGCTAAGCGGCGGTTTTAAATCTCCCGCCGCTTTTTTTTTAAAAAAAAAGGTTCCTCCTTTGCGGACAGTCGGTTTTCCCTATTTACAATATAAAATAAAAATAAATAAACATATATAATTCATGGACTTACCGGACTCTCGCTAGCTGGGAATCCAACATGGTGGGCACTCCCAATTCCCCTCTGTGCTAGCCCCACCCCCTCTACTCAGCCAGCCAATCAGATTATGCAGCCTGTTCGTATGTGTGCGAAAGGACCGTACAGACCTGTCAGCCATCCGAACGGCGTACGGATTTCTCATCGTGATCCGCTTTCCCTCCCGAACGCCGCATGTACGTATTTCAGGGTGGAAAACTGTCCCCCCTCTTTTGGATGCGTGAGAATCTGAACAGCCGTGTGTACCAAAACGCGAACTTCCACATGCCATATGTATTATTTAAATTGTGTAGACGGGGCCAGAATCATAGAATCATAGAATTGTAGAGTTGGAAGAGACCACAAGGGCCATCCAGTCCAACCCCCTGCCATGCAGGAAATCACGATCAAAGCATCCCTGACAGATGGCAATCTAGCCTCTGTTTAAAGACCTCCAAGGAAGGAGACCTCACCACACTCCAAGGGAGTGTGTTCCACTGCTGAACAGCTCTTACTGTCAAAAAGTTCCTCCTAATGTTGAGGTGAAATCTCTGTTCCTGGAGCTTGCATCCATTGCTCCGTGTTCCAGTCTCTGGAGCAGCAGAAAACAATTCTGCTCCATCCTCAACGTGACACCCCTTCAAATACTTAAACAGGGCTATCATGTCACCTCTTAACCATCTTTTTTCCAGGCTAAACATACCCAGCTCCCTAAGTCTCTCCTCATAAGGCATGGTTTCCAGACCTTTCACCATTTCAGTTGCCCTCCTTTGGACACGCTCCAATTTGTCAATATCCTTTTTGAATTATGGTGCTCAGAACTGGACACAGTATTCTAGGTGAGGTCTGACCAAGGCAGAATAGAGCGGCACTATTACTTCCCTTGATCTAGACACTATACTTCTATTGATACAGCCCAAAATCGCATTGGCCATTTTAGCTGCCGCATCACACTGTTGACTCATGTTCAACTTGTGGTCTACTAGGACTCCTAGATCCCTTTCGCACGTAGTCTCGTTCAGCCAGGTCTCTCCCATCCTATATCTATGCATTTCATTTTTCCACTCTAAGTGCAGTACCTTACATTTCTCCGTATTGAATTTCATTTTGTTAGCTTTGGCCCAGCTCTCCAGTCTACCAACCACCCTCACAGGTACATCTGGTGGGAACTCAGGAGAGGGCCTTCGCAGCAGCTGCCCCCAGGCTCTGGAACAGTCTACCCAGAAAAGTCAGATCAGCACGCTCTCTGCCTGCCTTCCAGAGCCAAATAAAAAATTTCGTGTTTTGGCAGGCCTTTGCTGATCTTTGGTAATGGCAGTGCTTGGGTATGTGAGTTTTGTGTATGTGTGTGTGTGTGTGTCCATGTGTTTTTAGAGGTTTTAGCTGCTAAATTGTGTTTTTGTATTTAGCTGATTTTAACCATGTCTTTTTATTGTATGCTGGTTTGAGTCCCAAATTGGGAAAAAGTGGGGTAGAATTAAAGATAAAGATGATGATGATGATGATGATGATGATTATAATTTTTGTGGCCTGCCTTTCTAGCTTTATTGCAAATTAAATGTACATATTCCAAAAGAAGAACAGTTTAGTCAGAACTTAAGCCAGATAGTGTTTGTGCTGGATTTCAGGTTCATCAAGGACATCAGTCTGAGCCCTCTGCCAATTTCCAGCATCCCTCTCTGATCCAATCAGTGGCCATCTTGGTTTGATTCCTCTTGCAAGAGCTATAAAAAGGTATAAATGTTCATAAAACCATAAGTATAATGCCACTATTGGATCTTGGCCATTACCTTCAAAAACTAAAAACACAAAGCCTAAAATAAATTATTTGATCAATTCCTTCATTGTCCAGTCTCTCTGAACAGCCCTTTTCACAACAACATGGGAAAATAATTTCCAATTATTAATGTTCCTCATCCTGTAAAAGCTAGAAACTCATCTGGAAGAATTACACTCATGATTACATCTCTGGTGTATATATTTATAGGATCCAAATGCATGTAAGAAGATTATCTAATCCTAAATCTTGTAACATGAAGCACCTGCTGCTTCCTAACTCTATTATAAGGGGGAGGGGGTTCAGTCACACTATGCTAATCCCACCCTATCATCAACATATCTTTCTTTCCATCCCACAGAAAAGTTTGTGATGAGAAGAATGCTAAGAAAGAATAGAGTGAGGGACTCTGGAAAGCTGGATGGATTTTGAAAGGCATCATTCACTGATCTTCTTGAGAGGAAAGTACCTAAAAGTGGATAAAAGCACATAAATGCACTCAGAACAAGTAATGTCATGTAATGACTAAACCAAAGATAAAAAAATCACTTTGAGATTTATTATTTCCCACTCATATACGTCCCAGCAGGTGGGACTGTAGGAAAGATAAGGACAAGGCAAAGAGAAAAGATTTCATCAGTCCAATCTATATGCCAGTTACATACTCCTTGGCAGACACTTAGCAGATTATCAGACAGGAATGCAAAAAGTGTTCCTGCCCCACAATCTCCAGATCCATCCCTGTCCCAGCAAAATAACCTTCCCCATCAGACTTACCTTCTCTCCCATCAACAGGCAGCCCAGGAATGAACAGAGCTCTAATGGAGCTCCGTTCACTTCCTGGACTGAAATCCTACCCGTTCTCACAAGAAGACGTGAGTGCAAGACATTCAAAAATAAAAATAAAAATACACACAAAAAAGTTCAGAAAAGCACATACACACATTACAAAAAAATACAAGTAACCAGGGAGGGTACAAAAAAGAGGATAGCCTACCTGGTTCTCATGATCCCACCCAGAAGTTTTCTGGCAGGACTGCCCATTGACGCTGGAATCACGAGTCAAAAATGATGTGAGGTTTCAGACACCAGCAATGCCAGTACCAAAACAAGACAGGTGATCCATTTACAGCTCTGGCCCATCAATAAAAAGAAACACCATAATAACAACAGCAGAACGCAAAAGGATGATGTTGTGTGATATTGGATCCTTTTGCATTCCACTGTTGTTATTCTGGCACCACATTAGCCATGTCTGATAATCTCCTTAATTGATAAGGGAGAACTATGATGAAGGATTTGGATGTCATATGGGTCTTGTAGATTCAATTAATATTGATATGGACTTCTTCCAGTGATTTAAGAAAATAAAACCATGAAAGTGAATTGACCTATACCCACTTCAATATCTAACTTGACTATGTTATGTAGATTTGGATGTGTTAGAATTTCATCAGATTTGCATTCTTCTTACAGACTTAGAGTCTGCAAACAGGTCATCCTAGCTGTGGGATTCTTAGTTGTAGACTGAAAGATAACTATTCCAAACTCTGGATTCACAAAATTTTCACTTCCAAATCCATGTGCCAACTGGACACAGGTACCCTACACAGAGGTTTGAAATTTTGTGGTGTAATTTTTCAAACAAAAGAAATGAATAGAAAAATACACACATTAGAGGAACTATGCAGAAACATGTATCTGCCTGTGGAACAATATACCAAAAAAGTATTATATAAGAGAAAATTACTTGCAAAAAATATATTATGCTAAAATATACAAAAACGTATATAATAGGTAAGATGTGCATAAAATATATGAATTTCTATGTAGATTATGTTGTTTCAAAAACAGGATAGAATAAATTGAAGACTGGAAATATGCTAAATTGAGCAATTCAAAAGAAACTGAGATTCACCTATAACTAGTTGTAGATCAACTTCCCAATATTATGTGGCCCACCATGCTTAATTGTTCTTTTTCTCCCTTTTGCCCAGTCTCTAGTTTTCATATCAATCATATTGTGACCCTCCAGTACCATGTCACAAAAACTGAGGCAAGTAGAGATGTAGTTAATTGCTCCCTTTCTCTTACCAGGCCTCAGATGTGTAGAAACTATTTCCCCATGATGAAACCTCACGTTCCTGAGTTTCTTAATAAAGAACCTATGTGGATGGAGTCAATCTCCTGAATTTTCCCCACTCTCTTATAGAAGTAAGAACTATTGTGGAAACTGACAATATATGTCTAGGGCTATGTGGATTTGTAAACCTCAAGCTCAGTGAGATTCTCCAATTTCCTTCTTAGTGCTCATTCTGTTCCATTTCTGTATGAGGTTTAAGCTAGGTTAATTGTATGTCAATTACATATTTTAATATTGTCTTTTCAGTCTATTGTTACCTATCACAAGCCTAATGGAGTGGCTTAAAACTAGTACACACCATATAACAGAATTCTTAAAGTAGCAAAGAACATGACTACAGTTACAGAAGATGTTTGATCCATTTTGCATTTTAATGCTAACTTAATTTGTGCTTCCCAAGTGACTACACCAATCAAATGAAGTTATGCTTTGAAATCCAGTTTTCTGAATTTTGTGGTACAAGTATCAGTTTAAAATATATATGTAAAATATGGACAACAGAGGAAATTTGCCAAAAAGTAAGTAAGAGTATGCATCTTACTGAAAACAATATGCAAAACTGTGTTATACTTAAAAAATGTCATATAAATGCAAACATATTAGAAAATGTGCATATTATCAGAAATACTCAAATAGGATGTACTCATGTACATGCAGTTTAGCTTCCTCAGCTGAAGAGACAACAGGGCAATATGAATTTATATTGGCAAAATGAGAACCTAAGCAAAATCATAACTTGAACAAACAATAGGACAAGCATTACTTTATATAAAGCTGTTCTTTTTCTTCCTGTGTCAATCATTCCCAATAAAGAAGAAACCTGCAACATTTTAAAGTGTACTAAACTAACTTGGTATATTGGTTCATTTTGACAGGAATATGAAGCTGATCTCACACCAGTATGTTCCACAAAACTCAATGAGTTCAGAGTTTCTTGTTTCAAATCCAGTTGCCATTAATTTTTAGAGTTGCTTCATTCACATTTCTCTAGAGTGAAATCCATCAAAAGAAATAGGAAAACTAGAAATGGTGGGTGGGATATGTATAAATGCTGGCTTTCTAACAACATCCGTCAAAAGGAGAAATGATGAGACTCTGAAAGCAAAGATGTTCCATATGACAGGCCTAACTTTATATGAACAATCTGTTTCAAATGTCAGCTAAGGAAAACAAAGACACCAGTTTTCTTGTAATCAGCTAGTGCATTGGCAGGGAAGGAAAATGATACTCCCACCATAAGATGTGTGTCCACTATTGCCTCTGTTCCTAGTTTCCTACCCATAGTTACTCCAGATAGTGTCATCACTTCAGGAATATATGAGAACATTGAAACATTGAAGATCCATCCTGTTGAGCATTACAGAAACTGAATCACAAGCTGAATATGAGCTGACAGTGTGATATGGTACTGGAAAAATTTTAGGCTGCATTAATGGAAGCCTAGTATCAAATCCATGGGAAGCAATAGCCTTATTCAGGTTTGAATACTTGATTTGAATCAATAAAGGAGGAAGCACCTAGCCCTACCCCTGTTAGACTGAAGAGGAAAAGTTCCTGTAAGTATAGGGAGTCTCCATGTGAGCAAGAACTGATGCTTGCTAGTGGCTGCCATATCAGTGATGTGACAAGTTAGTTCTGGGTTTTATTCCAGACTTTAAGGGAGCTGTTCAAGGTGCTGAACCTTTTTGACAACATGGTTGAACGCCCTTGTGAAGAGCCACCTCACATCTTTCTTGCTGAGATGTACTTGAGTGAATGGGTATGAAGCTGTGCTTGGAAGGACAGGGGGCAGCCAATCCCAGCACAGAATGTTGTGATGGGAGGGAGGGACATCTGTGAGTGAAAGAGTCTTTGAGAATGTCAGTTGGAAATGACAGATGAGAATTGACTCTTGAGAGAGTCAGTTGTATGAGTCAGTTGTGAGAATCATTGGAGAATGAATTTTACTGGTTGTATGAATTGAGTGGAGGCAAGGTCTGATACCATTTCTTTGAAATATTAATATATAGTTAATACCAAATCCTGGAAGTTGTTAAAACTTGGTTATATAAAAGAGAGGATGTTTGTGCTGAGAATTTTTTTATGTTATTAGATGTTTGTGCTTGTCTTCCTCACAAATAAAAAAAAATCTTGGTTATAATTAATATGGTAATCTAAACTGTTTGTTAAATTGTTCACACTGACTCATACTGGCTTTATTCACCCTGGAATAAGGGTTTGTCATACTTTCCATCAGAAAAAAAACACTTTTAGTCAAACGTGTCCACACCAAGGTCACCTAGATGCCCCAAATCCAGAAAGTGATTTGAGAGGGGGACATTATGGCAAGGTGAGAGTGACAGGCAGCCTGGAACTGCAGGGCCAGCCTGGTGGGGCAAATGTCACAAACCTGGACAGCTGCTATTGGTAAGAACCCTGATTGTTCAGCATCCTTGTTCACATGGAGACTCTCCATAGAAATGGGAACTCTTCTGTATACATTTCACTTTCCACATGTGGAAAGCAATGGTGGCACGGCACTAGGCGCTGCCCACTTTGTATATTAACTGCAAGGCCACAAAAACCCATCCACCTTCATTAGTTGTATAAGTATATTTGGGATCTAGTTAAAAAAAGGGGGGGAGAGAAAAAAACCCAACAATATAATAGCTGAAATCTGTTTGTGTCTTATGGATGCATAAGTCCCCTTATATAAGTGATTGGACATTTTTGTCCAATGTACAGGAGGTATATTCTGTTAAAGGCTGTAGAGTTACACAAGCAGTGGCATTGTGCATGAATGTGCTTTGCTCATGGATACATAAATGCATTGCACACATGTGCATTTGGTGTTTTGGTTCAGTTGCTCAATGTTGCCATTTAACACAAGGGCTGAGTAGCAGAATTAGTGCATAATCCCACAGGCAGAAATCTATGCAGACAATCCCAATGTGAAGCCCGAGACAATAGCTAACTCATTTCACCCCTACAGCAATCTCTCTGATAAGTTAATAAAGCACATGGCCATTGTTTTTCATTGTCTATTTTTCCTTTTACACACACACACAGTACGAAATTACCCACCTAATTTCAGAAAATAAACTATAAGTGGTTTATCACACTCCAAAGAAAAATGGCAAGGCATCAGGAATGTTCTGTCTTCTGTGCTGCCTTACCACATGACATTGCTATTTGTTCATTCTGGTCCCATCGGGGACTGAGATAAAACTAAGGGTTTTTTGCTAACCAGAAAAACCCATTAGCAAAAAGATGTGGTTTTACCTTGGCCGCCCACAGGACCAGAATGAAAGAATGCTGGAAGAACAACGCCATATGGTAAGGCAGCACAGAAGATGGAATGTTCCTGCCGCCTTGCTGCTTTTCTTCAGAGTGCAGTAAGCCCCCACATTTTTAGTCAGTTTGTTTCCATTTTGTTATGCTTAACTCCACACTACTTTCTATAAAATAATAGACAATACTTACTTCATCACCTAATTCTCAAGTCCAAAAATATTAACATCACCACATTGGTTTTCAGAATAATCTGTAAAGGGTCCCCCAGGTTTCTAAGAATCTCTCTACTGTTTTCCCTTGAAACAAATTAGTTAATTTATCCATTTCTGCAATTTCCATCAATTTTCCCATCCACTCCACAAATTTTCTGCAATTCTTTTGATTTCCAGTATTTCACAAATACCGCCCTAGCCGCAGTTACCACATATCTCATTAAGTCTCTATGCTTACTTTCCTTTCCCCCCTTCTTCCTTTATCATATTTAACAAATATAATTCTGGATTCAGAGTCAGTTTGAATTTTTTAAAAAAAATTGTATCCATTTTCCTACTTTATTTCAGTATTTCTTTTTTACTTTCTTACATTTCCACCATATGTGAAAAAAGAGCCCCCTTTCCTCCCACATTTCCAACACATATTACTAGCCCTTTGTACTCTGGAACATGTCCAGGGGAGGGCAGGATGGTAGGATTTCTGGAAGCCATACCCTATGAAGAGCAGCTTAGGGAGTTGGGCATGTTTAGTCTGGACAAGAGAAGGTTGAGAGGTGACATGATAGCCCTTGTTTAAATATTTGAAGGGATGTCATACTGAGGATGGAGCAAGCTTGTTTTCTGCTGCTTCAGAGACTAGGGAGATTTTCACACGTCAAAAATATCCTCCGCGGAAATCAGGACAGAAATATTTCTGTCCCGGAAGCAGCGCCACGGTTCGCACGTGCACCTCCCTCTCCCGATATGCCGGCGTCCTCGCACTGGGTTTTTTCTTCCCTCTTCCTTAATATTTTACTAATGGGAGTTCACCGTTAATAAAATATCACAGAAGAGGGAAGAAAAAACCCAGTGCGAGGATGCATATTGGGAGAGGGAGGTGGGCGTGCGAACCGCGGTGCTGCTTCCGGGACATAAATATTTCTGTCCCGATTTCCACGGAGGATATTTTTGACATGTGAAAATCTCCCAAGACATGGAGCAATGGGTTCAAATTACAGGAAAAGAGATTCCACCTAAACATTAGGAAGAACTTCCTGACAGTAAGAGCTGTTCAGAAGTGGAAAACACTGCCTCGTAGTGTGGTGGAGTCTCCTTCTTTGGAGGTTTTTAAACAGAGGCTGGATGGCCATCTGTCAGGAATGCTTTGATTGTGTATTCCTGCATGGCAGGGGGTTCAACTAAATGGCCCTTGTGGTCTCTTCCAACTCTATGATTCTATGATCTTTTCCACAAAGAACCCCTCGGATCTCCCAGCGCAAGGGGAGCAATTTTGACTATCTGGGTATCTCTCAATAGATCCAATACTATGCTGGGTGATTCAGCCCTCTGCAGACTAGGTTTGGAATGTCTCTTTAGGATGCCATTGCCAACTGGAAAGTTTTTCTGGAGTGAGATACCATTTGAACCATTTGATACCATTTCCTTTCATTCACCTCCATATTTTTGGTATGTTGGCTCACAGTTCACTGGTACTGTACTTCATACTTTAAATAAATAATATCCTTCATCTTGTGGTGAAACCTGACATTACAAGGCCTTCAGGTGACAGCAGCAATGCAGATAGTGCCCTTTCTCTTAATAGAGTGCCTAAAAACAAAATCAAACTAGTATTCCTCAGACTTCTTCCTCCCTCCCTCCATAAAAATTGGAGGATTGGAAGATGGACAACTGCAGGCTCAAGATCATAGGATTAGCTCTTCCACCACAAGCTAGGCTTTATATTATCCCCAAAAGATGAGAACCAGGTTGGAAGCAGCAGCATAATGTCAGTGCAAGTAGGCAAGAGTTTAAGTGGCTCATCTACTACATACCTTTTATTCTTCAAACTCAGCAATTATGTCTTTAGATGATCTCTCTGTTCTTGGTGAAATATCTATCATGGTCATTATACCTTCATTTGTGTGTGTGTGTAGTGAATTATCCTTTGCCCAGCATATGTCACCATTGAGACTGTTATTGCAGTATCAGATGCTCATCTCCCTACTTTGCTTCTTCCTTAACTCACATAACAGGATCTCACTAGTTGGACTTCTGGTAAACAACCCCCCCTCCAAAAAACAAAAACAAAAAAAACCTCCTCACAAAATCTGCCTCACTTCATCAGAAGACTAATGAGTAGTTGGACTTCTGTTAGATTACCCCCCCAAAAAAAACCCCTCCTCACCTCATCAGAGGACTGATACTGCACCTTCCTGCCCACTCCTGCCAAATGGTTCTACCTGCCTACCTGTTGCCAAGTGACCGATATGCTGCCTTTGCCAGTGAATGCCTTCTACTGTGAAATGTACAAGCCTTTGATGATTCCACACTAGACTAGTGAGACAGTTCCACACCATATTGGTATAAACTGACAAGACTGAGCAGACAGTAGTTTCTGGGTTTTTTTTTTTTTCAAACTAGCATAACTTTAATGGGGGGGTTGCATCCAGATGTGTGATGAAACAGACATTTTAGCTGCTTATGATATTTCCCAGTAGAAGTGAATGGCAAGAGCATCTCTGTCAGTAATCAAATCTGGGTGAAATTGGCTCCAGATTGATTTGAGCAGATTGGAACACAATCTGAATAACTTGATTTAGCCCTAAATGGGATTTGAGGGCTTCTGCACAACCCTAATAAGGATGTAAATCTTCTTAAATTTCCTTTCCACTGGAAAGAACAAATAGTTTTACCATTTTTCTGCTTGCTGCAAGAAAATGGACAGCTCTGCAGTTTTCAAAGACTATTCACAGCTCTAGATTTATTCTGTGCAAGAAGAAGAAGAAGAGGAAAGCACTTTTGCACAGAAAATGGCACTTATTCTGTATTCAACTACTTCCTGAACTGTGCAGAATGTAGCTTATGTAGGCTTCTCCTGCATATTGGAATTTTCTGGCACTTGAGAAATCTGTTTTTTGTTGTTGTTTTTGCTTTTAGCAGTTTTGAATATTTTAAATATTTTTGCGATTCCTAAATCCTAGAATAATTGGTATGAATTATTTAGAAATTCATTTAGAAGAGATTTAGAGATTCTAAGCACAGTGCTCCTTTTATTTAAAAAGATTTATAAATTCTAAATGCAGTGCTTCTTCATTTTAGCATATATAAATGTAATTGTCATAACTGTAGAAGAGTCTCGGTTATTATACTTTTTTCTAGTATTGATCCATTCAAGGGGATATCCTTCTATCCCACAACTGCTAAGTTTATAAAGGAGTCCATCAAGGACTTGGCACTTCTACTTTGAGAGCTCCCTACATAGACTATCAGTTGGCACCAGCAACAAAATGGGATTTATGACCCATAATACATAAGGGCTGGCATACTGTTCAGCAGTTATGGAATTCTAAACTGGACTTCTGTTCTTGTAACTGCTGGGGATTCACATATATGGCCATAAGGAACTGGACATGACCCCATAAACCCACTTTTGCTGGATGGTAGCAGCCCGACTGAAATACAAATTGGGACACTGGGGATTAACATTTGCTGTGTGTTCCCAGTTGTGAGGCACATTGAGACAAGTGGTTGTGGTCAGATCTTGAGGTCATGCAATGCTCCGTGTAACTGGGAAAACACTGCAGATGTCATTACCCAGTGCCCCTATCTGCAGCACCTTAGAATTGCCTCAGTTGGGGTGCTGTCTGGTAGGTTTTCAATGGGTAGCATCTTCAGACACACCTATTATGTTGCTGATGCAGGATCACAGTGAAGGTGTATGACTTGCAGAATAATGAAAACTACATGTTGCTACCCCAAGGAATTAACTGTCTAAACTTCAGACAAAGAAGACAGAAAGAAAGGAGAAAAATAAGAGGTAAGCAGTTAATCAGTTTAAAATTTGTGTGCAAGTGGCCTCATCATTTTCTCTGTGGGCAAAGAAAATAAGAAAATGATTTAACTGAATTTCTTTGAGGGAGGAAAAATTAGCCATACATGTATGAGGGATGGAGGTCAGCATTAGAGATACTAGTAGATATAGCTCATCTTCAGTTTTGTTGTAGCTGCTGCTACTGTAAACTGGTAGTCTGGCCACCATTTTGTATTCTACAATGCCCTGGACATAGCAGAATTGCAGAGTATGATGGGTTCAGGGAAGTAGGAATGGCTATCAAGGAAAAGAAAGAATAGAAAAAAGGTGGACAACACAAAGGAGAAAATTTGGCAACGTAGATGTTGTCTAGATGATGAGAAACTTCTCATAGAATGCGAGGATAATACCTTTTGTTCCAATGAGATCCCACTGTGATTCACCATTTTCAGAAGAAGAGGGGTCAAAACTGCAAAAACTATGTGGGAAAAGTCTTCTCCTGTATTTTTAAAAGCATGTATAACATGCTAATTTGCAGCTGCCATCTTGATTTGTGGGTGTGTGGGCTTCTCAGCTTATTGTTTTTGCTGAAAGACTGTGGAGACAAAGGAACTCTTCAGCAAATTTGCAATAATGTGCAGGAATGAGCATTATATCCTCTCGTCTAGACTAGCCCGTGGTCTTCTTTGTCTAAGAAAAAGAATATCACAAACTTCCTCAGGGGTGGGGAAGTCTTCAGAATACATCAGGTCAAGAAAAGCTCAATTACACGTGGCTATTTTTTTTTCATTCAGGGACAGAAAGTAGAGGATTTAGCCAAGGTCATCACAGGAAAGTCAAGGGATTAAAAGTTAAACATGGTACTATGAGATTCACTGACCTTCAGAATAGGACAAGTACTTTGTGTTCCAGCAGAAGTTGAACCACTGACTCTCCTCAAATTGTAACAATGCAAGATTTTGAGGAGATAGCTGCTGTCTATACAACTGTGATGATCAACACACTAGTCCAATCCTTCACCTGTGTGCCATCTGAAAATCAGTCCACTGATACAAGAGCTTGGAAGTAATGAGTTACTTGTACCTGTAATGTGTTATAAGGGGTGAGTGCTGAAGATGTTACAAAGCTATATTTCAAAATAACATAATGAATGGAAATTGCATACTTTTCTTTTGGGTCTGTCTCTAATGCTTAATGCCCTCAAGTCACTTTTAAAATGCCCATTTAATGGCATTTTGTTGGGTCTGTACTTTGAGCAGACATTTTCAAGTTTTATGCCATGATGTTATCAATCTTAATATAATCCTCCCCTAAAGAGAAACAGAAACAGAAAACTAACAAGAAATGTAACAAGTTAACTTTTCAAAAATTGTAACATTGGTGTAACAAATTAGTGTTTCGGGCTCTGTAACCAGTCATTTCCCAATGCTTTTTCAAGCTCTGAATGACCTCAGTATATCCTAACTATGCCCCAAGTATAAAACCCCAGTTTCAATAAGATTGATATTGGTGATCCTAGAATAAGGATACTAAATGTGCTTTCTTCCCTGCCCTTATTAGGGTACATATCAAAGGAGAGCTTCTCTTATATCTCCTTTATTAAGTCATAACAATGCATTTGGTCAGAGTGACTGGAATAGAATTGCTTGTACAAGCCTAGATACTGCAGTGTTGGGACATACCTCTCAGTGAAGAACAAGATGTCTCACAAGCATGCCTGTAGGCTATATAATATGTTGAGAGACAATAATGGAAATTCATTTCAACATAAAACAACTTCCTTTTCTTTATATCTCAGTCTAATTCTGTTCACTGCTATTAATGCAGTTAATATTCAAAGACCCAGTCCTGATCTGCATACACATTGCATAATATCTAAATCAGTGGGAGGTCCCTTGCGTTCATTGCTCAGTTGCTTCTTGAAATGTGTTGGGATTGTGATTTTAGAAACTCTATTATGATACTTCCTGAAACAGCATGGTGCAGGCACAGTGGGATGTCTGAGCCAAGTAGGAAGGTTTTATACTGTATATTCAACTGTATAAGGAATTAAAGGCCTGAATCTCAGCTACAGTAGACCCATTTAATCATTGAGATTTACATACATGTTGACCATTCCCCAATTCAATGGGTCTACTTTAGTTGGACTAACAAGAGAATTCGCACCATTGTATGTGTAACATCTTTAAAAAAGAAAGGATTTTTTTGTGCATCACAACTTTGGCAACTGAGCTGATTTTAATCGGAAGAAAGCTACAGTGATGTCCATCTTGTTAACGGCCGCCCTGCTCATATCGACAGGTGTTATTTTTGCTAACAATAGCAACAATCTTTCATACTATAACAGAATCATTTATATTTTGCTGAGACGTTTGCACTGAAGTGTGAATCATAATCATTTCATGATATCACAGAAGCTCAGTCAATACCTCAGAGACTTGCAAATGTACAGTTGTTACTCAGGCTATTCTACCTTTCTGGAAAGAACAAGATGCTGGAATAGTATATAATAACTGTGTTGTCTGAATTTGGACAGTAGCTAGTTAAATAGTTACCTAAATTAGAACAGTGCTTATAAAAATACTTTTTTTTGCCAATCTCTCTTATGATTTTTTTTTTCTGTAGAATTTGTAAAGGCCAAGACCGCATTTCACCAAAAGCCATCTGAAAACTTGTTTAAAAAATTTCTCAATGCATGTGCACACAAACACACACACACCATCTCTCTCTCTCCCCCTCCTTCTCTAATACATAATATTACGTTCTGGCTGCTTAGCTTCACTAGTGCAATTAGTTAAAAGATTGTTCTTAAAAACTGGCATCCAGAATGCAAAAATGAAAAAGTAATCATAATGCTATGATGTTAGGAGCATTGCAATGTTGATATTTCTAAATTTGTTTCATTAGTGAGGTATCATTTAAAAGGCCCAAAATGTACAAGTGATACTTATTAAAGAAACTAATCATATTTCAAATTGGGCATGCCAATGATTTTCAGAGAATGTTATAGTATTTTCCACGAGTAATAGAAGACAGGGGCTTTAAATTCAGTTGAAATGAGCCTCCCCAAACCAATTAAACATATCACTGAGAATCTCCAGACATTACAAACATTGCCTGTTCATATCAATTGGTCTTCTGTGTTCTTTGCCTAAGGCAAGCAAATAAAAAAGGACTAGAGGAATCTGGTGAATAGAGCATAATGAGAACTATGTCTAGATACTACTACAGCCATAAATATACCATTCCTCAACACATGTAATGAGAAACATTGACACCTGAAACATGTATATGCATCACTATATGGATGATTTGCAATGATCTATTAGCCTTCTCCAACCTGATGTCTTCTAGATTTAACAGACATCCTAGTGAAGAGAACTGACTTGTACTTCAGCATATCTGGAGGACAGGTTAGGGGGAAGTGTTTTAAGCAACTCTACAAGCCTAAGCAGTCTGAATCTCCCAATTCCCCCCTCCTCCAGCCTGAGTCTCGAAAGAGGCATGGTTCCCCACTCCTATCTTTTTAGACTGAGGGTTCTTTGCCATTTGTCACATAATCCATATCTGCCTGGTCCCTTTTAGAGGTCCCTTTTAATACCATTTCATCACCTGGGTGCCCGATCTGCAACTAAGGTAAAATCCAGAAAGGCAGAGTTAGCATCAACACTCCACTTAAGCTTTAAGTATTGGAATCTCCGGATATTTATATGGGAGAATGAGCAGGCTCTCTGTTAGTCTTTTCGGCCATTTACTATATGCAGTCATAGATAAACAAACATACACACTCCCCTTAGGGAGAAACATAAATATATCAATGTCTGTGAATGACACCAGCCAGGACAACGGCTCACAAGCATCACTTCATAACAATGTTCATTGCACCAACAC
The DNA here is from genome assembly GCA_030847615.1 of Gambelia wislizenii. Classification (NCBI taxonomy): domain Eukaryota; kingdom Metazoa; phylum Chordata; class Lepidosauria; order Squamata; family Crotaphytidae; genus Gambelia; species Gambelia wislizenii. The sequence goes on along the minus strand of JAUMIR010000004.1, from coordinate 308,712,470 downwards.
ACAATATGTTTCCAAGTGCTACAAAAAGAAGAACTCTACATTGCCCCCTCCAAAAGGTTGGAACATGGAACTAAGTCTCTGCTTAGATTGTTTTTGTTGTTGTGCCCAAACTGAGATAAACAAAAAGACACAATTTAGTGCAGATTCTCAGCCGTATGGAACAAGATGTCATCCAAAGTCTAAGAAACAATCCTACATTGTTATATGACAGGCTGACAAAGGGGGAGCTGTGGTCATCATGAACAAGTCAGACAGACTACACTCAGGAGGCTGAGGGGCAACTGTTCAACATCACATTTTACAGATTCCTCCCTAAAGACGAATATTTGAAGGAACAATACAAAATACTCAGAGAATTCTTCACTGATGTAAAGAACAGAATTCAAATGGACACATGTCAGGAGCACAAACTGGGCATCTTCTGTTTACTAGACAAAATACACAAACAAGGTAAATCAGGAAGATTTATTATCTCAAGCATTAGAACCCTAAATATTGGGGATATCAGTATATATGGACTAAGTTCTCAGGCCATATGCCATCAACATTTCAAGCAACATGTAGGATACAACTTATTTTCTGAGGAAAATACAATCCATCCACAGCCTCCCAGAGAATACCATCCTAGCCACTATATATGTGGAATCACTATACATCAACATCCCACACCAGGATGGGCTACAAGCAATCAAGAATACCACCCTGAATAAGGCTACTGCCAATGTGCACTCGCTGATAATGGCTTCACTTTTGAGAATAACATGTAGCTTCTTGTAAACATCTTCATGGCTCACTTGGAACATTGCTTCCTCAGCATACACACCCAAAAACCTTTCCTATACCTATGATTTCTTGATGACATCTTTCTAATTTGGCCACATGGAAAGCAACCAATTCAGAAATCCTACCAGGATTTGAACATCTTCCAACTTACCATCAACCTGAGCCTGGAACAACCCATGCAACAAATTCACTTTCTTGACACCACTGTGCAACTGTTCAATGGACTTCTAAACACCATGGTCTATCAAAAGCCCACATATTGCTACACATACCTACATGACTCCAGTTTTCACCCAGAACATACCACCAAATCTATTGTTTACAACCAGGCGACCGATACAACTGCGTCTTCTCAGACTCACAAGACAGACACTCAAAACTCTTGGATTTACAGCAGGCATTTCTCAAACTACAATACCCACCTAAGAAGATGAAGAAACAAATTAACAAGATGAGATTAATATGTAGAAACCATTTACTACAAGACAGACCTGAAACACAAAATGACAGAATACCCCTAATGGTCATCTACAGTCCCCAGTTGAAACTACTCGAATGCATCATCAACAAGCTACACCCAATTCTGGTGAATAACACAGTCCTCTCACAAGCTATGGCTGGCAGGCCTTTATTGATCTACAGACAGCCTCCAAATCTTAAACAGCTACTTGCTTAAAACAGGACACATAACATGGATGGTAATACAGAGACAAGACCCTGTCACAAACCAGATGTCAATTCTGTCCCCAAATCTACTCTGGGAGCAATATTATAAGGGGCCAATAACAACATCAGAGGTACATTTACTTGCTTTTCTGCCAATGTGATAGGTGTCATCCTATGCCAGCAATGCCCCTTTACACTCTACAATGGACAAACAGAAGGGTCTTTACAGTGACAGAACATTTCAACATTCCTGAACACACAATATGTAATTTACAGGTCGTGGTCCTTGAACAAGGAAATTACAAAGGATGACAAGAAACAGAAACAGCTGAACTAAATTACTGTATATTCATAAATTCCAATCCATTAGCAGAGGTATGAACAAAGACAATAGCTTCACGGCACACTGCAAGAGTCCTCATTACTGCACATATTACAAAAGGAATCTTCTCAGATGGAGTTTTGAACCCTGGGAAACTGATATTTGGTAAGCAGATGCATTGCTTTCACATATCAACACTAACTTAACACTGTAAAGATCTGAAAGACCTATCTCACCTTACACAACCCTTTGAACATTTAGGGCAAGGGTCACAATTTGCATATTTCTCGATACTATTACATTTGATCCTACTCCCACAACTGTATAAATAGGCTTTGTGCCTGAGGCCTTAATATCATTTCATACTGTACCCAACGAAAAGGGTTTATATCCATGAAAGCTCATGCAAAAATAAAACCAATTCGTCTTAAACATGCTGCCACATTTCTTTCTCCTCCTTTCTTCCTCCTTTTTTATATCAATGTCTAGGTACATTTCTTTCATTGTATTATATTGCATTGCATGTAAGGCATCATATATTAATTGCATCATGGTATATGGCAGGTAAGGTGTTAACACTTTCATAAGGACTGAACATTTATATCGTCTGAATTTCCTTAGGAGAAATCTCAATAGTTAACATGTAGAGAAACATTGGCATCTAAAACAATATTGGAATAACCTAAACCATATACCCTTTGTGTGGGAAACAGGTACTCAGGGGTTAATAATCCTCACCATCGCTATATACATAGCAGCATCTATTACAATCAGAATGGGAAATATATCTCACATTTAGCATCACCTAGTTGAGAGCAGGGATTCTCTTTTACCAGCATGGTCTGGACAGTTATCAGCTAAGAACATTGGAACAGGCTTCATAACAACCATGTCTCAGTAGAAGGTAGATGTTCTGTCACCTGGCTTCTATCTCTTTTCAGCCAGTTTTATATCTTTTCCTACCTTGTCAGCTGACAGATCCCATCCAACCAGATAAGTGACAGTCACTATACCCTTTTTTATGTAAACATCTCCCTTTCTCCTCCAATCAGGATTTTCAAGGTAATGTAACACCCCTGGTAGGCTTGGCTACCATCAGATTACATCAGTCACCTGATTGTATCAACCATGTCCTTCAACACAGCACCTGTCTTAGGTTCATTATAGGTCAATTTGCTGTTCTCTAGCTTATCGTGCTTGATAGTTATGTTGGCTTTATGTCCCAAACTACTTTCAACTACATTTCACAATACATAAAGCTTTCTCCTTTATATTATATGCTCTATAAACACAGCATTTACATTTTCTAGGTCTTAAATTTTGTGCTCTAGAATCCAAATCAGTGATCAGGTTGCAGCAGGCTCACTTTTCTTTGGAAGCTATGTGCAGACAGTGTGCAGATATGAAGTCAGTTGTGAAAGCACAAAGGCTCCAACTGTCTCAGTTTGGATGGGACAGCCACACTTAAAGTTGGCCTAGGTAGCCAATCTGCCCCCATCTTGGAGCCCTACAGTCCAAACAATGCACAGTCCTTGCCCCATTTCACCTCTGGATAGTCCTGACAATATCTGAAGCAAAGCTGGGGGAAACCCAGGGGAAACCCATTTAAAATGTATTTTTTAAAAAAAAATCACAAAAAACCCCAAAAACAAAACAGGAAAACCTGTGTTATGTGGGAAAACCTGGATGGGTCCAGCACACGAATGCAGGGTCTGTACCTGCATGCTGGCCTATATTGATGGACACTGCCACGCTGGTGTCACTCCTTCGACAGTGTCACCTGGTTCAGTTCAGCCTCTCTACACCACATTAATGCCACCACTGCCTAACTCTTGCACCTAAGTGTAAGTTGTAGGTTTTTTTAAGCTTCTCATGGCTGAAAGGAAAGCAAGGTGTAGGGACGGCTAGACATTTCAGACAATCAAACATCAGTTTCCTGCCCAGAACTTACAAATTCCTCTTCTTCACTCATCACCTCTGAAAATTGTTTACAACTCAACTGCTTAGCTTATTCAGAAAAAAGCAGTTTGTTTCACATACTTAGGTTGCAAACTGCCAGGAATAACAACATATGAACATATGGAATATGAACATATGCAATTTAAGACCTGGATATATATGGGGGGGGGTGATCTGCTTCCATTGAATAGGTAATTATAATAAATTATCACAAATTCAGAACGGGAGCCTGCTGCTCTGTTACCTGCTCTGACAACCCCCACCTTTCAATAACACATAATTGGCAATTTTTAATAATTTGGCTGGCTATGGCCTGCTATGTGGTTGGCAGGTAAACCAGGGACTCCACAGATACCAAGGCTGGAAGGGCCTTCTAAATGCCTTAAACAGATACCAAGGCACAACCCATGGAAGTTCTAAATGCCTTAAACAAGTCATACCCAGGTCAGAGTTCTTCATGAGAACACCTGGAGTAGAGTAATCCACTAATCCAATCAAGGATAGCTGAGCACTTAGTGATTGCAAAACAAGTTTTTCCTCTTTCTCTCATTCACAATGGAAGGTTGTCTGGGCCCATTCAGTCCCAAATGTCTCACCCATCAAACACCCACCCAGAGAACCCTTTGTCTAATCCAGGGAATCTCTCAGAGACATTGGAGATTATCATGTGGGTATGATTTTTCCCCTGTATCGCCTTCTAATTCCCACCCCCCTCCCATCCCTGTAACTGAATAATAATTAAACAAAAATCAGACACCTGAAATGTAGGATAGAAACTGCTCCCCCCCCCACTCTGGCAGCCCAGGAAGTGAATGGAGCTCTAACAGAGCCCCATTCACTTCCTAGAGAGCAAATCCCGGCTGTTATCATGAAAGAATGATTAAACAAAACAAAAACCAAACATCCAAAAAGTACATCAAGCACCTAAACACCCTTAAAAGAAAAACAAGTAACCCAGGGAGGGTACAAAAAGTCTGTCACTTACCTGGATGTCCTGATCAAAACAGGAAGTGTTCTGCACAGACCTTACAGGACAGCTGGCATCATGCGGGGAATTTAAAAATAAAACAAAACCAACCATCAAAAAATAAAAATAAACCAAGCACCTAAGCACCCTTAAAAAACCCCAAGTAAAGAGGGGAGGGTTCAAAAAGACTGTTACTTATCTGGATGTCCCAATCAGCAATGCAATTGTTCCCTACAGACCTTCCAGGACCTTACAGGGAGCCCAGCTTCCACAGAAAATTTAAAAATAAAAATACAAGCAGACATCTAAAAATTAAAACAAGCATCAAAACACAATTAAAACTTTACCAGCAACATGGGGATGGTACAGAAAAGGCTATCACTTACCTAGATGTCACAATCATACCCAGAAGTGTTGGCATGGACCTCCCAGATTGCACCAGCATAATGGGGCACCAGTTCACATACCCGTGATTCTGTTACAGAAATGATATGGGTGCTCTATCAACTATTTTTCCCTGTGAATAAGAAAAAACGGGGACTGAATGAGAGCATCACAGGGTCAGAATGGGACAGGGACTTGTTGTTTGAAAGGAACATCCTTTAGTGATCCCGTTGCATCCCTATTCTGAGTTATTAAACCCATGTGATAATCTTCATCGTATTCCATTCCAAATCTCATCCCTTTAAGAGAAATATCAAATATAAGTACCACCCTAAAACGCCACCAAAGTGTCTGCAGTTCATATTCCTCCTGTCACCTTATTGATCTGTTTTACTAGTCTGCAGTTTATTTTCATACCTCCATGCCGCCAGTTTGCTGTGCAACCCTCAGAATGATACTCTGAGCTCCTTCTGCTGCATAAATCTATGCTCCTCTGATAAGTATTATATAAGCCACAATCCCCTCACTGTATTCCTCTATCCAAATACTTCCTACTTTCTTTGATAGCCTTGTGTGATTGGCTGAAGCTTGAGTGTTAGCGTGAATACTGTTAAGATTAGGTTCCAATAAAGGTCATTTAATTGTACATTCTTGCTTGGCATCTACTCAATTACTACTGGCATACATAGGTCAAAAGATCTTGCAGTTACCTAGTCTCTTGCTGCCATCTTGAGCTAATTAAAAAAAATCTCTATATTAGAATTTGGACACTAGTGGAATCCTCATGGACCCCACAGAATTCAGATAATAGTCCCATGTGCCTGGCCCACAGTTGACATGTCTTTTAGGGTACCATCACCTTTGTTGTTGTGTCTTCAAGTTGCTTCCAATATATGGTGAGTCTCCCAGCATCTCGGTCCCCCACTCAAACCATTATACCAAGCATGTTTCTCTTGGATATACTTGGGGCAGTAATAATTTTCTGTAACCCATTTTTTTTAAAGATCATGACATATCTAGAATTAATGTTCATGCAAATGCTTTCAGCTTTAATACTGGATCAAGTTTTTAGAATATGTAGCTCACAATGATATATGTCATCATTTAGGGCAGGGGAGTGGCTAATACTGGTTTTAAAAAATCTTGTATATCTCTGGCTAACAAATGAAGCATCCTCATGGACATGCTGAATTATTATGAATGGTCTAAGTCACAGTGGAGGCATATGTGTTGATTCCATCTGAGTTCTGTTTCTCACCTACCTTCTTGGAAAGGATGACTTTAATCCCTGGGACTAAAGCTTTAGCAGCTGCTTTCTAGGATCAGTCAGTCTTCTCACCTATGGGAGACTAACTGGAAGAATTTAACATGCCTCCAAATGGAACCTGTTTGCGATGTGAAAGCTGAATAAGTAAGCCTTTCTGCCAAGATGGGCCTCAGAAGACTCAGAAGAAGAAAGACTGTTTCAGCAGGAGACACTGGGAGACAAAGACACCAATAATCCTACTTCAGGTTGCCAAAGAGCAATTGTTTGAAACTCATCCATTTTACTTTTGCTTTTGCAGTGGCTTGAAACTCTAAAGTGAAGGGACTTCTCTTCATCTGAGCTTTTTTTTTTTTCATCTTTGCTCTCTGCAGACATGGTTGTGTTAACTATATAATGCACAATATCTTAAGAAATCTCAGAAACGCATGTGCCAATGTTGTAAAAAGCAGTGGTGAAACTGGCAAGCTTTCTTCACACATCTCTCTAGCAAATTCTGAGGAAATTGAATGGAGAAGTGAAGACCTTGGTTAATTTCATCTGCCTTAGTGAAGTGACTTTTTTCTGATTGGCTACAGAGTGGAACTTAATCAGTTTCACCACTGCTCTCTGCACAGACTAGATAAACTGCAATTAGCACTCAGCTATACAGAATTTGACTGATGGTGCAAATCATGGCTTAAAGCAATGAAAAGGGAGGAGGAATAATTTTGTTTTGTGTGTGCAGTGAGTTGAGAATTTTACATACAAGAACTATCCAGAAACTCCATAGATAACTGAGACACTCCACAACGATTCTATAGGCATCCAGATTCTGAGGAAATAAAAGAGTCACTGATATTTACCACTCTATTGCATTTCTCCTTTTCTTTCAAATCCACAAATGGCTCCATGTACACCATTTTCTCATGAGTTTCTGCTCCAAAATTGTTTGGTTAGATGTTAAATCTACAGCAGGATGATCACAAAATGAGTTTAATTCTATACACTTTGATTTTGTGAAATGGACCCAAAAGGGGCAAAATGTGTGTGAAATGTATGTTAAAGTAAAGGTCTGCTCTTGATCTTCCTTCCTTCCTTCCTTCCTTCCTTCCTTCCTTCCTTCCTTCCTAGCACAATCCAGAGTTATGGAAACATCTTCAATTTAGGGTTTGAGAGAGGTTAGCTTCTTGCCCTTAATCCCAGACCCTCATGTATTAGCAGTGCCATAGCAAAATTACCAGAAGAAAGCCTTTCTACATCATTCAAAATACATCCACTCTCAATTAACAGATGCCCAGCTTCATCACCATGTAATCCAAGCCTACCAAAAGGAAATCCAAATTCAGTTCAATGGGGGTTATCTTAATTTAATATTACAAACTAACCTATGTAATCTCCCCAAACATGTAGATTATATCCCACTAATAAAATCTCATGACAAATGTAGTCCTGGACCAAACTTTATATGTTGAAAGATGATGCTTGGTGGAATCTGCAAAGAACAGCAGAACCTATGATGTCAGTGGTAGACATCTCACCCTCCAAAAAATCTGCTGAATTGAAGAGAGAACCTAACAATATTTCATATGTATTCAGACGCATAGTCTTCTAGGATCATTATGAATGTACTCTTAGTTTCTAGTTCTTGAGACTGATTATCTAGCAGGTCATTTCATTGACTGGAACAATAAAATAATGAACAATTGACCACCTTATATGTGCAAGTTATCCCTCTGTAGATTTTCTATTACATTTTCCACACAGACTAAAACAACAGTTTATTTTTGTTTTGCTATCTCCTCATGACTTTGGGGGGAGTTATTTGGAAGTCAGACAGCAATTTCAGTATAACCACATCTACATCTGGCTATGATACGGCAGCAGCTTCTCAAGGTTTGGCTCTAAAGGTCCATGACTGGGGGCAGGGGACAGCTGCTTAGAGCTATTCCACAAATGTTTGGTTCTATAATTCTCAGGCTTCATTTCTAGAGCTTGGGAAGGAATCACTAATTAATTTGTTAAGTTTGTTAGATTCCTCCACCCGCTTTGCTGAATGTCATAGATTTTCTGACTAACATTACTTTAACAAGTTAATTAAAGTGTAGGATCAGAAGAAATCCATCACATGGGGTCTTTGATGAGAAAGGGAGGGGATTCAGGATGGTCTTGGGCTTGGCCAAGACAAGCACAGCTAGGCTGCCAGAACTGGTGCTCTGAGCAGCTTTAATGATCATGTAGCTCCAGCCCCTCAGCTACTTCAATTCTTTGGGAAGCATTTCATGTGTGTCATGTGAAACAGAGACAGACAACACAATATCATTTTACAGTACAGTACAGTATGGTACAGTACAAAATTAAGAATCATAGAGTTGGAAGAGACCACAAGACCATCTAGTCCAACCCCCTGCCATGCAGGAATACCCAATCAAAGCATTCTCAACAGATGGCCATCTAGCCTCTGTTTAAAAACCTCCAAAAGAAGGAGACTCCACCACATCCCAAAGTCTTGACTACAAATCTTATTTTACTGGATTGCCGGAGCGGGGGGGGGGGGAAGGCTTCACTAAGTTTCTAGGATTCTGAACAGAAAGTGATTTAAAGATAGAACTAATCATTCTCTAAACACCTACATATAAGGAAAAAAAAGCTACAGAGGAAAAGGATGTAACTCCTTTAGGGAAAAGACTTCTTGAAACATTAGGCCTTCAAATATACCCTTGCTTAGTTCTCATTTGATACTTCCTGACAGACACTGGGGAGTATGGACTGTTGCAAGAAGGGAAGACCTTGAGAAGACTTCTGGATAGACAGATCCTTGGATGTTACCTACCCTGATATCTCCTCCCTTCCAATAATTCATCAATTGATTACATCTCATAAATTGGCTTATTGATTGGCCTTCCACATGGTTGGTAGTCGACCAGGAACTCCTAAGTACAAGGATCAAAGTTTGCTCAGAAAAAGCTAAGGAATCAGCCAGCTCAAAATTCTAAAAGAACACCCAGTTAGTAATTATGCACACACCCCCATGAACTGATAAATTAGGGAGGAAATGAGCTAGTTCTCCTGGATGTTCTTGGAAGTGAGTCACTCATTAATTCAATCAAAGTGGCCAGACACTCCTTGCTCTGCAAAACTGTTTTTTCCTTCCCTCTCTCCTAGAACAATAGAAGTTTGCCTGACACCCATCAGTCTTAGGAATTTATCAGACCAGGCAATTATGGCTTCATAAGGACACCTAATGATCACGAGAGGGTGCGTGTATCAGACAATGTTGCCCTTTCGTGATCATGTATTGTGAAAAACCCATTCCTTTTTATTAACAGGCCAAGCCATCAATAGATCAGCCATGGTGCTTTGTTGCTGGCATTGGCAGCATTTGAATCCTCACGCCATTGTACTCAGGTGAATACAACCTCAATGGGCAAATACTTGCATGTTAGATCATGACAGCCAGGTAGGGAACACTCTTTTTATGACCTCCCCATTTACTTCGGGCTTTTTAAGTGTGTTTGTGCTTTCCTGTTCTATTTATGTGTTTATTTTGCTTTTATTTTTGAATTTTCCACGCTAGCATCTTCTTGTGAGAATTGGTGAGCTCAGTTCACTTTCTGTTAATGCCAGGGCTGCCTGTATATGCTGTTAAAGTTAGGTCTGATCAAATGGGTTCTTTTGCCAGCATTAAAACACTTCAAAATATGCCGGCAAAAGAACATTAATGGGGGGCGGTCTGATAAAGTTCTTAATATCTCAGCCATTAGCGATCATTAACCCAACCAGAGCTTCCATTGTCTATGCAAAACTCCAGCAAACATTGTATTCCTCTCATAACACCCCTTCAGGAGGAATATTATGTGTAAATATCACCCCCAAACACCCCAACCACCATCAAATTATGCTCAGTTTCCCAGAGGTCGCCACTCTGTTGGTTTGCTGTGTCAACCGGCATGCATAGCTGTACTTCTTCTTTGCATGAATCTCTGCTCTTTGGATGGGTATAGTACAGTCCATCATCCGAAACTGTATTCCTCTTTCCCAATACCTCCTCCTATTCTTTGCTAGCCTTGTGTTATTGCTTGAAGTCTGAGTGTTGGTATGAATACATCTTAGATTCCTGGCTATGAGTCTCATCACTTAGTACTGGTATATTTAGTTCAAAAGATCCCGTAGTTATTTGGCCTCTCACTGCCATATTGATCTAATTAAAATTCTCCATCTGACCAGTAATTTGGGTAACAAGGACTGAGACTTTCAGAAGGACTAATGAATAAGGATGTAAAGAATATTCACAGGTGTTCATGTCCTTGACAAAAAAAAAAAAAAAAGTGTCCCGACACATCCAATATTCCATCAATTTTTTAAATCTCTATAAAACCTTTTCCATCTGTGCAAGAGGAAAAACACCACATCAGCAATAGCAAAACACACCTTACTTTTTTGTACAAAGCATGCATTTTGGGGGAGGGGGGTGACCGAAGATATTTCTATATTTTGAATCTTCTACAAAAAAGGAATAACAAGGGAATCTTCACAAAAGTCCTGAAATGGAAAAAGAACCAATAAAAATACACAGAAATTCTTATCATCATGTCCAAGATGAAAATGAGATGAGACCATACCGCCCCTTCCGCCCTCAAATAACGAGACAAACACACTCTGTGGTTATTTCTACCAAATATATTTGACTACATCTTTGGAAAACATGGCTTAAATACAGGTTAGTAAATATGTTTTAGAATAGTAATACATTGTTGTTGGCAATAAAATTGGCCACAATTTGCAAACTAAATGGTTGGCAGCCATGTATGGGTCGTGATCTCTCATTGCTCTGCCCATGCGGACCAATGGCTACATGTTGGTCAATCCCGACACCCTTGGAGGAGAGAGATGATGGCAAGGCCGACCCGCCTGACTCTCTCTCCTCCCCTGCAAACAAGTGAATGTTAACAAGGGGAGGGGTCTCTTTTGAACTTGAACTTGTACTTAAACTTGAACTTAACGGAGACCCCTTACTTACTCCCTTATCACGACCCATGATATCCACCCTGCAGATTGCGACAGGAATGCATCCAGAATTAGAGGGAGGGAGGAGGGTCTTCAGCTCGCCGGAGCCCAACTGCATGGCGGCTGGGACAGAGCTGCCTTATATCAGCTCTGTCACTGCCAGCCTGCATCATCCGGCCACACTGAAGCCTGGCTGGATGGCCCTCCCCTTTGCCAGCCAGCCAGCCAACTAGGGCCAGGCTGGGCCATCCTGATTGTCTGCCGCCCTCCCGCCTCCTCAAGCCACAGAGAGTGCCGGGAGGGTGACATGCCAGAGATGGCGGCCTCCAAGGCGACCGCCCATGTGATCACCCATCCCCCCCAGGGGGGCAGGTGAGGCCACCCAACAGAGGGCTTCATTTTGGGGCAGCCAGTCAGGCCACAAAATGGCCTACTGGTGAGCGGCGAACCCCCTTCCTACTAAAGAGATCTTCATATCATTCTGCTGTTCAAAGTGTTTTTCATCTTGGGATTTGGCTAAATTTGTGGGATTGGACTAAATTTACTGGGTGATTTAGCTCAGCTGACATGTAGTTAGGACATCAGCAGCAAAGGTGCAAGAGCCTTGGGAATAGGAAATCGGTGATTGCAACAACATGGACAACAATAAGTAGACACTGAACTTCAGGGTCTTTTACAGGATCTTCTAAATAGACGAGTTTTGCAAGGCAAACAAAAGAGTCACCAAAAGGTGTCTGACAATCAGAAGAATTGCCATTCTTTGCAGTTTACTCCATCAATACATCTACTGAAGAGAGAGGCATCCTGCCTTTGCAGGGTTGGTCCCTTTTGCCACCTGCAGGATACCCTAGGTGACCAGTCCTTGCCTGGAACATTTTACAAACTGTACAAGTACTTATATATTTTCAAACATGTTCACAGAAACACAAGACTGGGATATGATCTTACCCAGGCCTTTGTTGGTGGTGCAGCTTGCCTCCAGTGACAAATTATTTATGATATGCTGGGAGTCTTTTTCAACTGAAAATTAGGAGAAAATGGTTTGAAAAAATCCTGAATTCTGAATATCGTTTGCTTTAACATCTCCTTGCTACTTATCCCTACATTGCTTTGTGTAGCACACCAGTTCAAAAGGTCCAGACAGTCAAATGAAATGGATAATTCTTTTCCGAAAAGTTAATTTTCACTGTGTCTAGGATAGCTGTTTTCTGTTCTGTATCAAAGTCATAGACTGACACCTCACCTGAACATCTTGTGCAAATATAGCCTCAGTTGGAAATGGAAACTTGGGGAGGAGAGACTCTTGTATTATTGATTTTTTTTTTAGTTGTCAGACACACAACACACATACCACTTCTGTTATCTTCTCAGGACAGACTGTGTCTCCTTGAAATCCCTCTTGTGCTTCATCTTTCTTCAATGTGATATTTGACAAAACAGTCCAAATGAGTTTTAAAATCCTTTCTTAGAGAAGAATCAAATTCCTCTAAAGACAGTGAATATAGTTCTGTTACCATAAGAGGTGTGTGTGGGGGGCGGTACTTAGAGTCCCACCTGTGATGCCAACATCTAGTTAGGGGGACAATTATCTCAAACAGGAGGCCTGTGAAAGGAGGGTAACTTCAGGGATCTTTTCATCTATGTATACCAGTACTAATGGTAGAGGAGGCTCCAGGTAAGGTAAAACAAAGTATTTTATTGGAATAATACAGAAATTAAACTAACACACACAACGTATGTTCTTACGTACCATACAAGGCTATAGTAGAATAAGGTAGAAAGGTTGGATAGAGAAAAAGAGGTCCAGAAAGATAGGGTGATAATTACCACTTTTGAAGAGAAGAGTTCCATGTAGAGAGGATACTCAGACAAGTGTTTAAGGGTGGTACAGGAAGTTCTGATTCAGGGCATGCCAAGAAAGAGAGGGACTGGGTTTGTACACTGTGGCACATCTTACTATTGTAAGCGCACTAATATTCTATTCAATGCCTTGGAGGGCCAAGTTTAGTAATAACAAAGCTTGGATGGCCCTTCCATGGAACAGGCAAAGGAAACCAAAATTCAACTGAATGCTTTAATTGCAGAGAGATAAAACATTAATGGGTTTGCGACAACCTCATATGGTTGGACAGGTGGGGGTGTGAGGGGAGATTTTTGTAAGGTGTGAAATGAGGAATGGTCACTTGATTGTTTTATTGAATTATTGCTTGAAATGCTCAGGAAGAAGGATTAGCACATATCCCTTTAACGACTGGGTTGTTAGTGTAAACCCATCATGGGGTCTTTCCTAATTTAGCTTAATCCTAACTTGGGCTTTCTAGACATGTTTTAGGTAATCATGACCTTCAACTGATCTCCAGTCTGCCTAAGCCAATGTGACCCCAAAAAATAACCAAAATGTCTAGTAACGGAATCTCATGGAGAGGGGTAGTAGAACAGTTCTAGTGCTTACGGAATAAGTTGGGTCTGCCTGGTTGTTGTTATTTTGATTCATTTTATGTTCATATCATTTTAAAATATCTATAATAATAAAACAGAATGTGTGTCTGTCTTCATCATCATAGTTCCAAGACCACAAAACCTAAATATCTTAAACCTGATATGCATACCCTGAGGGTATGCATACTAAGGTAATTTTATTTTTGAAATTATGAATTACTTCTTTTAAAAAATCTATAGCCTGCAGAATCACATTGAGTTATTAGATGGCAAACACTATGGAGAGTATCACACCAGCCTCTTTTTCGCAACAATGGCATTAGCGAAGGAAACAGGAACATAACTGTTTGAAATCATTAATTATCACACTCTCTTCAACTGCATGAGTGCACTGGGATTATGGTGCTTTTCCAATCATCTGTCCTTCTGCACCGGTTCCGTAACCCCTATCTTCAGTGCATGCATGCCTTTATTTTTTTATCATTATTATTATTATTATTGCCACAATTGTGTAACTATGGGGAAACAATTTTTTTTTTTTAAAAAAAAAATTTTATCTCCATAATCTCAGCCAAAAAAAAGAATAGAAAAAATACAGGGATGTTGAAAAAAACAATCTTGGTCACCGTAGGAATAGTGAGAGGAAGGGAAAGAAAGAAAAAGAGGAAGAGGATCACAGCCTTTCATGCCATGTGGCTTCTGTCATACCACTACTGCTATGGAAGGGATTTATTGCATAAAGGGGAATACTGGCATGAAGCAGTACTGAGAGCTATTGATGGGTTTTCCCTGTCAATGAAGAGGTGCACTAGAGGAATGCATGGAATGTAAACCAGCAACAGGATAGAGACAATGTTGTGCAATAAATACTGGCCAAATTTGCTAACACTGTAGTGTAATTCTGGAATAATGCCTTGTGTGATAATCTCCTAGGCTTCTAATGACTAGAAGCCCCCTCAACAGTGAGAAGTCATACCTTTGTGTTCTGTTCTTGCAGATAGTTTCAGGTGGCTAGAACCAAATGACTTAAATCTTCAATTTTTTTTCACTGCTGGAATAATAACACAGGGCCTTTTATATATATATATCCCACATTGTTGTTGAGCCTTGCGTGCTCCAGCAGTGAAAATAAGTAAATGCTTAAGTAGTGAGTGAGAGAGGGAGGGAGATTTTCTGATGCCTAGGGAGGAGAATGAAAAACGCAATGGTGTAGTTGGAGAGAGAAAAAAAATGGGAAAGAAAAAGAGTGAAAAGTGCAGCTGACAGGATTTTATTTGAATCCTATCCATGCCATGTTGCATGACCTGGATACCCAGTTTTCATTAAGAAGAGAAGAACAGTATACCTGTACTACACAGTTATATCAGTTTTACACCACTTTCATTACCAAGGTGCAGTCCTAAAAAATCCTTGGATTTGTAGTTTGGTGAGATACTTAAAAGGTAGTGTGGAAAGTATGCTGGGAAAAGGGAGGCTGAATCAACTAAAGTCCTGTCTACACGATGAAAAATATTCCTATGGCATTCGAAAGATCGATGATCTGTACAGACGAACGTTCAAATGTAACTGTTGCATTTGGAAGGGGGGGCATGGAGTCCCCCATAAAGTCTGGCATCCTGGCTTTCAGAAGAATTTCCAGCTCTTTTTTTTTTTTTTTAATTCCCAGCTCAGCGAGAGTCCGGTAAGTCCGTGATACCTTTTTTTGTTTTTATTTTTAAATATAAATATGTAACCACAGCTGTTTGAATGGCCGGCGCCTTTTTACATTAAAAAAAAAATGGTGGGAGATTGGAAACCGTCACTTGGATCACTTGCTCCAGCCAGCTGGGCAAGGGGGGGGAGTCATATGGAATTTAGGGGGGGTAAAAAAATCATGTAGGCAGATCATACACATTCGAATGGTTGCCTTTTTGAATTTTTTTTATCCCCCCCAAACAGATTTTTTTTTTTTTTTGGTCGTGTAGATGGGGCCTCAGTTTAATTTTGTGGTATAGTCAGAAAACTGTCTACTTGTGACTAACTAATAGGATCCCAGAAGAAGAAAATGGAGTAAAAGGTTGTAGCTGCAATAATTTTAATAATTTTACTGGATTTTGATAACATCCCATACTTTGTTTTGGTTTGGTTTTTTTTTAATTTATATATATCAAATATATGCATACAGAAGTTGTTTAAAGTCTTACAGGGACTGTCCTGAGTTTTTGCAGTTCATGGGATTCAGTTTAGGAACTGTATTTTGAAAAAAGGATATATTGAAAACTGTCAATGTTATCTACAACTTCATATTCATAATTTCTGTATTCTGCACAATCTGGATTTACTTTGTATGCATTCTTCAATTGTTATTATTCAGAACATTGAAATATAGCCATTTATAATTGTATACTCTCCCCTTATTCATGCGTTTCTTTCTAAATGCATGTTTTATTTTGCAGTTGAGTGCTTTGTAGCACTTTTTGTGGTGTCTATACAACTCTTGTCCACTAAGTGTTCTACTTCACAGTTAAGCACAGCCCATCTCCCCCCCAATAGACAAATTACTATCTTGAGGACTTTCCAGTAGGGTAAAAATTTAAGTTGTATGTTATTAGTTTTTGGTTATATGATTTTGCTGTTATATGCATGATTACAATGAATATATTAAAAAAAGATTCACATTACCATTAAAAAAATTGGCCATATAATATTTGAATTGGTGGGTAGGGAAATGAGTTTTATAATAGTTTACATACCTCAAATTGGGTGGAAAAGACAAGATACTGGGTGAATATCACATTTCACTTGTAGGACAGCACTTTTGTCCCTCTTTTATGTCAGTTCATTTACAATTGGTTGCTTAGTCCTTAACTTGGAGGAAATCATGAACTTTTATATATGCTGGGAGATAAGAATGCTTAAACTGTGCTGTGGCCTTTTTTTTTATTTCTACCTTTTATGATTTGTGTTCATTTGACATCATGTTTACTATTTTCTTTTGACAAAAAAAAATGTTTGATATGTTTGAAATGTTTGTTGTGTAGTCTTGTGTTTGATATTTTATTTGTCATTCTTTTGCATTTAATCTTATGCTCTGAAGGGCATTGATCCATTTGTATGTTACATCTCTGCCTTTTATACAACTTTCATGTTACCCAAGCGTCATTCAACGATGAAAGAAACAGATGAAACCCATCCATCAAAAATGTACACCTTAAAAATAAAAGTGGCAGATGTTGCAGTTTAAACATATATACCATAAAAGCAGGGGGAAACCTGGGAAAAACACACATATGAAATCAACCTTTTGAAAAGAAACAGAATGCATTATAAATTTTATTTTATATTTTTAATCCCTTAAATTTGTGAAAATGTTCACAGCCTTGAAAAATGACTACTACATAGCAGATACACAGAAATGTGGGGAATATATTTTTTAGATTCAACAAAAAATACCGAATCACCATACCTAGGCTTCCTAGTGTTTTCACTTCTTCCTGTAACATTTAAGTATATTCCAGACATGCCACTCTTTATTAAATTTACATTATACCTTTCCATTAAAAATGGCGGGCTCATCTGGCCATGAATCAGGTCCATTGTTTTCCCTGTTAGTGCCTCCATATAGGCTGGAGGTCAGACAGGCATGCCGGTCTATCACTGCAGTTACTGCTGCCACCATTTACTTCACTGTCTTGGAAGGCACGAAGCCAGCCCGCAACATGTGACCAAGGCCCCCTGTATGTGACCACACTTGGTCACATGTCACAGGACTCTTTCCTGCATTCTGAGACAGCATGGCAGACCAGTGAGGGCTGGCCTGCTGGGACAGGCTCCTGTGGACACATGGTGGCTGATCCATTCCTTCCTGGTGGGCATGGATTAAAAGAGGCATTTTTTAAAAATGGTATATTGGGCCCTACCCTGCCTTCCTCCCATCTCAGCCCCATATCTACTCCCACCCCAAAGAATTGCCTGGGGAAGAATGGGGCAAGTGCCCTGTGTCAGCAGAACTGCAGGGCTCTAAGACGGGGACAAGACAGGGTAAGATCCCCATGTAGACAAGCCCTAAGAATAGCCTACAGATAATGTTGGCTGGCATCCTTCATCACAATGGAATAACATAAATCTCTGCATCTAAATGCATCATTCTGCTATGCAGCCCTTCAGTTAGCTGGCAATGTTGCACAAGAGCAGCAAGACATCAAATGTGCAATCAAATGCATAACCAAGCACGCAAGCACCTTCATGCCTGTCGAATTTTGCCTATTGTACTTTGAATATATATGGAAGAGTAGGACTCATCAGAAGTGCTTCCATGCCTGTTTTCTAGCTCCCTGGCCTCAGGAGGAAAGGAGAACCAACTGCCGGCCTCAGTTAAAGCCTTTGCAGTGGGGTGTGGCAAGGAGGCCAGTAAAAGAACACTGGCTAACTCTGAGGGGAGGAAGCTGGAAAGCAGAAGCTGCAAAACAGGGGAAGGGTTGCAAGTATCTCCTTTACATCTGAACTCTGGGAAAAGGAGAAGTGATGAAAAAAGGCTTAAATAACAGTCGGACTGAGGCTTTTCATAGTTGTTTGACTAGGGATGACATCCAAGGGAGCCCAGAAACACTTGGAGAGATCTGAGAACAAAGCCTGCTCCAAATAGGAATGCCAGACAAGGTGGCCAGGTGAATAGCGACTCAGATAAGGTTGCCATAATTCTCTTCCACAAAACTGGGACAAAAATATACAGGACTGGATTGGGCAGATTATTGACCAACCCTCCCCCCACAACAAACCACATTATGACATTTAAAGTTGTTTTGTTGCATAGATATTTCAGTAGTAGTAGTAGTAGTACGGTAGTTATTGTTGTTGTCTTAATCATCATCATCATCATCATCATCATCATTGTTTATTTATTTAGCACAATCAATTTACATGGCACTTGTTCCCTAGTTGCAAGGCTGCTTGGAAGTGAAGTTTCACACTCAACATTTTCACACTCACCACACAACACAAAGACGTCCTGGGCTTGGCATCTCCACTCACCTCCTTTACTTTCCTACCTTCTGGGATATTCTCTTCCACTCAGCACTCCTGCCTTCTGGGCTCCAGCTCTGGCCTGCCTGCACAATACTACCCGGAGTAGCCTGCACTCCCAGTAAGGAGGAATCTGTGATCTGCTGCTTCAACTGGCCCAGCCAGCTGGGACATTTTTTGTCCCTTCAATCTGGGATTTCCCCAGTTTTCTGGACAAATGGCAAACCTAGACTCAGAGCAGTCCTACCAGTTGGCAGTGGGGACTGAAGGCAGATAAACATTATGGAAAGTTCTGGGAGGTAGAAGTAGCATTCCTCTCACCCCCCATCTTGTTTCTATTTGTATGATGTCCTTCCCATGAGTTGAAATGGAAAGGAAATTATGTGTGCTCATTCAAGGGCTGGGGTGTATTTCCCCAATTATTGAGGAGGGAAATGTTGACAATGGGAAAGGTATGCACCCTGTAGAGCAGGAGTGGGCTTATGCAGGTGGCCTTTGAGTCTACTTTTGTGACCTCTGAAGTTCTCACTGGTCTCCCAAAGCCTCCGCCCTCACTCCCAGTTGAAAAAAATGAAATGGGGTTTGGACAATTTTACCCCTAAACCATACAGAAAACCACTAAACATATGAAAACACATGAAAATATCTCTACCCCATCCCCACAAAACCCTAGTTCTAACCCAAATACCTCTATCTTCTTCTATGGTCCCTCTCAAAATGGTGATAGAAAATTACCATTTTGAGAGGAACTGCAGAGGGAAATGGAGGTATTTGTACTCACTCTGGTATTTGGGTGGTCTGGAGAAGTTTGGCCTCTGGGCCTCATGCAGTTGCCTATCCTTGAGGTAGAGTTATAGCCTTCTTCCTAGCTGGCTTCTGATTGTTTCTGCCAGGAGTTCCTGTGTTAGAGAGACAAAGGTTGCAGAAACGTGCAGCAGGCTGGAGGGGGAGGTCAGGCCTCCCCTCCCAGGGTCTGACTTCTCTCCATCTAACCTTGGAGGGAGCATCTGAAACATCCCTTCTTTCCTGGGACACTCTGGAACCTAGGTAAAATAAAAACTGAACAACCAACAGCAATGAACTCAGCTATAAATGCAGATGTCTAATTCTCTTACCAAAACAATTGAATTCTTTCTCATGAAATATGCTTTTTTACTTTGACATTGTTCCTGGAAAGACAGGAGGAAGGAAGGGGTGATTGTTTCCACAAGTGACAACTGGAAGATATAATAAAATAAAATGAAAGCTTGCAATATGGCTTGCCTTCACTATAATAGGTCTGATGTCTCTGCAAAGATGCAGAACCCTGAGGCTGTTTCCCTGTTCTGAAATATAACAGTGATTATATATAATAGAAAATCTCATAGCAGCAGCTTACTGATTTTAAAAAGGTATCTAACACTATTGCACCTTGCTAATAACTCATTCTGACTCTTGAGTGTTACTTTAGCTATTGAATCCAGGTTCTCCACCTGAATATTAAAGACTTGTTAAACAGACATTTACAGACAAAAGAAATTCACCATGTGTTTCCGCATTATCAAGCATGATATTAATATTCTACTGGTGAACTGCTGAATAAAAAGCAAGGCCTGTTAGGAGCTCAAAATGCTAAAACTATGTCTTCATTGACTGTAACTGAATACTAAAAGCATTGCTCCATCACACTGGAGAGAGGAAAGTTCACAATCCATTACAATATGGCAATGGTCTGAATATAAGGCACTCACTCTGAGTTCCTAAAATTAATTAAAATCTTGTGCATACCAGAGAAAGCAAAAACAACAGCAGCAGCAAGAACAACAGCAACAGTTCTACCACATTTCCACCTACATCCCCTCATGGTGTTCGCTCTCATGAAATTAAAGTTTTCATTAGCATTCAGATTTGATTAATCAGTGTTTGGTAGGGTTTATTTGTGTAATGGTTGAACAGCTTTGGTTTGAATCAAATTAAAAGGCGCTTTTGTGCTCTTCCTCTCTCTTCTGCAGTGACTCAGCTTTTACTCCTCAAATCATTCTATCTGTAATTGTTAAACTGTTTCACTCTGGTTTTGTAATCTGCCTCTTTTACTGATTTCATAGAATATATAAACAGGAATGTATAAACCACCTCTGAATATTCCTTGCCTAGGGCCTTGTCGACACTGGCCAAATACCCAGGCTTGCCCCCATTCCAGAGCCCTGCTATCCAAGCAACACAGGTCATTTACCCTGAATTGCTTCCAAGCAGCCCCTCCCAAAAAAACCCTGGGGCACATATGGGACTGGAATGAGGGCAAACCGGGATTGGGTCCCTGTTTACTCCACTTCCACTAGATTGGGCATGGCATATCCATGGGGCATGGCATGTCCATGGCAGCCCGTCTGACATGTAGCTCCTCCCTGCTGCTGCCAGTGCTCTGGCTCTTCCAGAAGCTAGGCAGAGGTCCTGCAGCATGGTCACATTCAGGGTGGCTGCAACCACATGTTGTGGGACCCCTGCCTGGCTCCCACATTAGCAAGAAAATGGCAGCGGCAGCTTCAGTGTTGGGTCAGCATCCTGTTTGGACTCCGGCCTGTCTTGTGCAGATAACAGGAGGTGGGGAAAATAAGCCACCTCTACAGCCAGGGTGTGCTGGCAGGGAACTGGTGTATCCTGGCTAATGCAGATAAGACCAAAGAAAACCCAATGAAACTCATGGGTCGTCATGGGGAGGAGGAGGAGGAGGAACTTTTGGTAATTTATCTTGCAAATTTCTCAGAAGTCGTATCTTTATTTTTTATTTTTTTATGGAAACTACCTCATTCCAATCTCCCATAAGCAGTCATTTTTTGTAAGACAAACTCATCAATTAATCCATTAACCTTTCAGAAAATCAATAATCTTATTTTCATATGGTGCATAAACTGCCACCACAAGAATCTTAACCCCTTGCATATCAATCTGAACTTGCACATACCTCGTCATCCACCAATAGCATTTCTGGAGATAAATGAGAATTTATGTACATGACAACTCCATTTTTTCTTTTTAGAAACGAGTTCCCTACCTAATTTGGTATAATTCAAATAGTTAATATCTTTTTTTAATATGTGTTTCCTTTAAATAAATTATATCCTGCTTAAGCTTATTCAAATAATGATATTTTTCTATTTTGAGGAGTCTTCACTCCATTTATATTCCAGGTAAGGCACTTGAAATCCATTATCAGGCTGAGAGCTTAGTAGAGGCCACAGTCATAGCACCTTGTACATCCTTTTCCTCCTCCATTCCTTTCTGTTCTTCATCTTGATTTTGATGTGAACTCTCCTACGATCCCCATCATCTTGCATTTCTTCCAACTCTCTCTTATATTTCTGCAAGAATTCTTTGGCTTTCTGCAGATTTCACTCAACATCTTTTTTTAAAGTATAAAACTCATTCCTCCAAGCCTTTCCCATCTAAATTGATTTTTTCTCTGTTTCTCTGTTTCTGCCAGAAAGCTACATTCCTTCCTTTTTTGTAATATTCTGACAGGTAAGTCCTTAAGCACGATCACATTGTTTTTATCCATCTTCAGCTTATTTTTAAATGTTGTAAAACCTGATCTCTAGTCTGTTTCTTGACAAAATGGACAATTACATCCCTTGGCAGATTTCTCAATGTGCAACTCTTGAGATAACTCTATAAGCTATATCAGTTTCAAATTCCATCTCCTTATGCTCTGTCTCCAAAAAGTTACCAAGGCCTCAACCCTTCTTCCTCTTATGTACTCATTGGGCTGCTCCACAGTTGACCTGAATGTCAAAAAATCCTTTCCTCTCATTTCTATAAAAGCATCATTATCCAAATTCTTTCGCTTGTCTTTGTCCATCTTTTCATTTTTTTCTTCCAAAGTTTGCACTTTTTTGTTTATTTGTTTGAATTGTGCAATCATTTGTCCCAATGATTGCTTTTCTTCCTTAAGTTCTCTACTAAATTCATGTTTTAATTCTTGGTTTATATCATCTGCAGTTTTTGATATTTCTGATCTGAGCAGTCTCAGTTCCTCCAGTACTTTCTGTGAGATGTCTGTTCATTTTGAGGGCAACTCTGTTGAACCTCTCCTTCTCTCAGTGACTTTGGTCTTGAATCTAGTGTTCATTTTAAGGACAGAGCTAAACAGGAGAAATTTAAATCTGCAATTCTTTTTTTACCACTAGATGCTAGTCTTACATTATAAATCTCCATAAGGCTTTTTGTTTACAGCACTCAGACATAAATTGAGAATTCTGGCTGTAGCAAACGTCCATAGCATCCAAATCACACCAGACTGTCCTTGCAATTTATCTCCTCCATTCAAAGTAAACAACCCATGCTCCAATAGTGGGCAATGTCTTTGTCTTTAACAATTAATGTTCCCTTTTCACTTATAGCTTTTTTTTAAAAAAAAAATCCCATTCTCCTTTAAACATTCAAAGATTCAAATATGGTGATTTTAAAGAATATACTTATTTCTCTGAAAGACATAGATCATTTCTGAGAATTTTTCTTTCAATTTTTAGTCACTTTTAAAATCCAGTCTCTGTCATTACTGACTTTTATTTGCATGGAGAAGGTTGTTCACAGAAGTAGTCATGACACCACCATTTTGAAAATTTTCTCTTTGATACAATTCAGTAATTATGATCCCAAAAATTTAGAAAGTGAGTGTGCAGATCCAGTGTCCATGTAAAAGTGGCAAGCCTTTACATGACTGAGCAACGCTATCTTCCCTTGCATCCCCTCTTGCTCAACCCATGTCTGCCTGCCACAGAATTGATGGTCTCCTAATGAAGAACCAGGGTTCCAGATTTTTGTTGGAAATTTCAAGATCTCCCTTTGCTCCAGGGAGATTTTCCAATGTCCAGATCCTTCTTTGACTAGCAACTCACCATGAAAAGCATCCCCCTGTTATGGATTGCTCACAGGGGGCAGTGCCTGTCATTGTTCCCTCACCCAAATGATGTGGCACATTTATTCACTTCCAGAAATGAAGAGAGGCATTTAGCTATTGAGGGGGAATGAGAGCACAGTCCCCCCTACAAATTCTGCATCCAAATTGAAATTTCCCTTCCCAGACCTCAATTCCTAGTGCTGCATTAATTTAAAATTTCTGTTGAGCATTTAGAAATGTGGTTTAGCCATCCAAAGAAGAGGGGCAAAGTTATCAAGGGAATGTGAACATTGCAAATATGAATTCTAAGTTTGAATAATTTTCATTGTCTCGTTCTCTCCAATGCTAGAAATTTGGGGAATGAAGTAAAATTTAATTGGGGGACAGAATTCTTATTTGAAAGGCAAAGCCCCCCCTCCAGCTACACCCCTAGTGGATCAAATAATTTTTCTTACACTTTGCACTGTATGACATTTTCTCTTCAGACCAGCCTTTCATATGTTTACCTCAAAATAGCTATTTGCTAGTTGTGAGTGAATGGGTGGAAGCAGTCAGGTTGTTTTAGACTCATGTGGACAAAGCCTCAGCCTCTTTTTGCCCACTACCCCTAAAATCCAAGATATTCCCACAAAAACTTGAAAAGCACACAAAAAACACCAACATTCAGTTCCAGTTCCAAAATTCTGTGAAAGTCAGCAACATGATTGTACCCAAATTTGGCTGCAAACCACTATTAACATTATCAGATGCAACAAAAATTGTAGGATTATGCCATCATGGTAGTGTGTACGGGTCTTGCTATCACACAAGGTCATCATCCTCATGTTATTTATCTATGCTTCAGCTGCAAAAAAAGTTCTTTCTCATTCATGGGACAATCCATCAACAGATGGTCAATAACACTCTTTTCATGCTACTGACCGCATGCAAAAAAAAAAAAAAGTCTCATTGTAATGGCGAGATTACAGCATGAATGGGCAGTCCTCAGCATGAAAATGTGTGTGTGAGAATGTAAAAATGAAGCAGAGGATACTCTTTTTATGAACTGTCCCCTTTAGTTTGCACATTTTTAGGTTTGTTTCAGTGCATGTGTGTTCATTTACTCTGTTAATTAAGGGGGGTTTGGAGTTTTAAGCACGTTCATGTCTTCTTGCGAGAACTGCTGAAATCTCACCCATGCCAAATTGCAGAAATAAACTCCCAATGAATTTCCTTGGTTTTTTTCCAGGCTGTGAAGCCGTGTTCTGGAATAGTTTCTTTCTGACATTTCTCCTGCATCTGTTTCTGGGTATAGAAATGCAAGGCTCATTAGAGTCTGTTTGGCTAATGGTTGGCTGATGGGCCATTATTTACATACTCTACCCTACAGGGGTTCACAGCATATAGCAGCTCCACATACACTCCTACCCAGCCATTCACTGAAGATGCCAGCCACAGATGCAGGCAAAATGTCAGAAAGAAACTATTCCAGAACACGGCCTCACAACCCAGAAAAAAACCAAGGAAATTCTATGGATGCTGGCCGTGAAAGCCTTCAACTTCACATTAAACTCCCATTTTTGAAGTGCTAGTGGTATTTGTGAGATAATTCTGTGGCATTTTTTTCACGTGATTATAGCTACATGTGATAATAAGTTATAATGCCATGATGTTCCTGCTATCTTCATTCAGTGAATTAAAGCACTTTTAGATGCTAGTCTGGTAATATCCTCAATTAGCAAAGTTTTGAAGGGATAAATTAGCATAGGTTGCCCCTTCACCCACTCCTATGGAAGAAGAAAACTTGCTGGAATGAAATTCAGCAGTGCAATCCATAGCTGGGGATCAGCAGTGGGAAAGTATTTAGAAACAGGAAATTGAAGTGGGAGCATGATTAATTAAAATGGGAGAGCAATTAATTACCCCATGTCCAAAGGCTCAGATCCTTTTTCTTTCTTAAATATAAGCTAGCCTAGCCAGTAATAGTGATGAATTTCAAATAAAAGTGAGAAAGTGAAGTGGGGAAGCAATTATTCACCTTGAACCTTTCTCAGAGCATTTGTCTTAAATACAGGAGCAGTTTCCAGGAAGTGCATCCTGGCACTTCCTGGCTTGTCAATACCATGTCTCCATGATGTAGTGACTATTGGTCCACCAAAAATAATAGAGTTCCAGCTGCTTCCAGAAGACTTCCAGATGATTCTTGTTATGCTGCCACTGAATATGCAGTCCCATGTAATCAACTAAAATAAATGGTTTTTTTTTTTAAAAAAAAAAAACTTCCAGTTAATTGCAGTTAAATAATTAATTTTAATGTATTTGGTTCATGTTAATTCATTTAGAACTAATTTAATGAGTTTAATACTTGGCATTAAATAATAAAAATGGAAATTAAATTAACATAAATTGATCATGTTTAAAATAAATGGTGAAGTGTGAATAGTGATAGTATATACTGTACATTCATGTGTGTAGCTCATTTTTATGTATTGCAAGTAAAAAACTGAATGATTTTTAATGTTCTTTTAAAAAATTAAAAAACTTGTTGGCCCTTTACTGCTCAGTCTATGCAGAAAGCAGCCTACACATTGTGGTGTACCTCCTCTGGGATAGCAGCAGTGCAAGACTGTTTGGGTTAGGACTCAGCACATCTGTCCCAGCTGTTCTTACTGAACAACAAGCTATCTAGAAAATGCAGGCAGAAAGCACTCATCTGTTGCTAGTGGTAATGTCTGTCTTCCCACTCTGTGGGAAAGACACCCAAGCCAGTTCAGAGACTCTGCCATGCTTTCTGGACCCTTGCAACTGGACCCTGACTTCTCTTTTACACACTCCTCTGCCGATTTTGGGTTCCCTGGCTACTAACTGATTCCTTAGCATCTTGAACTATGGGCTGCTAATTACACATGCAGCTTCTCACCTCTCCCAGTAAATTATGACACCATGCTGCAGCTGCCCACCCATGTTTAAGGCCTGGTGGCACAGTGGTTAAATGCCAATACTGCAGTCACAGCACTGCAAGTTCTAACCCAAGGCCTCCAAGGTTCACTCAGCCTTCCATCCTTTCGTAGGCTGGTAAAATGAGTGCCTGACTTGTGTGGCAATTAGCTAACACACATTGGAAACCGCTTAATGCAGTGTAGGTGTGTAAATTGCTATTGCTTAAAAATTTGTAAGCTGCTCTGAGAGGCTTTGTGGCTGAAGAGTGGGATATAAATACCTAAATAACTAAAATAAATAAATACAAATAAATAAATAATATAGTACTGTACATATACATTTGTCCCACATGCACTGTTATCATCTGTTTCCAAGTTGGCTTTGACTTATTATTTTATTATTTATTATTTATATATAGTAGCACCCGTATATCCACTGATTTGCCATCCACGGATTCAATTATCCATGGATGGCAATGGTGGGGTGGGTAGGAGGGCGAGGAAGGGGGAGGTGAGCTTGCTGGGGGGTGGGTTCTGGAACAGCATAGCAGGTGGAGGAGGGACGGAGGGTCAAGCTTGCCTCCCCCCCCCCGTTCTTCGGTGTGGGTTTTGATGGAACAGGGGGAGGGTTCCAGCACATTGGGTGGGCAGGGGAGGGAGGGGTTGAGCTCACATCCCCCTTCCTTCTCTGGAGTGGGGCAGGCTGGAGGAGGGTTCTGGTGTGGCTGGCAGGTGGGGAGGGAGGGAACTCACCTCCCCCCTCCCTTCTCCGGGGTGGGTGTGGGTTCCAATGGGGCAGCCAGCTGGGTGGGGGAAGGGAGGAGGCAAGCTTGCCTCCTTTCTCCCTTCTCTGCAGGGGATCCAGTTGCATGGTGGGGGGGGTTAGAGGGAGAAGGTGGTGGAAGCAAGGATGTTGACTATTATCCATGGAATTCACTATCGGTGGTTGGGCCTAGAACCAACCAACCACAGATACAGGGGTCCTACTGTATTTTATTTATATGCTGCCGTTCTCCCAGAATGGGACCCAAGGTAGCTCAGAACACATAAAATACAATATACAGTTAAAAATATGACAATTAAAAGTTAAAAACAATTAAAATCATGACAATTTAACATTATGTAAAATATATAAAAGTTTAAAAAATAATAAATACAATAAAAACACACCCCAATAAAAAGCCCCTGTGCACACAGACACAGTGACCAGCAGTTTCAGTGTAATCAGAAACTTTATTGGCTCAGAAATCCAGAAAGCATATCATACAAGGTTGTTGCTCAGAATTGAAACTTTCTGTTGGGGTACACTGTTGGAGTACACAAACAGCAAGGAGGTCCAGGAGACGGGATGGCTACACAGTCTGACATGACATTGAGAGAAAGATGAAATGTGAACCTGGGCCCCATCTACACAATAAGAAAAAATATGTGCAAATTCGAATGATCGATCATTCAAATTATGGATAGCCTATACAAACAATCACACATTCGAACAGTTGTACAGATTTTTTGCCAAGATACGTTATTCCTCCCAAACTCTAAAGTCACGGAGTTTATGGGGGATTTGCAGGTCCCCCTTCTGAAAGACACGAATGTATCCAAATGGTCGTATGTACACGTCAGCAATCTTTTGAATACCATTCAGAATTTTTTGTCATGTAGGTGGGGTGTCAGTAACACAGACTCATATGGAGTCAGAAAGAAGAGGGTCCGTGCATACTTGGGTGGTGTTTTAGGGTGATATTTATATGAAACAATTCCTCTGAAGGGATTGATTTTTGAGGTGGAATACAATGTTTCTTGGAGTTTCCCAGGGTTGGACAATGGGTGCTCCTGAAGAGTAAATGATTGCTAATGGGTGCTGTATTTGGAATTGTATAGGAGCAGGCAAGGTTTTTTGTTGGAAGGGAAGGAAGGACGCATTTTATAAGCATCAAGGACTCTGCTATGTTTCAGTGGATTAGTGAATGACTCACCTCCAGGTGTTAAGTTCTGACCTGAATATTTGGTTTTGGGGGATTTCCAAAGGCCCCGCCCTTGGTCATATATGAACCCAGCCTTGGTATTAGGGGATCCATGGCTTATCTTCTAACCATGTGGGTGGCCACAGTAAGCCAAATTATTAAACATATACATTTATTAGATATTCCAAGATGGGGGGCATAAGGGTAGGTAACAGTTCTAAGCCAAAATACCCCTTCAGGACATGAAGTATAGTATAGACCAGTTGTACCTAGTGTAACATACAACATCATGGTAGATCTGAAAGGTTCACACAGTTCAGCTTTCATTGCTTTACATGTGGGTGCTAGGTGGCTGAGGGAGTGAGAGGAGGGAGGGGCCCTTGTGAGGCTAGGGGTTTAGATGCAGATTGAGTGGCAGGAGTGGATTATGAGGTGGCGAGGGAATTTGTATGTGGGTGATGATTGGCTGAGGGAGTAAGAGGAGGAAGGGGATTGTTTCCTAAGTGGTTAATAAGCACACTAGGAAAGGAAACTTACCTAAGAGTTTTATAAATATAGACATTAGCCCCAAATAATACCAAGGTATGCCACTGTGGATGAGACCCTGTCGCTATCTCTTACCCTATCTCCCGATCTATTCCTCAGTCCAACCTTTCTTCATTAAACTCTTCAATGGGCTTGTGTGGTTCTTGTGAGCATGTGTTGTGTGTGTGTGTGTGTGTCCTTTCTGTGTTATTTTCCAATAAAAAGCATTTATTTCACTTTAACCTGGAGTTCTATGCAGTTAGTACTGGTATACACAGGTGCAAAGGTCCCAAAATTACCCACCACTCACAGCATTCTATTTGAGCTATAATAATTCTCCCAGCTAATAATAGATCACAGCTAGGTTCCCCACAGACCCCTCACCTCTTTGGTTAATATTTGCCCATGCTGGCTGCTGACTGTTAATGTGGGCTAGGGGGCATTTATGTAGAGCCCTCACCTCTTTGGGTAATATTTGCCCATGCTGGCCACTGACTGTTAATGTGGGCTAGGGAGCATTTATGTAGCTTCACAGTTAAACTATGTAGTCTTACTGAATATGTAGCAGTTATGGATCCATAACTGCAATGCTGAATGCCAGCCATCATGTTTAAAATCAATTTAAGCAGATGGGATTTGAATGCAGATCTCAGTCCAAAACACTCTCTAATGTACCAGTATTGTCTCTTATTAATATACTGGTTAATTTGTGGGTAAAGCCAGAGCACATGCACAAAAATATAGCCCAAAACAAAAAGAAAGACTTCTTTTTGGATGGTATTTTGTTATTTTTCTTGGGTGGGGAAGAATTGGCATTCCCTTATAAAATGTTCATATTGTTGTTTAAATGTCTCAGTTTGTTAGTACCTAGTTGTGATTAGTTGTGAATTTATTTAGTGATACATTACACTGATTATTTCATGATATGATCTCTAACTGAGTGGGATAACCAACATGACTAATTTAGAATGGAGGGAAGAACATTGGCATCTAAATTGGGAAAGAAAAACAGAATACTAGCAACATCTAAATACCCCCTTGGGAATAACATTCTGTCCTTGTGAAATCGGTAGTTTCATCCCCAAAATTAAACTGTCAAAATATTTTGTTACATCCCCATTGAACTCCAAATTCACATACAAACTGCTCTCCAAAAAGAACTACAAATGCTTTGTTGAGTGAACAATGCAAAAAAAAAAAAAAAAGAAGAAGAAGATCGGGGAAAAATAAGCTATTACATTTAGTTGTAATCCATAGTACAACATATGGATAGGCAGTCTTTTGATAAATCAAGTAGTAGCCAACAATTAGAACAAGCCAGGTATTTGATGGATCTCCCCCGCCCTGCTTTTTAAAGAAAAATGACATGAAAAATAAGAAACATTATTGTTACCAAGCTTCATCACACCTGTTTTTTCTCTAGAGAAAGTGATAAACAGAATAATTTTAGAAATGACTCATTGACATATTTTAATGCGCTGCAAGGTACTGATATTTCTCTTATTTTATAATGTACAATTACAGTGGTTTTCAAATTTTCTACCTCCCGGGAACTCTCTACATTGACAAGTCCACTACAAGTCAAAAGGAACGTAGCAGTTAAGTGCTCTCTTTCCTTGTTTTCTTCAAAAGGGTGGTAGAAAAATGATTTTCCCCCCAAATGCCACAGATCTATTTCTACAAATGCAAATGCATCTTCGGTATCCGAAAGACACTGTTTGTGTAGTTCAGCCTCAGTCTGCTATAAATAGGATACAAGAGACAAGCTTCAGCTGCAGAGCTACAAGTCTCAAAAGAACAGCTACTACAACACAAGACTAGAAACCTGTAAATTTTTTTCCTTCTGATTTGCAAAAACAGCTATCCCATATCAGATGTTGGTTTTCAGATTGTCATCCTCAAGACGTGCTCTGTGTTGCTCTGGTTAAAGTGGAGAATCATTATTTGTTGTTTATAAGAAAACACATTTATAGAACAAATAGGTTTACACCAAGTTGCTTCTCAGATGTATATTGTGTTGCAAGAACTATAACCAATTAAACAAGCCTGGTGATTTGGAAGGAGCAGAGTGTGAATAAGCTACTTTTTGAGGACAATGGTTCACAAAATTCCCCACCCAGAACTGCCACTGGCAAGCTAATGAGGCTGCTTCTTCAATCTGACGACTAGTTGTGACTGATTATGACAAGGCAACAAAAATTATCAGGGGAGAGAAGCCAATGCCTTAATATGGAAAGATCACAATGTTTCAAGCAATCAGTGATTGGAGATAACAGTAGGGGTTTCCCTGCATGTCACTGGTTTTTTCAGTTGGTGAAGATGAACCCCAGAAAAAGCTCAAAAAGAAAGGCAATGTGATGATAATGCAATATATAGCTGCTAGAAACTTGTTCCTCTTATTTTCACATCAAGAAGCCTAACATTACATTGGTTAGCTTCTATGTGAATGTATGCCAGAGAAGCACCATGTGTGTTAAATCCATTCTCAAAATGTATAGGGATAAACTTTTAAAAACATGCAGAGCATTTCTGTAGATCCTCAAGGAGAGTGTGAAGCTTCATCTTAATTGTAGAGCTTGTTTTCCACTTTAACTGCTATGGCAACATCTTACGGAATCCTTGGGCTTGTAGTTAGGGTGCATTAATTAGAATTCTCAGCCAGAGAGCTACAACCCATAGGATTCCACAAGATGTTGCCATGGCTGTTAAAGTGGAATATAATACTATAATTATGCAGTATGAAAGGACCCTCACTCTTCTTTTCATCAAATTACAGCTACAAGCACATGGGATGCTATGGGTTTATATGCAGGTCATCCCCCATAACCATGGGGGATATGTTCCTGATCTTATTGTTATAAGTGAAACCACAGATAATAGCAAAACCTATTAAAATAAAGGACTTCTGGTGCAAACATACCATAGAGTTGCATTGGAGGACCTAGTGATTCCTAGAGACGACACTTCTCTAGGCATTTTCTGGCACAACTCTATGGTACGTCTCCCTATTTTTTTCATCCATGGATAACTGAAACCATGGATATTTGTTCTGCAGATACAGGGGGTGACCTGTTTATAGTGTCTAAATACTTAAAAAGTGTAGCATTTCCTTTCTTCTGTTCACAAATGTGCAGCTGTACATGGGATGCTAGGGGTGCATATGTATATGTAGGACTTTTTCGGATGAGTCTTTTACAGCGCAAGCAGCCTCGTCACGTTGCGAGGCTGCTGCACTGCAGAGCGTCCCTTTCAGATGACGCTCTCCCCTGCTGGTACTCTTGCGTTACCACGGGGACACTGCAGCGTTATATTCGGCGGTTTTCTAATCACGAAAGTTGATCGTGATTAGAAAACTGCTGAATATAACGCTGCAGTGTCCCCGCGGTAACGCAACAGTACCAGCAGGGGAGAGTGTCATCCGAAAGGGGTGCTCTGCAGCGCAGCAGCCTCGCAACGCGACGAGGCTGCTTGCGCTGTAAAAGACTCATCCGAAAAAGTCCATAGTGTCTAAATACTTTTTAAAGTGTGGCATTTGCTTTCCTCTGCTCACAAATATGCAGCGGGAGTGCTTTACAATTTGGTAATGTAAAAGATTCACAGTTAATTCCATGTGACATCTTTTGATACCCAAAGTCTAACATCTTCCCTGTCAGATTCCCTTAATCCTATCTCTCTAGTTTGAAAAAACTGTATGGGGGGGCGGAAAGGAAATGAAAAATAATAATCCTTATAGTAGCTCATGCTACAGTTATTAAGAGAGGGTGAGTATTTTTTAAAAAACAATTTGCCACAGCCCAAGGATAAAGTATTAGTCTTTGTCTTTGATCAATATTTTAAAACTTCACTGCTGATAGAAAGGATGGAGAGCAATTATTGAGCATTACAGTTGACAGGTTATTCAAGGTTCATCATGTTTTTAATTCTTTTCCCCCCTCTTCTCAGCCTTAAAGAAGGTGTTGTGTAATATACTGGCACATATAATAAGTTTTTACACGTGGAATTGGATGGCAGTTTTCTTCCAATTAAAAACTATCAATAAAGATGCATTTGCCACTCACTGCACTGCTTGTGCTGATAGCTTCCATGAGCATGTGTTTCAGCTTCAAATCTTCTCTGTTTAGATGGTGAGCATACCATTGTTGTCTTCTGTCAAACAATGTATTTGTCAAATGATCTGGAAAGGTTCTTGCTGTACTGGAAGAGTCCATTACTAACTGAAATGACCTTCTGTCCTTACTGGAGTCTGAAATCAAAACATACCTTTCAGGCATGCCAAAACCATTGCTTTCCAGGCATCAAGAAGCTCAATTTAACAGATTGGATTTAGTTCAGTTTTAGGAGGAAAAAAGGTAAGAATCATTCCTGATGCTTATCAAAGTTTGTTCAAACTTTTTAAGGCTAGTAGATGCTAAACTGAAAAAAAAAAGGTGGAAAGAAAAATAGCCAAGAGTTTCAGGAGATGATGTTGATGATGATCACCACCACCACCATCATCATCATGATGAAATCAACCAGAATGTGGGCTAGACAAGTTAACTGTTCAATGGATTTGTAATTGGTTGACTGGCCGAACCCAAAGGGTGCTCAGCAGTGGCTCCTCTTCGTCTTGGAAAGATGTGACCAGTGGGGTGCCACAGGGTTCTGTCCTGGGCCCAGTGCTATTCAACATCTTTATCAATGACTTAGATGAGGGAATTAGGGGCATACTTATCAAATTTGCAGATGACACCAAATTGGGAGGAGTAGCTAATACCCTAGAGGACAGGATCAAAATTCAGAATGACCTGGATAGACTGGAGAGCTGGGCCAAAGCTAACAAAATGAAATTCAATACGGAGAAATGTAAAGTACTGCATTTAGGGCGGAAAAATGAAATGCATAAATATAGGATGGGAGAGACCTGGCTGAATGACACTACGTGCGAAAGGGATCTAGGAGTCCTAGTAGACCACAAGTTGAACATGAGCCAACAGTGTGATGCGGCAGCTAAAAAGGCCAATGCAATTTTGGGCTGTATCAATAGAAGTATAGTGTCTAGATCAAGGGAAGTAATAGTGCCACTCTATTCTGCCTTGGTCAGGCCTCACTTAGAATACTGTGTCCAGTTCTGGGCACCACAATTCAGAAAGGATATTGACAAATTGGAGCGTGTCCAGAGAAGGGCAACTAAAATGGTGAAAGGTCTGGAAACAATGCCTTATGAGGAGAGACTTAGGGAGCTGGGTATGTTTAGCCTGGAAAAAAGACGGTTTAGAGGTGATATGATAGCCCTGTTTAAGTATTTGAAGGGATGTCACGCTGAGGATGGAGCAGGCTTGTTTTCTGCTGCTCCAGAGACTGGAACACGGAGCAATGGGTGCAAGCTCCAGGAACAGAGATTCCACCTCAACATGAGGAGGAACTTTTTGACAGTAAGAGCTGTTCGGCAGTGGAACACACTCCCTCGGAGCGTGGTGGGGTCTCCTTCCTTGGAGGTCTTTAAACAGAGGCTGGATGGCCATCTGTCGGGGATGCTTTGATTGTGATTTCCTGCGTGGCAGGGGGGTTGGACTGGATGGCCCTCGTGGTCTCTTCCAACTGTGCAATTCTATGATTCTATGATAAACATTGTAAAGAAGAAAGTAGACTTGAGAAATTTGGGGGAATGCTATTAATCATACATGCATTACTTACAAAAACCCTTTATGTCACATAAAAGTGATGTACACACTCTTGAATTTTTCCACACTCTTTCTTTTGATAACACATAAACAAACATGTATACATGTGAATGTTCTATTGCATGTGAATGTACACAGAGAGAGGGAGAGACTGGCTCTCTTATGCAGACCAAAAAAAAAAAAAAAGCTTCTTATACTGATATAGTAAAACCCGTATCCTACAGCACCAGTAGCAAGAATATAAAGGAATAGTACCTGTGATGGAATTTAGGAGACTATCAGACATGGTGGAACATGTCAAATAGCTATATTCTAAACTGTCAAACTGTGTATTGGGCTAAATACAAAAAGGTACTTGTTCTGGGAATATCCCCATTAATGCCAGTGATACTGCTGGACGTTTTCCCAGAAGATTTAAGGAATGAAGTGGAAGCAAAGCTAGGAGGACAAGACATATTAAGATTAAAGGAATGGATGTAAACAAATGAAAAATAAGAGTAAATCAGAAAAAAGCATTAAGAGAGCAAGATATAACCTGGCTTAAGCTTATACAACTACAGCAGTAGACAAAAAAATGGTAAAAAGAGGGAAGTTGTAGAAAATATACAAAATTTGAAGAATTAATTCTACAAGCTAACCAAGAGAATGCTACTATAAAAGGTATTGCAAGTAAAATTTATAAGATATTAATGGAAAATGAAGATCAGCAAGATTATCTTAAAGTTATATGGGAAACGGATGTAACAACAGTAATAAAAAACCATAGATGGGAGACAATATGGAATATGCACAACTTGAAAACATTATCAGTAAGAATAAAAGAAAATTATTACAATATAGTATGGAGGTGGTATCTAACTCCAGTATGAATGAATGAAATAGATAAACAGCACTCAGCACAGTGATGGACAGGATGTCAAGAACTGGGAACGTACATTCATATGTGGTGGCATTGTAAATATGTCCAGGGATTCTGGCAAATGGTAATGAAGGAGATAAATGAGATAACAGAGATAAATATACCTTTAAGCCCTGAAATAACGTTCTTATCAATTTGTGATAAAATACAAGAATCTCAAGCTATGAAGGATTTACTTAGAAATTTCTTGACAGCAGCAAGATTAATAATAGCAAAGAAGTGGAAACACAAGGCAACTATCAGATAGAGGAATGGTACAGTGAAGTATGGGATTTAGCAATCAATGAGAAATTAACATGCAGTATCAAAGGAAAAAAAAGGAATGGTTATTAAGAAAGATTTTGGAAATATTTAGAATTTAGATATTTAGAATTTGTATTAATAAAGGGGAGAGGGAACAAACCAGTGTTGGAGACAATGAAATTCTGGAAAGAGGGAACAAACCAGTGTTGGAGACAATGAAATTTTGGAAAGAGGTATGAATGCAAGGTGGACGTCTCAGGGTGGAGGGAATCACTTATATAAATATTTGCTATGTTATTATGTTAAGAATGAATATTGTGACATGTTTATTCTCTCTCTCTCTCTCTCTCTCTCTGGCTTTTCTTTGCAAACGAAGATTCAGAAAGGACTCATCCCATGCTTTGTGCAAGTGCGCTGATGATTAAAAAGGCCAATCCGAGATAAACAAGTCCGGTTGCAGAAAGCACAGCAGAGGTCTCCTTGGGTGATGTTTCCGGGTTGTGATTCTTTCTGCATTGTCGTTTCTCTTCAAGACTTGTTTGGCGTGAGTTCTCAAATAAGGCTACAGCATTGTGGATAGTGCGTCTCCAGGCCTCCTGATGTGAGGCCATGGTGGACTATTGTTGGTGATCAATTTGGCCGAGCCTGAGATGTTGCTTCAGGGAGTCCCTTTATCGCTTTTTTGGAACGCCCCTCTTACGCTGACCCATGGCAAGTTCACTGTAGAGTACAATTTTTGGGAGGTGATGGTCCTCCATCCTAGAAACATGCCCTGCCCAGCGCAGCTGTGTTATTGTAGTCTATGTATTAATTTGTATGGTTTATTTCTGTTAGTTTTAATATTAAAAAATAAAAAATATATATACAAAAAAAAACTGTGTCAGAAGAATAGAAGAACAGAAAGGGTGATCTTATCAGACACCCATGTCCACCTGCCATTCTGGGGGCATAGCACTGCTGCAGAGGAGGTTTCCCTTTCGTATTGATGGTGAGAAGCCACTAATACAAAGAGTGGCTACTCATGGCCACGCTACAACCCAGGGACACTGAAGGATGACATTGTCTGATAATCTCGCCCCTTCCTGTTCTTCTCACAGCCTTCTGCTGCTATTTTTGCTACATCTAATAATCTCCGAAAACATTAGGAAAAATTAGCCCTTTCCTTGTGATTCTTTTTAAAATTGCCATCAAGATTATAACTCAAAGCATGCTGTAATGATTTCAGTGCTGGATGAGGACTCTGATAGATCATGGTTCAAAATACCTCTTAGCCATGGAAACCCACGGAGTGACCCTGGACAAGTCATCCTCTCTCACCTTAAGAGGAAGGCAATGGCAAACCTCTTCTGAATCAATGATTCACATTTATGATTTATGATTCAGCCCCATGATGATCACAGCCAATCAACGGCTTTATAGTGAACTAGATGGTGACATGAAAGGACAAATTTGATCACTTTTGGCTACATTGTGCTAAAATGTCTGAAGGTTCATGAAGTCAGTTCAGGAGTAGATGATGCTTAATAGGCAAACACAACAAAGTAACTGAAGTAGGTGGGTGAGGCTGCCAGTAAATGTTAATGAATATTTGGGGAAACGTCTCTGCTGCTTTACTCTGTACCATCATGGGAATGGCTGCATTTGTGGGGCTGTGGCAGAAAAAAATGGGTTTGGGAGGTGTAGGTACATGCTGGAGAGATGCCTCCTGAAGCAGAATCTCAGCCCCCATGTTGCAAACACTGAGAGTTGCATGGATTGCTGAAAAATAGTTTATAAATCTGTGCTGTGCCTGCGCAAGTATAACGATAGAATGAATATTTGAAAATATTTGAAAAATGGTCAGAACATAGGTTCCGGAATCCTAGATTGTCTAGTTAGTTAAGGGGATATGACTAAGTAACATTTCCTGCCTCCCAGCCCACCACAGCTTATGGAGCTTCTTGGCCTGATCTGGGAGCTGGTTCTTAAGGTAGATTGGAGACTGCTGACTGTTAAGGTGGGCTATGACTATGTAGGATTAGTAAATATTGAACAGTTACAGATCCATACATCTAGGTTACAAATCCATAAGTGCACTACTGAATTCCAGCGGGGGGGGGGGTTTCCCCAAATGTTGAGAAACTACAACAAGAAAATTTTTGCAAGAATCTTCACAGTCTGATGCTTATTCTGCACAAAATTTGAACTTGGTTGATTCACACAGAAAGCAGCATTTTCTGTGCAGTACACAGAACAGCATTCAGGAATATTATTTTCCGTGCAGAAAAGCTGTTTCTTGTGTGAATCAACCATGTGCAGATTTTGTGTTGACTAGGTCAGGAAATGTGAATAGGCTTCAAAAGCTGCCTAGTTTTCAAAGACTTTCTTGCAGTGGGGAAATTTTCACTAAAACTACTTGTTGCTTCATTCCAGAAGAAATTTAGTGAAGAATTGCATCCCTACACAAATATTATGCCAGGGGAACAGGGTTGTGTTTGGAAACTTCTGCAAGATCATGTTGCAAAAGAAATGCCTGCTCTTCATTGCTTTAAGCACCAGTTGTATCTAGTGCTAATGCATTCTTTGCCAAGAAAAAAAGACCATCCATAGTCAGCAATTTTTCCAAGTTTGTGATGCAGTCTATATGACAATCATTCATAAGCTAATGATTTCAGAGAACTATAACAGCATTACACTAGAACAAATTGAACTATATTGAAGAGAACACTATATCGGTAGAAGCCATTGTCTCAAGTTACAAAGTTATAATTTTCCAAATTCTTTGACAGCCACCCTGATTGTGCAGTCTTGGGCAAAAGTGACAAGACTTCTGCAAAATATCACTCACTCAAGATTTGTATTCCTGACACATTTCATGGGGTTGGGGGAGGACTATTAAAATTTATATAGTCAGCAAATACTATTCTGCAGTCATTTCAGAAGAAATTATGTCACTTCAAAATTGTGGTAATTTTCAAACCATTCTTGAAGAAGCAAGTCTAAACACTTCCCATGAAGGATCATGCAAATGAAATAAGAACATTGCCAAAATAAGCCCAGCTCTTGCAAACAAAATGTGCAATGTATGAAGGCAATGTTGTCCAGGCTGTAAATGAGATGATGAGACTTTTAAGAGAATATATTTCAGTGCAATTGATAGAATGCAAGGTGAAATAGCAGCTCAATTTCATGAAAGGTATATGTGCACAGCAGATGCCCGCCTTGTTGGAGCAATGACACCAGTTTAGGCTGATTGGTCAAACTGAAACAGTTCACAGTATGGCATCAAATAGGACCCATCGTCTGCAAATCTTGAGTATTGTGATGGCAGATTACTTGTTCATATGATTGCATCCTCATTGTGTAGTTTTTTGGGGTTTTTTTTTGCTTTGGCATGTGCTTCTTTGTTTAGATTCCCCCTTCCTCCTCAAAATTGACTGAAATTGTCCCAGATTGATATTTAAGAGGGCCTCCACCAGAGTAAACATCATTTAATTCCACCCAATCACTATTTTTGGTGGGGGGAGCTCTATTCACTCATTTGTTCTCTGTTTGGATGGCTAATTCATGGACAGATGAAACACCTGCTATTCTAGATGTGGCCATCACATCCCCTCTTATATCTCTGTGTTTGGTAAATGTATGAATGAGGAGCTGGGTGGATTCTCTTGCAATCTTCTCCATCTGATAAACAGTTGTGCATGACCAGAGGTTTTGACTACATTGCAGAATCTAGACATGTACAGCAACCCTCCCCCATCAGACCTTGTGAAGTAGAAGCAGCAAGTACAGAATGATATGACAAAGGTCAAGGTCAGAATGTCTTGCTTTCCCTCCATGTGTTGATCCAGCACGGATAGGACTAAAGAATGAATAGGGCTTATGCCCCAAATCATCAGTAATTTCACATTCATTATTATAATAAATCTATATAGAATCACAGAATCACAGAGTTGGAAGAGACCTCAAGGGCCATCC
Source organism: Gambelia wislizenii (assembly GCA_030847615.1). Taxonomy (NCBI): domain Eukaryota; kingdom Metazoa; phylum Chordata; class Lepidosauria; order Squamata; family Crotaphytidae; genus Gambelia; species Gambelia wislizenii. Next base: position 308,672,637 of record JAUMIR010000004.1, on the reverse strand, counting down.
AGTCCAACCCCCTGCCATGCAGTAAAACACAATCAAAGCATTCCTGACAGATAACCATCCAGCCTCTGTTAAAAAAAAACTCTGAGGCAGTGTATTCAACTTCCGAACAGCTCTTACTGTCAGGAAGTTCTTCCTAATGTTTAGGTGGAATATCTTTTCCTGTAGTTTGAACCATTGCTCATGTCCTAGTCTCTGGAGCAGCAGAAAACAAGCTTGCCCCACCCTCAGTATGACATCCCTTCAAATATTTAAACATGGGTATCATGTCACCTCTCAACCTTCTCTTCTCCAGACTAAACACGCCAAGCTCCCTAAGCTGCTCCTCACAGGACATGGCTTCCAGACCTCCCACCATCCTGGTCGCCCTCCTATGGACACGTTCCAGCTTCTCAATATCCTTCCTGAATTGTTGTGCCCAGAACTGGACACAGTATTCCAGGTGAGGTTTGACCAAAACAGAATAGAGTAGCACTATTACTTATCTTGATCTAGACACTATACTCCTATTAATGCAGCCTAGAATTGCATTGGCTTTTTTAGCTGCTGCATCACACTGCTGACTCATGTTCAGCTTGTGGTCCACTAAGATGCCTAGATCCTTTTCGCATGTACTGCCATCAAGCCAGGTGTCACCCATCCTATATCTGTGCATTTCATTTTTATTGCCCAATGTAGTATCCTACATTTCTCTCTGTTGAAAATCATTTTGTTAATATTGGCCCAGCTTTCTAATCTGTTGAGATCATTTTGGATTCTCATCCTGTCCTCTGGGGTATTAGCTACCCCTCCTAATTTTGTATCATCTGCAAACTTGATAAACATACCCTCTATTCCCTCATCCAAGTCATTGATAAAGATGTTGAATAGCACTGGGTCCAGGACAGAACCCTATGGCACCTCACTAATCACTTCTCTCCAGGATGAAGAGGAGCCATTCGTGACTACCCTTTGGGTTTGGTCAGTAAACCAATTACAAATCCACCTGACAGTTGCATTTTCTAGCCCACAGATTACTAACTTTTTTGCAAGAATATCATGGGGGACCTTGTCAAAAGCCTAACTGAAATCAAGATACACTACATCCACTACATCCGTTCATCTATCAAGTTTGTAACTCTATTAAAAAAAAAAGGGATAAGATTGGTCTGGCATGACTTGTTTTTGAGAAATCCATGTTGACGTTTTGGATCTCAGCATTCTTTTCTAGGTGGTTACAGACTGTCTGTTTAATGATCGGCTCTAGAATCTTTCCTAGTATTGATGTTAGGCTGACTGGGTGGTAATTATTTGGGTCTTCTTTCCTCCACCTTTTTTAAAGATGGGAACAACATTTGCCCTCTTCCAATCTCCTGGGACTTCTCCTGTTCTCCAGGAATACATGATATCTGTTAGAGAAAGGAAACATCTGCTAACAAAAGACATAACCTGAATCCCACTGATTGTGCAAGCAGTGTTGAAGGAAGGCATGGAGTTAATCTTCTGTGCTGCTATGATTGTTTGAATTGACCACTAGACTTTGGAGATTACCAGACAGGAACGCAAAACGTGTTCCTGTTCCACAGTCTTCAATTCTGCCCATGTTCTTGCTCAATAGCCCTCCCCAGCACACTTACCTTGTCTCACATTTTAAGGCAGTCCAGTAATGAACAGAGCTCTAACAGAGCTCCATTCACTTCCTGGACTGAAATCCTGTCCATTCTCATGAGAAAACATGAGTGTAGGAAATTAAAAATAAAAAGTAAAATACACACACACACAAAAAAGTTACACCAAGCACAAAAACACACTTCAAAATTTGCAGGTAACCCAGGGAGGGTCATAAAAATGTGTCACTTACCTGGATCTCCCAATCTCACACAGAAGTGTTTGTGCTGGACTGCCCATTGTCACTGCATTCCTGATAGTTAAATGGCCCAAGGTTTCACACACTGACAATGCTGGCACCAAATCACAATGGGGGATCTATTGACAGCTCAGCCCTTCAATAGAAAGAAATGTCATAATGACTCCAGCAGAACGCAAAAGGACATCATTGTCTGATATTGGTATCCTTTTGCATTCCTCTGGTGTCATTATGGCACCACATTAGCCTTGTCTGATAATCTCCTTTCTCTTGTTTGAGAAATGAACTGTAGTAATAACAACAGTAGGAGCAGTATGCTTTTGTCTCTGCTGACAAAAAGAAGCAATATTTTAGCTTATGTCAAGATCAGTAATGGCAATCCACAAAAATGATGGACATGCAATACATGTTCATAGCACACTGTGAAATATAGATTTTTTTTAAAAGGAAATGAACCATACGCTTCTGATTCTAATTTTATTGACTCATTCCAATTAGTTTATACGTGATGTGGTTGTGTTTTACCATCTGCATAAAAGGGTTTGGTAAAGAAAGGAGGGGGAAACACATAAATTATTCAAATTGGAAAAATGTTCCCTGAAAATTAGTTCTGATGACAAATGCTGTTTGTCTTTGTTTACAAATGTTGTGCATATTCAAGATATTTTATCCTGAGGGAACCAGGATTTTCCTATAAGATTTAATGCACTGATTCTGTAAATATTGTAGGAAGATCTGAGATAACAGCTGAAAATATCCTTAGGCACAATCTGGAAGAAATAACCATACTTGCATCTATGTGTAGTGAATATTCAAAGCACATGGTAAGATTTTCACATCCCCCTAGCCACTCCAGAAAGTAGAATCTTCTATTGCCTAGTAAATTCATTCACATGTAGGACAAGTTCAAAGTGACTCCTTGTGAACTATGATTAAACATGCTGGAGGCTCTCTTTTGATTCCTAGCTCTTCCTTCAAGCTGCATTGATCACCGTGGGATTTATAGTGCAATCGTATGTGTGTGTGTGTGTGTGTGTGTGTGTGTGTCTGTGTGTGTTTGTGTGTCTGTGTGTGTTTACTCCATTGCTCAAATCAGAATGGAGAAAAAACCCAGAGGAGGTTAATGAAATACAAAATCCCCACATCCCCCAGCTTCCCCTGATTGTCTTAAAATAATACTAGGGGACCACAAAACACAAGAACACATACACCCTTGGTAATCTGAATGCTGGAGTATTCATTATCTCTCACTATATTCAGTTGAGCTTGTTCTCAGATGTGTATTTAAGACTGGAGGGTACCATTCCATATATTTATGCAGGTTTGGGCCCATGTGGACTAATTTTAACTTGAATATAACTCCATAATATTGACAACTAATGCGTAACGAACAAACCTGGAAGCTGCAAGACGGCGAAGGAATGGCAGAAGGGGTGAAAGTGAGTTTTCAGATCCAGGAAGCTAAAAGGCAGGAATGATGTTCTCTTGAGATATGATGCAAGGGCAGAAGATTTTTGTCATAGGGTTGACTTGTGCTTCCAACTGTATCTATCAGTACATGAACTGAGATATTACTCTTAGGTTTGGGGAAAAAACAAAGTATAAATAAAGTTGATAATGATGATGATATAGACAAGCCATAAATCTCCAATGATAGAGGAAACCAAATTTGAGCCTGTGCTCCCTACTGAAATTCTACACCAGTGCTTCTTAAGCTGTCTAATATAAGGGACCAGCAATTATTTTTTCCCAGTATGTCAGGGACTGCTGCAGTATTTCAGCTCATTGACTAGAAACATTATTTCTTTCGAGGTAACTCACCAGGAACTGGAAGCCAATGGCGCCAGACTGCCACCAGGTCCTGGACCACAACTTTGAGCAGCGCTGTTCTAAACCACTTGAAGAACTTCATTGTAAGTAACTTTGTTACTTAATTGCTATGCTTAGAATGTTTCTTGCTGGAAGCCACAGGATTTGTCCCTTCTCTTCCCCCAGGGTTGGTCTTGACTGCAGTGAATTAGGCTTAGATTATATTGATGAATTGATGCCAGCCTGTAAAATATTGTTCCCTTCTTTCCTTCTAATTCTTGTTTTGAACAAGGCCTCTGTGACTAGTTCAGATGAATCCCAAACCAAACAGAACTGATTTGGACAAGCTCTAAATTGGATCAGCTTGGTCTGATTTGGTTTTAGGGAAGATCAAAATGATCCATAGTAATTCAGACTAAGCCAGAGAGAGCCCTCTCTGTCTGGCTTTTCTTCGCAAACAAAGATTCAGGGAGGACTTATCCCACACTTTCTGCAAGCATGCTGTTGACTAAAAAGGCCAATCCAAGATAAACAAGTCCGGCTGCAGAAAGCACAGCAGAAGGTCTCCTTGGGAGATGTTTCTGGGTTGTGATTCTTTCTGCGTTGTCATTTCTCTTCAAGACTTGTTTGGCGTGAGCTCTCAAATAAGACTGCAGCATTGTGGATAGTGCGTCTCCATGCCTCCTGATGTAAGGCCAGGGCAGACCATTGTTGGTGATCAATTCGGCTGAGCCTGAGATGTTGTTTCAGGGAGTCACTGTATTGCTTTTTTGGAGCGCCCCTCTTACACTGACCCATGGCAAGTTCACCGTAGAGTACTATTTTTTGGAGGTGATAGTCCTCCATCCTAGAAATGTGCCCTGCCCAGCGCAGCTGTGTTCTCAATATCATGGCCTTAATGCTGGTGATCCCTGCTTGCTCAAGGACACCAACATTCGTCACATAGTCAGTCCCGTGTATATTTAGGATTGTGTGTATACAGCGCTGATGAAAGCATTTGAGGAGTCATAAGTGTTGGTGATAGGTGCGGTATGGGTTATGTTTCAGACCCATAAAGGAGAATAGACAGTACAATGGCTCTATACACATTGATTTTTGTGCTTCGCCTCATGTGTTTATTACTCCAGACTCTTCTGTAAAGTCTTCCAATTGTGCTATATGCCTTTGCTAATCTGTGATTGATCTCTTTGTCAATCTTGGTATCTGAGGAGATGATGTTTCCCAGGTAGGTGAACTGCTGAATGGACATAAGCACAGATTTGCTGACGGCAATGTGGGATGGTGGTGTTTGTCCTGTGGTGCAGGCTGGTAAAGAACTTCTGTTTTCTTCAGGTTGACTTCCAGCTCAAACAGCTCTGCAGCTGTTGCAAAGCAGGATGTTAGGTGCTGCAGAGCTGCTTCTATGTGGGCAACAAGGGCAGCAGCATCAGCGAAGAGCAGCTCACCGACTAGATAGTTTAGAGTCTTAGTACGAGCCCTCAGATGGCTTAAGTTAAACAAGCTTACGGTAACATATATAGATGCCGTCTTCTTCTTCGAGCTCTGCCATAGCCCTTTGAGCATCATGCTAAAGAAGATTGTAAATAAAGTTGGAGCAAGAACATAACCTTGCTTCACTCCATTAGTTATTAGAAAGGGCTATGAAAGAGCATCACTATATCTTACTTGACTGTGCTGGCCCTCCTGTAGCAAGATAATCATTTTAAGGAATATGGGGGGACATCCTAGTCTTTCCAGGATCTGCCACAGACCTTTTCTACTCACAGTGTCAAAAGCTTTGGTGAGGTCGACAAATGTTACATAGAGACCCTTGGACTGATCTCTACATTTCTCTTGCAGTTGTCTAATGGCAAATACCATATCTGTAGTACTGCTATTGGCTCTGAAGCCACATTGGCTTTCAGGAATAAGTTCTTCTGCAATAGCAGGAACTAATCTGTTCAGGCGTATCCTTGCAAGGATTTTTCCAGCAATAGAGAGCAATGTTATGCCCCAATAGTTTGAGCAGTCGGATTTTGCTCCTTTCTTCTTGTACAAGGAGATGACTGTATCTTGGAGATCTGATGGCAGTTCCCCTTTTCCCCATTATTTCATAAGGAGTTCATAGAATTTATCATGGAGTACATGACCTCCATGTTTCTAAACTTCAGGTAGGATTCCATCAATCCCAGCTGCCTTGCTGTTTTTCATCTGCTGTATGGCATTAAGGGTCTCTTCCAAAGTGGGAGCTATGTCCAATTCATTTTTCATCGGTTTTTGCATCATATGTTGGATAGCTGAGCCTTGGATTATTCGGTTGGCACTGAAGAGACTTTGAAAATGTTCAGCCCATTGATTCAGGATGGAGGCTTTATCAGTAATTAAAGTTTGACCATCTGTACTGTATAAGGAGCTTTGGACCTGATGAATAGGTCCAAACACTGCTTTAAGAGCTTCATAAAATCCTCTAAGGTCACCCAGATCTGCACAGCATTGTGTCTTTTCTGCTGTATTGATCCACCACTTGTTCTGCATGTCTCGGAGTTTTTGTTGAAGTCTACTACATGTGAGATAGAAAGCTGCTTTTCTTACATGGCAAATTGGCTGGGTGAGGTATGCCTGGTGAGCAGTTCTCTTCTTTGCCAACAGCTCCTGGATCTCTTGGTTGTTTTTAATCAAACGAGTCTTGATTTTTCTTGTGTGAGAACCCAAGGGATTCTTCTGCAGACTGGAGGATACTGTTTTTGATATGTTGCCAAAGCGCTGTAAGAGAAGCATCTGTAGGATGGTCTCCAAGTTTGGTTTGGAGATTTGCCTGGAAGTTGTCTCTCATAGTAGCTTGTTGAAGATCATTGACCTGGAGTCTCTTCTTTAAGATGCCACCCTCTTAGGTTTGAACTTAAGATGAAGATTTAGTTTACATCTTACGAGGTGATGAGCTGTTTGGCATTCTGCACTGGGCATCACTCAGGTATGACGGACATCATGAATGTTTCTCTGGCAGACTAAAATATAGTCAATGAGGTGCCAATGTTTGGATCGGGGATGTATCCATGTTGTCTTCAAGCTATCTTTCTGCTGAAAGGTAGTGTTTGTAATAGTCAGCTGTTGTTCTGCACAGAACTCTAGCAAGAGGCATCCATTATCATTGCAATTTCCAACACCATGCTTGCCTAAGACAGCTTTCCAGGTTTCACAGTTATTTCCTACTCTGGCATTGAAGTTACCAAGGATAATAATTTTATCTTCTACAGGGACTTTTTGTATGAGTTGGTGTAGGTCTGTGTAGAATCTGTCTTTCTCTACAGGGTCGGCTTGCATAGTTGGGACATATATACTAAAAGAGAACATGTGGGAGGCGTAAGGAAATAATGTGATCAGTGTGTCCTGTTGACAAGATTTAGAGTTTGGAGGCAATGGTGTTTTTAATCATAAAGCCTACTCCTGAAAGATGTTTTTAAGTTTTGGGTTTGCCAGACCAGTAAAGTGTGTATCCGGCACCGTGTTCTTTAAGGCTTCCTTCCTCATGGAGACAAACTTCACTAAGAGCAATGCCAGAGACTGAAATATCAATGTGTCATCAACAGGAACATGAAAGGAAAATGCAAAGGTGGTATAAAACAGAAGAGGGAGTGGGTTTTGCTAACTAGTAGCTCTGACATGCAGTATGGGGAAAGAATTTCACCAGTACTCTCCAATCACAGTACTTCACGGTGAGGGAGTATATTGTGTGCTTCTTGAAAATATATACAAAAAGTTCTCTTATTTCTCTTCATTAATTTTGCAGATTTATCTGATAATAGCAAGCTATTGGAAGAGCAGTGTGGTGAGTATTTCAATTAATCCTAACTTCTTTAAATGGTGCTCTTTTGGTGCAGTTCTTCAACTGTAAAACTTGGGGATTCTCTAAGGATTATAAGGAAGATACCTCCAACTCTGTGGGGATTTTACCAGGATAAAAGCAGAATGAATCGACAGGATTCAGAACTCAGCTGAATACAGATGTCTTTAAAAATGGTGCTTTGTTTGTGGTTCTGGCTTTTTAAAAAAATAAAATAAGCAAAGCTCACTACTACAAAACCTTTAAATTCTGCAATTACCCAATTCCTTGCAGCCTATTGTGTCTTCAAATTTCATGTGCGTGTCAAGAGAGAAAAAACATTACAGTTGTTTTGTTTTCCTAATGCATGGGTGCCTTAGAATGGGAGAGCTCTCAATTCAGATTCAGGGTCTGAATTGGATTAGATCCAGATCAAGCCAGACTGAATTAGGGCTGGGTATAACTCACTCACCCTGGAAGGCTAGTCTGGCCCCCTTCCTTCTCTCCTTCCAACAGCAGGTAAAGGCCTTTTTTATTTGAGCCAGCATTTGGTAACTGGCTATGCAAAAAAATCTTAATGGGGCATGTATGCTGCATTTTTATTGTTCTTGTCATGGTTTTATTTTTTATATTGTTTTAGAGTATTTGATGTTTGAATATGGTAGCATTTTCAATGTGTTTTAACTGTTTTCTATCAATGTTTAACTTACATGCCTTGTTTTAACTCATATGTGATCCATCTTGTGTCCCAAACGGGAAAAAGGTGAGATAATTAATTAATCAATAAAATAATTATTTGTCCCAATTCCCTAACCCAGTACTCAATAGTTCCCACTCACCCTCCCATTTTGATACAGTATGAGATTAGCTAGACCCTTTGGATTGTATTAAATTCCTCCCTCCCTTTTGGACCCAATTTGTTTGAAGTGGTGATACCACCAAAGAAAATTCATTGAAAAACTCCTTGTACAGATAGATTTCTGTTCAGGTTTATATATTAAAATAGATTTATAATTTAATTATAATACTAATGATATATAATACTCTTTTTTAAAAATAAATAAATAAATCTGTAATAAAGCACAGTTACCAAAAGCAAAACAAGTAAGAGAGCCAGCATGGTGAAGTAGCTTGAACATTGGACTATGACTATGAAGATCAAGAGTCAAATCCCCACTCAGACAGGAAAACCCACTGGGTGGTCTTGGGCTAGTCACATTCTCTCAGCCTCAAAAGAAAGCAAAGGCAAGCCCCTTCTGCACAAATCTTGCCAAGAAAAATCCACGATACATTCACCTTAGGGTCACCATAAGTCAAAAATTACTTGAAGACACCCAATAACAAATCCAAAACAAACATGCAATAAAATATCACAATTATGCATATGTGTTTGAGGCCATGACTGTAGTCCTATTCATACCTAGGAGGAACATCTGTTGATACTTATTTCTGAGAACATAAGTTCAACCAGTATGTGACCTTGAACTTTAACAGAAGATCTTCAGCCAAATAAATCCAATCTTTGGCTGTTAATTAGAAATGCAGTCTTGCAAAGAAGTGCTACCATTTAAACTGCTAGCGTGCGGAAGGAAACCCATCCAAAAAGAAAGAGGAAGAAAAGGAAAATAGCATCCAGTCTCTGTTTCACTTTCTCTTATCAACCTCTGACTTGCTCTGTTGTGTCAGAAACAACAGGCAAAAAGCTAAAAGACTTGTTATAATGATATTATTTACTTGCCAGAGTAAGTAGTGTCTGTCAGTTACTCTAGTTCTCCAGCATCCTCACTCTTGCTCTGGAGAAAGAAGAGGGGAAAGGGGACCAAAACTGAAGGGCCCTTTCACACCACACAATTATAATACTAGGGGCCCATCTACACGAGAGAAAAAAACCAGAGTACCTCATGGTGATGGCATTTCGCAACAGCAGCGATGTGTCTTAACAGATTTTCTGGCCTCAGAAGCCCCCATAAACCTTACATGCCAGATAGCAGCTGCAAGTGATTTACTCAAGTTAGTTCTTTGTTGCCACCAATTTTTTTAAAAAATGTCTTCCAAGGTGTGCTGGAGTGATACAGTGATTTTCTTATTTAACAGGAAAGCAAAACCAAAAATAACCACCCTGTTTAATCTCCTTAGCAATTGCTCACTAAGGCAAAAATCCAACATGGCACCAGTGGGCGCTTGCCCTGTTAGCAAGCCCTGCCCCTGCTCTCACCCGGCCAGCCAGCTTTGTGCTTCCCTTCAAATCAGTTGTCATTCGATTGTCCTAATGAGCAGGAGTCTGTACCCCCTCGCTGTTTTAAAAAGTATGGGAAAAGCCGCAAAGGCTTTTCCTACATTGTTTTTCCTGTTTTGGGCCCCCCTCCTTTTGAATTGTGTGGATTTATGTGGGATCCCATTTAGACAGATAGGATTCCCAGCGAATTCCATGAGTGTTTTCTTGAACGTTTAGACAACCCCTAGGATTCTTTCACACTACTCAATTATACCATGTTCACACTACACAGTTATAGTACTAGGATTACACTTGGTAACATCTTATGGAATCTTGCAATTTATATTCTGGGGAGGCACTAGAGCTTTCTGTCTGAGAATTCTAAACACCCCTCCCTACATTGCAAATCCCAGGATTCCATAGGATGTTGCTATAGCAGTTAAAGTGGAATCATAGCACTATACCTGTGAAAGTATTCCAGGTCTCTGGTTTTTCCTTTCCACTACATCACTGACTGTATGGACCTTTTCAGACAGGGGGAAAAAACCCAAGGAGGTCAGGAGAAGAGCAGAGCTGTTTCGCTTACAGAGCCCCATTTCAAACAGCCCCATCCTCCTCCCGACTTCCTCCTGACCTTCCCCCGTGCTGCGGGCACCGCTTTTTATTGACAGAGGTTCTCTGTCAATAAAAAGCAATGCCAGCGACATGGGGGGAGGTCGGGAGGAGGTCAAGAGGAAGATGGGACTGCTCAAAATGGGGCTCTGTAAGAAAAACAGCCTCATTCTTCTACCAACCTCCTCAGGTTCCAACCCCCCTTCTAAAAAATGGAAAGCAGATAATTTTCTGCACATCATGCAAGAATCTCCCTTGAAATGGTGTGTCTCTGTTGGAGAACATTCTTTAATCAGGTCACAGCAGGCAGAACCCATCTTGGGAAAGACTGGAAGAAAGTGAAGTCATGAAGTGAACACCCAGAAGGTTGTTGATCTGCTCCCTTTTTATTAGCCATGGTGGCTAAAACTGATAGGAATTCATATCTGGGAACCCAAGCTTAGCATAAGCAATGCATTTCATACATTGCTAGTCAGTGTGCATTTCTCCATTTTTACACTATGGCTTCAATTCAGTCAGCCCTTAGCATAGCTTAAAGAACTGCATGCAGACATATGTCATTGCAGTGCTACACAACCTCCATACAGAATAGGAACATAGAGCAACACACATATACATAAGCTTGAGTTGCCGCCAACAGCCAAACCACAATATGCAAAGATGCCAGAGGCAAAGGGGCAGTGTCATAGGGCAGGAAGACCTACTTCATTGCAATGCAGTGCAACCCAAATATGCAAGTCACTGTGAAGTTGATTGGGGGAAAAAACACAGAAAACCTATGCAAGTCTCTGTTTGTACATCTTGGGAGAAAGGTGGGATATAAATTCATTCATTGAATCAAGCAATCATGTCCTGACCTCCTGAATGTGCATTGTGAAGCATTGTGGTCTGCAGTCCTTCACTTCCATGATTGCCTGCTGAATTCCTCCATTACTCAAAGGTGATTTCTCCATTGGTATACATTACTTCCTGAATTCAGGCCTTCATACATTCAAAGGCTGCTATCCTGTCATATGCACACCCAGGTCTTGTCTATACAGTCAAAATAATACGAATGAAATGTGAATGTACAGTGATCCATTCATATGGACATTTGCATAAATATGTGTCATTTGGAAGGGAGGCAGCAAAGTACACCCCAAAGTCCATGTGTGTCGGGTCCGGGGCTACATCTGGATTTTTTTTAAAAAGCTCAATACGACATGCAAATGTACGATCATTGGAACACTCACATTTACACAGATATGAAAAGACAGTGGAATCTGATTGGCTGGACAAGCATGGGGGTGGGGTATAAAACAGGGAAAGCAGCGGCAGCCATTTTTTTATTTTTTATTTTGTAAATATGAACTCTCACTTGTGCGCACCAAAAATAAATTGGTGGCAGCAGATTTAAAATCACAAGTAAATCACTCACAGCTGCCATCTTGGCTAGGAGGTCAGGCAGAGTTTAGGGGGATCTTTTGACCATGAAGACAGATTGCATCATTGATAATGACTGCTTTTTCAGGTGTGTTCATATTTCCCCCCTCGTATAGAAACCTAAACATTCTTACATGTGGATATGCTTTTTTAAAAGTACTGCAGCAGTTGGTATTCCCTTCCTCTGAAGCACCCAAAGCACCCTCCCCAGACATACTGAAATGCCTCTGAATATTAAAATCATAAAGTTGGAAGAGACCACAAGGGTCGTTCAGTCCAACCCTCTGCCATGCAGGAAAGCCCCCTATACAACCATTTTATGCATCATGGGAGGCAGACAGGATCTGCTGTGTCTGCTACATCCACATGACAAGGCATGAAATGATTACATCAGTGCCGATATCCACTGTGATCCTCTGGAGGTCTCATCACAGTAATCAATTCACATCTGGCTATGGGGATATAGCCAGGTGCACTTGCAATCCTGCTTGCTCTCCATCAGGTACAGAACAGCCATGGGGGTGGCTACAGAGGCTTTTCTGTAAACCAGGTAACTGGTAGTGCCACCTAGCATAGGTCTGTATGTGTACCTACTTTGTACAATCTTCTCCATGAAGTCCAGAGAATGTGCAAAGTATTCCTACACATTCTCCATATAGTCCACACTGATTGACACATACACATCTTCCAATTGAGGCTAGGACTTTTTAAAAAGAAGTTGGAAGGGATCCCAAAAGCCATGTTATCCAGCCTCCTGGCTATGCAAAAATCTATTGCTAAAGCATCCCTGAGGGGGTCACTATGTAACTTCTGTTTAAAAACCTCCAGTGAATAAGAGTTTGCCGTCTTAAATCCTGTTGAAACAGTTGGCAATTCTGAGTAAATATGCTGATAGTTAAGAGTACTATTATTTTTGTTGAAATGGATAAAATTTTCCTAGTCAGGGCAAGACTGCAGATCTATGCACAATTTCTCAGAAGTATATATCATCAAAATATGTGGGACTAATCCAAAATCTGGATAACTATATAAACAGTTGACTTGCACATCTCGCTGCTGCAGGATTTATATCTGCATACTTGCAAATCATCTTTATTAGGTTATTAAGGTATTATTCATCATTTATGAATGTGATTATTGATTTACTAATGCAATATGTTCATCGTGCCTGACTCAGAAAAAAAAATATTTCTTTCCATTGTCAAAGTGCATGTTCAACATTTATAATGAATCCAAGAGAAGACAAGTGAATCTGTTCAAGCCACATTTTCAAAATGTGGGGTTTGATATAAAAGCTTTGAAACAAGCTTAGGAAACAGGATTTCTTCTTCTAAATCCCACTTTGAAATTTAAATTGTTACAATGCTGTTTATTCAGCAAGATCTGTAATGACATGTATTTTTTCCTGTTTGATGAATACTGCTGTTCCCATTAAGGTGACAAGTCAGAAGACACCAATAGAAGCATATTTCTATTATATTTACAACCCACTCCTGCAAGGAGCTCTGACCTTAGGATAGTATTTGCACATCCACAGAAAATAACGAGGTGAGATACAAAATGAGGGGCAAATTAGCACCACATTTATTATTCTAATTAAACCCAGTAACTTAACCACTGATGATTTTAACAGACAAGGTACACACCACTAAAAAACTTTCATTTAGCTGTTCCTGGGGCGTAGCACTGGAACAGATGAGGCATCACTTTTTTATTGATGGGTAAAGCCATCAATAAAAAGTGACAACTTATTCATGCCTGCACTACATCCTCAGAACAGCTGAACGACAGCACCGTCTGATAATTTTGCCCTTTTGTATTATTGTCACATCCTTATGACATGGTTTTTGTTGCATCTGATAAAGTCCTGAGTTAAGGCAGTGGTCTTCCTTGATCTCCTCCTCAACTACTAGGGTGAGTGCCTTAGTTCAGATACCAGGCTGTGTGTTTACAGCCTGTAATTGGCCAAGTGGTCCCATATGACCCAGGACCCTCTCATGGCAACCCCAAGCATAAGCATTATGGTGGCATAAGTCTTTCGGGGCACACAAGATCATCCCATCCCTGCAGCTATAGTAGTTGCACTGGCCAAAATGGGGAATATGCTTCTTCTCACCGACATCCCAGTAGAAACCCAGTAGAACATATTCTGCTTGCTATTCACACAGAGGGAGTGAAACCATGTTAAAGGGTGGTTACAGCTAGGGACAGAATAGAAATTGAACAGACCATATCTTGCCCCCCAAATCCATACATTTATGAGGGTTTGTGAAACATTTTCAGAGGTTAAAATGCATAGAAATTTCTAGGTACAATTCAAAAATGGGCATGACAAAAAAAAAAAAGAGAGAAAAGCTACTTTAAAAAATAGTCAGTGTTAAAAGTATATAAAATGTGTAATATTAGTAAATTATTTTGGGGGAAATGTAGACAGAAATAAATCAGCCATGGAGAAGAAGATGGAACAGATACACAAGGCCAGGATTCTGTTGGTGACATATGCCAACATAACCCTCCAGGATATATACTTTGAATGATATGCAAGGAGGTATTTCTTGTACCTCCCTGCATTATAGACTTTATCAGACATGGGGAAATGCAGCAAAAAACCATGTCCCAAACCACATAAGAAGAACACAACAAGAATAGAAAGGGCAACATTATCACATGCCTGCATCCTCAGCTTTTCCCAGGGCATAGTGCCAGCACAGACAAGGCATCACTTTTTCAGTGACATGCTAAGCCATCAATAAAGACGCCACATTCATAACCACGCTATGCCCCAGAACCAGTCATATGATAATTTCACCCATTTTTGTTATCGTCACATTCTTCTTACGTAGTTTTTGCCATGCCTGATAAAGTCCATTGCCATCAACCCCAATGTGCAAAGAGCAAATGAGGGCTTTTGAGACACAGCTCAATTTCCCTGGCCACTGAGAGGGCATGGGGTTACTCCCAGGCTCATTCCAGCCTGACCTTCAGCAGCTGATAAAGAAGTAATAGCCTTTGGACAGGGGATGCTTTGCCAAAATGCAGCTGGACACCAATCAGTGGCCAGAAGAATGGATCCACAAATGGAAGCCCCATGTTGCTCTAGCACACAGGAGAAGTGTAGGGGAAAAGGGAGCCAAATAACTCTGATGGAGGGTGTCCGATTTTGGCACTCCAAAACAACAACTTCCTTTGTTGTTGTTGTTTTGGGGGGGAAGGGAGCCATCTTCACTTCCTCTTAAGGCAATTGCATAGGCAAGGATTTGCAGTCTACTAATAAGCTTGCTGGATCTAGGCTGACATGATTTTTATCCTACATCAGTGGCTCTTAACCTTTTATTTATCAGGGAACACCTTCGAATATCTTTTGCTGCCATGGATCCCCAAGACTTAACTCAAGATTTAAAACCTTACTACTAATAATGACAATAATATCTGATAACAACAACAACAACAACAACATCAGAGGGAATAATAATAATAATAATAATAATACAATTATACCATCCATTAAACCTTCCCTCAGAAGTACTGGAGGGGGAGGGAAGCTCTGGTGAAGTAATGAAAGGGAAGGGTCAAGAGCGCTGAAGCAGAGATAATTTTAAGCATTTCACGAACTACATATCCCAGGATTCTGCAGGATGGAGCCATGGTGATTAAAGTGGCTATCAAACTCTGATAATTACACAGTGTGTATATAACCTGTGACTGTGATAGATCACAAAGCCTCTGCAGGTGGAAGGAGCCTTTCCATCTCTGTGAGGAGATGGACCCATTCTAGACCCACCCAATATTTGTGGATAGGGGTCTGCTGTCCAATGGACACTTTTTAACTTGGTCAGAAGGGTTTTAAAAACAAATAAAAAAATAATCTAACCAACTAACACAGGATAAAATCCTGTTTTTTCTTCTTTCCATTTTATTTGGCTGTGTCTATAGTTGGTTCATTCTGTATATTTTTAAGTTTCTGAAAGCCCTCTTGAGGACTCCTTCTGGAGTTGTAAGACTGTGGTAAAAACATAGCCTTGTAATATATATATATATATATATATATATATATCTCCAGCTTTGAAAGCAACATCAAAGAGTCTGTAAATTAACTAAAAGACCAAAAAGTGGCAAAGGGAGTGAAACTGAACCATTGCTTCAGAAGATGTAAGAAAGAACACTTTTTGATCCATCAGTAGCCAATCTGTCATTCCTTTGAGTGATATGAGGGAGGGGGAGAAGTATAATTCAAATTTAGCTAAATAAAGAATACTACTCCCAGGAGAAAGGGCTGATTTTAAAATAGAATATTAATAAAAGCATGAATAAATCATAATAAACCACAGCATAGAAAGGGAAATGAGAAGAACACAAGGTAGAAAAGTTATTGTTTTCCATGATTACAATGGTGCAAGCATAGACTGAGCAGACACAAAAATACTATACTGTAAAGTATAGTGGGTTAGGGTTTTTTTTTTTAATAAAAATTGAAGATAGAATTTAATTTTCAAAGTGGATCACTCATCAGTGAAGATGGCACTGAACAACAATGATTAGAACATGTTTCTGCAATTAGAAGCTAAGCCCTGCAATTGAATTTGAACAAACCACAGCTTAGTTTAGATCATTGATTCCCAAACTTTGGTCCACCACATGTTTTGGACTTCAACTCCAAGAAGTCCCAGCCAGCTTGACCAACTGGCAGGAGCTGAAGTCAAAACATCTGGAGGACGAAAGTCTGCTTTGAAGAATCATATTGAAAGGAAACAGTAATGGTGGGGGAAAATGAACTAAAATGGTGAGGTATGCATGTAGCTATATTAAGAGCAAAAACGTGCATCTGATTCCGTTGTGTACAGTGGACAGTCCCAATCTGTAGGCTCCTGACCCATGGTTTCAACTGCTCGTGGATCATCTCATCCCATACCTAAAATAGCAGTGATGTGCCTGCGGATGCGCTGACATGTCTTTGTGCATGTTGCTTCCATGTAATAATATGAGGTGCAACCATCCACATGTTTGCACATATGTGAGGGGGGCCTGGGACCCAAGTCCCATGGATCCAGGGGGGGCACTGTATTGTCCTTACATCTCCTCTGAAAGTAATTCATTTTGTTCTGGGAATATGATTCCCCAAATGCTATATTTTGCACCTGGGAAAAATTATTTCTATCAGAGTTGTGGTTGCCACCAAGAATGTGAAATATACTAATTGACCATTCTGAACTGTCCTGCTCCCATAGAAATTACTTTTGCTCTTTCAGATTTTCCTTTTGTCTCCACAATAAAAAGTTTTACCTAAACATTTAAGTTCATATTACCTATATTTTAAAGCAGCTATTTCCAAATCTCTTTCTGCTTTGATTCTCGAGCAAATTGCAGTTGATTTGGCTTTCTTGTGGAACCCTTGGGTAGGTTTCAAGGATAACAGAGACTGTTGGCAGGGACATACTAAGCTGGTTGCTAAGGAATTTTAAGGAATCTCTTGAGAGAATCTCTTCTTCTGTAAAGATGTATAAGTCTGGATTCTTCCATATCCAGAACATGAGTTATTAACACAAGTGCCACCTTTAAACCCATTTTGGAAGAAAGATGGGATATAAAAGCAAAAACAAACAAACAAACAAATAGTAGTATGTACTACCTCTGAGGAAAAAACAAAGGACACACAAAATAAAGTGTTATAATGATGGCACATAACCATGATGCCACATAACCACAAAAGGGTGTGCAGATCAGACAACGTCATGCTTTCATGGTTAAAATAAGCCCCAAACCGATAGTTTTTAATTGTCGGCTTAAGCCATCAATTGATCCCCCTTGCCACTTTTGTGTGGCACCTCTGGCATGCAAAACCTCAGGCCATGTAACTCTCGTGACTGCAGCGAGAATGGCCGGTTTGGTCCAAACACCTCCGGGTGAGATCAGGTCATCCGGGTAAGTTTAGTTCTTTTTATGACCCTCCCTGTGTTACTTGGGACTTTTAAAGTGTGTGTGCGTGCTTTTTAAAACATTTTATGCTTTATTTTTGTTTTTAAATTTTCTGCACAGCAAAGTCTTGCGGGATTTTGAATGAGGAAGTGAATAGGGCTCCGTTCACTTCCTCTTTATTGCCAGAGTTTCCTTTGCTGGGAGAGGAAGGTAAGTGCAGGGGGGCACTTCTTTTGCTGGCATAAAAATTGGTTTTTTAATGCAGGCAAAAATATGTTTTAAGGGGCTAGTCTGATAAAAAGTCCAGAGTGTCTTATAGCTCATCCTACCTTTCTCTGGATGGTAGATATACCCATTGGGGTGGGGAGACTGTTATCAGGGAGAAACAAATTTCTCAGACCCCTTTGAATGCATTTAGTATTTAATGTAATACAGAGAGAGTATTTACATATTACAAATTTGGAATTGGATTGACGCCATAGCATTTTGTACTGTTTCAAATGCTATGGCTTAAATCCCATTGCTAGCTCCAGCTGGAATAGATCCTTTTAATCAATGGGGTGTACATAAATTTTAACTTATCATTGAGCAATTTATTCAAGTGGTGCATTTTGGTTGGGGCTAGCAATTGTATTTAAGTCCAAAAATTCAGAAATTGTATTTTATGTACATCCATATTAAAATGATGGATCTGCAAGAGCATTAGTGTTTGGAGATGTGCTTATTTGTTCATTATCAGGGATGGGAATTATGCAGCCCTCTTATGTTGTTGAACTGCAACTCTCAATAGCATTAGCCAAAATAATCAAGGAAAAGGAATGCTGGGAGTTGCAGTTCAATATCTGGAGGGTGGTAGAATTCCCAACCTGATTTGTATGTATTTGTCTGTTTATGAATTTAAGCAGTACTACTGGTTGCCAATATGGTTATAATAATGTGTGAACACCATACCTCAACTAATGTAATAAATATGTTCCTAGGAATTACTATAGCAGTAAATTTGTTACCAGTGGCAGAAATAGCATGGAAAGAAGTGGGACAGGTTTCTACACCACAAAAAAATGAAGAGCAGTTCAACATATTTCAACAATTGTTTTCCTCAAAACTAAATATATGCACATATTAAATGAAAACAACCAGGTCAGATAAGGCTTGCATCAGTAAACAAAAACATTTTGAATCTTTCAAGAGGGTACTCAAAAGTTTCTTCCAAAACACATACAGGAATGATTTTTTTCTTTTTTTCTTTCACTAGCTTCCACTTTTCTTATGATTTTCATTTTGGTGTCCAAATTTATAGACGTATGCTTCTTTAACAAGCTGCGGGGGGAGTTTGTGAGTTAGGCTTACCAGCGTCCATCTTTTCTCTCTGTTTTGCTGTTCACACATACTCAGTAAGGGATTCTGGAAGCAGCTTCTGTTTTCCTTGCTTCTTGTGTGTAGGCACAGACAGCTACAGTAAGATTAGGTAGAGTAGAATCCCATTCTTTTCCAGTTCAAGGTTCATTGAATATTTTTTTACTGAAGACACACTGCTACAACCCAACCCCGAATACATATCTGTGTCTCTCCAGTCTTCCTTTATCATCTTCCCCATGCCAATACTGTTAAAAACCTTCAAGCTAAAAAGAGGACAAGGAGGGAAAGGGAGCTGGGAGTAATAAAAAGATATTGTAAAAAGGAATGTTCTTGCCAGAGGCTTAGTTATCCAAGGGTTTGTCTAAACTATTGAAAATACTCAAACATGCGCACGCACACACATGGGAATCTACCCTGATAAGGCCATACTATGTGTATCATTATACCTGAATCTGGTGTGATAAGGCCACACACCATAAGCCCCATCTGCACCAAACTCAGCATATACCACCTTAATCCTGTTTGTTTGTTTTTTAAATTGCAATTGTTACCTACCCTGATAGCCACAATCTTGGAATATCTAATAATTGGATATCAATATACATAATTCTCTTGGGTATGTTGCTGTTCCCAGTGTGCTGATTGGCCACTTGGGAAACATACCCAACCAATTGTAGTTGTCTATTGGCCAGCCAATCAGCAGCTTGATAGTGTTTTTCAGTACCACCCCTTGGCCTACAGCCACATCTTTGCCTGTTGAGCTGCAGTAACTAAATACTCAGCCAGATCCCCTTGCTGTCTTAATATGCATGCATGGGGAAAAATAATGCTGCTTTCTATGTGTCTCTTCTTTCTTCTTTTCCCTCCTATCCTATCTTCCTCTGCTGCCTGGGACCTTTCTGTGCTGCCAGGAGCCAGGGGCCTTTCTGTGCTGCCTGGGGCCTTCTTGTGCTACCTGGGGCCTGGGGCCTTTCTGTGTGGACTTGGACCTTTTTGTGCTTCCTAGGGCCTGGGGCCTTTTTGTGCTGCCTGAGGCCTGGGGCCTTTCTGTGCTAACAGTGTAGATGTGTAAATAGCTATTGCTTAAAACAATTTGTAAGCCGCTCTGATAGCCTTGTGGCTGAAGAGCGTGGTATAAATAAAATAAATAAATAAAAAATAAAATAAATAAATGGTCCTCCATCCTAGAAATGTGCCCTGCCCAGCACAGCTGTATTCTCAATATCATGGCCTCAATGCTGGTGATCCATCCCTGCTCAAGGACAGCAACATTCATCACATAGTCCAGTTTATATTTAGGATCGTGCATATATAGCACTGATAACAGCGTTTGAGGAGTCATAAGTGGTGGTGATAGGTGACCCATATTTCAGACCCATAAAAGAGAATAGAGAGACCAAAGCATTTTATATATGGAGATAACGGTGTATGTTACACCGGGTATAGCTAGTATTTAAAAATTTGGCTCAACATGTCCATCCATATGTTTGCAGGTAAACCAGGAATTCCCAAATACCAAGGCAGGATTTATGTATGACCGAGGTAGCACCCTTTCGACATTCCAAAACAAAATACTTAGGTCAGCACTTATCAACTGGAAGTGAGTCATTCACTAATCCACTCAATGATAGCAGAGTCCTTAATGCTTGTAAAACAGGTTCTTCCTTCCCTCATCACCTTCCAACAAAAGACCTTGCCTGCTCGTATTCATTTCCAAATGTGGCACCCTTTAACAATCATCAGCTCTTCTGGATCACCCATTGTCTAGCTCTGGGAAACTCCGAGAAACATTGTATTCCACTCCAACTCCGCTCCCTTCAGGGGAATTATTTCATATAAATATCACCCAGAACACCACCAAAATGTCCACAGTTCCCCCTTCCTGCATTCTTACTGCCGGTTTGCTGTGTGACTCTCAGAATGCACTTTGGAGAACATTCTGCTGCATGAATCTCTGCTCCTCTGAGAGGTATTGTACTGAGAACCCCCTTACTTTATTCCTCTGTTCAAATAGTTCCAACTATCTTCAACTATCTAGCATCCTCCAGGATCGCCTGAGTGGGTTAGGAATCAGAGGCACTGCACTCCAGTGTTTCCGGTCCTTCCTCTCGGGCAGGTCCCAGAGGGTGCTGCTCGGGAACAGCTGCTCCAGCAGAAAGGAGCTTACTTGTGGCATTCTGCAGGGCGCCATCCTGTACCTGATGCTGTTTAACATCTATATGAAGCCGCTGGGTGAGATTATTCGGAGTTGTGGGGCTGGGTGTTATCAGTATGCTGATGACACTCAGATCTATTTCTCCTTGTCCCAATCATCAGCCTCAAATTCCGATGGCATCTCTCCTCTTAATGACTGTCTTAAAGCAGTAATGGGCTGGATGAGGAAAAACAGATTGAGATTAAATCCAGACAAAACGTAGGTGCTCACGGTAGCGGCCCTGAAACCAGGAGTTGGGTTGCAACCTCCAGTCCTGGACGGGATAACGCTTTCCATTAAGGACTGTGTTCACAGTCTGGGGGTACTCCTTGATTCATCGCTTCAGATGACTAGTCAGGTGAATGCGATGGTCAGGAGCGCCTGTTATCAGCTTCATCTGATATGCCAGCTGCACCCTTTCCTGGAAGTAAGGGATCTCGAGACTGTGGTGCGCACGCTGGTAACCTCTCGTCTAGATTTCTGCAATGCATTCTACATGGGGCTACCCTCGTGCTTGGTCTGGAAACTTCAGTTGGTACAAAATATGGCAGCCAGAGTGGTCTCGGGAACATCTCAGAGAGACCATATAACTCCAGTGTTAAAATCTCTCCACTGGCTGCTTATCAGTTTCCAGGCCCAGTATAAGGTGTTGGTTTTTACCTTTAAAGCCCTAAATGGCTTGGGTCCAACTTATCTTTGGAACCGCCTCCTCCCATACAATCCTCCATGTGCACTCCGGTCCTCTGGGAGGAATTTGCTTCAGCCACAAAAATCTAGGCTGTCTGCAACCTCCCAGAGGGTATTTTCGTCAATCACCCCCAATTTATGGAATGGCCTGCCGGACGAGATCTGTGAGATGATGAGCTTAAGTAGCTTCAAAAAAGCACTAAAGACGGATCTCTTTTGGCAGGCCTTTCCTGATTAGATCCCAGCCTCAGGAGCTGCATCTCCTGGCCTTTTTAAGTCTTATTTATATTTGTTTTTAATGTGATTTTAGCTAGGTGGTTTTAATTTTATATTGTTTAATGTCTTTTTATGGCGGAGGGTGAGGTGGGTGGTGCTTTTAGTTGGCATTGTAGAGTTTTAATTGTTGGAAGCCATCCCGATTGTTTTTAGCAGAGGGGTGGGATATAAATACTACTACTACTGCTACTACTACTACTAATAAGCTTTGTATGAGTGTCTGAAGCCTGAGTGTTTGTGTGAATGCTGTTGATATTAATTTTGAATAAAGATAATTTAATTGTATATTTTGGTTTAGAATTTCCTCCGTTGTTACTGGTATACATAGGTTAAAAGGTCCTGCTATTGCCCAGCCATTCACATGCCAAGTTGAGTTAATTAAATTAACCCAAATTAATATTAGGATATTAGAGAGTCCCCAGAGACCCCAAGCAATTTGTGTAACACAGGTTCTCGAGTTTGCTTGACACTCCAGTGGAAACTGTAGTGTGAACAATGCATCTTCCCTGGATTTGGGGTGGAGAGTTGAGAGTTAGGACAAGCACTGCCTGAAGGGTGCAGCCATTCACCCCCTCTTCGGCACCACTTCCTCATTCCAACATTGGCTGGGAAAGCAGAGCTGTGATCCTAGTCACTCTCTCTGAGCTCAGAATGAGCAGTCAGCCTCACAACCACGTCGCTAGCCACTCATTCTGACCACAGAGAGAGCAAGTGCATACCAGTGACAGCAGTGGCAAGAAAAGGAGAAAATGGCACCATAGAAGTGCCGGATGGTAAAAATCCAGGTGCTTCATTGTGTAGAGAAGCCCATCAATGAGTGGTGCAGTTTTGAACTTTGGCGGGTAAGGTGTGCTGCTTAAATCCAGGCCCGATTAGTCCAAATTTCATGCGGCGCAGGCCAAAGTAGTCCAAATTTCAATTTTTTTTTACTCCCAGATTTTTACTCCCAGTGTAGACTTGGCCTAAGCTATGCCTTTAATCAAGTGTCAAACATTTTATTTGGAACAAAGGAGAATCATTTGCTCAGGAAAAAAAAATCTCATGCTTGGTCTCCCCCCCCCCCACCATGTTCCAGCATCAAAACCAAATCTTGGTGGACCAGAAAATAAAAGTAGTGGTTTTACTGAAAAGGTTCCAGAGAGTTAGTTCTTGACGATTAACTGTTTTTATGGCTCCTTGCCATTTCTGTCACACTTGCTCTAAAGAAGTCAAATCAACATGTATTTGTAGTTCTTGCATAAGTCTGTTCCATCCTATTTCCATATTGCTCTGCTTTTTTAAAATGTATTTTTTTAGGTTAATGCTGAAACATCTGTTTTAAAAGTATTTTTCTCTTGAACATTTGCATTTCCAAATACATTTACTTTCAAATACACATTTTAAAATGTCAATAACTGTGTCAGAGCATTTGGGAAATAAGAAAGACAGTGCATAAATTTCAATCTGCATATTATTTTGGCAGGTGTGGGTCAGCTTTTATTGGAATTCATAGAAGCCATGGCTGCAGTACCCCAAAACTGCCATGTAGCAGCAGCAGCAGGATTAATATTCTCTCTGAAAATTATATACATCTATTAGGGTGCCAACTAAAATGTTTTACCCCTGTAAGTAAAAAATAAAATAAAATAATCCTCCCTTTAAAAAGAAAGTATGTGAGAAAGAAGATAGTTATGCCATTGGTATTCATTTCATAGCTATTACACACAGGTGTACCCCACTTTTTGACAACTCCCTTTTCAACAACGCAGTCTTTTGGCTATTCTAAATTATAAACAGAACCCATATATTTGCATGTGGGTTTCCCAGAGTCCTAGTTCAACACTCAAACCACTACCCGACATAGGTCCTACACCACTTTGCCCTATCTTTCTAGTATCATTCTAAGACATAGTGGTGTGGCAACCAAAAGAATGTAGAGATAATATTGTAGAAAATTTTACGAAGTGTTCTTTTTCTGGAGACATATAAGAAAATCTCATGGATTGTATCCAGAAAAAAAGCCCTTTCTTCTGATAAACATTTGCTGAGCTTTAACTGCAGCCCAGAGCATGTTTGACCAAGTTCTAATGAATATCTTTAGAGCCAGCATGGTGTAGTGGTTTGAGCATTGGATTATGACTCTGGAGAACAGGGTTCAAATCCCTGCTTGGACATGAAAACCCACTAGGTGACCTTGGCAAGTCATACTCTCTCAGCCTCAGAGGAAAGCAATGGCAAACCTCCTCTGAACAAATCTTGCTAAGAAAACTCTGCGATAGGGTCACCTTAGGGTCACCATAAGTGAAGGCACACAACAACAACAACAAGTAACCCGAGCAACCACTTACATACACCAAGGCTCAGATTATATATTTAGCAATTCCCTTGCATTTCATTACCTGTTTAATTTAGATAATATAAGCAAAAATATAAAAAATAAAAATTATTTTCTTCAATGTGCTTATAAGCTGAATGAAAATTACAGCAATTTAGAGGTAAGATGGACCTGATTTCCATAAGTTATTTCAAAATCCTCCTAATTACTGAGCTTTTTCCAAATCAAACTAAGGACTGTTAAATCATCACTAGCTGTGAACCAAACCTTCATTATCAAGGTCTGTCTCCTGACTAAACATATTGTGTTCAGGGAAGGAGGATTGTTTTTCAGCTGGACAATTTGCCTTTCACATCAAGGAGAGACTGGAAAAGTGAGACAGAGTAATTCTTCATGCACACACTATTCCATCTCAAAAAACCTCCTTTATACTCATAAGAATAAAAGCATTCCAGGTGCCCTCTTAGTACACAGTTTACGGACACCTTTTGTAAGATGTGTATTTTATGACGGCAACGAGGACGAGGATATTCATTGGTTTGTCTCAAAACTGCTGTTCTAGTTGCAATGGGGAATGTAATAATAGACTTGGAGGACAGTGTGGGAGGAGGTTACTGGAAGATCACACAAAGGATGAAACTTTGTGGAACAAAGAAACTGAGATAGAAATAGTAAGATTCCATAATAGTGCCAGAATCCAGTTTTTGCACTATGCTAACATAACCATAGTATACTAGCAATCACTGTTTTCTGGGCTTGTGTATCTGGGGTTGTATCTGGGCTTGTATAGAGAGAAGGTGGAAGCAGTAGCAATAGGAGGTCAATATAACTGCCAGTTTCTGGCAATGGTGGGTAATTGCCCAGGTAATTGCCAAAGCTACCCCACCCTGAGTGTTTTGGCTAGGAGAGAGATCCCTGTCCCATAAAGAACGCATTTGAAAATAGGTGGCTCAGAGTGGCTTATTTTCAGTGCAGCTATCACTGACTTCTGACTTCATCCCTGGATCTGGTGCCTGGACAACATGGTGGTAAAATATTACCAATTCCCTTCATTAATTCTTAAGTGAAAAAATATCCAGACAGAAATGTAGAAAATAGAATCATGGGATCATAGAGCTGGAAGAGACAACAAGGGCCATATATTCCAACTCCTTGCCATGCAGGATTACCCAATCAAAGCATTACCAACAGATGGCCATCCAGCCTCTGTTTAAAAACCTCCAAAGAAGGAGACTCCACCACACTCTGAGGCAGTGCATTCAACTACCGAACAGCTCTTGCCATCAGGAAGCACTTCTTAATGTTTAGGTGGAATCCTTTTTCCTGTAGTTTGAGTCCATTGTTCCTTGTCCTAGTCTCTGGAGCAGCAGAAAACAAGCTTGTTCCATCCTCAATATGACATCCCTTCAAATATTTAAACAAGGGTAAACATACCCAGCTCCCCAAGCTGCTCCTCATAGGGCATGTCTTCCAGGCTTCCCACCATTCTGGTTGTCCTTCTCTGGACACATTCCAGCTTATCAAAACAATAAAGATTTATTCTATAACATGTAGCTTAAACATCTAGCATTACTCTGGCTCCATACATGCAATTCAATTTAAAGACTTTAGTTAGAACAAACTAATTTGGGAAAAAAAAACTGGATTTTGTTTTGCTGCATGGCCAACATGTCAACCCCAAATGTATTTCTAGATTTGATGAAGCCTCATTTTGCTTCAATAAGGGGAATCTCAAACAAGAGGGAAATATGGACAGAAACTAAATTCTCTGTGATTTCTACCTCCAACAAAAATAAAATTTCTCTTTTTGACTATAACTGGCTAGTTTTACCTATACAGCACCTAAAAGTTGTTTTCAGATGCATTGGTGCAGAGACTTCTTGAAAATTCCAATGATTTCTGCCTAACAAAGGGACCCATGGCCTCACAAAGGAAAAGGAAAATTCCAAACGCTAGAGAAGTTGTCTCACTGCTGCAAAAGAATTTGAATTTTACTGTCCTTTGTCTCAATTCCATATGGCCAGGAACTAGGAGTGGCTCCTTCCTGCATGAGATCCCTCACCTGAACAACAATACTAGTAACATCTGAAACAACTTGTAGGCCTATGACTCCAACATTATCACTTTTCTTTCTGTATTTTTTAGCATCTTTTGCCTGATGAAGAAGACAGTAAAGCTTGTTTTGATGCCAGGGAGCCCTGGTGGCCCAGAGGTTAAATGCCAGCACTGTAAGCCACCACATTGCAACTTCGATTCCAGCGGGCTCCAAGGTTCACTCAGCCTTCCATCCTTTCGTAGGTCAGTAAAATGAGTACCTGGCTTGTGGGGGCAATTAGCTAAAACACATTGGAAACTGCTTAATGCAGTGTAGATGTGTAAATTGCTATTGCTTAAAACAATTTGTAAGCCACTCTGATAGCCATTGTGGCTGAAGGGTGGGGTATGAATACCTAGTTAAATAAATTAAAAAAAAAATTGGTTGGCCAATAAAGGTGTTGCTTTTATGGGGATTTTGTTTAGTTAGAACAAAATAACATTTCCCCACCAAACTTTTTCCACACGCTTAGCTCCCACCAAGCCAAAGTCCTTATAGTGAATGTAAGGACTTCCTAGCCCTTATTTTTTCATTACTAACTGACCCTATCTAGCTATGTAACAGAGAAGCCTGTGGTTTTATATTATTACCCCTCACAGCACTTCAAAAGCTGTAATTGGATGGCTTTACTCAGGCTTGCCATGCCCCTCTCCACACTCACCATTTCTGCAGTATTCTTTGCTTGCCCAGGCCAGATGTTCTCCCCCACCCCTCTTCCCCAAATAAAGACAGACACATTATATGAATCGGAAAGATATATTGTTACATGATGATATGTATATTGGCAATAAAGGCCACAACTTTATTAATAATAGCTGCAATGGTTGGCCCAAATCACATGGGTCTGGATCCAGACATCAACCAACCTGAATGCTGATCAATGAGACCGCTGTCGGTTCACCACCAACACGCACAACTGATGAAGGGGGAGGAGTCCTGGCCAGGCCAAGATAAGAGATAAAAGGAGGGTGGGTGGGTTTCTGCTCCTAGAGAGCCTCTGGCCAGTCCGGTGTAGCAGCTGGGGACTTATACCCAACCTCTGCACCGTAAAGCACACTGCAGCAAACTGTGGCAAACTGCTGCAAAAAGCAACAATGTCCCACCTTCAAAACAACCAATCAGGGCAGGACTGACCTGCCCTGATTGGTTCCCTTTTTTGCGCTCCTTCCCGGCCCGCAGAGTAGGCTGGGAAGGAGAAGACAAACATGGCATCCCCCATGCTAACTGCCATGTGAGGAGAGGGGCCATAGGGAAGCCATGCCAGACCTGCAAACAGAGCCACTGGCGGCAAGTGGGTGAATCCGGCAGCTCCCTTTTCATTTTTCTGACATGCCACAACTGCCTTTGCCAGCAGCAGAAATGATACCGCCACAAACAATAGTCAATAGTTTTCTTTTTTCTTTTTATTAATAAGAATGTTTATTTATAAAGAACTACATGTCCACATCAATGTAAAAAAAGTTACCCAAAACTATGTATACATGAACAAAGTAACTGGAGTCATTCTCTCTCTTCACAAAACAGCAAGGTAGAAATTGGAAGGGACAGCATTAATCACACTTTTTCTTCTGCAGGTTTAAAGGGTCAAATAATAATCACAACACACTGGATAGCAACTTCTACTTAGAAACAGTTTGTAGAAGTATAATATTATCCTCTTTTAACATGATTTGTCCCAGCTGTTTCCTTGATTTTGTCTTGGAGTTTATCTCCTCTGCCTCATCCAGAACCAGGTTCATATATTCATCAAACCCAATAATACAGCCTTCTATCCACATGTTTACTTGTTCATACAACCACACCTGAATTCTGGACCTATTCTGTATTTATCAGAAGGTGAGGTTAATAGGTTGCACCATCACCTTCTGCACTTTCTGGCCCTGCCCGTGGTACACCATGGCAGAAAAGTAGACTAAAAACACTGCTGAAACCCAACGCTGAGCAGCGCCTCAGGCGACGCACCAAACTCAATAGTCACTAATTTTCTGTTCAAGAAAATACATCTCTGCATACTATATTTGCACATTTCCCTTTTCCCTTTTTTTTATTTTTGGATTTGGATGCTTTTTAATTTTTTTAAAAGTGCAAAAACCTTTCATTCAGGCCAAAATGTACTGCTTTTACACAAAAATGTTAGATTTGCACAAAATACTTTTTTTAAAAAAATGTATTCGGTTCAAATAGCAAAACAACCTGGGGAAATTGTGCAACCTGCAATACAACCTTGGGAAAATGTGCAAAATGTCACTGAGCAGATAGAAAACTTCCAATTGTTTTGCTGCTGTTCTTGTTTCCATGTGAGAGAACAAAATATGTGAAGATACAACTCAAGTCCAAACTATACAAAGGCCACACACATTTTCAAAAACCAAATTACCTGAATTCTCTGTATATTTTGGGAACAAAAGTTATATCTCTATTTCAATCTTGTGTTCTCCAGTATTATTTCAAATAGATGCCCCATGGTATTTTTTCTCTCAGTCTCCTATGACTCAGGGTTGTTCATTAATTAAAAATGCTTAGCTGATTGATCATCTGTCGTCAAGCTGATTAATAGATTAGACTTAAAGGAATTTGCATAGTAGGGAAACCTCTATTGAAGTCTTTTTGAGGACAGTGAGAAAAAAAACTATGATTAAATAAAATCCATTATTTATTGGTTGAAAACAAGGCCCTTTTTAATTTTTAAAACAACATAGTCTACAATATAAATTAACAAGAGGAGCAGTCTTGCAAGAGTGATGTGTGAATATACATTAACTTGGAATTTACTGTTCCAGTGTATTATAAATAAATCAGTTTCCTTAGACATTCATTTGATCTCTTCCTTTGCTCTCTTACAATTTATTTGATGCCTTCTCTTGCTCTCCTATAAAACAATAGCCTTTGAAAGAAAGCTATATTACATTTCTGTCTAAACCAGTCTCTTATAGACAGTGATGACATAAATTCCCAATTGAAAACATACAGATTTTTGTTCCTGGTAATGGACAAGTAATTAGTTCAAGGCCTTAAGCTGATATCATGGCCTAAATCTTGTTCATCCTACTAAGAGTCAACCCATTGACTCAGTGGGATTTACCCATATGTTTACTGACTTTTCAACAGTTGATTGAATGTTGAACTAACCAACAGGATGCCAACCTATGTTTGATGTGTTGTAAATATACCAGAAGTTCTGTATTTGGATCATGTTAGTACTGGCTTGTACATTTCCACTCCACTTTCATGGGAACCACTAATCCTTGTGAAACTGAGAAGAGGACAGAATTAAATTCCTTTCCATGTTTGGGATAAATATCTAATAAATTGTGGGTGAATTGAGGCTGGGTCTCAAGGGAAGTTTTTTTCCTGTTGCTAATGGAGTTATTGCCTGGATTTTACAACTCTTTGGACATTATCAGATATGGCAAAAATCATGGGATTACAATGTCAGGGTAGTGTGAATGGGACCCGCTATCACATGACATCATCATCTTTGCATTCTTACTCTGTGTTCCAGCTGCAAAAAAGGCATTATTTGCAATTTATGGGACAAGCCTTCAATAGATCACCAATAGTGGTTTTTTTCACAGTATTGACTGTTTGGTAAACCCCATCCCATTGTAATTGTGAGCTAACAGCAAGAATGGGCAGTCCTCAGTGAGAAAACATCTGGGTGAGAATGTGAAAACAAAGCACAGGACACTCTTTTTATGAACTGTTCCTTTTAGTTTCAACAAGTCATGGCCACTTCACATGTCTTGTCTCTATGGCTTGTCTCAGTGCTATGGCTTGTCTCAGTGCTTGTGTGTTCATTTACTTTGTTAATTGAAGGATTTTGGGAGTTTTAAGCACACTCACGTCTTCTCATAAGAACTGCCAAAATCTTACCCATGCCAAATCATGGAAGTAAACTTCCGTTCTTAAAGCACTAGTGGTCATGGTATGATAATTCAGTGGTGTTTCTTTCACATGATTACAGCTAAGTGTTATAATGCCACAATGTCACCACTATCTTCATTTGTGGAATTACAGTGTTTTTAGATCTCTAGTCTGACAATCTCCTTTGTCTCCTGGTGCTCACATGGCCAAAGAGGGGAGTGACCTTTGCCTGCACTGACCATCTCCAGACCATCTTAACTGACAATAACAAAAAACTAGCATCTTGGTATAATGAAGGCAGCAATCTTTACTCTCCATGAATGCCCCGGGGCACTGTGATTGCATAGTGTCACAGACTGTTATGAGGAGCTAAGTGACCATGTGACGAGGCCATGACCTTCCCTCCCACCTTCTCACCCCACCTGCAGGCCACCAAATTAAAAGTAGAAAAAAGAGGGAAAGCAAAACAAAATAAAAACCTTGGTCACCTTCTCTACATGTAAATGCTAGTTGTGTTCCTTCCCCCTCACTCTGAAATTTGGTGCTGCTTCATCGGTCTTTGGGGAATTTCCTACCTTTTCTGTTAGTGCTTTTAAAAACTGGACCTAGCACCAGGACTATAATTTTTTTTAAAAAAAATCAGATTTTATTGACTTATTTTTATAGATCCATCTTAGCTGGAAGGCATTTTTAGAGAAATAAAGGAAGGGAAGGGATATATTTATCAGCCAAAACTGATGAAATAAATAAAAGGAAGTGAAGAAAGGAAGAAGACTTCAGTGTCATTCACTTACTAATTTGGCTGCAATGCATTCTACAAAATGTGAGACTCAGTGTGACAGTTGTGTTGACTGCTAGATTCCTGTCATCTCCTGTGTTCCAAAGTTCTCCTGTACTATGCTGAAGCTATGGCAAAGAAAGCAATATACCTAAATGTTGCATTTAACAAACAAAGACTCTGAATGTTAAATCTTATTTTACTTAAGGGATAAAAAGGAGAAAGAGTTTCTTATTACACTAAAATAGATTTTTTTGTTATGTGAGTTTATTGGCAAGGAATAAGCTCGCAAAAGCTTTCTGTGCCTCCTTCCACAACCTGTTACAGATTGTTAAGAAGTCTCATCTATCTGTGAAGAACTGTTATTGCCTTTGGCTATAGACATGGGAGCAGAATTGTTTGGGGACCTGGGTACAACAGAAGGAAAAGAGCTGAAAGCAGTTCTTTCTAATGATGGGGGAAGGTAAAGGATCAAAGAAATGGCAAGAGACATTAACCAGCAAATAACTGAACATATAATGGAAAGGGCAATGTTTTACTGAACTACAAGAGGCAGCTTCACATTTATACAGCTGAGTGATAGCAATGATTAGTGAAAATTTCTGCAATAAGGAAGGAATTCTCAGCAAATCAATGCTGTATCAGAGTGCTGCTGCTGTTGCTACTGGAGATGTTGATGACAACCTAGTAATGGTCATTGAATGATCTAAATTAGTATAATTTTAAGCTATACAATTCCTAGTCCAACTCAATGCACCATGAAATTGGCATTATTTCTTGATTGATTAATTCATTTAAAAGACTTGCTCATGCACTTTTACTTATAGTGGCTTGTATGTAAAACAAAAACAACATTATGGAATTATCCAACTGTCCCTACAAAAGATAAATTATACCATTATACATATATACACACAACCATGGCATGTAATGCATTGAAGACAGGGCTATGGGAGACCAGCCAGAAAAAATATAGGCCAGAAAGACTAATTTTTCAAACACTGGGAAAATGAAAAGACAGAGCTAGAAGTAGAATGCTAATATTCTGTGATTCTGTGAATCATTTCATTTTCCTGATTCTCATTTTCCCAACACTAAATCTGTTTATTGGATTCCACATCAGTCTGCAACTTTTTAAAAGTCTGTGTTCTTTGGTGTGTGTAATTTCTATATGGAGGGCACACTTTTTAAAATGTATGTATCTTAAATTATTCTTCAATGATTAAGCACATTTTCTTCTAAAAAGTCCCATTTTATAAACCTTCTTCTAAATGTTCACACACATTCAGTTTATTTTATTTTTGCTTATGGCATCACAAACATCAGAAACATATGGATTTTGATTTCCAATTTTTATTAAGATTTAGGAAGTGTAAGTTGGTACGTTGTGTACACACTGACTTGGAAATCTCATTGTTCCAGCAGTATGCCTGAGGATGCCTTGCCTTGCCCTGCCCCTCATGAATCCTTGGAATGAAGTCACATGAGACTTCAATGTCCAATCAGACTTCAGGTTTCATGAAAGGATGGCATATATTTAAGCATGCAATGCCATCTTTTTGGCTGCTTCTGCCTCCACACAGCATCAAAGGAGTAGCCATGTGGAATTCTCTCCTTCATAGAGACCTGAAGTAAGGCTTAGTTTACTTTATAATGTGAGCTGCTAGTAACTTCACAGTGCTACTTTTAGAGGTAAGTAGTGGGGGTTTAGGTATTCAGGATCTCCTATTCTTGTGTTGCTAGGCCACATGGTTTGCCATGGTGGTTCTCTCATAGCTTTCAATGCAGTATGCTTGAGACCTCCTGCTTTCCTGGATTCGTCACTTGCCTTCTGCTGTTGTCCTGTCTGCCTATTGAGTCTTACATGACCCTTTCCTTGGGAGTTTTGTCACGGCCGTTGTCCACTCTCCTCCACCTTGCCTAGGGACACTCAGGAAACCTTTTAGGCCTATTTAGGCCTACAATGCAATGACCCTTTAGTTGAGTTGCCATATACTTTGAATGTTTATGTTTTATCCAGATTCAAAACATGTCATCAGGTGCCCATTGGGCCTAGATTCCAAGCTTTCATGAAAACAAAGTAAGTCCCTAGCTTTTCTAGAAGCAGAGATATGGGGCAAAATATGTGGCCAAATTGTTCTGCAAGAAACAAGTTCATCTGGGAAATCCAGGCAAGAGGAAAGTGAGAATGTGTGGTACAAGCCGCAAGAGTGCAAGAAGCAAAGGAGGAGTGCTCTTCAAGGACATGAGGTGAGGGAAGCAGTAGGAGAGACAGGAGAGGGAGAGTTGTGAGTGGTGGAGCACAAAAAGTTATGGAGGGGCACACTGTAAGGGCACAAAGTGAGGTGAGGGAGGGAGAAGGAGAGATGGAAGAATAAGCAGCACCTGTGGTGCTAGTAGTGGAATTCAAGAAGCAAGGGAGGGTGCGCTGTGAGGGTATGAGATGAAGTAAGGGAGGGAGTAGGAAAGGTGGGAGAGCAACTGGTGCAAGCAGGGGAGTTTAAGAAAAAAGCAAGGAGCATGTTGCAAGAGTGACTAGGAGGGAAGGGAAAGGAAGGTGAAGGAGGAAGGGAAAAGAAGGGAATGAAATGTGAGAGTTGCAGTGTTGGGGTACAAAGAGCAAGAAGGTTAGGCAAAATTTGTGGCAAAAGAGCAGGAGATGTGGTGTCACAAGGTGAAGGAAGGATGGAAGGGCATGGAAGACACAGAAGAGAGAGCAAAGAACAAGAGAACAGGGCACTGTGGAGTGCAGGGAAGGGGAAGAATGGGAGGGAGTTGCATAAATTAGTAGTACATTAATGAAGTCAAGGCAGCAGCGGCTAACATCCTCTAGGAAGGGGTGGAAATGCAATTCATTGATCCTGAGCTCTGCTCTGTGATGTAGCCCCTCCATTCAGTCAATATGAGGGAAGGAGGAGCTCTGGAAAGGCAAGCAAAGAGAGTAGATAGACACTTTAGACACTTATTAAGGTAGATGTTTGATGTGAATATTGCAATTTGGGGGAATTAGATCCAAATAATTATAAAGAAAAGATAGTATTTATGTTGAGAAGTACAAGGATGGTGTTGTGTGTGTGTGGGGGGAGAACATCTGTCACATTGGGTTGATACTTGCTTTAAAAAAAAATTCTTATACAAAGGAATACCTTTCAAACTTTTCAAGGGGGTAGCTGTTTTCATATTTTAGCAAAAACAACAGAATCTATTATCTTTGCAGACTGCAGCCCACTTCAACAGATGCATGGAGGTTTGCCTCAGCTGGCAGATATTTATTCACATGGTTGGGGTGGAAGGATGTAAGTAATGAGATAAGAGGGAATAGAAATACAAAAAGTACAAATGTTTATCATCTTAACCAGCATTAACAAACACCTGGGAAGGAAAACAGACATCCTAGCACAGATAAAATACTTAGCATACACATTTTGATAAAAAGTCAAATAGGTGAAAGAAAGTTATGGCATACTGTTTTCTAGCTATAATAAAATATATATTCTGTGTCTCTGAAGAAAATCATACCATGTTTCCCCCCTTTCACTTACTGTCACCTGTCCTTAGTGTCCTCTGCATCTTGTCCTGTGAATCATATGGCAGTAATTCTCGAGGGATGCAATTTGTCACCAATTTTCTTTTCAAATGAAGTAATGAGTGATGTCAGTAATTTTCTTTCCACTGCAAGAAAGACCTCAAAAGCCATGTGGTTTTTGAAGCCTATTTACAATTCAGAACTTATTCTGTGCAAAATTCACATGTGGTTGTTTTGCATAGAAAACAGCATTGTTCTGCAGAGGAAACAGCTTGTTCTACACAGAAAATAGTTTTTCCAAGCAGAAATATTGGCCAATATTTTGTACCAGCACCTCAGTTAAGTAAACCTAAGTAACCTCTCCTGCCTGCCCCCCAACTTGATGGAACTGTCATTTACCCATTCACTAATCACTGGCAAAATCAACCACTTCCTCCCCATTCAGTAAAGTAGATTGAGGGGGAAGTTATGATAGTGACAATAATCATGACAAAGGACTTTTTCAAATGGGGGGGGGAATGCCAAGGTCAGGAGGAGGACAGTGCTGTCTCACTTACAATGCTCTGTTTCAGACGATGCTGTCCTCCTCCCGACCTTCCCCCATGCTTTCTCCATGCTGTAGGCATGAGAAATGCACCACTTTTATTAACAGAAAGCCCTTGTCGATAAAAATTGGCACATTTCTTGTTCCCCCGGCACAGAGCATGGGGGAAGGTTGGGAGGAGGATGGAGTCATCTGAAATGGAGTGCTGTAAGCGAGACAGCACAGTCCTCCTCCCGACCTCAGCAGTCCCCCCCCCCCGATTTGAAAAAGTCCTATGTAGCAATCATGAACATGGCACCATTACAGATGCATAATCTAGGGCAAATTCACAAAACACAAATAATCCTGTTTGAAACTGGATTTTTTGCCATGGCAACTTTCTATGGAATCCTGGGGTTTGTAGTTTAACAAGGTCTTTAGCCTTCTCTGGCCAAGACTTCTGGTGGCTCACAAAACAACAAATCCCCGCATTCTGTAGGATGGATCCATGGCAGTTAAAGTGGTGTAAACTAATAATTTCTACAGTGCAGATACACCCTAGGTAACTGTTCCATATTTTAATCTTTGTCTTATGTGGTATAAGTACTGAAGCAGCAAAGCCTATAGTCAAGAATGTAGCTTTGGAGCCTGATTCAGAGAAGCATCACCCTGTTCTTATTATGGGCTTGGCTTGATCACAGGAATTGGTAATGGGGAGAGGGTAAACTTTATTTGCCTTCTCTTGATTCTTATTTTATGTTTCCAGACACCCAGGGGCAGTCTGTGGCAAATTCTTTTTTGTTATCTCACGTTGTTTTTCAGGGCCTACTCAAAATTAAAATCAATTGCCCCCCAGATAGAGGTTTTGGAACATAGAGTCTGAGGGGATACTTTTCACACAAATGGTGTTGATAAGACTGGAAGATAAGCTAATATGCTTGTGGAGAAATGGCTGTTAGCAGAGTGAGGGGCATACAACCCTCATTCTGGCATTTGTTTTTCTAGGTCTTATCTTCACAGGCATTCAACTGTATAAAGTGTAATGTGATTTCTTTCTCATGGATCTGCAGCAAGCCCAGGCTGCCTTGGTCAGGAGGTAGAGGAAGGTGACCCACATTCGGCTGGCCACCTATATGAAGGTTATGGTTCCAGAAGGAAACTTGTAGTTCAGAAAACTCTGGTTAGCCTCCCCAAGGCACCATTCTTTATGAAGTTTTGATATCCGTGAACAGCCTCACCCAGTGTTGTCTGGCTTGGAAGTAGGATGCGAGCAAACTTTGCGGCCTGTTTAGGCTTCTCCCTTCTGAACACTGACAGGGAAGAAGGAGCTGATGGGGCCCCATCTGTGCTTGCCTGCAGCATGTAGGCTGTGCTAAATCTAGTTCAGATTTCCTTCTGACTCCGGCTTTGAGATAGGGTGGTGGTGTTCTCTTAGGAGACAATATTTTACCAAATGTCATGTAGCCCACACTATAAGTTTTGCTCACTTTTCTATGAATTTAATTAAGATATGGCCAGGGTTAAGTCCATTCACTTGTCTTATACAGTTGGGCCTCTGTAACCATGGGGGTTCTGTTCCTGGACTTACCGCGATACCAGAAAATGCAGATAACAGCGAACCTTATTAAAATAATGGACTTCTGGTTAAAGTATACCATACAGCTGCATTGGAGCACCTAAAAGATGTCTAGAGAGGATGCCTCTCTAGGCATTTTCCAGGATGACTCTATGGTATGTATCCCTGTTTTGTGTCCCACAGAAAACTGAAACCACAGATATTGGTTCCACAGATATGGGGGTCCGACTATATCTGCTTTTCAGGTTGCAATGGCAACAAGTCTCACTGAAAACAACGGGATTGACTTTTGAATAGATTTAGGATTGCAGAATGACTGTAGAGCACTACTGACTGTTTTTGTTAATAACAATGAACCTTCCTCTGCAACAGGGATGAGGAACTTGCGGCTCTCCAGATGTTGCTCAACAATAAACCCTATCACCCCTGACCATTGGTTATGCTGGCTGGATCTATGTGAAGTTGCAGGCTTTCACGGCTGGCATCCGTAGATTTTCCTTGGGTTTTTTCCGGTCTGTGTTCTGGAAGTGTTTGCTTCTGACGTTTTGCTTGCATCTATGGCTGGCATCTTCAGATAATGGATGGGTAGGAGTGTGTGTGGGATTTATATATTGTGAACTCCTGTTGGGGAGGATATGTATATTTGTGTATTTGAATGGTTAGTTTCTGGGTGTACAAATGCAAGAAGGATTAAGTGTCTGTTTGGCTAATGGTTGGTTGATGGCCCATTAACTGCTGGAAATCCTCCTGTCCCTGGGAGGAATTCCTTTGTAAGTGTTGAGTTTTTATTCTATTATTTTCAAAACTGGCAGCCAGATTTTGTTTACTTTTAGGGTTTCTTCTTTCTCTGAAGATGCCAGCCACAGATGCAGGTGAAATGTCAGAAGCAAACTCTTACAGAACACGGCCTCACAGGCCAGGAAAAAAACAACAACAAGGCAAATCTGTTGACTGGGTCTGTTAGAGGATCAAAAATGTCTGGATAACCATACTGTATGTTCCCTGCATCTGTTGTAGAGAAAGGATGAGTGTTGTTGTGTCATGCCTTCAAAAGAACCCTGACTTATGGCAAGTCTCTTATAGCATTTTCTTGGCAAGATTGAACATGAGTCAGGAGTGTGATGTGGCAGCTACAAAAGCCAAAAATGCGATTCTAGGCTGCATCAATAGGAGTATAGTGTCTAGATCACAGGAAGTAATAGTGCCACTCTATTCTGCTTTAGTCAGACTTCACCTGGAATACTGTGTCCAGTTCTGGGCACCACAATTCAGGAAGGATATGGACAAGCTGGAATGTGTCCAGGGGAGGGTGACCAAAATGGTGGAAGGTCTGGAAGCCATGCCCTATGAGGAGCTACTTAGGGAGATGGGTTTGTTTAGCCAGGAGAAGAGAAGGTTAAGAGGTGACATGATAGCCATGTTTAAATATTTGAAGGGATGTCATACTGAGAATGGAGCAAGCTTGTTTTCTGCTGCTCCAGAGACTAGGATACATAGCAATGGACTCAAACTACAAGAAAAGAGATTCCACCTAAACATTAGGAAGAACATCCTAACAGTAAGAGCTGTTTGGCAGTGAAATGTGCTGCCTCGTAGTGTGGTGGAGTCTCCTTCTTTGGAGTTTTTTAAACAGAGGCTGGATGGTCATCTGTCGGGAATGCTTTGATTGTGTCTTCCGGCAGGGCAGGGGGTTGGACTAAATGGCCCTTGTGGTCTCTTTCAACTCTATGATTGTATGATTCATTCAGAAGAGATCTGACATTGCCTTCCTTTGAGCCTGTGACAGTGTGATTCACCCAGCTGGTTTCCATGGCTAAATGAGGATTCAAACCTTGGTCTTCCAGAGTCGTCATTCAGCTCTCAAACCACTGTGCTACACTGGCTCTATGAGCGCTATTATAAATAAATAAATAAATAAATAAATAAATAAATGTTTTTGTTGTTATAAATGAGCATTATATATAAGGAAATATACAAGTGTATTTATGAGTGAATAAAGAAATACCTGCAAAAATAATAGGGGAGAAGGTGATATCCTGATTTCTAAAGCAAATGTATAATTAATCTTTCTTGGAACATGGATGTTTTGTCAGGAACATGATTCCTCTGATAGGATGTCCTGATACCTTATCAGCTTCTGCAGAGAAATCTCTCTAGCACAGTTTAAAAAAATGCAGGAGTAGGGAGAAATAGCTTTCAAATGGGACGTTATTAGATCCATCTACTAAGAGAGGCATCAATAACCATCTTTCATGGATCTAAGCTGCCAAAGAGGCCTTTAGGCAAAAGGAGTGAGTTATTTTCTAAAAGAGATAAAATGGGGAGATAGCCAGTGTCATGCTGATAGATGATAGCTTAATGTGCTATACCTGTAGGTATAGATTTTGTACATACTAGGATCCCAAGAGCAAAATCAGTAAAGTTAGGGCCTTTATAATTAATATTGTGGGTACTGCCAATACTGATGAAAAAGATGCCGCTCTTTGCTCTCATGCAGGGGCAAAAAAATCTCATGGAGCATGACTTTTTTTTTAATTGGGATGAGCAAATTCATGAATATTCTTTATACCCTTAATATTGGACATTATCAGACAGGGCAAATAAGGTATCATAAGGATGGCTAATGATTTGTGAAAGGGTGCACGTACCACACAACATTGCCCTTTCGCGATCATGTCCTATAAAAAAAACCCTTTTAATGATGGCTCAAGCCATCAATTAATCCCCATGGCACTTTTGTGTCGGCATTGCCAGTGTTTGAAACTCTGTGCAATTGTATTCACGTGAATGCAGCATCAATGGCCTTTCCGGTGAGAACACTTCTGAGTGAAATCATGACATCCAGGTAGATGACACACTTTTTATGACCCTCCCCAGTTTACTTGGGACTTTTTTAGTGTGTTTAGGTGCTTTTTTGTAACTTTTTCTGTTATTTTTATTTTGAATTTTGAATTTCCTGCACTATGTATTCTTGCGAGAATACGCAGGATTTCAAAGAAGTGAACAGAGCTCCATTCACTTCCTCTTTCATTGCCAGGGGAGCCTTTGGATGAGAGGGAAGGTAAGTGTGGCATAGGGAGTTCTTTTGCCAGCATAAAAACAGCAAAGTTATGCCAGCAAAAGAACAGGTTTAAGGGGGATGGTCTGATAAAGTCGATTGTTGCTGCTGGGCTAAACAGTACTATAGGGGTTGCTGTAGCCCCAAACCTCCACCTTTTATAGGTAAACAATATGTGAGGTAGAATTGAAGTGGAAAAGAGTGAGAAAGGGTCAATTACTTCCTCCCAAACAATTGTAATATAATGGAGGGAGGAGAGTTTTTAAATTTCATGGCATATATTCCCAAAACCTAAATCCACACCTTCTCCAACATATTTGCTATAACTTGTCAAGAGCTGCAGCAAGCTGGTTCCTTCTTTCTTGCATTCCTTTCATCTTAGAAGGTCATAGGCTTATCAGGCATTTTTGTTTAAAAACTCCTTTCTTTTGTTTTGCATATTAATATACTTCTGTGTACCAAAGGAGAAACCTCCCCAACCACTTTCAGAAGTGTAGCTCCATTTCACTTCCAGACGGAGTGAAGTATATTCACTTCAAATGAGACTATTTACTAACTTTCAGACAGGCCCATCTGAGTGGACTATTTGTATATACCAGTGCAATCTCCCACAGAATATTGCCAGGTATGCTCACCCTCTAGAACAAGTGTAGAATTTGTTCTCCCTGTGAGTCAGATTTGGTATCTGAGCAGATCAAACTAACCAATGCCTCCAGAACAGCTTCTGAACCCTGAAAGCACTTTTTTCTATAAACACTATTTCTGCTCCACTAGCAGCCTTAAAACAGCAGAACATAGACCCTCAAGCCTCCTTGAAGTAAATTCTGGTTCCTAGAATGTCACTTCTGCATCCACAAAAATTGTGGTCATACAGTCCACTGAGGGTCAAGAGGTTCAGAAAATGATCTTCCAAGCCTTGGAGCATGCCCACCCTGCTGTAGGAGGAACACTGCTAGTCATGGTTTCATCCATTTTATGTTTCCAGCTACAATAAAGTGGCCAGGAGTCAAACACAATTCCCCATTCCATATGTGTTTTCCAGAGTTCCAAAGATAAACAGCCAGTGTGATGTAGTGGAGTGAGCATTCGACTATGACTTTGGAGACCAGGGTTCGAATCCCCGCTCAGCCATGGAAACTCACCTGGTGAACTTGGGCAAGTAGGAAAGGGAAAACCAAACCCTCTCTGAACAAATCTTGTGAAAAAAACTGTGATAGGTTCACCTTATGGGGGGATGTCTAAACGTGAAAATATGCCTAATGGAATGTGAGGTGAATCCTACCTGTCTCAATGGGATCCCGCATTGTTATGCCATATTCAGAAGGAGAGGGGGCCAAAAACATCAAAAACTTCAAAGGAAAAGCCTTTGCAGCTTTTCCCAGAGGGTTTTTTTTTTTTTTTAAGTGAGTGGAATGCTCATTCCTGCTCATTGGGACAGGTGATTCGCTTTGAATCACTAACAAATCATCCCCCCAAGCTCCCAGAACACCTCAGTACTTCTTTCTTTAGCAGTATCTCATACAAAATGGTGTCCAGAAGTGATGTGACATCTCTTCCAGTCACTATTTCAGTCGGCATATGGCTGAAGCTGGTTTGTGGGGGAGAGAATTGGGGGGATTAGCCCCCAATTCACATTCAATTGTCTATCCCTGCTGTAAAAGACGGAAGAGGATTCTTTGTCTACTATCGCAACATGAGTTTTCTAAGGACAGAAAATGAGGTAAGTATTGCTTTAGGGGGAAAAAAAATACTGAAGGTAAAATTGAAATGTGTGATCATATTCAATGGAAACATTATAAATGACACAAGAACATACACACACACAAGTTTTTAGATTGGTTTTGATCTTTATATTGTTTCCTAGTTTTATGTTCAGTCAAGGATAATTTCTGTCTTTCAGTGTTAATTGTGTTGTGTAGTCCACTGACTGGTGATGGCTCTGCATCAGGAGTTGTGTTCCACAGAGCTTTTTCTTTAACTTTACAAATCTACTACCAGTACTCTAAGAAGTGTAACTTAATGAGCGAAATCCAAAGCTAACTCTCAGGTCAAGCAGATCTTTTGAATCAATGGAACTTACATAAGAGTTGACTTACTATTTTTGAACTGATTCAACGAAAGTACTTTTACTAACAAGGAAATTCAACCCAATGTTTATTAATCTTTCCCATCCTGAAAGGGCAAATAATTGTCTGCTATTTAATTGAAGGTAGTTGCATTTCTATTGCCAGGTAACTGAAAAGGAGGCTATGTAATTGTGTGCCCTTGGATCCCAAACAACTGTTTAGGTTATATGCATATTGAATGCAAAGGAGGAGCATCATTTGTGCACTATCTCAGGCAGCAAAATATCTTGGGCTGGTTTTAGTAGTATAGGTCACCCTCTTATATTTATGTGGGATCAGTACCTGTGATTTCACTTACCTGCTGTCAGGAGGAAAGGTCTCTCTAGGCATCTGGAGGATCATAGATTTGCACTGGAGGTCTTCCAGTGTGCTTCCTGGAAGTTTACCATAGAGTTGCACCAGATGCCTAGAGAGACATCCTCTTTAAGTATTTTCTAGGTCCTCCAGTGTGATTCTATGGTATTCATGGTGGTTCATTATTATACACTGTTTCAGGTACTCACAGTAATTCTGCGAATGTATCCCCCATGGATACAGAGGGCAACCTGTATTAACCATTTTTACAGCAGTGATCAGAAAGTAGCATGTGGTATAGACTTTGATACACACATGAAATAAACACACTATGAAAATATAAAATGTGCATGCAACAATAGCCCACAACATGTAAATAATAACTTAACCCTAGGTTAGCTTGCTGGAGATTACAGGAAATAGATTACTGTAACTGCCAAAGTTTGTGTGTTTCTTTTTAGAATATTGCTTTGGACATTATTAAAAATACTGCTTTTCCCTGTTCCTGAAGTGGCACAGTTCTTTGCTGTGCTTTGAAAAGGAAGGGTCATTTCTGGCACACAAAAATGCTAATGACAGGGGGGGAAACTCATTCAATAAGGGGCATCCAATTCAGACCATGTTTATAAATTTATAAGGTCTCTGATTTGGCCTTTGATTAAAGGCAAAGAAACAGACTTTCATTTAGGGCTTTTGATTGGTT
Organism: Gambelia wislizenii; assembly: GCA_030847615.1. Classification (NCBI taxonomy): domain Eukaryota; kingdom Metazoa; phylum Chordata; class Lepidosauria; order Squamata; family Crotaphytidae; genus Gambelia; species Gambelia wislizenii. The sequence goes on along the minus strand of JAUMIR010000004.1, from coordinate 308,629,651 downwards.
TTGGAATTATTTAGAGATAAGAAACCTCTTTTGTGTGTCAGAGAGGATTTGATTTACATGAATTCTATGTCCCAAGATGCCTCAATATTTTCCCTTTTGATCCAAAATTTTGTATTCAACAGTTATCCAAACAATATATGACAGATCTTTTAATACTGGCTGGCACCCTGTTCATGAAGTACGATGGTGTAAGTCTGACTTATGCCATCACAATTTACTTTTATGGCTGTTGCACAAGTCAGAAGTCTCTTCCAACCACCCAACAACCAGAAGTGCCCACTAAAAAAAATGATTTAAGCTGGTGTTGGCGAACCTATGACACGTGTGTCACCAATGACACGTGTAGCCATCTGTGGTGACATGCAGCTAGGCCTCCCCCCCTCCCCCCTGCAGCCTCACCACCCTCCATAAAGCAGAGGGTGGGGCTTCGAACCCCCGATCACCATGTTAGGGAGAGTGGGAGGGGGATGAAAGTGGCGGGTGGGACTACGAAGCCCCGATCGCTACCACCACCCCTGAGGCCTGCCTGCCTTCCCAGAGCTGCCTCAGATAGGCTGGGTAAGGCAGCGGGTCACTGGGAGTCTGTCCGTTCTCTCCTTGGCCTTCCCGAGGGGGCTTCGAAGCCCCGGAACCACTTTGGAAAGGCCAGGGAAGGTGACAGGAGGGAGTCTGCCCAGCCTCTCCCCACCCTTTCCGAGGGGCTCCGGGGCTTCAAAGCCTTGGAGCCATCTCAGAAAGGCTGGGGAAGGTGGCGTGCGGGCTGGCGGGTGGGCAGGAGTCTGCCTGGCCTCTCCCTGGCCTTCCCAAGAGGCTCTGGGGCTTTGGATCCTTGGAGCCACCTCGGAAAGGCCGGGGAAGGCAGTGGGCGGGCTGGCGGGTGGGCGGGAGTGAGTCTGCCCGGCCTCTCCCAGGTCTTCCCAAGGGGCTCCGGGGCTTTGAAGCCCTGGAGCTGCCTCGGAAAGGCTGGGGAAGGTGGTGGGCAGGTGGGTGGGAGTCTGTCTGTCCTCTCCTTGGCCTTCCCGATGGGCTCTGAGGCTTCCGGGTCTCCTGCCCGCCAGCCCACCCGCCACCTTCCCTGGCCTTCCCGAGGTGGCTCCAGGGCTTCAAAGCCCCGGAGTCCCTCAGGAAGGCTGGAGAGAGGCTAGGCAGACTCCCGCCTACCCACAAGCCCACCTTCTGACTTACTCAGCCTTTCTGAGGTGGCTCTGGGGGTTCGGAGACCCTCAGGAATGCCAGGGAGAGGCCGGGCAGACTCCTGCCCACCCGCCAGCCCGCACGCCACCTTCCCCAGCCTTTCCTAGGTGGCTCCAGGGCGTCGGAGGCTCAGAGCCCTTCGGGAAGGCCGGGCAGACTCCCGCCCACCCACCAACCTGTCCGCCACCTTCCCCGGCCTTCCCGAGGGGCTCCAGGGCTTTGAAGCCCTGGAGATGCCTCGGGAAGGCCAGGGAAAGTGGTGGGCGGGCAGGAATGCCCAGCCCCATTTCTTTGGCATCCTTGTTATTTTGTCATTATGTGTCTCTGCCGTAGCACTGCAGCAGCCAACACAAGTGCAGTTATGCAGAGAGGAGTGAGCATGGGAGGCAGCTGACTGCTGAGTGTCCCCAATAGGGCCAGCTGCTGAAACATCTGCTCCATAGATGGCCAGGCCCCCAGCTCTCCATTGATTACTGCTGCACTGAGAGGCGTGGATGAAAGGAAAGACAGCCGGAGAATTCTCAAGGCATCATTGATTCTCCAAAAAACAAATGCTGTTCCTTTTTCTTTTTCTTTTACTTTTCACATGAGAAATCATTTCTCACCAAAGCCAGTCCTACCTTTAGACAGGTTGAGGCAGCTGCTTCACACAGCTGATTTGGGGTGTCACAAAAGGGCAGCAATTTTGTCGTTATTTAATTTTATAATTAGATTATTTATACCCCTCTCTTCAGGCACAAAGGCTTTCAGAGCTGCTTACAAATTGTTTAGCAATAGCCACCTCGGAAAGGTCGGGGAAGGCGGCGGGTGGGAAGGAGTCTGCCCAGCCTCTCCCCAGCCTTCCCAAGGGGGCTCCGGGGCTTCAGCAACAAAAACAAGTAACTAATAGGCAGGTTAGTTAAAGAATTCCCCCTCCCTCTCACTTATCTCAGTTCATGGCACCCCACACAAGCTAAATAATATCAAGACCAACAAAAGAAACTGACTGATGGATGAATAAAGAAGTCACTAAGCCGGTAAGTTAAATTATTAATGAGTGATCATGTTCTCCTGGAGTTTGTTATACAATGGAAAGGAGAAGCCAGGCATAGTCAGACACGCATTCTTGACTTTAGGAGAGCTGATTTCAATAAACTCAGGGAAATACTGGGGATGATCCCATGGTCAAGAATACTAAAAGAGAAGGGACCTCAAGACGGATGGGACTTTCTCAAAAGGGAGATACTGAAGGCACAATTTCAAACAGTACCATTGAGGAAGAAAAATGGGAGGTGTCTCAAGAAACCAGGATGGATGACTAAAGAACTTTCAATGGAGCTAAGTTTTAAACGGAACATGTATAGGAAATGGAAAGGGGGGGAAATCACCAAAGAAGAATTCAAACAGATAGAGAACACATGTAGGAGTAAAGTCAGAAAAGCTAAAGCGCAGAATGAGCTCAGGCTTGCTAGGGAGGTTAAGAACAATAAAAAGGGTTTTTTTGGGTATGTCCGCAGCAAAAGGAGGAAGAAGGAAATGATAGGGCCGCTACGTGGAGAAGATGGCAAAATGCTAACAGGGGACAGAGAAAAGGCAGAATTACTCAACACCTTCTTTGCCTCAGTGTTTTCAGAAAAGGAAAAGGAGGACCAACCTGAGGAGAATGGAACAGAGGACACAATAGGGGAAATCCAGCTCAAAATAAGTAAAGAGGTAGTACAGGAATACCTTCTTAATCTAAATGAATTTAAATCTCCAGGACCAGATGAACTACATCCAAGAGTATTAAAAGAGCTGGCAAATATAATCTCAGAGCCATTGGCAATAATATTTGAGAACTCCTGGAGAACAGGAGAAGTCCCAGCAGACTGGAGGAGGGCAAACGTTGTTCCCATCTTCAAAAAGGGGAAAAAAGAGGATCCCAACAACTATCGTCCAGTTAGTCTGACATCAATACCAGGGAAGATTCTAGAACAGATCATTAAACAGAGAGTCTGTGAACATTTAGAAGGCAATGCCATAATCACAAAAAGTCAGCATGGGTTTCAGAGAAACAAGTCATGCCAGACTAATCTGATCTCTTTTTTTGATAAAGTTACCAGCTTGGTAGATGAAGGGAATGCTGTGGACATTGCATACCTTGATTTCAGTAAGGCCTTTGACAAGGTTCCCCATGACATTCTTGCAAACAAGCTTGTAGAATGTGGGCTAGACAAGTTAACTGTTCAATGGATTTGTAATTGGTTGACCGGCCGAACCCAAAGGGTGCTCAGCAGTGGCTCCTCTTCGTCTTGGAAAGATGTGACCAGTGGGGTGCCACAGGGTTCTGTCCTGGGCCCAGTGCTATTCAACATCTTTATCAAAGACTTAGATGAGGGAATTAGGGGCATACTTATCAAATTTGCAGATGACACCAAATTGGGAGGAGTAGCTAATACCCTAGAGGACAGGATCAAAATTCAGAATGACCTGGATAGACTGGAGAGCTGGGCCAAAGCTAACAAAATGAAATTCAATACGGAGAAATGTAAAGTACTGCATTTAGGGCGGAAAAATGAAATGCATAAATATAGGATGGGAGAGACCTGGCTGAATGAGACTACGTGCGAAAGGGATCTAGGAGTCCTAGTAGACCACAAGTTGAACATGAGCCAACAGTGTGATGCGGCAGCTAAAAAGGCCAATGCAATTTTGGGCTGTATCAATAGAAGTATAGTGTCTAGATCAAGGGAAGTAATAGTGCCACTCTATTCTGCCTTGGTCAGACCTCACTTAGAATACTGTGTCCAGTTCTGGGCACCACAATTCAGAAAGGATATTGACAAATTGGAGCGTGTCCAGAGAAGGGCAACTAAAATGGTGAAAGGTCTGGAAACAATGCCTTATGAGGAGAGACTTAGGGAGCTGGGTATGTTTAGCCTGGAAAAAAGACGGTTTAGAGGCGATATGATAGCCCTGTTTAAGTATTTGAAGGGATGTCACACTGAGGATGGAGCAGGCTTGTTTTCTGCTGCTCCAGAGACTGGAACACGGAGCAATGGGTGCAAGCTCCAGGAACAGAGATTCCACCTCAACATTAGGAGGAACTTTTTGACAGTAAGAGCTGTTCGGCAGTGGAACGCACTCCCTCGGAGCGTGGTGGGGTCTCCTTCCTTGGAGGTCTTTAAACAGAGGCTGGATGGCCATCTGTCGGGGATGCTTTGATTGTGATTTCCTGCGTGGCAGGGGGGTTGGACTGGATGGCCCTCGTGGTCTCTTCCAACTCTGCAATTCTATGATTCTATGATTCTATGATTCTATGATTCTATGAAATACAATTATATATAAAAATTATACATTTATGTTATTTAAACAGTAAATATAGCGAAATAATGTTTTTTCCTCTAAGTTACACACCACCCGAGTTATGCTCAGTTTTTTGGCGAATTTTGACACACCAGGATCAACAGGTTTAAGCAATCCATCACCCCTCCCAAATGGCCATTTCCATATTGCTGGAGAGTTGGGGGATTGGTAACAAATCTGATATCCCTAGCCCCCAAACACCCCAATAAATTTACGATATTTAATAATTTGGCCCCAAAGTGGTCTTCCACATGGACAGTCAATAAACCAGGTGAATTGCAAAGTCATGTTCTGCTCAAAGGAGAGGCCATGAAAATTTCCAAATCTTAAGGTCAAGCCACACCTAAGGAAATGTTTCCTAGGCCCATCTGGTGTCAGACAATAATCTCATCATCTGTAGTTGAGGATCTATTGTTTGTAAACAACATTTATCTTGATCTCTAAGTCTTACAATTAAGGAGGCAGCCACTGCTTTTCAAGTCAAACATGGAACACATTAACACATCTGGAAATCCATTGTTTAATTATGAAACACTCTTGAAACTCATTGTTTCTCAAAGTCCCATCCCCAGAGGGCACATTTTTCCTATTTAAACCCCCTGAAAACTCCCCTCAAGTGTGCACAGATCCCTTCCTGTGGACACTCTGTCCGTCCGTGTAGCTATGCTCACAGTTCATCTTCCTACCTACTCTACATCATGCTGTGCAGCTGTCCCAGACTGGGACCCTCACTCTGCTGGTCTTCCTTTGCAACCTTGATTCTTCAGGAAAAGGTGTTATATAGCCCACTGAAACTTTCCTTGCTATTCTTCTGTCTCAACCTCTCTCACTTTATTTTGCTAGTCCTGTGTGAATTCTTCTTCTATGAATGTGTGAATGATTGGTGTTATTTTTGAATTGCTAATAAAGATAATTGTTAACTTTTCATCATGTGAGTGTGCCCTAGCCACAACTATTAGGGGTCTACACTGGCATAAGAACCCCTTGTTGCCCCCTTTCATATTGTTAAGCGAGTTGCTGCTAATTTCTCCAAAATATTAATAACTCGATCTTGCATGGAATTTCCACATCACTAGCACTTAGGGTAACAGGATGAGCATGAAAGTATCCAACTCTTTTCCTCTAGCTGGATGCACTGCAATTGCCTGCTCACCCTTCTGCTCTTCATCAATACACAAATTGCCATGTTGAGGGTTTGCACTATTTAAAAAGGAGCTATTGGCGATAGCATCAGGAGATGCAGCTATAGACATAGCTATGTCTCCTGATGCAGGATCTCAGCCATAGCGTTTGAATGGATTGATCTTAGAGCACTGGAACTCCTTTATACCTTTAATTATAAAGGTATAAAGTGAGAGTGTGGAACCTGTGGCCTTGCAGAAGTTATTGGGCTCCAATTCCCATTTCTCATGATCATTGTTCCTCCTGGCTGGGACTAATAGGAATATGACTTCAATAATATATGTTCCATAGGCCCTGACTCTCCACTCAAAATGCAGCCCTTTAAATGTTCTCTAGCAGCCACATGGGTATCACTGATCAACAACTCCTATACATCTAGAAGAATATTTAAATGATCCAAGCACAAATGTAATATCTATTCACATGAAACACCCAGAAGTGAATGTCAGTTTTTGGAAGAGACAAACATGATGGGCTGTTGTCTTTATGAATGGATTATTTTGAATTGTGAAGAAACTGATCTGTGGGGGTGGGGGCTCATCCACACAGATGAAAAAATTCTCCTTCAAATAACATTTTCTTGTTTTGCTGTGACCATGCACACATCTTGTTAAAGTGAGGTAAGAGCAGCATTACCAGCCACATATTTCCCCTAGGCAAGCTCACTTGGATGTAAAAGAGTGGTCCTGCAATGAATCATGTGTCCTATACATCACATTATTTTCAGGCACACAGCTATGTCCACTCTGCTTTTTCTTTTCTTCCCATCATGCATGCGAATTTGCAAATAGGCAGAAGTATGCTAATAATGATACACATGTATTTGCACAAACACACCTTCAGAAATAATAGTGACTGTATGCCAGCAAAATGTAAATGCAAACAGATGAAATAGCCATTCCTGGTGGGAATGATCAGGTGACTGAACACACACACACGGCTTCACACCAAAGTCAACTCAGACATGGCCATGTGTACAATAAACCAATTTTTCCAGAGAAATGTGGTATAAAAGGTAGCTTTCTAAAAATTGGATCTAAGTCTTCGGGTGCCAAAAAAGAACTATATTTGATTCAAATCCTCAAGAATGTTGTATATTCTACCAGCCCCTGGTATGATGTGAGTGCATTTTTTTCACTCTATAAACAAGCCCTCAGTCTCTCTCTCTCTCTCTCTCTCTCTCTCTCACACACACACACACACACAAACACACACACAAACATAAAAGGTTACAATCAGGGCATGAAAGATCAAAGAAGTTTCAAGAAGTTGAATTTCTTACATGGTGAACAGATTGCTTATAGAAGAGTGATGAGTGAGAAAGAAAGCCTGGATGTGTTAATTGAAAATGTTCCCCATTGCTTTAGTTCGTGAAATGAATATGATTTCTGTTATCATGGATATAATCTGGAATGTTTTTTTACCCAGTTCTAATTTTTTTTTTGCAATACCTAAAGTCTAACATGGGGCTACTCAAGATCTAAGTCTCATTGAGCTCAATTTTGTTTGCTGCCAAGTATGTAGATAAAGGACTGCACCAGTCATGTGTATGTACAGTAAGTCTTGTAACCAAAATGTGAAGAAAAGAAATCTCCCAATATTTAATAAATACTTATTTATTTAACACCATTGCTGAGTGGCAGAGAGCATTCATGACATAGAGAAAGACTTAGCAGCTGCATCTCCAGGTAGTAAAGACTTCTGATTGATGCCTTGGGGGATTAATGGTCAGTGTAGATCAGGTGAAACAACTGGACAAGAGTTGGAAGTTAGTCTGCATTGGCTCCCCAAGGAACCTTCGAAGGCCACAATGTTCCAGAACATTTTAATGCCCCAAGCACCCTTTAAGAGGCTATACTTTGCCCTTCCAATCTACACTTTCCCTACGCATAGGACTTTTTCGGATGAGTCTTTTACAGCGCAAGCAGCCTCGTTGCGTTGCGAGGCTGCTGCGCTGCAGGGTGTCCCTTTTGGATGACACTCTCCCCTGCTGGTACTGCTGCGTTATATTCGGCGGTTTTCTAATCACGAAAGTTGATCATGATTAGAAAACCGCTGAATATAACACAGCAGTGTCCCCGTGGTAACACAACAGTACCAGCAGGGGAGAGCATCATCCAAAAGGGACACCCTGCAGCGCAGCAGCCTCGCAACGGGGACGAGGCTGCTTGCGATGTAAAAGACTCATCTGTAAAAGTCCATAGTATAGATAATGTTGCACTGGATGGAACTGATACTCTGACTCCATATACACAAAAATCTAATAAAAATAGATTTATTAATGAGATTTTGTTTCCTTCTTTGCCCCTGGCTTTCTCTTTATCACAGTTACTTGCCTTGGGACTGTGAGCTGCTCCTTGTGTTAGGTGGCCACCAGTCATGTAGAAAGATTAATTTTAACCACACTTCCCATTACTCACATTTTTAGTAGCTAGTGGGGAAAAATTCCCAGTAAAATTAACTTCATTTTTTGGCCAGGCCCAGTGTGGTATGAAATCTGTAATGGTGAATTTGCAAGCACTGATTATGTAGTAAATGGCTTTTTGTGTCTGGGGAAAGAGCAGCAGGAACAATAGTAGACCAAGTGGAGCAAGAAGAAGAAGACATCTGGACTTGACTGTTAGATGTACGTTATGGAAATTCATTAATTACACCTAACATCATAGACTTGGACCCAAAGTCTATGGGATCAGAAGATCAAGGATATTTTACTAGATAATTAAAATGATTTGTAAAAAACATGAACAGAATATGAGACTTTATATGAAAACCTCATTCAATAAAAGAAGTGGTATATTATAGCAGACATACTGTGAACTCCCCCACTTGTTACTCTCATTAAAATGTTTATTATAAGGTTAAGATGATTAATAGTGTGAATTGCATCAATAGTTTAAAGCATTACAACACCTCCAAAAATTGTGAAAATTAACATGCAACTATGTGACAGATAAGCAGCAACAAGTTTCAGCATTAGTAATTATCTGCAGCTAAACGCGGCCTTCAAAAAAGATGTCAATAACAACAAAATGTATCAGACAGTAAGAACAAAACTGTGATGCAAAGCTATTCTGCCATGCACATCAAATATGAATCTGTTTGTCAGATGCTAATGGAAATAAAAGGGGGGAACAAAATGGGAAATCATTAAGAAGTTCTGCTGCTTGACAGGTGACATTTCATAAATTTCAAATGTTTAGGATATTTAGTTGTTACACACATGTTTATTTGGAAATCACCAAGCAATAATCAACAGGTCATGTAGGAGGTTCCTATCATTGGAACAACTGCATTGTGCAGCCACAGTGCTGTTATCTACCCTGATACCCCCGCCCCATGTCTATATTAATAATTGGCAATATTTAATGATTAGGTCAAATGCGGTCTTCCATGCAGTGCAGCCAATAAAACTGGAAAAATCCAACAAATTGCAAAGATAAGCATTCAGACTCAGCCAGTCATATGTTACACTGTCTGAGACCAGAAGCAAGGTGCTCAGCCTTGATCACATGAGCAACACCACCAGCAGAAGTGGAGGCACCAACAGATACAGCAGAGTGCATATGGATATGGACAGCTGCCCATTCCCACCATCAAATGCTCTAGTTTTCCCGATAGGATTCAAGTTTTACCAGGTATTTTAAAACCATTTTAAGGGTGTTTCCCCTCAGTTTCTAGTTAGAACTGCCCAGTTGTAATCTGGACAGTTCAGACTAGAATCAGGGTGGAAACCCTGCATCGTTTGAGCAGCTAGGTGCAGCTGGGAGGCTGTTTCATTTGACTCATGCAGAAAAGGCCTCAGGGAAAGACTGTCAACATTTTAAATTCATGTATTAGCACTATGTACTTTGATTTTAAAAGTGACTTTATGTATTGCTATATTGGGGGGAAATTTATGTTAAAGTATAAAATCTATTTAAAAAAAATAAAAAATAAACATAAAATGGAAATTCATCGTATAAAAGAAAGATAATGATCAGGCAAGAACACATGTTAATAAGTGAATCTAACATGACTGAACAGATGGATTATATATTTCTCATTCCCCGTTGCCTTGAAAGAGAAGGTTATGATATTAATCCTATTAGCCACAGCATAATATGAAATTTTCCTACAGCTTCACTTGATCACAGATTTGTGTATTTGAGTGATAGGAGTCCCAGTTCAGTGGGAACCTATACAGTAACCACCCAAAATCATGGTGAGATAAAAGAGGAGATTGTGAAAAGCAAAGGGGAAGGGTCTAAAAAAGGAAATTCTTCAGACCCCAAAGCCATGAGAGGACAGATACAAAGATGAGGAACCAGCCTTCCACACAAATCATCAATGGAAGTAACTTCTCCAAGAAGAGGAAACACATCCTAACACACATTGGAAACTGTGTAGATGTGTAAATAGCTATTGCTTAAAACAAGTTGTAAGCCGCTCTGATAGCCTTGTGGCTGAAGAGCGGGGTATAAATAACTAAATAAAATAAAATAAATAAAAAAAACTATGACACTCATTAACCTTCCCTGATGAAAAAGAAGGAAAGGAAACTCTTTTCATTTCTACAGGACTCCGTGATCCACACCAGGAACATCGCGAACCCAGGCAACAATACTGTAAATCTATCAAGCCACACCCTGAGTCAAGCAGAAGGGTCTGTTCTGTCACAGGGCTTATCTTTCTGCCCCTCCAAACCCACACACATTATACATTTCTGTAGTGATCTAGAGGCCTTCTTTGTCCACCTACACTGTTAATATCAAAGCTGCTACAAGAGCTCCTTGCTTGCTGGTATTCCAGACTAATACTGCTATGTCTTTGAATAAGAGGTGATGAGCAGCAAATGGATACAGGATAGCAATGTAGCAGTCTGTCTTTCTTTCTTGGTCAAGATCTTGCCTATTTGACCCAAGGAATGATTGCCCAAACTGGCAAGTTATGTAGTCACACCAGCTTTCCACAACTAAGCTAATGTCATTACTTATTTAGCCAATCTCAATGTACAGTAAGAGCTACCAGCCCATTTCAGAATCAGACTTCAGCCAGACATGTACCAGTTTCAATCTATGGATCAATTTTATTTTTTCTCTGTTTTTCTATTTTTCTTCTCTTTTTCCTTTTCTTTTTCTCCTTTATTTGATGATCCGCCCACAAAATAATGATGTCAGACAGAAGTTGGGTTAAACAAGGGTCACCTTATTAAATCTATAGCCTATTTAGTTTTTATTCCCTGAGATATGCAAATCTGGGGGTAAGACCTAGTGTGGGAAAAGCTGGATCTGGTAGTCTCCCCAGACCTCCCTCCCTGGATGAAACACCTGAGCCCCAAGGGGTTTCCCATAATTTGGACTACACCTCCCCCCCATCCTGGGCACCATCTACTGGAAGGCAAGAGCCCAGGACGATGCAGCTCAAGTCACATGACTTATGTCAAGGGCTAAATCCTGAGGCCAGCCTCAAGTACAGCCTATCTCTCCACCCCCAAGTCACATGACCTGCAGGTGTAGTTTGATAGACCCATCCTTCACCCAAAAGAGGTGCCATAGGTGTACACTGAACTAACCCTGTGTCCCCCCTGCCACGGATAAGGGGTAAGTGTCTGCTTAGCCCCTATCCCTCACCACGGTGGCCAACACAGCCTTAACCCCCTTTTGCATATCCTCAAGGAATATCTGGATCTCCTTATTGGACAGGTGAAACCCATCATGTCTATATAAATCAGTTAAGTGCTACTGAATAGCTGGGTGATCAATGTAATCACCCAGCCCATTCATAGCCCTCTGGATTGCTCTATTGATCCATTTCCGAGCAATGTCAAGAAATTTAGTCTCACCCTCACCAGAATATATCTGATGAGGGATGATCGCTGACCAAATCAGTCGAATGACAGGCCAAGAAGACCTAATATACGACAGATCTTCCAAGGCTTGAATAATGATAGCCTTGCACTTAAGCAAACTGAGATCATTTCCACCTAAGTTGATATGTAAAATGTGAGGTGAAGGTCCATGGCATTCCCCAAACAATAATGGTAACAGGCCATGCTACCTGAGGCCCGTCTTGCCCAGCCATTCTACAGAAGCCAGATTGCCCAGCCCCAACTGGGACCCAAAAAGACTCCTCTTTGCCAGATGTGCAGCTCAGAAAATGAAGCTGTGGCTGCAGATGAGCAGCCAGTGTCTGGTGGTTCTTAAAGAGGTATCTGCAAAATATAAAATTTGTCATGTTAATGGTGAAGTAGTGCTTCTTTTCTTTTTTATAACCTTTACTATCTTTGTGGGGTTTTTTTGTTCTGTATTTGTTTAAATGTTTTGGGGAAGAACTTGTGTTCACTTCTTTCTTATTTTTTTCCCCCAATCAGTTGTGGTATTTGTTTTCTGTTGTATGTATTTTTTTTTCATTTTATTCACTCGTGTGATTTTCTAAGATTTCTCAGAATTTGTAAGATTACTATAAGCAGCATAAGCAGAGAAGTGATGGCATTTCATGCAAGCTTTTTAAATCAGGTACTGTAATATTGGAAACCATGGGAAACCTTGGATGTGAATGCTAAAATGTACTGGTGTTTTAATGCTCAACCTAGAGTTTGTCTAGATGGGCAAAACACCCTGTCTTGCTCCCGTCTCAGAGCCCTGAAGTCCTGATAATGCAGGGCATTTGCCCCATTCTGCCCCTGGGTAGTCCTTACCACCCATGGGGCGGATACGGGGCTGGGGGAGAGGCAGGGTAGAGCCCAATAGAATATATTAAAATAAAACCTGGGTTACTATGTTAGTGCCAGCAAAATAAATAAATAAATAAATCAGGGCTCGCATGTCTGCATGAGCCTGTCACTTCAGGCCACCCCTTGATGCATCTGCAATCTCCCTGGCTCTCCCAGAAGGCAGGACAAGTCCCAAAGCATGTGACAAGGCTGATCACATGCAGGGAGCCCTGGTCACATATTGCAGGCCCCCTTCCTGGCTTCTGAATCAGCAAGGAAAACGGTTTTGGCAGCAGCTGCTGTGATAGGCTGTCATGCCCGTCAGGACTTTCTCCCATTCTATGGAAGGAACAGGTGAACAACAGGCCAGATCCATGGCTGGGATACACCAGTGGGGAGCCAGCATATCCTGGCTCATGTACATGAGCCCCTAGTTTCATGGAATGGCAAAGGGCTGTGAGATGTAAAAAAAACAAAAACAAAAACCCAAAACAAGTCCTTTCTAAGTTAAAAGAATTTAAGGCTGACATTACATTTCAACCAAAAAAAATAAAAAAATTACAGAAGATTCTTTCTTCAGAAAAATTGGGTCAGAGAAGTCTATGTTACAAATGCTTTTAGATGGTGGAAAGAGGTGGCATTTCTAATCCACAAATATCTTTTGATTTCAGTACTGTTGGCAACAATAGCTTCAGATGGATGGATTTTGAGTTTACTTTTAAGATTTTTTTTTAAATATTGTTTTCATTAACGTTTATTGGTCTAATAGTGAAGTACCAAAAACGTTTCATTATTGTTTTAGGAACCTTGATGACTTGGAATATGATTATTTTATTATTGGTAGTGATTTTAAGGAAATTTTGGATCCTTTATTAGAAAGAAATACACGTCCACCAAGGAAACAATCTATGGTGAGAGCTACTGTACAGGCATATATGAATGAATATGGTTTAATTGATACATGGAAAACTGTACACTGAGGAGACAGAGAATATACCTTTATCTCTCTGGTCCATAATAATTGTTTAACATTAGATTATTTCTTAATTCCTTCGTCTTTGGTTAGAAATATAAACACATGCAAAATTGAATCCTTGATAATATCTGACCATATTCCAGTTTGTCTAAAATTGCACTTTTCTAATGCTCCTAAACCCTTTAGTGTTTTGTGATTTAAATATTTTGGTTCTCAATGACAAACAGTTTAGGACTCAAATGTCAGCAGATCTGATGGAATATTTTAAAATGATTGAAGTTCATATGCTATTGAATGGAAAGCAAGTTAAGCCTACATTTGAGGTAGAATCATTCCCTATTCTTCTTATAAAAAAGATTTTAAAATAAGAAAAGGAATTATTGAACAAGAAGCTGAAAGCTCTTGTGTCTCAATTTGCCATTTCTCCTTCTGAACAACTTTATCAAGAATTGCAAAAAAGTTAAATATGAATTGAACCATATTTTATTTATTTATTTATTTTAATTATTTTATTTTATTTTATTTTATTTAAAAAAATAAATATGAATTCAACCATATTATATCACAACAAACTGCTTGCTTTGACAGGTCTACAGCCAAAATATTGGGAAACTGGGAACCATCCTAACAAGATTCTGGCACATTGCCTTAAGCATCAACAGCAACACAAAGTTATTTCGGTTATCAAAAATGAAAGCAATAATTTATATACGTTGCCTGCATATATTAGTCTACAATTTTTGAAGTTTTGTGCAGAACTTTATAGCTTCAATAACAACATTCACCAACAGGATATGGAGCCTTTCTTTTCTCATATTGACCTCCCCCATCATAGCCAATCACGGCAACAATTTCTTTCACAATCTTTACACTTAAAGGAAATTATCAATGTTTTATGAGAAAGTGGAAGTCTCCTGGCCCTGATGAGTTTCTAACTGAATGGTACAACCCTTTTTCCAGTTTGTTAGCATCAAGACTGCTCCAGCTTTACAAACTTACTAAGAATCTCTCTCTCTCTCTCTTTGTCATTAAATCATGCCTATATTACCCTGATACCTACCACTGGTAAGGATCATACTTGCAGCACTAGCCACCACACTTTGTCCTTACTTAATGTTAATATCAAAATATTGATAGCCATTTTAGCTAATAGATTAAACAAAAGTAATTTCACCTTTGCTAAGTCCTGACCAGGTGGAATTTATCAAAAACAGGTAGAGAGCCAATAATAGTCAATTGGTTGTGGATCTGATTGCTTTGCATTTGGAGAGAACTGACCAGCCAGCTGTTCTTTCTTTAGATCCTGAGAATGCCTTTGATAAAATTTACTGTCTGTTTATTTTCAGTATTGGCTAATTTTTGATTTCCTAAAATATTTTTGAAATTCAACACAAAGAGCACAGGTAATGGCCATTTTTTTCCTTGTACTTTTTTACATTCAAGCGGCTTACAAGGCAGGGATGCCCACTGTCTCCTTTGATATTCAATTTGTGCTTGGAACTCTTAGCATGTGCTATTAGAAAAAATTCCAGAATCAATGGATTTAAGGATGTCAGTTTAGAATTTAAAAACACTGTTTTCATATATTATCTTTTCTTGTTCATTTCAAAGCCTCAGCTGTCGATCCTTGTTTTGATGCAGTTGATTAAAAATTTTGGTAAAATATCTGGATATTCAATTAACTGGTCCCCCCCAAAAAAATGCTGCCAGTGGGAGACAAGATGGACTTTAGTGTATTTAAAGTATGACAGTTTCGATATTGCCCAAATTCTATTACTTATTTGGATACAGCTATCCATAAGGACTTATCTAGGATGATTAATCTTAATATAAGTAAGCTGATAAAAGATATTGCATAAGATTTAGAAAGATGGGCAGACTGTGGAGATTTTCACGGGGGAAAATAACCCCACGGAGATCGGGAAAGAAATGGGGCTGTTCTGCTGCCAGCACTCTGTTTCACACACCTCCTTCCTTCTCCTCATCTCCCGCCATCCTCTCTCTATTCTGCTTCCATTTCCCTTCCAATATTTTCTGCTATTTTTTTACTAATGAAGAACTTTCGTTAGTAAAAAATATCAGAAAAGAAATGGAAGCAGGATGGAGGGAGGACAACGGGATATTGGGAGAAGAAAGGGGTCATGTGAAATGGAGCGCTGGCAGTGGAACAGCCCCATTTCTCTCCCAATCTCCATGGGGGTTATTTCCCCCATGTGAAAATCTCCTTAAAGGTAAGTCTGTGGAGTAAGGTAAGCATGATTAAAATGAATGCTATACCTGGATTACCAAATTCATCGAAGAAAGCAAATGTGGTTCTTATTCCAAAAGAAGGTAAAAATTTGCAGGTGCCGGGAAACTACAGACCTATATCTTTATTGAATGCAGACTATAAGATTTATATGAATATAATCACAGAAAGATTAAAACAAATTTTAGCAGATGTTATTCACCCAGATCAAAATGGATTTCTCCCAAATAGACATATCAAGACAAATACAAGAACAGTATTAAACATTATCAAATTCTTTGAAAAACACAATGAGAATAAACTGGTGATAATTTTTGCGGATGCGGAAAAAGCATTTGATAATGTACGTTGGTCTTTCATGAAAGAAGTCTTTGTGAAAATGAAAATAGGGAATAGATTCATGAACTGGAGCAAGAGGCATCCTTGATTATAAATGGAGATAAAACAGATCTCTTTCCAGTACAAAAGGGGACAAGACAAGGATGCCCCCTTTCTCCTCTGCTCTTTATAACAGTATTTGAAATAAAAGAATGAGAAAATACAAGATGTAAATATAAAAGGTTATGAATTTAAGCTAAAATCATTCGCCGATGATTTAGTCTTTTTAGAAAATCCAAAACAAAGCATGACAGAAGCAATGAAATCTTTTAATGAATTTGGCAAAGTGGCTAGCTTTAAATTGAATAAAAGCAAAACTCAAATCCTGACAAAAAAATATCAAAAAATGAAGAAGCAAATTTACAAGACATGTCTGGATGCAAAATAGACAAAAAGCTGAAATATCTTGGGTTGTGGCTAACTAAAAGAAATATAGAACTTTTTGAAAATGACTGTGTCAAATTATGGAAAGAAAACGAGAGCTGATAAAATGGTCAAAACTGAACTTATCAATGGTGGGTAAAATTGCGGGAATAAAAATGAACATCCTGCCCAAATTTCTTTACTTGTTTCAAACTGCCCCAATAATTGTAACAGACAATTT
The DNA here is from genome assembly GCA_030847615.1 of Gambelia wislizenii. NCBI lineage: Eukaryota > Metazoa > Chordata > Lepidosauria > Squamata > Crotaphytidae > Gambelia > Gambelia wislizenii. Next base: position 308,613,054 of record JAUMIR010000004.1, on the reverse strand, counting down.
TTTTAAAGACTGGCAGAAGGAATTGTCAAAATTAATTTGGGTGGGGGCAAGAAATCAAGAATAAAATAGAGGACCCTTATTTTTTTTTATTTATTTATAATTTTTATACTGTTACATCAACTTTCTATACATCTTTCCATGACATTTTCCAAGAAATTATATCAAACAGAGTAACATTTTACAGGATTAAAAAACAGACTTAGAAAGATTACACCTTAACTTATATGTCCAGCTTATCAGCCCAAATAAATTTTTTTCCCGTTTTCTTCGTTTCTTTCTTTGCAACCCCTTCTCTATCTTCTCTTTTTTTTGTTCTCGTTTTTAAATCCCTTATTCTTAACTCCAGCTTTCTCCCCTTCTCGCCCCTGTTTTTCCCAGCTTTTATCCTTATTTGTTAATTGAGTGTCCGTTATTTAACTTGAACTACAATTCTGCTAAGCTAATTGTAACTTAACTAGCAACTTTGACCTAGGTAGTTCTGATAGTGTTTGTATCTTTATAGAAATTTTCATAGGTCTAAGTTGGTCAGATTTTTCCACTGCTTTTTCCAGTATTTCTTTAATGGAGACCATTCCTTCTCTATTTTTTCTTTTGGAATATCTTTTAGCTGTGCAGTAAGTGAATCCATATCTTTCATCTCGCCCATCTTAAATAACCATTCTTCCTTAGAGGGGATTTCCTTTCTTTTCCACTTCGATGCGTATAGAATTCTCGCAGCTGAAATCATATATAGTGTCACTCTCCAATATTTCTTCATTGAGTTGTGATCTATTGTGTCTATCATATTTAGTAGATAGATTTGCGGTGACATTGGAAATCTCAGTCCTAGAATTTCGTTTATCATTGCGTGAATCTTTTTCCAGAATTCTTGCGCTGCCTGGCATGTCCACCATAGATGGTATAAGGTACCTTTCGCTTGCTCGCATTTCCAGCAGGATTGTGATCCTGTTTTGTACATTTTATTCAGCTTAACCGGTGTCAGGTACCATCTTCCAAACATTTTTAGGTAGTTCTCTTTCAAGCTTTGAGATGAGGTGAATTTTTGGGTATTCACCCAAGATCTTTCCCACCTTTCTAGATCAATGCATTGCCCCACATCTTGTGCCCATCTTATCATCTGATCCTTGACTACCTCTTCTTCTAGTTCTCTCTCCAGTAATATATTATAATACTTTGATATATGTTTCTTATTTCGATCAAAAATTATCTTATCCAGTTTATTTCCCTCCGCTTCAAAGTTTTCTAGTCTATAATCCATCTTGTACCTTTCGTAAATCTGTTTATATTGAAACCAATTTAGTTTGAAGCCCATTTCTTCTAGTTGTTCTCTGGATTTTATCAGCAGTTGTCCCTGTTCGTCTTCCTTTAGGATATCTTTATACTTCAGCCAAATCTCTTCTGTCCCCTTAGTTTTTCCGAAGAAAGCTTCTTCCGTTGATATCCACATCGGAATGTTTTTATAGAATTTTTTCTTTACAATTAACCATGTGTTCAACAGCGCTTTCCTTATACAGTGCAGATCAAAATCTTTATTATCCTTTCTTTTATTGTAGCATAAGTATGCGTGCCATCCATTTCTTAACTCCGCTCCTTCTAAAGCCAATGTTCTTCTATTACTTAGCAATATCCAGTCTTCAACCCAGGTCAGCACGCATGCCTGATAATATAATTGTAGATCAGGTAACGCACATCCACCTCTTTCTTTCTTATCTTTTAGTAGTTTTATTGATATTCGCGGTTTTTTCCCTTGCCACAAAAATTTTGAGATTTCTTTTTCCCAGATTTTAAAACATTTATTGTTGTGTATAATGGGTAAATTGCAAAATAAGTACATAAATCTAGATAGAATGTTCATCTTTATTACAGCTATTCTGCCGAAGAATGAAAGGTTCAATCTGGACCATTTGCTTAAATCTTCTTTAATCTCTTTCCATAATTTTCCATAATTATTATCGAATAGGTCCAGATTCCTCTTCGTGATCCATATGCCTAGATATTTTACTTTTTTCTCTACTTTGTATCCTGTTGCTTTTTGCAGATACTCTTCCTCACCCTTGGTCACGTTTTTTGTCAATATTATTGTCTTGTCTTTGTTTATTCTGAAGCCAGACATATTTGCGTATTCATCTAATACCCTCCCCAGTTCTTCCAGTTGCTCCTTGGGTTCCTCTAATATTATTACCAGGTCATCTGCATACGCTCTTATCTTGTACTCAAAGCCCTTCATTTTGGTACCTTTTATGTTCTTGTTAAATCTTATATTGCTAATCAGTACTTCTATGACCATTACAAAAAGGAGAGGGGAGAGAGGGCACCCTTGTCTAGTGCCCTTTTTGATTTGGATTTTCTCCGTCGTGTCTCCATTTACTAATATCTTAGCACTTTGTACTTTATAAATTAGGTTGATCCATTGTAGAAATCTTTCCCCAGTGTTCATTTTCTCCAGTATTAGCTTCAGAAACGTCCAGTTTACTTTGTCGAATGCCTTTTCTGCGTCTAGAAAAAGCATTGCCATTTTTTTCTCTGTATGTGTGTCGTAATATTCCATTATATTAAGAATGGTCCTGATGTTGTGTTTCGCTTGTCTGTTGCTAAGGAAGCCATTCTGATCGCTGATTCCTCCTCTGCTTCAACTTGATAATCTTTTCTCTCTGAGTTTTTTCCTTCTCTTGCCTCTTGGGCATCATTTTCCGATATTCCGTCGTCTTCAATACCCTTAAAGCGTGTTTCTTTATCCGTATCAGATCCCTGATCCTCTAATGTTTCTCTTTTGTCTTTTTCCTTCTTAGTTCTTTCTCACTTTTGTTCCTTTTTTCCAACTTTTTGCAAAATTCTTTTGCTTTTTCCAAAGTATTTATTCTGTATCTTCTTTGCTGGTATAAGAAGGACACACCCTCTATTCTCTCCCATCTAAATTTTATATTATTTTTTGTCAGTTGTTGTGTTAAAGGCTTGTATTCTTGTAAAATAGAGGACCCTTATTGACACAAAGTAAAGAGGAGGTGCTAACCTTCCAGATCTAAAAATATATTACTATGCTAGTGCTCTTAAATGGATACAAGACTGGATAAAATTAGAAGATACCTCTCTTTTAAAGTTGGAAGGCTTTAATCTTAGGTATGGCTGGCGTGCATACCTAGGATATGGCAAATCTAAAATCAGTAAGTAATTTAATGACCACATTATTAGAAGGGCATTATTAAACATTTGGGAGAAACAAAAGAATAAGGTTTATTTATTTATTTATTTATACCCTGCTCTTCAGCCACAAGGCTATCAGAGTGGCTTACAAATTGTTTTAAGCAATAGCTGTTTACATGTCTACTGGGTCTTTCTGCAAGAGGCTTTCATGAATTGGTGGAAGACCGCTGAAAACTGGCTATGGTATAAAGATATTTTACAAAAAAAAAAAAAAAACAAGGAAAAGGAATGGGAATTAAAATCAAAGGAAGAACCAGGAATCCCAATGCACTGGTTTACTCACGTACAAATTAGAGACAGATTTAAGTTGGATATAAAAGAAATGGGATTTGAAGAAAAACAAAATGAATTAGAAAATATAATATTTGGACCAAATAAAAATAAAATTACAACCTATTGTTAACCAGAGAACTAGGGCAGGAAGAGATAAAAGAAACAATGATCAAATGGGCCAAGGACATTGGATATGAACTGGAGTTGAAATCATGGGCAAATGCCAGACTGAAAACAAGCAAATTCATTGCAAACCAGAATTTGAAGGAAAACTATTTTAAAATGGCCCAGAGATGTGTGTTTTTTCCCTGGTGAGACTTGGCAAAATGTTTAAGGCTGAGAATAGACTTCGTTGGAAATGACAAGAACATTTGGGAACTTTCTATCCCATGTGGTGGAAATGTCCACGAATAAAAAAATTATGGGGAGAAATACATATGATGATTCAAAAGATACCAAATAAACAATTCAGTATGAGACCAGAAATCTATCTGTTCAATATGATTCATATATTAAAGAAAGAAGATGGGAAGAAATTCTGAAGAATAATCCTATATATGGTTACTGCAGCTAGATTATTAGTGGCACAAAAATGGAAGACTAAAGAAACTCCAACCACAGAAGAATGGTTATTAAAACTAGTGGATATGGCGATCCTGGATAAGCTCTCAGTTGATTTAACACTCAAACCTACGAAAACAGAAATGTGTGGGTGGGATTTAGTTAAATTACATTGGGAAAAGAGATGGAACATACAAACTTAAAAAAAAAAAAGACGGACAGAAAATTGAGAAGAAACCTGAAAAGGAAGGATAGAAAGAAGTGAGGACGGTTGAAATTAAGAAGGACAGAAGAAAGAGGAGGGAGTGCCTTACAGGCAAAGGATTTAAATTTAGGTAATATTATATTGGGTCTATGACAATGTACATGGAATATATCTGCCAATATGTATTTAGTCATATATATTTACTTTTGTTGTATTACAAGGACAATTAAAACAAAAATCAAGCACCAAGAACAGGAAGTATGGAGGAAGTCAATGGTATGCAAGGGATGTGGTATGGAAGAAGAATGCAGAGATATGTAAGAGGGTAAGAGAAAGTGAGAAGAGAGTTTTGAAGTAAGAGGAGAAGAGATGACAGAGAAAGAAAGAAGAGGTTTTAAGAATGAGAAGCAAATAGATGTGTGTTTGATAGGAGGGAAGAAATGGAAGTAATAGGTTTGTTATTGAGAAGGAAAACATGTATACTATTGGAAAAATAGTTGACAATTGAGTGGAAATGTATGTATCATGTAAGTAGAATAATCTGAAAAGGTAAATAAATTATTTAAAAAATGAATGCTATACCTATAATTGTTTATATTATTTGTGGAATACCTATACTACTGCCTTGCAAGTATATTCAAAAACTAAATGCATTGTTTAGGAGATTTGGCAGGGGATCTCATCTCCCTCTAGAATTTCAATGAAAAGGATGCTAATTCCAATCAAAGAGGGAGGGTTCAGCCTCCCAGTTTTTCTTACATATCATCAGCATATCTGTCATCTTGTATTAATTTTTGGGCATATCCACTTAAACAATTCACCATTATGAACCTTAGAGTCTTCATTTCTGGCATCTCTATTCAAATGGACAGTACTTGATTCTCATTCTATTAAAAAAGGGTAGTGTTTTGCCAACATTTTTAGCAGTTAGAACTGTGTGGCAAACATTGTCTCATCAATTACAATTTGACCCATACAGTCATGCCAAATTGACTTTATGGGGGGAAATTCAGATTTGAAAATTGGCAAGGAACCATTTTTATGGAAGGTATGGGATATCAATGGGATTTTTATTTTAAATCAGATGCTTAGTGTTGATGATGATTTTTGCCCTTTTTAATTTTAAAGAGCAGTTTACTACCTCTGTCATCTAACTGACAATATTTACAGTGGAAACCTTTGTTACAATCCAGTTTGGGCCCTGAAGCTTTAAGTGGATCTGAGGTTCCCTTAATATTAGAGGCATTAATTGAGATCAACCAAGTATCCAAACCAACAATTTATATATACAGTGGGCCTGCCCTATCTGTGGACCAGCCATTGCAGTGTCCACAGATCACCACATCCTATATTATTCAACGGTGGCGTGTGCACACAACCTTTTTAGTGCAGCCACATGGATGTGCTGCCATTTATTAATATGGGGAATGAGCATCCATGTTTCTTCCTATCCACAGGGTGGGAACATTGAACCTCTGCAGATGGGAAGGGCCTACTGTATATTATATTTATTTATCTATAAATAAATATAACGAGAGGTTTGTAAGAATGGAATAGAGAATTGGAATATTCAGTTCTGACTGATCAACGGTAATCTGTTTTAAGATCTATAACTAGTATGACTATAGATCTCTGACTACGTCTTATACAGTGGAAATTGCCCTTTGGAGTATATTGGCCTCCACAATGTCTATTCAAGAAAGGGCTTTCTAAATCAGCAAATGGTTAGAGATGTAATACGGCTAAAAGGGCCGGTTTAACCAGTCTGCCAAATCAGCATTGGAGGAGGGGCCCGAGGTCAAGGGGGCCCCAGCCCCCTGCTGACCTCCTTATCTGATGAAGGAGACAGCCGGGAGGAGCTGCTACTTTGTAGCCCCTTCCCCCTCCCTCCTCAGTCAGGGCCTGGCAGTAGCACTGAGAGCTGGAGGCTGCTGTGTTGAGGGAAAGAATGAGAGCAACAGAAAAAAAGACGGAGCTGGTGAAAAGCTTCTGGCTCCTTTCACGTGCTCCCTTGCCGCCTTGCCTGGCTGGCCCATTTGCCAGCTCGTTTCCTCCTTGCTCCGTTTTCTCTCCCTTCCTTCCCTCGGGTAAGGTGCCTCAGACTGGGCAGCCTCTCCTCCTCCTCCTCGTGCTTGCCTCGTTGTGCGAAGGAGTCTCCAGCCATTCAAAGCTCTCTCCCAGCTGAGCCCAGCCCGCCCCCTTTGCCAGCTCCTGCTGAGGGATTTCCACAATGCTTGGATAGCATTCGAATGGCTGCTCTTCAAAACTTCAGTCAGTAACACATAGTAGGCAGTGTAACAGAGGTAACAATGACAGCAACAGCATCTGAAACTTGTGGAGGGGAAGGATTTTTGTTTATTAATCTAAAACAATGGTTCTTAACCTTTTCTTTACCAGCCCCCCCCTTAAATATCTTTTGTTGCCACTGACCCCCAAATCTTAACTCAAGATTTAAAACCCCAACAACAACAACAATAGTACAATCACACCATCTCTTAAATCCTCCCTCAGAGGTACTGGAGGGGGAGGGAAGATTTTTCTGCTGCTTCTTCCTCCAAATTTGTGGCTGGTGCAGATTGAATGGCAATGTGCAGGCCAAGCTAGCCAGCCTCTGCCTTGACCGCTCCACTGCAGGGAGGAGGTGAGCAGAGCAACCTTCAAGCCTTTGTGGACCTCCTGTGAGAACATTGCAGACCCCTGGGGGTCCCCGGACCACAGTTTAAGAACCACTGTAATTAACCCAAAGTGACACTGCTTGGGACATGCCATATCATCCCACCATATCTCACAGATTTCCTAAATGCTTGGATAGCATCAGAATCACATCAGAAACTTCAGTCAGTAACACAAAGTAGACCAAGATAACAACAGCAGCAGCAGCATCTGAGGCTTGTGTGTGTGGGTGTTTATTAATCTAAAAAGAATGAGTTTCCTGTTAGGGTTTTTTTTCCCACTAAAAAAGAAAGAAGAATAATAGAATCATAGAGTTGGAAGAGACCTCAAGGGCCATCCAGTCCAGCCCCCTGCCATGCAGGAATGCACAATCAAATCATTCCTGACAGATGGCCATTCAGCCTCTGTTTAAAAACTTCCAAAAAGGAGACTCCACCACACTGCAAGGCAATGTATTCCACTTCCAAACAGCTCTTACTGTCAGGAAGTTCTTCCTAATGTTTAGGTGGGATCTCTTTTCCTCTTGTTTGAACCCACTGCTCCGTATACTAGTCTCTGGAGCCACAGAAAACAAGCTTGCCCCATCCTCAGTATGATCATAGAATCATAGAATCATAGAATTGCAGAGTTGGAAGATCATATTAAAATATATTAAAATCTAATGCTGGAAGGAGTGAAGTATTTAATGTACTCTCAATATACAGGTGACTGACACACATACAGAGAGACAAACGGGAAGCTAGGTTTTCTTGCCCTCAGCTTCCATGCTTCCTTAAGTGTGCTGAACCTGTTGAATTTCTGCGTTCTCTTCTGGCTGCTAGTGGCAGATGCATAGCATCAGCAGCAACCCTCTTGTTTCAAAACTGACCCACAGAATTTGCAACTATGAAGAAACTAAGAGTGCATGTGCAGGGCCAGTTTAAGGGCCCTGCAGCACCTGCAGCTGCAGGGGCTCCATCATTGTGGGGGGACCTCATCATAACCCTCCTCCTACAAAAACATTATTAGTAATAATCTTAATATCCTGTACTGTGAATAGATTAGGTTAGGTTACATTGACCTGAGATAAACATATGGGGCCCCTAAAATAAAGTGTTGCAGGGCCCGCGGAAATTCCTTAAACCGGCCCTGACTGCTAATGCTTCCTTAACATATATGTTTTGTTGTCCCATAGTAGCTATAATTTTGGAGGAAGTAATCACATGAGTAATTTGATTCAGGGACTTGCATTTTTTTTAAAGTATCTATCTGTTCATATTTACCTGAACAAAGAAACCCCTGTGCTCTGTTCATTGCAGGAAAGTCAGAGCTAAAACTGATGAGAAGCATATTTTGACTTCTGTACCTTAAAGTTAGGTGGTGAAACTAAAAACCAATAAACTAAATTCCTTCCTATTAATTTTAATTCAGACAACATAGAACTACAGAAATGAAGTACATTGGTAGAATCTCTCTGGCTTTTCTTCGCAAACGAAGATTCAGGAAGGACTCATCCTGCGCTTTCTGCAAGCGCACTGATGACTAAAAAGGCCAGTCCAAGATAAACAAGTCCGGTTGCAGAAAGCACAGCAGAAGGTCTCCTTGGGTGATGTTTTTGGGTTGTGATTCTTTCTGCGTTGTCATTTCTCTTCAAGACTTGTTCGGCGTGAGTTCTCAAATAAGGCTGCAGCATTGTGGATAGTGCGTCTCCATGCCTCCCGATGTGTGGTGAGGGTGATCAATTTGGCCAAGCCTGAGATGTTGTTTCAGGGAGTCTTTGTATCGCTTTTTTGGAGTGCCCCTCTTACGCTGACCTGTGGCGAGTTCACCGTAGAGTAGTATTTTTGGGAGGCGATGGTCCTCCATCCTAGAAATGTGCCCTGCCCAGAGCAGCTACGTTCTCAATATCATAGCCTCAATACTGGTGATCCCTGCTTGCTCAAGGACAGCAACATTTGTCACATAGTCAGTCCAGTGTATATTTAGGATTGTGCGTAGACAGCGCTGATGAAAGCGCTCGAGGAGTCATAGGTGGTGGCGATAGGTTTCCGATCCATAAAGGAGGATAGACATGTTTCAGATCCATAAAGGAGGATAGACAGTACAATGGCTCTATAAACATCTCAATCTGGGAGTTTTAACAATCTCTCTCTGGCTTTTCTTCACAAATGAAGAGTCAGGAAGGACTCATCCCGCACTTTTTGCAAGCACGCTGATGACTAAAAAGGCCAATCTGAGACAAACTAGTCTGGTTGCAGAAAGCACAGCAGAAGGTCTCCTTGGGTGATGTTTCTGGGTTGTGATTCTTTCTGCATTGTCATTTCTCCTCAAGACTTGTTCGGCGTGATTTCTCATATAAGCTGCAGCATTGTGGATCCCGATGTGAGGCCAGGGTGGACCATTGTTGGTGATCAATTTGGCTGAGCCTGAGATGATGTTTCAGGGAGTCCTTGTATCGCTTTTTTGGAGTGTCCCTCTTACGCTGACACATGGCGAGTTCACCGTAGAGTACTGTTTTTGGGAAGCGATGGTCCTCCATCCTAGAAACGTGCCCTGCCCAGCGCAGCTGTGTTCTCAGTATCATGGCCTCAATGTTGGTGATCCCTGCTTGCTCAAGAACAGCAACATTTGTCATATAGTCAGTCCAGCGTATATTTAGGATTGTGCGTAGACAGCGCTGATAAAAGTGTTCGAGGAATCATAAGTGGTGGCAATAAGTGACTCATGTTTCAGACCCGTAAAGGAGAATAGACAGCAGAATGGCTCTATACACATAGATTTGTGTGCTTTGCCTCAGGTGTTTAGTACTCCAGACTCTTGTAAAGTCTTCCAAATGTGCTATGTTCCTTTACTAATCTGTGATTGATCTCTTCGTCAATCTTGGCATTTGAGGAGATGATGCTTCCCAGGTAGGTGAACTGCTGAATAGACTTAAGCACAGATTTGCCGACGGCAATGTGGGGGTGATGGTGTTCGTCCTGTGGTGCAGGCTGGTAAAGAACTTCTGTTTTCTTCAGGTTGACTTCCAGCGCAAACAGCTCTGCAGCTGTTGCAAAGCAGGATGTTAGGCACTGCAGAGCTGCTTCTGTGTGGGCAACAAGGGCAGCATCATCAGCGAAGAGCAGCTCACGAACTAAATAGTTTAGAATCTTGGTGCAAGCCCTCAGATGGCTTAAGTTAAACAGGCTACCATCAGTACGGTAACATATATAGATGTCATCTTCTTTTTGTATGACTTGGAAGTTTATTATTTTGCCTTAGAGCAGTGCCTAATTTTCTCATAATTTTTTTCTCAAAAATTTAAATAATCTGAATAATTTCCATTAAGTATAGCCAAATCTATAAAATAAAATTTAAATTATTAATAAGCTCTTCAAATTGAAATTAGTTTAGGGTTTGTAAGCATTTACTTAACTTCCCATGATAAAATCTGCATACCTTCTATCTCAGTTGAAAAAATGGTGAATATATTAAGCCACACAACTGAATTCCCATTGATACCATCATATGAGTTGCTGGATGGAGCAGAAGTGTCTTTCTGCTGGCAAGATAGCCCTTCCATCTAGGTAGTTCCCCAGAATTCCCCTGGCAGACTCCATGGGCATGAAATATCCAGTTCTGACTAATCAGACTTCTTGAAGGTAAGAATTGTTCAAAGAACTTCCTGACAGTATGAGCTGTCCGGCAGTGGAATACATTGCCTCAGAGTGTGGTGGAGTTTTCTTCTTGGGAGTTTTTTCAACAGAAACTGGATGGTCATTTGTCAGGAGTGCTTTGTTTGTGTATTCCTGCATGGCAAAGGGTTGGACTAGATGGCTCTTGTGGTATCTCCCAACTCTATGGTTCTATGATTCTATGAAATAAAATTGGTGGTGTTGCCTTCAATGGTAGGGCCCATAATAGAACATTCAAAAAATGTTGGGTATAGTCTTGGATTCAACTGTCAAAGCCTTCATTGTTATTATTTTATTTTTATTTGTATCCCACCTTTTCTGCAGCCCTGGGACTTGAGGTAGCTTAAAAAGTTAAAACAGAATTAGCTAAAAGTACACATCATTCAACAGTTAAAATACAGTTAAATATCACTACAATATGATAGGAAAGTTTATTATAGTCAAAGACCAGACCAATTGTCAATAGAATCCCTATTTAACTACAATATAATCAAAAACTTAGTATGCCCTCAAATGTAATGTACTGCCAAAGTATGTAAGTACTGCTGGAATATTTTCCTTCCCATTGGTGTCAGCATGATGGAAAATTTAAGCAAGGTTGTCGGGGTAAGGAGGAAAAATGCTCTCATCTTTCAACCTGGCTTTGAAAGCTGACAGAAAATGGTTGTTTATTTCCTTGTAAACCTCCCCCCCAAAAAAACAAAAAACAAAAACACACCTCCCCTCACCTTTCCCCATTTTGCTTTTGGGAACACAGTCATTGAATTTCAGTCTCAGCTTTCTGGTCAGGGACATCTGGATCAGGAAGTATGGCATCAATGTCAAATTTGTTAGACTGGTCCAGATATTTAATATGTAAGGTCCCTTATTTATGGTAAAGAGCTTTTACACTTTATGTACATGAGCCCATTTTAGCACAGATGCCTGCCAATGTTCTGCAGATATTTTCCCCAAGAAAGCGTGTTTTGACTCAGATGTGATGTAGTTCTGCCCTTTATGATCTTTCATAACTGTAAGGATAGTCTAATACAGTCATATTCCATACATTTAGAATCTCCATATATATTATCCCCCAAGTATTTGTTATATCTGCAGAGATACAGCCACAGCTTCCTACTAGCAATTTCCATAGCCGTGCCCAGAACTCATTTGTTTTATTCGAGTATTTCCAGTAAAAGCTAAGAATTTTTCTTCATTGTAATTTTAAATTATTCAGTTGCAGAAATATTTTTTAGTAATCCAGACATAGTAATTTTTTTGTTATCCAGTTACAGGCACATAACCCTTTTTTCCATTTCTGCAGTCTCTCCCATTCCCTGCACTATTCAACTAAGTGAAGTACTGTAGAAATTCAACAACAGAAGTGTTTTGAAATGCATGTATCCTTAAAATAAGGCATGAAGAGAGTATGAAGAGAGTTTTAAAAGAGAATCATGCTTGTGGGAGCCTCCAGAAAGGATATCTTTCATTTTAATGATGCTGTACACATACACTCCATGTACCCTTGTTGGAAGGAAGGAAGGAAGGTGGCATTCCTGCAGAAGTTTTTATTATTTTTATTTATTTATTTATTATTATTATTATTATTATTATTATTATTATTATTCTAAACTTCTCCTATTGAATATTGACAGTCCATAAGCACCAAGACAGAGTGCAGCACCCAGCAGTTTGGAAAAGAGGAAATTGTCAGCCAGACTCACTGAATTGCCGGACAGTAGGGGTGGGGAAAACGTAGCTCCAAATTATTTTTGCAGCACAGTCTGCTGAGCACCATTCAGCACTCTTCCTTATAAATTGAATTATAGGGTTGTCTAGATGGTAAAAAAACTCCTCATAGAAATTGATGACAATATCTTTTGTCCCAATAAGATCTCATGACAATTTGCCATATTCGGAAGGGGAGGCAAAAACTCTTTGTGGCTTTTCCCAAAGTGTTTTTTTTAAAAAAAAATGCAGGGAAAATGCACACTCCCACTTATTAGGACAACTCAATCATATTGCTCCATATTCCCAGATAAGAGCAGAAGTAGAAACCGATTGCTCAGCAAACCAGGCCCTCACCCCTTCCAGAAGATCATACAAAACAAATTGTTCCCATCAATTGAAAGATCAGTCCTAAACACGTGAGGCTTTTCAAACAGTAACCACAGGTGAGCAATTAAGTGCCCATTCCTAGATCCCAGGGAATTCCACATCTCACTATCAAGGCACCTTAGAGCCTCCTCACCCCTCAAAACATACCCAGGTAACATAATAGACCAAGCCAATGTGCCCCTGGGCCATTCAGCCTTAATTGCTCCTCAGTGAGCAATAGCTGGAATGATGAAAACTTTGCCTTTAAGCAAAACCAAATTGTTCCTTCCACGTGGACAGTCAAAGAACAAGGGGGTGAAGGCCATTGCAATTATGACCCCTTATTCCAAGCCATTCAATGCATGTTCTCATTTTATGTTCAACATCCTTCCTCCAGAATGACACTTCACTAAAATGGAGTAGAAACTCACTTCAAACCTCCATGTTGGCCCTTGCCTCAATAATAACCCCAAGTCTATGTGGAGTTTGTGTAACCCCAGCCTTGAATCATGAAAACAATGCAGGAGGTTCCTCACCCGGCCTTGCAAAATTAAGATGACCAACTAGCTCCTGCAACTCTCATGGAGTGACTTTCCTTAGTCCCTACAATTTGCCATTTGTGAGATGGCAACATTGTTAAATGTTATCAATTTGTATGTTTGTGAGTCTTGCTTGTTCTAAACTTTCATGGATTGTCAATCTATTGCCTGGTTCTGTCCTTATTATCTTAATAAACATTCTTTAGACTACTTGAGTGAAGTACCTTTGTTATTCATACACAGAGAGTAGAAGGATAATCCAAATGTCAGATTGTTTAACAACTCATTGAGGAGTAATGGAGGTGCTCCTCTTGCTTTGAAAATTAGAGTGCAAAACATAATCCTCTAAATATTGCAGAACATTAATTATAAGAATTTCTGCACAGTCATAGGTCCTCTCTACACTATTAAAAATATCCCTCAATCTGGGCTGATAAGGCCACACTACATGTAGTATTATCCCCAAATCTGGTGTGATATGGCCACACACACACACCCAAATCTGGTGTGATATGGTCATACAATCCTATCCATACCAAACCTGGGGTATACCACCTTAATCCGGGTTTTTAAAAGTCAGTTTTCTCCAGAGGTTGCTTGAAACTCCAGAACAAACTGTACTGTGAATAATGTATCACCAAGGTGGTGGGGAGGCAGGGCATGTGCTGCCTGACAGGTGCCACCATTTCCCCTCCCCCCTTGGTGCCATTTCCTCACTGGAATAATGGCCAGGAAGCCAGAACCCTGGAGCTAGTCACTCTGAGGTAAGAAGGAGTGGCCAGCCATGTGATTGTATGGCTGGCTGCCTTGTTCTGACATCGGAGAGGGCAATTGTGTACCAGGAAGGCAGAGCCCTGGTACATAGCTGGTTTCTCTGAGGCCAGAAGGACTGGGCAGTGTTGTGATTTCATGGCTGGCTGCCTTTTTCTGACCTTAGAAAGAGCTACTGCATACCAGCAGCAGTAGTGCTGAGGAGGGGGGAAATGGCACTGCAGAGAAATGGCACAGTTAAAAATCCAGATGATTCATTGTGTAGATAAACCCAGCAACAAGTAGTGAAGATTCATGCTTTGTCCTGGTAAGGTGTGCCATTTAAATCCAGGCCAGAGTAGTTCAAATTTCATGAAGCATAGCTCTGGGTCAAAGTACTCCAAATCTCAATTGGATTTTTACTTACAGTGTAGATTTGTCCTCTGATTTAGTATTTGATTCTGGTTGTTGTTGTTTTTCCTTTGTTGTTGTTTTTAGTATCCATAAATATGAACTGCAGATAAGTGAGGAACTTTGTGGTACATAAAGAGACCAACTGCTGGGTCATTTCCATTTGGCTGTGTGGACACTTCAAAGATCTTCTTTGTGAATTCCTTAGGCTATTTTAGGGTATATAGGACAGAAGCCTAGGAAGAATCCTGAGGAGTATCTTTGCCCTAGAGATGCTATTGATGCTCCATCTCTTTTGATATCCTCCTATCATATGGTGATGTGTGTGTGTGTTTAAAAGGCAGGGGAAAAAATAAACTTCTCCAGTACAAAAGAAAATGTGGACATGAAAGGCCTGAATTTCACTGTATAGCCCGAGATACCCTTATTTTTAGCACAGGCATAACACAAGCATCTTTAAAAGTTGGTGAAGAGTATTCAACAGAACGTGCCAAGGTCCATGAATTGTGACTCAAACTGATGGATGAAACTTGACAAAACAAATCCCAAAGTTACATCTGTGCAGGCATCTTGCACATTAAAGTGGCTTGTATATTAAGCTTAGCCTCAAGCAATGCAGATTGACCAAAATATCAAACACAATGGAAGGCTTATAATGAAAATTCAGAGATAACTGCAACTATAAAAGCACTGGTGATGCTGCTGAAATAAATTAATTAAAGATAATAGGCCTGTAGTTTTGCAAGTTATGCTATCACAAGATGAGATTGCCTCCATCATCCTCCCCCATCCCCGCATTGTTTTAAAAGGAAGAAATCATTGCTGCATTCTTCTCTTTTGTATCCATTAACATTTAAATAGCTGAAATAAATACCACTGACCTTGGCAGGTCTAGAAAGACTGAATATTGACAAATATTAAACACCTAGAGCATTTCAGAGATACAGGATAAGTAGGTAAGGAAATTGCTTTTAATATGCTGTACAAAATGGAGCTACACTTGTAACATTTGCAAATCTGATTCTTCTTTCACCAGTAACAAATTATTGTTGCTATGCCTGGAGTAGTGTCATGTTGTGGTTGCAGAAAGTCATATCAGGATCAGATTCTACTGGGAGAGTAACAGTTCTAGTGAAAAGAGGAAGATAGTAACAGAGAGTTATCATCAAGCAATGAGACCACTTCCATAATAACCTTAGGGGTTATAGCAAGATTAACCAGTTGTCAAAGATTAATTAGCAGGAAATCTATCCAGACAGCATTAGAAATAGAAGCTAGGGATTTTTTAAAATTTATAATATACAAAACTCCCACTTCCTTTCCTGGCAAAAAAGCACCTGTCTTACAATGATTATATGGATGAACCTAACCACTATTCCAAGTGATGGCAGAAAGAATTGCCTTCCCTCTGAATGGAATTTATAATATGGCTATGTAGCCAACTTACTAACTGTACATAATAGCTGTATGTGTATTACCCTTTTGGTAGCTATAGTGAGACTCTTTTAAAGCAAAACATCTCTTGACATCTCTGTTTTAAATGAAGATATAAACCAGTGTCTGGGTTCCATTTTAGTGTGGGTGGGGTAGGAAAAAAATTTGAAGCTGAATTCAAACAGTTCAAAGGCACTTGTTGGCTGGTAATACTGACCATCCAGGAAGAGGTTTCCAATCTGAGCTAGATGGGGTTGTATTCACCACAAAGAAGCAGGTGGGGGGGGTATTCCTTAACTCTTCCTTGCTTATAGATGTGCTGGTGACATTGATGGACTTGGGATGCCTTTTACAAACTCCTTATGATTTTCAATCTATGCTTTTTCCTGGGCAAACCCAAACTAGCCTAAATTCTTCATAGCCTAGTTATTTCCCACTTGACTTCCTGTAATGCATTTTACATGGGATTCTCCTTGAAGGTACTCCACAAATTGAAATTGATTCAGAGGAGATTATCAGACACATCCAAAAAGTTCCTGAGGAGAATGCCAGGATGATGTTCCTGTCCCATCCTGTTTTCCTGAGGTACGTTTTACTGCATCTGATATATCTCCAGTATCCAGAGGTCTTGTATGGAACCAGAAGGAGGGACCATACTGGACCAATACTGAATCTACTTTGTTTTTGATATACATTTTTATTTAGTCACCCTATAGTTTGTTATAGAATGGTGGGGAATAAATGTCAAAATGCATAAAATGCATAATCTTGTTTGAATATGATTACTTGGAGAAGGACAACAGCCATGGAGAAAAATTGTGCCATGGAAGCAGGAAAACAAATGTTACCAGTAGTAGCAAAGAAACCACAAGCATATTTTGTGGGAGACTGTTCAATGCTATTTAGAGATGGGAAGATGTTCCATGTTCCATTTTGATTATTGTTCCATGCTTTGACTCTACCTGCATTATAATCAATTTTCCTTCAAGCTTCTACATTCCAGATAATTTACAACATTATTTTCAGAGTTGGTACATGTCTAGTTTGGTACCCATCTCTCTCTCTTTCTTGCTCCTGTATTCCTAGAGATATAAATGTTTGCTTGTTTTGTTTTCACATACAACCACAACCGTTTCACAGTTATTGTATGTTTTAATTTCCCCCCTAATTTAATGTATTTTTATTATTGTATGTTTTTAATCCTTTATAATTTAATATTATTTTAAGGGGTGGGTGGGCTAGGGTATTGTAATTATGGAGATTTTATATTGTAAGCTGCCCCGATTGCATTGCAGAGGGGTGGGATAGAAATAAAATTTTATTATTATTATTATTGTCCCTGCAAGGCAAGTTTACAAGAATATTTGCTCATTTTTTGATTGTGATTTTTATTTTTGCACTTAAGGACTTTTCTGTGGAAAAAAATCATGTGTGCAAAAAGAGGGGCTTGTGCAAAATCTAGCAACTTTGTGCAGAGAACAGGATATTTTGTACAAAGTCCTTGTAGAAATAAATGTTCAACAACAACAAAGTCCTAAAATGATAAGAATCTCATGGCAGTTGACCATTTTTTTGATGGGACATTTCAATGTATCAAGACCCCTTTCTTGTCAAGGACAAGAATTTTTTTCAGTATTTTTACATCCCCAATAGGTGTTGAGTAAATAAAATTGGAAAAAGAATGTTGATATAATCATTCAACTGTTTCAGTATTTTAAACTGTGATTTAATGTTGTGATGAATGAGCTCCCCTTAGCACAAATCAGTTTGTTCAAAACTACGTCAGGCTAGTTGACTGGAGATATAGCTTGGTTAATTTTGAGCTCATCTAAATCCATCCCTGTGAGCTTTCAAGACCCTTCCTTCACACTCACCAAACTATATATCAAATTGACTGTTGGCAGTAAGTAGGAGGAAGAAACTCTAGTCACAGTGTGTCATTTAGGTCATGGAAAATATAATTGTCTCAAGGACTAATAAAGTATCACATCAGGAAAGATTGCCAATCTTACTTGGTATTTAAGGCAAATGTTTGAAGATTCTAAGACTTTCAACAACATTTCAGGAAACAGGATTCTCTGTGACGTCACTAGGTATAACGTCTGAGATCCTACATGTGGCTTGCCCAAGATCACCCAGTGGCTTTCCACAGTGGTGGCACTTGGGCAATGGAGAGAGGCCAAACTGTACCAGGTGACATAATTGTGTGTTTGTGGGGGAGTGACACCAGCTTTAGTGACACCACAGGTTTTCTACGTGGAGATTTGATACCTGGTCTCCTGGAGTTCTAGTCCAACATTCAAAACATTATACCACACTAGATCTCTTGTGTATAGCAATAGGGATGTAATTATTCCCCAAGTTTATTCTTGAAGGAAACAAGGAGTAATTTTATCCATTTTTTCCTTCTGCAAGAAAGTCTTTGAAACCCATAAACATTTCAAAGCCTATTCACAATTCCAGATTTATCTTGTGCAAAATTTGCATGTAGTTGTTTTGCAAAGAAAACATCATTTTCTATGAAGGAAGCACTGTTTTCTGCACAGGAAATAATATTTCTATGTATAATTATTATTTTCTGCATATAAAATGTTGCATTCTGCACTGAAAATGCTGTTTTCTGGACACAACAGCCACCAAATTTCACACAGAAATGAGTACCAAACTAAACAGTTCTCATCAGTCCAAGATTCTTCTCATTAGGGTTTCTCAACACTCAAAAATCTGTTCCTTCAACCATTTTGAGAATACAGTTGTCCCTCCGTATTCATGGATTTGGTATCCACAGATTTAAGTATTCACGGTTTGAAAATATTCTTTAAAAAATAATAATCCAAAAAGCAAACCTTGATTTTGCAATTTCATATAAGGGACACCATTTTGCTATACGATTGCATATAATGGGACTTGAGTATTCATGAATTTTGATATCCACGGGGGGGGGGGCGGGGGAACCTGGAACCAAACCTTAGCAAATATGGAAGGACATCTGTAGTTTTGAATATTCTTTCCAGCCCTACGATGTAATGCAACTGTTGTGTTTTGCCCCCTTTCAATAAATAAATAAATAAAAATCTGTAGGCATAGCACAATTTATGTCAGCATCCCACTGCATGGGGTTCCTCCCTAACCTGCATATATTGGTGTATGTACATAGTGAGATTACAAATGTATAGTGCTCTGCACTCAGTTCAGAAACTAAATGCAAGAGAACAGCAGACCCATTGATTCTGCTCTGAAAACAAGATGGAGCACTCCTCAAACCCAGGAAGAAATAAAGATTGGGAGAATCCTGAGAAAAGTCCTTTTAATATCTGTGAAAACATAAAGAGGCAGAAAGCCATTCTGCTAGATGAAGAAGACAGACTGATAGTTAACAGCGATGTAATCTGTGAAAATAATGGAAAAACTTAACCAAACAGTATTTATTGGTACTAGAAACAATCAGGACCAATGAAAAGAAAAACTGAAGAACAGCTCCTTATGCAAGTCATTTAGTGGAGCAGGATTTCCTTGCCAAACCTATAAATTATATATTCTGTGTATATTACAATAAACTGACTCTGGTGAGGAAAAATACACTTTCAGAATGCTGTACATAGATGCAATTCACCACATCCTGCTTGAGATGAGACCACTTTTCCAAAGTTCATCCTCAGATATATATATATATATATATATATATATATATATAATTCTCTTGGGTATGTTGCTGTTTCCAGTGTGCTGATTGGTTGTTTAGGAAACTGACCAAACGATCAAAGCTTGGTTGTGCAGCAAATCAGCACACTGGGGGAGGGAACATGTGGACCTTTAAGTCCTTTCTAAACATGGCCACAAGCAGAAGAGGTGTGAGTAGTAAGTGGGGATTGGCATGGTGTGTGGGGGGAGGGGGTGGGGGGCAGCGTGGTGACATGGGGCAGCAGCATGGGGAGGGCAGCAAGGAGCACAGTGGTGTTAGGGGGTAGGAAGGGCAGTGAGGGGCACAGTGGGGTGGCGTGGGGCATGGGATGGCAGCAAGGGGAGGCACAGGGCAGGTGGCAAGGTGGCGCAGGGTGGTGGTGGCACAGGCAGTGAGGGGGACGGCAGGGGGGCAGGTGGCAAGTGTCACAGGGGGCAGCTTGGGGCCACAGGGGGCAGGGAGGGTGGAGATGAGCATGGGGGTAGTGTGGAGGAGCGGCATGTTTACCATCAGAGGTGTGTGCAGGGTGTGGGGGGAATGGTGAATGCTACACCGGGTATAGCTAGTTATAGTGAAATATAATCTCATTGCATATTCTGTCATCACTGTTCCAGAAATACTAGAGTAGTTATTGGAACACTAATGAAGTTCTGGCATATAATTCCTCACCATGTGACATTTTGTTAGCTCTGTCCTGTCTCCAGCAATTTTTGTATCAAGAATAAAACAAAGGAACTTCTAAATCAATGGACAACATTTTGTTTTGAATTTAATCTCAAGATTATGATCCATATTTTTTTTTAAAATATTGATCTTTGTATACTTACCTTATGAGATGTCATGAATAACAGAATATTCATTCTCCATCTTTCTATATAACACAATATGACATTTTAAGTGTAGTGAACCATTAATTTAATGGGAACAAAGAGGAATCATTTTGATTATTATTGAACACTTGCAAAATGCCATCATTATGGTGATCTGCATAGGGGTATAGTGGAAGGCAGGCTACATATTGCAAGATCCTTGAAGGAGTATGCAGTATATCTTACTAGTGTGCTCTGCCTGTAAAGCTATAGTAAAAACCCTTCTGCAAATGGTTGTAATGAATGAAAGGGCCATTAACGTCAGGACTGGATTAAACTTATAATAATGTTCTCATATCACAGTGTACCAAAGTATCATGTTTTGTTTTTCTACTTAGGAGTAAAACATGCATGAAAGTGAAGAGGTGGAGTTCTATGTTATTTGTCATTAGACTCATGGCCTTTCCTATCATAACTATTCATATTCCATAAGCAACATAAGACAAAAGGCCTGACCCTATCATTAGGGAAAGTAAGGTTTGGAATGTGATTTAATTTTCTAATGTAGTTTGTAGAGGAGAGGATGGATATTCTTCTATAGGTTCCAAAATAATTTGATCATCCTTGGATCCTATGGCATGGTGAGAGAGGGTAGGCAACAAAATTTCTTGGGCAAACCCTGAAGATTATACAAATGTATATAAATAGGTTCTAGATGTCAATGAAAATTATACTGTCACCACAAGATCTCTTTTATAATGTGGCTATTGGGAGTATGCTGTGCTTCTGCAGTCCTGCTTATAGACTTCTTCTTTTCTGCCTTTTTTTTGGGGGGGGGGAGGAGCGGGGTAACCCAACCCTATTTTCTTACCTGCTCTGGGGGTTATAACAGGAGACCTAAGAAAATCATACAGTTGTAGGGGACCTCATAGGCTCTCTTGTCCAACACCTTGCCAACACCATCAGAGGGAGAGGTAACACCAGCCTTAGTAACACCACAGGGCCCCATTATAGTTATCCTTAAGGAGTGCCTCCTCATGCTCAAATGAATTCCTCCATCCTGTAACTTAAATCCATTAGCTGTAATAATTATATTGGAATCTTGGAAGCTGTAAGGAACTGTCTTTCTCTTTTCCTGTGTGACAGTCTTTCAGGTCCTGGTTGCAATATCAGCATGGAAGAAAGGAGAAAGAAAGCAGCACAGACTAAATAGGTTTTGTAGCTCCCTGACACATATTATCCTTATGAATGACATCCAAAAGCAATGGACAGAATCTGAGATCCTACACTAGGGTAGTGTAGCCTATATCCCCACATGTTTAGCACAGTTACATTGTGCTATGTAGCCCTTGTGTTGAATGACAGCGCTACAAATCAAAATCAAGACACCAAATGGGCAACTGAATGCACAACCACATACTCTCTGGCTTTTCTTCTCAAACGAAGATTCAGGAGGGACTCATCCCGTGCTTTCTGCAAGCACGCTGATGACTAAAAAGGCCAATCCGAGATAAACAAGTCCGGTTGCAGAAAGCACAGCAGAAGGTCTCCTTGGGTGATGTTTCCAGGTTGTGATTCTTTCTGCATTGTCATTTCTCTTCAAGACTTGTTCGGCGTGAGTTCTCAAATAAGGCTGCAGCATTGTGGATAGTGCATCTCCATGCCTCCTGACGTGAGGCCAAAGCGGACCACTGTTGGTGATCAATTTGGCTGAGCCTGAGATGTTGTTTCAGGGAGCCCTTGTATCGCTTTTTTGGAGAGCCCTCTTATGCTGACCCGAAGCAAGTTCACCATAGAGTACTATTTTGGGGAGGCGATGGTCCTCCATCCTAGAAACGTGCCCTGCCCAGCGCAGCTGTGTTCTCAATATCATGGCCTCAATGCTGGTGATCCCCGCTTGCTCAAGGACAGCAACATTTGTGACATAGTCAGTCCAGTGTATATTTAGGATTGTGCGTATACAACCACAACCACATACACATCTGTGTGAAATGCACAACACACATCAACAGGTGATGTGCATCTATGTGCAATGACACTACATGCACAATTCCACTTCTGAAAACTTGTACTTAATTAGACAAAAATTGACCAACTGTTCCTGTAAGAAAGTTCATATATGAATAAGGGAACAACAGGATTCCAGTTAAAGTCTCTAGGCCATCAATTTTTAATGTGAATCAGGAATAGGCAAACTGTAGCTGTGGGGGCACATATGTCCCCACAAAAATTATGTGGTAGGCTTTGTTCACAACACAAGTCACTTCCAGTTTTGAGGAAAGTAAGCTCCCCTAGGTGTAGAAAAGGGTACAAATGCTGGAGGTATGATTGGGGAATTTGGGGGAATTTTGGGGGTGCGATTTGGGGGCATGGGATGGAATAAATAGTGCATACTTGGCAGGTGTGACCTCCAGGGGGACTGACACATCCCCTAATTTCTGGAAATTACCTAGCCCTGATTCTTAAGTCACTCATCAGCATCTAGTTATTTTGGTGCATATTAACTTTTCTCTGTCTTTCAGCCACATGACAACATCACAATTGTGTGGTAGTCCTATTTTATGAATTGATTTTCCATAATAATTCATTTTTGAATGGAATATTTCAAAACAGCTACTTCAGTGACTGAAATCAATCTTCAAAATATAGATTTCTTATATTGTGTATTTAGTACAGAATTGGCTTAGTAGTTATATTACTTGCTTACCCCTCTGGGGTCAGAGAGCTGTTTCAGAAACAAGGACTGCAAATGAATTCCAAAATGATGCTTCTTCTGTTTAACAGAATCTGAAGAGATATTTTCTTCCTAAGGTTTTCATGGAAAATTACAATGTTTAAAATGTGTTTGCTATAAAATATGGAAAAAAAAGTATACTGACAGCAATTTTAAACCTGATTCTAGGAAGCACTGGCTAAAAACACAGAGAAAAGCATAAAACTACAAAATGACTATATTGCCAATAACTTTCCACACGACAAGTCTGATGGTAGACTTAGGAATGAGAAGACCAGACACAAATAGAGATCACACATATAGCTGGGATATAAAGGACCACTTTTATTTAGGTATAATCTGTTTAACCCCACTCTAAGTGATCTGCAATGGGGGAGCAACCCAGTGTGGGAATTGTTGGGCCAGGAGGTCAACTCCAAAAACATCTCCCCAACTTCCCTTGGGCAAAAACACCTGAACCCCAGAGAAAACCCATAAATTGGGTTGCTCCCCAGTCAGTACACATCTAGAAGGCTGACCCAAAAGTCCCTCCCCCAAATCACAGGAATTAACAAGAAGGATTATCCTTCATGACAGCCCCAAAGGAGGTTACTTTCCCCACCCATGAGTTCACAGGAACTAAAGGGGCAATTCCAGCTCCCCACTTCACCTTCTAAAGAGGGAGGTGCCAAAGGTGCTCACCGAACTACCAAAATATTCCCCTCTTCCCGCCAAGTGACTGCCTATTCAAGACACCACCCTAAACCAATTGTCAAGTCTGCATCCACAGTGTGGGTTAGGGGAAAAAAGACCCCAGGTAAAAGGGCAAAAATTCCTACCCAGCCCCGAAGCAATAAATTAAATCACACTGAATCAGTGGCAGGAGGGTGAGCCAATCAAAGCAATGAAAAAGAGGAGGCAGAGGGAGGTTGAGCTTAAATCCCTTCTAGCGCCACCCTCTGTTCTCCTGGCAACAGCTGAGGGGCTAAGGCAAAGTTACAGGCCTCCATCCTGCGTTTTCTCAAAGGGGGTTCCTACAGTGCAGTCGCAACCTTGCTGGGAGTCCTATTTGAGTAAAAACTAATTTTCTCCAAATGTCTTGATCAATCTGAGAATTTCCATCTACTACATTTTTATACACTTTATTTTTTTTTCTCACCTCTGTTCATCTTTCCATGCTTAAAAATCCAATGATTAAACACCTGTTAAACAGTGGAAATAATCACAAGAAGATTCCCAGTTTGAAATAAAAAAAAAGAAAAGCCAGCAATACTTGTATGGACTGAAAGGTCTGTAAACTCTGTTTCCATAGACTTCCTGCTTTTCTCATGTCCTAATCCATTTCATACCAGTTTCATGAGTATATCAATGCAAAGAAACTATCGTGTGCCAAGCTAGATTATTAGCTCACAGGCTAACTCAGGACTGTACACTTATTTGTAACAGATCCGCAGATACTCAGATAAGTTTCTTTCCCAAACTTATTGTGAGATTTCAAGATTGAACCTAGGCTGTTTTGCATGCAAACATGTTCTCTGTTACTAAGCTATGCCCTTTCCCCTAAGTGACGTTTCATTTTAAAAACTTTCAGTGGCAGAGATTTGAAAGATTTACATTTTTGGTCACTAAGGACTTTTTCGGATGTCTAAAATGCAACGGAAGCAGCCTCGCCACGTTGCGAGGCTGCTGCGCTGCAGGGCATCCCTTTTGGATGACGCCTGTCCCTGCCGGTACTGTTGCGGTACCGCAGGGACATTTGAGTGTTATATTTCAGTGATTTTTACTCACAATCAACTTTCGTGAGTAAAAATCGCCAAAATGTAACACTCAAATGTCCCTGTGGTACCGCAACAGTACCGGCAGGGACGGGCGTCATCCGAAAGGGATGCCCTGCAGCGCAGCAGCCTCGCAATGTGGCAAGGCTGCTTCCGTTGCATTTTAGACGTCCGAAAAAGTCCTAACTCATAGAATCACCCAGCCCACATGGCCACTGAGCAGTCTGGGAATTCAAGGACAAAAAAGTAACCTTCCTCAGCTTTAGTCAATGGACTCCATATAGAAAGTAAATAAATTAGGGAGTTATAACAGAGGCTTAGGGTTGTTTGGATTTTAAATGTAGTTGCAATTTCAGGAGAGATCCAAATATTTTGGCTGACAGATAGAACTTTCTATTCATTTTGGTGTTGAGACACTTTAGTATTTCCATACATTTTGATTTAACATGATTAAATGTCAATCAATAAATATTGAAGAGTATCATCTTGCTTCTGGAAGGACACTTTCATGTGAAGAACTAGCAGGCTCTTACTCTAGAAAAATAAAATATACTAGCTATAGCCAGCATAACATACACTGTTATCTACATATAAAAAACTCTTTGGTATGTTTTCATTCCCATTCCACTCATTGGCCACTTAGGAAACATGGCAAGGGTATGATCATTTGATGCATTAATATATAATCTTTCATATCAACTATAATGGCTAGTGTCATGCTGAGATCCCCATTGCTACTGCCATGCAACTGTGTGTACACACAGACACATAGACACAAACACAATACTAGACGCACACGCCACATGTGCCAGGATGCAAAGGTCCATCTGCCACCATGCCACCATGCCACCATGCATACACATACACATACACATACACACACACACACACACCATGCATGCCAGGGTGGGAGAGCCCCTCCACCATGCAACTGCACATACACAAACACATACCACATTACACAGTGACAGGCACACACAGCACACTACACACACACCATGTGCACCAGGACATGAGAACCCCTCTGCTGATGCCATGCAACTACACATGCACACACACCACACTATACAGACACAGCACACAACAGACACACACTGCATGTGCCAGGATATGAGAGCCCCTCCACCACTGCCATGCAATCTTACATGCACACACACACCATGCTACACACACACATATACCTCACACAGAAGGATGCAAGAGTCCCTCTTCCACTGGCATACAACCATGCATACACACACATCATGATACACACACACACGATACACATACACCATGTGTTCCAGGACATGAGAGCCCCTCCACCTCCTCCATGCAACCACACATACACACACACCATGCTACACATACACACCATATGCCAGGATGTGAGAGCCCCTCCAACACCACCATGCAATTGCACAAACACACAAACACCCCCCCCACCCCACCCCACCCACACACCATGCACACTAGGACATGAGAGCCCCTCCACAACCACCATGCACAAACACACACACACCACACTACATGCACACCATATGCACCAGGATACAAGAGCCCCTCCACCACCATGCTTAGAAAGGACTTGAAGCTTTCCACATGTTTCCTCTCCAAGGCCAAAGAGCCAGGAGCAGCTACAGACAGCACAGAAAACCATGTTGTAGTGGCCAAGACTGCAGGCTGAATGCTGCTCTTAAATAGCAGTTCCCTTGGCTGCTTCAGGTGTGTTGCAAGATTGCAGCCAGCTGCATCTGATAGCTTGGCCCTGGTTCTTCAAAGACTCCCACAGCCAGGGCCTGAGTCTGCAAAGAGCCTGTGCCAGCTGTTGCAGTCAGGAACCTTGTCTTGTGAGGAGAGGCAGATCCTGACACCTAAGCAGCCAATCAGCACACTGAAAACAGCAACATACCCAAGAAAATTATATGTACAGATATCCTATAAATGTCAATAGGATTCTGTTCTTATCATATTGAACTTCTATTATTATTTGGGTCTACTTTTGTGTTTGGTCCTTATACGTAGGACCAACTTCATTTTAATCTCATTTTTGATGAGAATATGCTCTCCAAAACGCAAATTTCTTCACATTCAGGATGAAGGAAAAAATAAGCTTGTGACAGAAACCAAAATTGGACATACTCTTCTATCCAGACTGAGGGCTTCTTAAAAGTCTGGATCTGGATTCCTGTTAATAGAACCATGCACTGAATTAAAGTTGACACAACTCCCCTGCCCACCCAGAGACACACCTTGGCCCATAATCTACATCAACTACTTAGTTATGTAAGTGTAACTAAGTAATCTCCCCTGCCTGGCACAGTGCCCCTAGACCTACTTTACTAGGCAGCAGTCACAATGAGAGATGGAGGTCTGTCAGATGGCCACCAAACTGCAAGAGGAAAATGTTTCTACCCCCCTTTCACCAGCAAGCAAGGCTGCAACAAGGAGTTGTGACATGGATCCTGCTTCTCTTTGTTAAAGCCTCACTCACTGGTGAGAGGTGGTGGAAACATCTTCCTGCATCACCAAACGCACACTGATGTTATGGTTGCATATCTGGAGGAATCGTTCTCTCTCCATAATGATCATGGCTTATCTCTACACTTTGCTTTGTTGTTTGATTTCAGAGGACATTGTACCATGAACTTGAACCAACAAGGAAGGGAGGAGACAGAATGATATCCTTGTGCCTCTCTATCCAGAAAAAGCAATGACTACCTCTTTGACGCCATTTTAAAGGAACTTGATTAACGGCTTGTACATAAAAGGAATTAATTAACTGCCAATTGCTCTCCACAAAGAGAGAAGATATAACCATTTTAATGATGTATGGTATGCTTCCTTTGAAATTTGTTTACATGATGCTTAGGACAAGAGGAAGCATACTCCTGGACTCAGCCTTTTAGGCTAAGCTTTCAGCAGTAGCTAGAATTGCACTTTCACAATCAAAACTAATGTGCCAGCAGCTCCAGTACCTTGGGAATCTGCCTTGGCCATGGTGACTGGAACCTTCTTTACATCCCTTTTGGATTCATATAGTACACTCCACAACAGGATGCCTTTGAAGAGTGCTTGGAAGCTTAATCTCATCCGAGGATTGTTAAAACAAGTGCTGGTAATGAAAATATACAGCTCCCTTGTTAGAATGGCTCCACTGGTTGCTGGTCATTTTCTGGGAATAATTCAATAATTTATGACCTATAAAGCCCTCTGAGACTGGAGTCCATCCAATCTGAAGGAGCTGACATGTACTGGCTTCTTCAGACTCAGTAATCAGCAGTTTCAGAGTTAAACAATAAACTTTATTGGTACAGTAATCTAAAGAGTTATCCCTAAAATATCATTGCTCAGAAGGAAACTTATTTACAAAGGATGAAGTTAAACAATATTTATAATCTACAAAATCTGGGAGGCTATAGAGTCATTGCTTGTCCATCATCCCCACTCCCTGTTCCCACCGAGAGTGTCATGCTTCTGGCTGTTAACTAGCCATAGTTAGGTCAAGTTTTGTTAGTTAGCTATAGTTAGGCCAGAAGCCTGCCAGCAAGCCAGAGTCTTGACATGAACAAGAGGACCAGGGGAGGGGGATGGATGGTATTGGAATGTGCTTGGTACTGCTTGCTATCAGGTCTCAAGGTCAACCTGGCCTGGGAATAAAAAGGGAATGAGAACTGGGAAAGCCAAGCCCCAATTATACACGGTGGAGGGGGGGAAACGAGACTGCTGGGTGGAAGGGAGAAAACAAAACTGTGAAATGATACTAAGGGTGGTGGTTCGGCAGGAAATGCTTCAAATCTGTCACTCCTATACCTTTGAAATAAAGCATTTAACTTAATGTTTGTTTTCTAAGTGAGTAAAGTTCGACTGGTTTGTCAGAGAGAGTGGCTCATCCCATCTTTTCCATGGCAAAGGCCAGGTGCAAACTCTAATCAAACAATTACAGACACAGAATATATCCTCTTTTCTTCCAATTAGACTACAGGCTCATTAACAAGTAAAAAGGAATGCAAACATAGTCAGCCACAAAGTGATAGAACAGAACTGAAGTTGGCAGGAGAAGGTCACATCCGAAACCAATCCTGACAGGAGCAGACCTTTCCATATGAGACCGTCCAAACTCTAAGATCTTCAGAGGCAGTGCTTCTCTCAGTCCTACCATGTTAGAAGCACATTTGATGGACTGTGGGCAAATTCCGTAGCATTGAGCCATGGCAGTGTGGCAGCAGCCTTTGTCTGCCCAAAATTTGCATGTTGCTGTTTTGTATAGCAAAGGCATACAGGAAACAGCATTTTATGTATAGGGTATAATATTTCTGTGTAGAGATAGACAGACCAGCAGCTGTGGATCTGCTATGGGCCTGAGCCATGAGAGCTTCTATTCTGAGCATGTTTGCACTACATACTCACAGCAATTTTTTTACTACTAACTGTCATGGTTCTATGCTGTAGAATCTTGGAATTTCTACTTTGGTGAGATATGTAGAAATCTCTGCTAGAAAACTCTAGTGCATTCCACTGAACTACAACATTTGAAATCTTTAACCCTAAGTATTTTAGGATTGGCAGGAATATTTTGGCTAAGATTCCTACAAATCTGATCAGGAGGGGTTTAAACTGAGTTATGTGGGGGAAGGAGACAGTATTTTAGAGGGCAGGAATTCATGAAGTGCTGGAGATAATATTCTAACTGTTATGGAGAGAACTGGACAGAAAGTATAAGAACCCAACAATTGGAGGGGGAAAACCCTTAAATAAGCAACTAGGGGAAATGGCCTGTGGTCTTAGATGTCTCTACACTAATTCATAGAGCATGGGAAATAAACCCATTCACAGTACCCAGTCCTGCTCCTAGAAACTAAATCATTTAAGAAAGTGACTTTCAGACAATGGATCCTATAGGGGTGGGATGCATTCCTAGCCATGACAGGGCTTTCTTGGCAGGAGATCCTAGACTCCACCCTTTCCATCAGTCAAGGCAGTCCCCCATTACATGTTCCAAAGCTTAAGCTTCAGATGTGTACACCCTCAGAATACACACAGTTTAGACCAAGGAAGGTGGGAGATTCTCCTGGAGTTTGTTTTACAGAGGAAAGGGGAAGCCAAGCATAGTCAGATATGCATTCGAGACTTTAAGAAAGCTGATTTCAAGAAACTTAGGGATAGATTGGATATGAACCTATGGTCAGGAATACTAAAAGAGAAGGGAGTTCATCATAGATGGGAATGTCTTAAAAGTGAAATATTGAAGGCACAACTTCAAATAGTTCCAATGAGGAGGAAAAATGGGAAGTGTCTAATGAAACCAGAATGGTTGTCAAAGAACTTTCAACTGAGCTAAAATTTAAAAGGGACATGTACAAGAAATGGAAAAACAGGGGGGGGGGGAATCACCAAAGAGGCATTCAAACAAATAGCCAGCACATGTAGGGAAAAAGTGAGAAAAGCTAAAGTGCAGAACAAGCTCAGCCTTGCTAGAGAGGTTAAAAAACCATTAAAAGGGCTTTTTTTGGTTATGTCCATAGCAAAAGGAAAAGCAAGGAAATTGTAGGGTGGTTGCATGGAGAAGATGACAAAGTGCCAATAGGTAACAGAGAAAAGGCAGACCTACTCAATATTTTCTTTGTGTAAGTCTTCTCCCCAAAGGAAAACAGTGTTCAACCTGGGGAAAATGGCGCAGATGAGCCAGTAGGGGAAATGCAGCACAGAATAGATAAAGGAGATTTTCACATGGGCAATATGTCCCATTACTGGCATGGAACAGGGTCGCTGAAAGATTTTCCTTTCAGACACGTTCACCCTGCCTGTTCCTGTTCTGGAATGACAGAGATGGGGGAGGAGCTCCATGGCAGGCACTTCCTGCCACGATCAGGACATCCAGGTAAGTGCCACCCTTCGCCCCCTCCCTGGGTTCCTTGTTTTATTTTAAATTTATTTTTATATTTATTTTCTTTCTTTGACAGCTGGTTTGTTTTTGTTTTTGTTTTTGTTTTTGTTTTGTTTTTGTTTTTTGAATTTCCCTCCCACTCATTCTCACATGAGAACGAGTGGGATTTCCCCCGGCCGGTTTGTATAAACACACATGTATATTCTAACACAGATAATGTAAACAGAGGGACTGTAAGCATTTAGAAAGGAATGCTGTGATCACTAATAGTCAACATGGGTTTCTAAAAAAAAAAAAGTCATTCCAGACTAATTTTATCTCATTTTATGATAGAGTTAAATGCTTGGTAGATGAAGGGAATGCTGTGGATGTAGCATATCTTGATTTCAGTAAGGCCTATGACAAAGTCACCCATCATATTCTTGCAAAAAAGTTTGTAACAAGTTATCTAGACAATCCTACTCTTAGGTGAATTTGTAAGTGCTTGATGGGCTGAACCCAAAGGGTGTTCACCAAAGGCTCCTCTTCATCCTGGAGAGAAGTAACCAGTAGAGTGCCACAGGGTTCTGTCCTAGGTCCAAGACTATTCAACATCTTTGTCAATGACTTTGATGATGGAACAGAGGGCATGCTTATCCAATTTGCAGATGACAATAAATCAGGAGGCATAGCTAATACCC
Source organism: Gambelia wislizenii (assembly GCA_030847615.1). Classification (NCBI taxonomy): domain Eukaryota; kingdom Metazoa; phylum Chordata; class Lepidosauria; order Squamata; family Crotaphytidae; genus Gambelia; species Gambelia wislizenii. Next base: position 308,581,753 of record JAUMIR010000004.1, on the reverse strand, counting down.
CAGAAGACAGGATCAGAATTCAAAATGACCTTAACAGATTGAAGAGTTGGCCGAAAACTAACAAATGAATTTCCAAAGGAAGAAATGGAAGGTACTACATTTAGGCAGAAAAAATGAAATGCAGAGATATAGGATGGGTGATACCTGGCTTGACAACAGTGTATGTGAAAGGGATGTAGAAGTCTTAGTGGACCACAAGCTGAACATGAGTCAGCAGTGTGATGAGGCAACTAAAAAAGCCAATGTGAGTCTAGGCTACATCAATAGGAGTATAGCATTTAGATCAAGGGATGTAATAGCACCACTCTTTTCTGCTTTGGTCAGACCTCACCAGGAATACCGTGTCCAGTTCTGGGCACCACAAGAAGGATGTTGACAAGCTGGAACATGTCCACAGGAGGGTGACCAATATGTTAAAAGTTCTGGAAGCCATGCCCTATGAGGAGCAGCCTTGGGTGATGGGTATGTTTTGCCTGGAGAAGAGAAGGTTAAGAAGTGACATGATAGCCATGTTTAAATATTTGAAAGGATGTCATATTGAAGCAGAAGCAAACTTATTTTCTGCTGCTGTAGAGACTAGGAAATAGAGCAATGAATATAAACTACAGGGGGGGAAAAGATTCTTCTTTGGAGGTTCTTTAAACAGAGGCTGGATGGCCATCTGCCAGGAGTGCTTTGATGGTATGTTCCACTTTTTCTTTCCATGGGTATATTTCTCTATCAATAACTTTATAAAATCTGGTAGGGAGGCCTAAGCAGAAAAATACTACATCCTTATATGAGAAATCACAACAGATCCATCTGTCTAGCATTCCTAGTACGTAACATCAGTCATGCTAAATGTTGTGGAGAATCGCAAGAGCCAGCTGATTCATGTTTAGTATTTAGCATACATTTTATCCAAATAATATTCTACAAAATGTAAGATATCACTAAGGAGAAGACCTACTATATGTCAGTGCTAAGTTTATGCTGGCAATTTAAACATGAGTTACATTAACATTTACAAAATAAAGCTTGATTAAGAAATTAGGGTTTCTAAAATGTGAAGTCGAAGGCTTTCACTACCGGCATCCATAGATTTTCCTTGGTTTTTTTCTGGGCTGTGAGGCCGTGTTCTGGAATAGTTTCTTTCTGACGTTTCACCTGCATCTGTGGCTGGCATCTTCAGAGAAGTTTCTAAAATGATTTGTGTTTGTATAAACACACATGTATATGAAGCATTGCATGCCAAAGAGGTACTTCTGGAAATAACACATATGATTATAGCAACATTTCACCAATCTCATATTCATTGGGGAAAGTTACAGAACACACATATCTGGCTACATGCATATGTAATGACCTAAATCCTATCAGTTAGTCCCAAGTAGAATAGACACGTCAAATCAGTTCTTGAACGGTGAATCTACAAGTCGATAGATCTCACTGATTCCATAAGTGTACTCTAGTTGGGACTAACTATAGGTCACACACACACACACACACACATATGTGGAATATAAAGGAGTAGCTAGACTTACCACTTGCCCCAGCGGCTTGTTTGCGGGGATGGCTGGTCTCCCTATATCCCTTCTTGCATGGTGGAGAAGGGGCGGCATGGGCACTGCCATGCCTTGCGTCTTCTTCCTGGCTTGCTCTGCAGGCCAGGAAGAGGTTAAGGGAGGTAACTAATCAGAGCAGGCCTGCCCTGCTCTGATTGGTTAATTCAAATGTAGCCCAGCCATTCAGAGGCCTTCCTTGGCCTCGATTTCTGATTGCCCGGGAGGCGGGACACTGCTGCATTTTGCAGCAGTTTTCACTCTGGTCAGGCAGTCCGGTATATATTCCCAACTGCCATGCTGGACTGCTCAGTGGCTCGCTAGGAGCCAAACCCCACACACCCTCCCTTTATTTTCATGTTTTTCAGGTTATGTTTGTAGCTCATGTATTTACTATTTGTCACAATTTTGGGGGTGGTTGGCATTGGTCCTGATCCAAGTTAATCAGTAACAGGAAGGGGGGAGTCTCCATCAAGTTCAAGGTCAAATTCAAGTTCAAGGTCACTGAGCCCCACCTTCCCTAACGGTTTTTTGGGAAGGGGGAGGGGAGGGATTGGCAGGCATGCTGCGGCCTATCCAGGACTCCTCTCCCTTCATCAGTGGTGAGTGTCGGTGGTGGACTGACAGCAGTATTATCGACCAACATTCGGGTTGCTCGATGTCTGGATCTGGACCCATGTGATTTAAGCCAACCATTGCAGCTGCTATCAATAAAGTTGTGTCCTTTATTGCCAATATATATATATATTCCATCATGTATCAATATATCTTTCAAACTGGTAATTGTGTCTATCGTTATTTGGGGAAGGGGGTGTGAGGGAGTACATCCAGCCTGGGCACACAAGTGAGATTTCAGGACAATGCACAATCAAGTCAATTTAACCCATTGAAAACAACTTAAAACAGCACAATGGTAAAGAAAGCAAGTTCATCTTGACTCTGGCATGATTATGGTCCAGTTTTCCTTTGGAATTTGTACAAAGCTAAATCATACAATCATTGTAAATGATATAGCAATGAACAAAGCACTTGTGATCCCTCCGGTGGTTTTCCAGGAGGGATTACAATATGGTGGTGTCCTAATCTACTGGCACAGAGAAGCTCCATTGCCATGGGGCATCCACTCCAGTGACCCATTTACACATGGAAAAGTTTCTCTTGCATACATTTACCACTACTGGTGTCCCCATTGGCTATAGGTATGAAAATGTAGTATTTTAGGGCTGACATCCTATTAGTTTGCCCCAACTAGAGTAGATCAATTCAAACAGTTGTTCAATAATGACATGTAGATAAATCTCATTGGTTTAAGACTAACAATAGGATTTAGGCCTGGGAGTTAGGCAGAACTCCTCTTGCTTCAAGACATCCCTTTATTTCTGTTAGAGTCCCTTCAAGTACACCTGTCTGTAGCATGTTTCAGGTAGCTAATTTTCATCCATTGCTTTCAATGAGTGGGTTCTTTTTTTAAAAAAAATCCACTTAACCAGACTAAAAGAGGTGGTAAGACATGCTTCCATCACTCCTATCCTAGTTGTGTATATCCAAGGGGATTTTGGAAATTTCAAAAAATTTCACTACTTCACTTGATGTCTCCATTTCTGCTAAGGATTGCCCACCACCTTGCTCCAGTAATGGACTGGGACAGCAACATACCATGTAAAATAAGCAACTACAATGCTATAATTATACACTTTGAGGTCTGCAAATTCTTCATACAGGTACTATTTTCTTGTTATATACAATGAAAAAAGGCACACTATCTGTGCAACATCCAACCTTATTCTGAAGTCTACAACAAAAACAACAATGAAAAACTGCATGGAAAATCTGTCCCTTAAACCTTTTAGCTAACAAAAAAGCATGACACCCAAAGCAATATGGTGATGAACTTTCTAAACTGCACATAAGCTTGGAACTACAATCTCCATCTTGCAGTGTCAGAGTAATTGAATTTGAATGTCAAGTTTAGACATACTGGCTCTCATTTATTGATGGAACTAAAAGAATATTCATTTAGTTGCCTGCACACAGGAGTAAATCAGATATAATGAAACACTATTCCAGATTATCCTTTGGCCTTTTATTTACTCTTTCCTTTCCACCCTTGTTTTCCCTGACTCCTCTTAATGTTTACAAAAACATCCACCCCTGTTTTTGACATTTCAGCATTAGTTCTAGCATATTTTTTTCCTTTGAGGAGTATTAGTATTCTGAATGAATTAAGATGGTGCTAAAATGGTTACCATAGGTATGTGTATCATATACATTCTCCAAGTGACATGTATCAATAGGGTATTTTTGTTTGCCCAGGGCCATCTCAGACCTCTCCAATGTCCCCTCCAAAAAATTGGCTGAAGAATGAAAATTGCAATTCTCTTTTAAACAATTTGCAGAGTCCTCGTGAATTTGTATTGTGCCAATCCTCCAAAAGGGTGGAGGATTTACAAAACCAAATGTGGACTGCAGGCAATTTCTTTGTCTGTGTGTATGTGTGTTTCAGTTTTGGAGTCCACGGTAGCATGTGAAAAATTAAGGCCGGTATTTGACATTAGCTCCTGGCCTACCCGCCCCTGCCGCCCCAAAAAAACCTGACAGAAACATCATTTGCTTGTCCTCTTACTGCCAGCAAAATGTCCTTTCTTCTTTCTATATAGCTGGTGCCCAGTAAAGTAGGTTGTGGGGTTGTTGCAATCATGGCAATAGTGTAACAATCATGACTAAGTAGCAAAATGGTTCCATATTCATAATTACTTCTTAGTCACTTAGTATATTTAACTAAGTGTGTGGGGGTGTGGATGCACATGCATGCCTTCAATTTCCCATGAATTTCATAGCATTTTCTTAGGCATGGAATATTTAGTGGTGGTTTTCCTGCCTCTTAAATATAACCTACAGCACCTGGTGTTCATTGGTGGTCTCCCATTGAAGTACTAACCAGGGCTGACCCTGTTTAGCTTTCAAGATCAGATGGGACTTGGTGCCTTTAGGGTACTTAGGCCCTATTTCACTAAGTAGCTGATGTAGAATACTGGCCTAAGAAATTAAATCCTAGACCCACAGAAGCATCCCAGCTTTACAGCCTACAGAACATATCAAAAGAGTTAGATTGCAAACAAAAAGAAATACATGTTTAATTGGTATAGGATACAAATGTATTAATCCCAGCATCTTTCAGGTGGTTAAATTCCAACATGTTTTGCACAAGTGAATCTTAGTTGGGATATTATTTCTTGTGTAGTTGCTTATGTAGATAACTAGGTCCCAAAAGAGCCTTTATTCTATTGGCTCTACAAAAGTAATTGGTCAGTCGTGTATTGAAAAGTGTTAAAAATGCCTCAGTAAACATGAAGGTTTTATAGATTTTCCTTGGGTTTTTTCCCAGCCTGTGAGGCTGTGTTCTGGAATAGTTTCTTTCTGATGTTTCACCTGCATCTGTGGCTGACATCCTCAGAGAATGGTTGGGTAGGTGAGCCTTGCATTTCTATACCCAGAAACTAACCATTCAAGTACACAAATTTACATATACTCCCCAATAGGGGTGCACAGCATATAAACTCCACACACACACCCCTACCCAACCATTCTCTGAGGATGCCAGCCACAGATGCAGGTGAAACATCAGAAAGAAACTATTCCAGAACATGGCCTCACAGCCGAGAAAAAAACGAAGTAATTAGTTAGTTAGTTAGTTAGTTATACCCCGCTCTTAAGCCACAAGGCTATCAGAGCGGCTTACAAATTGTTTTAAGCAATAGCTATTTAAACATCTACATTGCATTAAACAGTATCCAATGCATGTTAGCTAATTGCCCCCACAAGCTGTGTACTCAGTTTACCAACCTATGAAAGGATGGAAGGCTGAGTGAACCTTGGAGCCCGCTGGAATAGAACTTGCAAGGTGGTGGCTTGCAGTACTGACATTTGACCACTGCACCACCAGGGCTCCATAAAATCTATGGATGCCAACCATGAAAGCCTTCGACTTCACATGAAGGTTTTAATTTGGGATTATGTTGCCCTGTTGCCACCTAGTCAGGATGCAGATCCCTGATTGATTTTGTGTGAATGGATTAGTTTCCTCACTTCCATGCAAAAGTGATCTGAATGTCTGAACTGATTGGTTTTGAAATCAAGCTGAAGGCCACAGAGTCTGTAATTACCCAATGCCTCACCGTGACAATGGAATTTCAAGGGAGATATTTAATGAAGTCAACTGGAGTCCAGAACATTTTATGCCAGATAAAACCTACGTAGCCTCTGTGGTGCCACAAGACACTTTGTTGTGTCTTTGTTGTGTCTTCTGTGTTGTGAAACACAGAAATTAAAATCCAAAAGGTATTGGGGTTGGGTCTGGGTTTATCCTGTTCATTTGAACAGGATAAATCCTGAACCAATAATTTCTGAAATCATCTGAGGGTTCTCTGGCTGTGTGAATAAAAGATCAGTTATATTTTTTATAAGTACCGTGTCCAAATGCTCAGGAAGAATACCATCAGAATCTCAGAGTCCTGCGAACACCCCAAATCCAGTTAATGGGAGATATTGCATATGTATTTGTTGTAAAGGCAAACAAAGAAAGCATTATGTACCCACTAAGGAATAGCTGACATCATTACACAATATAATTTTCATAAAAAGTTTTTTTAAGCTATGGTGATTTCTTCTACAAAAGTGCACCTTAAGAATGAGTCTCTGTAACTGAAAACTTAATTTAATAGATTGGTTATATCAGTGCTTACATATAGATAATTAGGGGTATGAACAGGCATCATAATTGGGAACATGAATATTTATACTGCTGCGGCACAATATTATGCTTGGGATAATGCATTGGTTTTCTATAGGGAGATAAATGTTCTTGAATTTTTTCCAAGTAATTTTTAACCAATTGTTTAAGACATCTGCTACTAATGCAGAATTAAAAGGGCTCAGGAGATGGCTGCTGTAGAGTTCCAACATTTTGAACCGAAAGTGGCCAGTAGCTGGTTATTTGGATTGTTTACAAGCAATTGGCAGTACAGATGTTGTGATGTTTGTTCCATGTAACTAAGACAAGAGGTTGCTGCTTTTTGACAGCAGTCAATGCACTACCTCTGTGATGTTCAAAAATGTGGGAATTTTTTTGATATTTTTTTTAAACAATACCCTGAAAGAAAGATATTGGATGCTTTGGTAATCAGAAGGTGAGTTCAGTCATTATTGTTGTGTTCTGTCTCAGGTTTCAAGAAACAGAAGCATGCTGGCCCCATTCTTTCCATCCCCAATTTTGTTGTCCTCCTATAGAAAACAAGAGTCTGAACCAGAGAGTCTCCACTATCCATCGAGCCTTTCCCTGTGATTCAGAACCTTGATTTTGTTGGGTTCCTACTCATGAGAAGATCCTCTACAGGTAGTGGAAACTTTCCACTTGTGACCTATTATCCATCCATCCTCCACTGCTGCCAACTTCCTCCCTAACCTGATTTTGCCAGAATTATGTGGGGTCCATGGGAGACACTCTAATGTCCAAATACTAATATAGGGAATATCTAATTAGCTCAATTATGGCAGCAAGAGGACAGGCAACAGCGGGAGCTAATTAGATATGTATACCAGTACTATGTATACCAGTACTAAGGACGTGACTCTAAACCAAAAGGCACAATTAAGTGCTGTTTATTGGAAATTAACAGTAACAGCTGTCCAGAAAAGCAGCTCAAAATGCCAGCAGGATAAACAAGGGCTAGGAAGGCAGCCAAACTGTAGTGATAGTTAATTAGGGAGAGCCAGATAAAAGTCAGAACAAGCAAGGTTCCATTTCTTGGAGAAGCAGCCATACAAACAAGAAGTCAGACAGAGAAAAGTCCAGAATACAGTCCAAAGGTCAAGGCTTACAGAAGGCAGTGTTGTCCAGAAGTCAATCTGTGGGTCAGCAGGATCAGGCAACAGGGTAGTCAGGAACAGTCCAAGGTCAAGGCAGGAGTGATTCAGGCACCAAAGTCATCAGGGAGCTTTCTCCAGGGAGATCAGTTGATCACTGACAAAGCTTCCATTGCCTCTTCTAGACTATATAAAGCAATTAAGGCTTTGCCAGGTTTTTCTTAATGAGCAAGTTCTTCTCATAAATTCACAGAGACTTCCTTTGAGCTTCCTTTTGAGCTCGCTGCTAGGTGTATGATGGTGGAGGTAAGTCCCTCTCTTCTTCATCATCATTATCTGAATTGGCAGGACTGTCTGCTGGGACTGATGCCAACCCATTGGACCAGGCTCTTCCTCTGCTTAAGCCTCTAGGTTGGCAGGGTTCCCTGCTGGCACAGGTGTAGATAAACCTGTGCCAGGGTTCCTAGGGCCATTCCCTGCCATGTCCTCCTCCTCCTCTGACTCTATACCCTCGTCAGGCTCATAGGGCATGACAACAGCATTCACACACACACTCAGGACTCAGCTAGATGGGCGAATGAATAGTGAAAAATAGCACCTTACCTCCCTATCACTGCAGTGTTCATTTGTACCCACAACTCATTCTCAAGATTGCTGGCATGGAAAATTAGCAAAGTTTGCAGTTCACACGAAGCATGCCCATGAAAAAATATGGTGGCCGCAAATGAATTAACTGTTGAAAACATCCCTTCATTCCTCCCCCCCTTTCCCTGTCCTTAAATGACAGATGCAGAAGAGTAATTTTCCACTTTTTTTTTTTTAAAAAAAAATTGCTCTGCCATTTGAACAATCATGCACATGATCATTCACCCAGAAAAAAAAAATGGTGGCTCTGGACACGTCATCCCTTGCAAGCCTGCCCCCACTGAGGTCTGACCAATCATGTTTGACTTCTTTGATGTACCCCTATTCAAATTGGTTGTTCAGACAGGCAGTCATGGATATTTTCACATAATTTTTTAAAAAGATTGCGCGAAACAGTGAATGCTGTTATTGCAAACTATTTGGAGTTTTCAGTCCCTCTCCTTCCCAATATGCTGAATCCCGGCAGGAGCTCATTTGAACAAAAGGTATTCTGCTCACATACTTTGTGGATTTTTGTTTTGTCATCTAAACAACCCCTCAGACTTCAGACACTCACACTAAGGCTAACAAAAATAGTAGGAATCTGGATAGCGAAATAAAGTAAGGAGATGATGGGTAATACGACACCTATACTGTAGAGCAGAGATTCCTGCAGCAGAGGATCAGAGTTGCATTCTGAAGGTCTAGCAGCAAATGGTCAGCATGGATGTAGGAGGAGAAGATGTAGACAATTTGGAGGCATTTTGGGGTGATGCTTATATGAAATAATTCCCCTGAAGGAATTGGGTTTTGAGTGAAATACAATGGTTCTTGGAGGTTCACAGGTCAAAACAATGGGTACCCCAGAAGAGTTAACAATCATTACTGATTGATACATTTGGAATTGAATAGGAAACAGCAAAGTCCTTTGTTGGAATGGAACAAGATAAGATCCAATTTCATAAGCAATAAGGTCTCTTGCTATCACTGAGTGGATTAGTGAGTGTCTCACCTCCAGGTGTTGAGTCTCTTACTTGATTATATGTTTTGGAGAATTTCCAAAGGCACGTCCCTTGGTCTTGCATGAATCCCATCTTGGTATTAGGAGATCCCTGGTTTATCTGTAACAACATGGATGGCCACCTTAGCCAAATTATAAAATATAACCCATTATTTAATATTCCAAGGTGGGAGCTATCTGGGTAGGTAACACTGAGGCCATTCTGTGAGCATTCAAACAGCAACCTTACATTTGGGGGGGAATCACCAAGAATCACCATGGCCATCAACTCCCTCCTCCCATCCCCCTCCACAAGAAGCCCACAAATCACCACACAGTGTTTTGGGGGATAGACACAGCCTTAAAGAGACCACAGTCTCTGTAAGGTGAGAGGAAGCATCCCCATACCTCAAGACAGCTATTGGGAACCGAGCCTCATTCTCTCATTTGAATTGCTGACAACCTGAGAAACTGATGCAGACTTTCAATGCAAACATGATTTGGCTTCTCCACTGTGACTTCTTTCTCCTCCCTTTCCCTTTGCAGTACTTGTCAATGTCTGAAAACTGGCTCTAGTTTCCTCCCCCTCCATAGCAGGTTTTTTGAGAGAGGGGGAGATCACTTCACTTTACTTTATGGAATCAAACAGATCGATGCTGGTCAATTTAGACCATTGTTGTTGTGTGCCTTTTTTGACTTATGGCAACCCTAAGGCATTCTAATAGGTTCTATCATGAGGTAGAGCAGGAAGCAATGCAAGAGCACAAGATAACTACACCCCCTTCCTCATTCTCTGTTGTCTTCCATTTTCAATTAAATACTCATTTGTACAGCAGAAGAGTTCCATTCTGCTAAGGTCAGCTGCCTTCATCACTGCTATTTCAACTTTATTTTCATTAAATTATAATTGTTTTTTTTCCAGACCTCTTTGGACTACAAGTAACTGAAACCATGGATATGGGGGTCTGACTGTACATGTAAGGCATGCCAACTGCATATGAACTGGTGAGTATATTAGTATAGGATGAGACAATCCCATACCCTCCAACATTTCATAGAGGAAAACTGGAATGTGTGTGTGGCCAAGCAACATCAGAGTATACTCAAGGTGGCAAGATTGTAATGAGGAAGAACACACAAGTTAGGAAAGGCTACAGCAGTTTCCTTTTGCTTGAGCCTACTAGGAAGAACAAGTTTCTGTTGAGTTAATTGAGACTGTTCTTGCCAAATTGGGACAATTGAAGGGTATACAACCCTTAAGGTATGAGATTTCCAAGATGTTTGCAACTGAATATGGAATTTAAATCTGCCCAAGCTATGTAAAGTATTTTTTTGAGTCAGGGAACTATCCTATAAAATATATTATTTTATGTAATATTCAACTGTCAGACAATTTCCAGAGGAATACCCTTGTTAGTTTGCTTTAGAAAAAACAACAGACTCTTATCTTAAATGTAGACTCTTCTGACATCTTACAATTATTACAAACTTTCATTACCATCCAGTGTGGGACAGACTATACTTCTGTAGACTATGGGCACTCAAAAGATACTTATTAAAGAAGCAGGTTTTCTTCTTAGCACTGTTGTAGTTGCTCTACCCTCTGTTCTAAGTCCTACGTGTGCAGCACTTTTAATAAACACACGTTTACATTGGACTCATGTACAGGGAAATGATAAATTCCATAAGAAGTTGCCTTGGCAATTAAAGTGGAATCATAATCCTATAAACTGTACAGTGTGAGAGGGCTCTACAGTTATCTATGGGGTGTATAGGGCTTAGAACAGGTGTGATATTGAGGGGTCTGCCATTACCTCTATATAGACCCCTGCTTATGTGGTGCTCTGTTCTACTAGAACCAGAGTAAGTGAATTGAAGCAGAAAGACCCTTGCTTTGTGGGCCTGTGTTGTTCCGTCTCTCCATTCAGTCTACACACATTTTAAATTTATGTAAAGGGTTATATAAAGAAAGACAAGAATACATTCTCTTAACTTTCACCAAAGTGATATAATTCATTCTATACATTGTAACTGGCCTAAACACCCTAAAGGCACAAGATCCCAACTTATCTTGAAAGCTAAGCCCTAGTTAGTACTTGGATGGGAGACCACCAATGAATACCAGGTTCTGTAGGCTATATTTCAGAGGAAGAAACTGGCAAACCACCTCTGAGTATTTCTTGCCTAAGGAAACCCTATGAAATTCATAGGGTTGCCATAAGTCGACAGGAGGCTAGAAGGTACACACATACATTGCAAATGCTAGAATATTGAATAAAACCATTAGTATTTAGACTAGTTGTAAAATTTGAAAGATGGCCTCACTGGCCTGGAGTCAGTCTGAAGACCCACCAATTTTCATGATAAGAGAAGGAAATTAGCCAATGAAGGGAAGAGAAAATACAGTTAGTTTGCTTTTCTTCTTCATTACTTTGAATGCCTTCTGCTCCCATCTTGATTCTATCTGCAGTTCTGCCCATCTTCGTCATTCCTTTTTATTTCCTGATTCTTCCCATTTTAAGGAACACTTAGGGTGCTAGACCACTGATCTACAGTTGTGTGACAACTCTCAATTATCTGTATTCATTGTATCAATATAAATATTGATTCATTTTTTGTCAGAAGAAGAGAATAATAAAAGCATATAATTAACAAACAAACAAATAGTGTTCCAAGCTTTGGCTGGAATCCTGTATCCAATATGGATACTATTGGAGGGAGGAGGGGAGGAGGAATTTAAGAATATGGTTCAACTTATGTTTTATAATATCACCTCCAGGTTTGTCTAGATGGTGAAAAAACTCCTCATAGAATTCAAGGAGAATACCTATTGTTCCAATGGGACCCACATAATTTCATTGCATTCTGAAGGTAGAGGATTCCAAATACTCTGTGGGAAAAACTACAAAGACTTTTCCTGACTAAAAAAAAAAAAAAAAAACCTCTGAAGGACATGTGCATTCCCACTCATTGGGACAACCAATTTGCTTTCCTGTGCTTTCCTGATAAGAGCGGAAGTGGAAAGCTGATTGGTTGGATGTGAGCAGGGGGCAGAACATGCTGGCAAGGCAGCACCCAAAACTGCCATGTTGAATTTTTCTGTAGTGATTGTGCACTGAGGTGACAAAAGAGCTTTTTTTTCTCTTTTTTTCCTGCTTATTTAAGCAGAAGAGCATGCTTCTGCACCTTACGTTTGCTTTTTAAAAAGTACTGTTAGGTGGCAGCAACTGGTGACAATAAAAACATGAGTAATTCACTCTCACCCACTATCTTTTATTATTATTATTATTATTATTATTATTATTATTTTACTGTTTTTACAAACATACATTTACAAACATACATTACATTTATATGTAATTGCATAAACACCATTTTTACATCTCATGTCTTATATCTTAGGAAAATATATTCGTAAGTTATTCCCGCTACTCTTTGCAAAGCTTCTATTTAGACTTAATTGCATTCACAAAGACGATTCCATCACTCGTAAAATCCATTATTAATTCAGTCTATTTTCTCTTCTTTTTCTTCACTAACTTCCTAATTTATATAGTTTTGGCTTGGGAAGATAATGGCTAGTCATTGCTGATACTTTTTAACTTTTTCTTTGTTTTCCTAACCTCTAATTCATATTTGTCCCGATTGCTGGTTCCCAATGCTTTCCATAAACTATCCCCCGGGATCTTCTCTGTTCTATAATAATAAGATGGCTTGTATTTCTCAATTCCCCCCCCCCCAGTAATCTATCACCTGCTTCCATTCATGCTTTAAATTCATCTGTTTCCTATTTTGCAATTTATGTGTAAATATGTCCATTTCAAACATATCAATTAATTTATCTTTCCACTCTTCAATACTAGGACAATCTTTCATTTTCCATTTTCTAGCTATAACAAGCCTAGCAGCTGTAATTAAATATAATATGACTCTCCAGTTCTTGTTTCCCTTCCTTTCCTTCTCACATTTAATTATATTTAACAAATACAATTCCGGCGCAAATTCTAGTTCCACTTGTAAAGTTTGTTTCATTATGTCATGAACTTGATTCCAAAACTTTTTGATCTTTTTGCATCGCCACCACATATGGATTAGCGTCCCCTGATTTTCCCCACATTTCCAGCACGTACTTGGTATTGTTTTGTTCATCTTGTTAAGTCTTTTTGGTGTATAATACCATCTTAACGCCATCTTTACATAATTCTCTTTTAACTCCTGACATGCTGTAAATGTGGACGTTCTCTTTCTAGCTACCTCCCAGTCTTTGATGTCAATAGATCTTCCTATGTCACTTGCCCACTTTAACATATATTCTTTTACAGTTTCTTGTTCCGTTTGTCTCTTTAGCAATAATTTGTAAATAGTTCCAATGGCTTTTTGCCTATTTTCCACTCTAAGAACTTTGTCCAATTCATTATCTACAAGTTCAAAACCCTCCCTTTTTTGATCCTCTATAAAGTGTTCTTTTAATTGTAAGTATGCAAACCAATTGATGTTATATCTGTCTTGTAGTTTTTCTTTTGGTTCTAATGTTATCATCATATCTCTTTTTCTCCTTACCAATTCTGTATATCTTATCCAATCATCTGTCCTATACCACCTAGACAAAAAAGCCTCATGGGATGAGACCCATAATGGGATTTTAAAATAGAATCTTTTTTGCACTTTTTCCCATACCCTTAATAATCCTTTTCTTATGCAATGATTCACAAATCCTTTGTTGACTTTAACTTTATCATAAAACATATAAGCATGCCAACCGTATCTTATATCGTGACCTTCCAGATTCAATAGTTTTTTGTCTTTCAAATTAACCCACTCTTTAATCCAGACCAAAGTAGAAGCCTGGTAATATAGCTTAAGATCTGGAAGATCACAACCACCCTGAGTCTTGTATCCGTTAAGTATGACCATTTGAATCAAGATGACTTCCCCCCCCATATAAACTTTCGTAGATCTTTATTCCATTCATCAAATATCTTGTCATTATTTACTGTAGGTAGATTTTGAAAAAGGAATAAGATTTTTGGAAGTATTGCCATCTTTATATCAGTAATTTTTCCCAATAATGACAGATTTAACTTGCTCCATCTTTCCATATCCTTATTTACCTCTATCCATATTTTCTTATAATTATTATCGAACAGATCAGCATTCCTTTTAATTAACCATATTCCTAGGTATCTTGCTTTTTTTACCTAAGTTACAGCCACACTTATCTCTCAATGCTTGCTCTTCTTTTTCAGACATATGTTTTGTGATTATAATTGTTTTGTTTTTGTTGATTTTGAATCCAGAATATTTTCCAAATTCCTTTATTAAATTTAAACATTTTTCAATTTGGTTTTATGGTTCTTCCATAAATATAATCAAATCATCCACAAAGGCTTTTAGCTTATAGTTTATACCTTTCATTTTTATGCCTGGAAACTCCCTGCAGGTTTTTAATCTTCTAATCAGCACCTCAAGTACTAGAATAAATAGCAGGAGCAAAATGGGACAGCCCTGTCTTGTACCTTTGTTTACTTGAAATGTATCAGAGCTCTCCCCATTGATAATAAGTTGTGCCATTTGCTCTGTATATATGCTTTCTACTCTCTTGCAAAATCTTGTTCCCATTCCCAATCTTCGCATTATCTCCAACATAAAATACCAATCCACACAATCAAATGCTTTTTCGGCGTCTACCATCATCAAACCTAATTTTTTTTTCATTGTGTGCTTCATAGTATTCCAATATATTTATAACTGTTCTTATGTTATTGTTTATTCTTCTCCCAGGTATAAAGCCGTTTTGATCTTCACTTACTATTTCAGTAATTATTTGTTTTAACCTATTTGCCAAGATCATAGTGTAGATTTTGTAGTCTATGTTTAATAGTGAGATACGACGGTAATTACCAACTTCTCTAGCATCCTTTCCTTCTTTCAGTATTAAAGATATATTAGCATTTTCCCAAGTGTCGGGAATCCCTTCAACTTCAATCTGGTTAAACAACTTATATAGTGGCATTGCCAGTTCATTTTCATTTTTTTTTATAAAACAGTGCCAAAAAGCCGTCTGGACCTGGAACTTCGTTCTCTTTCAACTCTTGAATTACTTTCACAATTTCAGCCATTGCAATTGTTTTGTTCAAATTCTCCAATTGTTCTTTTTTCAAATTTTGAAATTCTTGTTTATCCAAATACATTTTCATATTCTGTATCTCCTCTTCACTTTTTGCTTTGCTACAAAAAAGTTTATTATAGTATTTTTTTGAAATCTTCTTTAATCTCTTTCTGCTTTGTTATAATTTGTTCCCCACATCTTATCTCAGTAATTAATTTTTTCTCGGTTTCTTT
The DNA here is from genome assembly GCA_030847615.1 of Gambelia wislizenii. Taxonomy (NCBI): domain Eukaryota; kingdom Metazoa; phylum Chordata; class Lepidosauria; order Squamata; family Crotaphytidae; genus Gambelia; species Gambelia wislizenii. Next base: position 308,566,384 of record JAUMIR010000004.1, on the reverse strand, counting down.
CCTTAGTCTGTGTGCAAGCCATTTGCTCGACTTATTTGCAAACTCAAAATTGATCTCTCGTGTTCTTTTCATTTTATTTTCAAGAATTGACCATGTTTCCATATTTAATTGTGTCTGGATTAAGTTGATTTGACGTATTATCTTATCTTTAGTTGGCTCTTCTCTTAGTTCTTCTTTCTTTTTCAACTCTCTAATCAAAATTATATCTTTCCATATTCTGTTTCTTAACTTCTGTGCCTCTTTTGATCAATAGCCCTCTAAAAACTGCTTCTCCAGCATCCCAGATAGTTTTCCATTTCCATTCTTCATTATCATTTTCTTTAAAGTATAGGGTAATCTCTTTCTTCAGTTTTTTAACATAGCCTTCATCTCTTATTAAATTCTCATTCAATCTCCAGTTCTTAGTTGTTTTAGCAATTTGTACTGACAATTTAATTGGGTTGTGATCTGAAATTTTCCTTGCCATAATTTCCATGTCTAGAATATTAGGTATCAAGTCTTTAGATGTTAAAAACATATCGATTCTAGACATGGATTTATGTCTATCTGAGTAAAACGTAAAACCCTTGTCGTTACTATGCGTTTTTGTCCAGATGTCTTCTAAATTGTACTCTTTTTGAGCTCAGAAAAGCTTGTTGGTAGCTTCTTCTGAACTCCCACTTTCTTTTTGTATGATCTGTCTATTTTTGGGTCAAGGACTCCGTTAAAGTCTCCTAATAAAATCATGGCTCCTTCTATGTGTTTCTCAATTTGATGATATAATTTTCTATAAAATTTTCCTTGCTTCAAGTTGGGTGCATAGACTCCCACTACAGCTATTTTCAAACTCTGAAAAGCTACATCGACTTATATAAACTCCCCTTCCCCATCTTTAAATAGTTCTTTTGCAGAATATTTTTGATTTATGTATAACACTATACCTCTTTTTTCTCTTTTTGTTGTTGGCTGAGAAAAATAGTTGACCCAATTTGATGTTTCTTAAAAATCTGTGGTCTTCATTTTTTATCTTAGTTTCTTACCAACATCCTATGTCATTTTTCTGTTTTCCTAAGTCATGAAATATTCTTCTTTATATTCTGAATTTAAACCTTTTATGTTCCATGAACGTATTTTAATTCCCATTTTAGATTTCCTTCCTTTATACTTGTTCCTTCTCACTTTTTGTATTTTCTCCTAAATCTTCTTCTTCGTTTTCCTTTTCCGGTTCTGTATCCAAATCCTCTTCCTCTCTACAATACTCTTCTTCTTCTTTTCTTCCATGCACCTCTAATTCCTGTTGTTTTCTCTCAATTAATTTTTTTTTCAATATCCTTTCTTGTTTCTTCTTCTTCCTGGTCTGTTTTTCCTGGTCTGTTTTTTATGTCTTTTTTCTTTTTCATATTTTTTACAGACTTCTTCAGCCTTCTTCATCGAGTCTATCCTATATTTCTTCTCTCTGTACGTGAAAGAGATCCCTTCTATTTTGTTCCATTTGTAGTAAATTCCTTCTTTATTTAATACTTGGGTAATCCTTTTATAGTTTTGTCTCCTTTTCAAAATGACAGTTGGGATATCTTTGAAGGTTTTTAATTCTTTTCCTCCTACTTTAAGTGTATCTCTGAAGCTTTGTTGAATTATTTTATCTCTTATTTTGATTTTATTAAATTGAATCACAATGTCCCTCAGAAGTTTATTTTCCCTAGCAATCACAAAATGTATCCGGAACATCTTTTCAGTCTCTTCCTCCAAATATTCTTCTTCTAGTTCCACAAATTTCGCCAGGTCTGGGATCACCCTCTCAAATAGGTTTTTGTTTACCTTCTCTGATAAAATCCCTTAGTTTTAAACATTTTTCTCTATATCGTATTTCCTGGTTTAACATATACTCCTCCCCTTTGTTTTGTTTCTCTTGAATCTTTGTTGAAATCCTTTCCACTTCTTGAGATTTTTCCTTCAATGTTTCAATTTCTTTCTTCATTCCTTCCATTTCTTTGTTTATTTTATCTAGTCCCCCCCCCAGTATCTTTGTTTCTTTTTTATAATCATGTGTAATTTCTTTTCAAATGTCTTTTAGTTCATTCCTTATTTCTTGTTTAAAATTCCTAAGTTTGGTTCTTAACTCTTCCCATATTAGATTTTGGAATTCTGGGATCTTTGGGGCTTCTTGTGATCCCGTCCTAGAGGTAAGTGTCTGTACTTGGAGTTGTGCTGTAGTTTTCCTAGTACTGTATGCCATTTCCCTTTTCTTCTCTTTTTTCCCCTGTTTTTTTTCTATTTACTATTTACTATTGTGCTTTATTATACCAATTCATTGATGTTGTTGTTATTAATATCTCCTAGACTTTCTCCTCTTCCACAGTTTGATCCTTAAATATATAAATTTTATAAACTAAATGTAAAATATAAATTTTTAATGCAATCAGCCCAGTCCAATCAATTGCAATCCTTTCTGTCTCTTAAACCTTTACAACAGTTTCCCCTTCCAGGTTTTGTAATAAATTAAATGTATATAATTGTGTATATATTTGAGTATAATTATGCATCTATATATATTTTTATACGTATTCTATAGATATTTGTATATATATTATATATTTTGTATATGTAAATACATATATTTAATATATAAATATGTATATTCAGATATTCAGATATGTAAATATTTTTACATAAGACTATATATCATGAGATACCTTCCCAGTAAGTTGTCTAACCAAATTATAAAGCTTCAGGATAGTAATCTTCCATTATGTAGACACAAATATCAAATCAATATATAAACTCAATTAGCTATTCAATCATATAACAGACTATATTTGATTTTTATCCAGTCATTCAAAAATTAATTATTCCATATATGTTCAATGGCTATATCTCCTTAATGCTTTAACACCTTGTCCACAAACATAAACCTATTCCAAATAGGTTTATGTGGGAAAGCAAAGCTCTGCTCCAGCATCTCGTTCTGCAGTGTTTGGCCAGAGTTTAAAACATCTTTAGAAGATCCTGTCTGGGAAGGCAATAGGAGCAAAGGGAGCCCACCGTATCTGCTGCCAATCTTCCAAGGATATAGGTGAATGGAGATTCCTTTTACCCTTGTGGGGGATGTGGCGAGAAGGGTATCCTGACAACGCTGTAGAGTCCTTTAAGGACATCAGCTGTTCCATGCTCCAATTTCATGAAACGGAGCAGCTTCCCGGGCCTTGTGGAGATGAGAAGAAGCTGCAGCGAAGCAGTTTAATGTGCGGTGTTTTGTTTTGGTGAGCGAAGATCAAGGAACTTTACTTTAACAGCAGAGCAGTCCTGGAAGAAAGTGAAACAGAAGGTGGACCTCAGTTTTTGGGAAAGGAGACAGAGGGGAGACTTGGAAGGAAAGCAGAAAGCAGAAAGCTGAGGTGAAAGTGAAAGGAGAAATTGGAGAGGAGACTCAGCTGGGAGGGAAGTCGAAGGAGACGGAATGGGCTAGACCTCCAGGTTTTTTTTTTTCTTTTTTAATTTCTCTACACATAAAGTTTAAGTTCATTTTGTTGGGTATGTAAAACCTGGACATCCATATTTACTTTGTTATCCCAAGGACTATTCTGGAAAACAAGAAATAAGAAGTAAGTTTACTTTCGGGAATTTATATTGGTGAACTGGGTTTGTTGAGGGTGTGTGAGGTGCGAGAGCATATAGTTTAGCTTACTGTGGACCAGCTGGAGAACAATACAAAGGCTACAAAGTTCAGTGAAGAAGAACAGCTACAGGGCTAAAATTAAGAAAAGAAGAAAGAGGGGAAATACAAACTGTAGAGACACACACTTTGTGAAACCTCAAATTGAAAAGACAAATTGGAAACTGGAAAAGAAATTGAAAAAGAAAGGAAAAGAAGAAAAGTAATGCAAAGTGGACTTAACTGGACTTAATTGGACTTAATCACCCACTATCTTGATTTGTAGGCATGCCCATTTGAACAATAGACACATATGGCTTTGCATGCCTGAAATCTTGAAAAAAAATGTGGAGACAAATGAAATCTGCTGTCAATTGCCATTACTGCACATTAATTCACATTTTATTGCCTCATAAGACAAGCCCTCACTATCCTCTGGCCATGTTGTCCATTACCCAGTGTCAATATGAATCAGCCCTCTTCTTACCAGTCACTGGGTATGTTCCTTCAGGTATGCTTCCTGGAGAAGTACACTGGGCCCATTGTCATAGGCTGCCTTTCTTTAGCACCCTGCAACTTTCTTAAGAGGCACAGACACAAGCAAGCATAAATATGCTAATGCAACTACTGGCTTAGCAATTATTATTTACAGACCATCCTGCTGTACTTATTTCATTATCCCAACTGACATTTTATTCACTCAGTCACAATTATAACATTTGCAAAATTGTAATTGTGCTAACATTACTTTGAAGAAGGGGAGGGGGAAAGGGAAATGGAACATCTCACACTTCCACCCATTAGTAATCAACAGTTTAATTCACAAAATGTTAAATGCAGAGTCTTCTAATTCCTAAATGGTATAATATGCTCAACCTTTACAACATGGCACATTTGCATTCTGAAAAAATATTAAGCATATAACAATATGACCCATGCCTGGAATTGCAAATGCAATATTCAGGAAGAAAAACCTTGTTTTACTTCTCCATTTATCTTTTCTTCTGTTGGAACTTATTTTTTTCTTTTTCTTTTTATGATAAATGTCAGTGGATATGTACACAGATTTAGCATCACTGGTTTAGTACTGTCAACTTTCACAAGTGTTCCCTAACAAAAAGCGCATAGAAACAGATTTTTTTGGTGCAGACCAGAAGTCCACCTAGGTCAGCAGCCAGCCAATTTCTCCCTAGAAGCTTACACATTCTCATCATTCTATAAATTCTTGTCACTTCTCAGAAGTACCATTGCAAAGTTTATACCCTGAGTCTCAAAGAAAAGGGTGAACCACCATCGTTATCGAGATGGTCACAGTATCCACTCGTATTTGCCAAAGAAAGACAGTCTGTCATGGCTTTGCCTTTTTACTCTCCATCACTTAAAGCTTTATATGAATCAGCCTTGGGTGATTGGTATCTTGGACAAGAGTTTAAACCATTGTTCTTTATTTTTCTTTGCACACACCAATATTGCATTTTCTCTATTCGTCCACCTATGGGATTTGATTTAAATTGATATTAGATTATCATTGCTTATTCCCAGCCTTATGACTAAACACTATAAACTGACCTGGCATATCTGTTACCACAATGCCTGAGGTCTGAGAACAATGTTTTGAGCTATATTGTATCCATTACCCTTCTTGGTATAAATCTTGGAAAGCATTTATATGATTCCATATAAAGATTACTCTATGATTATCGTTCATGTCAGAGAAAGGATGGCATAGGTTTAATGCTATACTACTTAAGTACAAGAAAAGAAAATGAGATAACAAATAAAGTTGAGATCTAATAAGGTAATAATAATAATAATAATATTTTTAATTTTTAACCCATCTCTCTGCTCAGCAACTGGGGCTGTGTACAACAAGATTAAAACAACAGCAAGTTAAAACAATCCTTCCCAATCCTAACCCTCCCACCCCTTAAAACTAAATTAAACTAGTGAAGAATTAAAACAACACAAAATACAATACAATATACAAATTACAACAAAAAATGGCAATAGAGGCAGGGGTGGGTGGGTAGGCAATCAACTCCATTTGGGCCAGGAAGTTATTGCAGGAAGGCCTGCCAGAAGAGATCCGTCTTTAATGCTTTCTTTAAGCTATCAAGAGTAGTGATAAGACGGATCTTGTCTGGCAGGCCATTCCATAGCCTGGGACCCGTAGAAGAGTAGACCCTCTGGGAGGTCTGCGACAGCCTAGTTTTCATAGGCAGCAGCAGGTTCCTCCCAGAGGACCAAAGTGCACAGGGGGGGGGAATCATATAGGATGAGACAGTCCCGGAGATAAGATAGACCCAAGCCATGTAGGGCTTTAAAGATTAAAACCAACACCTTGTACTGTGCCTGGAAACTGATCGGCAGCCAGTGCAGAGATTTAAGCACAGGTGTTATATCTCCTAGATGTACCCATAATTAACCTTGTTGCCATATTTTGTACCAATTGAAGTTTCCGGGTTAGGGACAAGGGAAGCCCCACGTAGAGTGTATTACAGTAATCCAGACATGAGGTTACCAAAGCATGTACCATGGCATTATGGTGCCATGTATGTCATCTACAGCTAGCTTTAGCTTCCACACTTGATAAGTCTTAGTAGCTAAGGTATCACTATTAGTTGAATGAAAGGGAAAACTAGTACACATGTATACACTCCTTTGCATGCCCATAGTCTCTCTCTCTCTCTGATAATATGAAGGCATGTTGAAGCTCATTTACACCAGATGACCATATACATATAAGTCTCCAAAGTGAAATAACTGTGCATATACGTGTGTGTGTGTGTGTTTAAAGACTAAGTTTTTCTGGTGAAATTTCACCAATTTCAACAACTTCTTTTAAATTTTACAGACAAATGGATATTCCAAAAGAAATTTTGCCTACACAACCATTTGAAATTTGCTTCATTTGAAATTTGGAGGCACTGTTTAACTCATATTTCTAGCATCTTTAACTCCATCTGAAATACTGACAAATGCAGATGTTCAGTGAAGTTTGTGGGAAGGATTTCCACTACAAGGGGGGGTGGAATCAAGAAAGGAAATGTACACTCCAAACAGCTGAGCTGTAGTTCAGCTGGAAAATTCAATCAGTGTCCTTTTGGGGACTACAAGATTGGTCTGCCAAAGAAGCTGTCAGGTGGAAAAAGAGGGTTTTTGCTATGTGTGTATTTCAGAAATGATGGTATATTATATTTGTATTTCACTGCTGTCAAAAGAACTGAAAAGTCAGAAAAAGATCACAGGAAAGTTGGTTCCAGACATACAGTATATCACATTAAGTGTTGAATGGCTTCATAGAAAACTATAACTATATCCTGCTCTATTCAGTGCCAGCAAAGTACCACTGATATGATAGCTGGAGTATATTGCACATGGTAATCACCACTTTTTTAAAAAGAGTCAGTCAGTAGTTATCTGAAACAAATTCATTTTAAAAAATATTAACAAGCTTGCCAAACCTTTTCTATCCCTTGCACCTTCCTCCATTCTCTATATCTCTGTCTCTGTTGCCCTATTAACTTGTTTACAAAGTTTATTAAATCAACACAAAGGAGCATGCTATCCCTGTCTCCTTCATCTCCATTTCCGTTGCTCTTCTAACAAGCCATGTGAAAATGGCTGGAGAAGAGATGATTGAGAGGTGATATGATGGGCTTCTTAAAATACTTAAAGGGAATGTTATGTAGAAGGTGGCACAAGCTTGTGTTGTTGTTGTTAGTTGTTGTTGTTGTTACTGTTGCTATTGCTGCTCCAAAGTAGAAAACAAACCAATTGATTCAAATTACAAAAGAAGAGCTTCCACCTAAACATCAGGAAGGACTTTTTGACCACAATAACTGTTCAAGAGTGGGATAGACTGTCTTGGAGATTGGTGGACTCTCCTTCTTTGGAAGTCTTTAAGCAGAGGGTGAATGACCATCTTTTGAAAATGCTTTAGTTCTGTATTCCTGCATGGCAAGTTGGGGTGGTGTTGGGCTAGATGGCCCTTGAAATCATTTCCAACTCTAAGGTTATATGATTCTATGAAGGGAAGAGTTTCTCCTATTTGTGCCTATCCACACAATTAGGAAGCATAAAAAGTTAAGATACCCATTGTGTGGAGAGGTCCCATGTGACAAACCTGGAGAGGTAGTGGTGTGGCTAGTGCACTTCCCTTTCATGTATATTCAACATATTTGTCAACAAGACAGTAGGATTCAAAGGGCAGAGTTTGAGCTCTTCCCCAATCTGCTGTTCTGGAGAAAAAATAATAATTTCTTGATTGCTTTACCCTATATCTGTATCTTTGCTCTGAATCACCATCTGAATTCTGAAGAGCCACTGCCTTGTCTGGTGCGGCAGTCAGGAATTTATAACCAACCACCAGACCAGAGTGAAAACTTGCTGCAAAAGCAGTATAGTCCCACCTCCCAGCCAATCAGCATGCCGGGCCAAACGCTGCTTCTAATTGGCTGGGAGTTACTTAAATCAACCAATCAGGGTGAAGCTAGCTTTGCCCTGATTGGTTACCACTCTGTCTTCCTCCCAGCCAGCAAGGCCAGATGGAAAGATGACGACTCAGCATGGAGCTGGCCATGCCACCCCTTCTCCACCATGTGGGAGGGGTTGAAGACCAGGGGTCCATGCCAGGACTACAACCGCACTGGCAGGTAAGTCTGGTAGGTCTTTTGTGGGGAAAAATCATTTCTTGGTTGCTTTACCCTATATCTGCATCTTTCTTCTGAATCACCATTCTTACTATCTGCCTTTCTAGTTCCTTGTGTCACCAGCTTGACAGACACCAGTTTGACAGAACAAACCTCAAATATTACAAGACCCCCTTGAGGGTACAACTGCTTCTGCAGACAATATTTTGCTAAGGATTTAGGGACCCATTGTGACATAACATTAGTTCCAAATGTAGTCTCCTCCCCTGTGCAGCCATGGAAATGAGTTGCAACTTTTCACTTATCTGGGAGAAAGTAAAGAGGTACAGTAGGTAAAATCTCTGAGGTGGAAACGAAACCTGCTTTTTGTTTCTGTGGAGCCCCATTGATGCCAACCACTGAGAATCATGTTTACTTCTATTTACACCCCCTGCGTCTCTATTAGCATAGTTGTATTTGTTGATTGCTGGGGGAACACTGAGAACTGGCTTGTGTGTATATAGATCTTCCCTAATTTATTCTGTCACTAGCTCTAGTATCCAATGATGCTTGGGAAAAATCACTAAACACTATTAGTTATTACTCAGTTTCAACTGCCCTGGAGTATGAGTGTCTGTATGTGTGCACAAACATTCCTCACATTGTACATCAGTCTCAGTTACCCTTGAAAGAAATGTCTCTCTTGATTGGCTGCAAAAAACACTATTCTGTATAAATGAAATAATACTAATACTAATACTAATAGTAGTAGTAGTAGGTGTGTCTATCAGCCCTGGACCAACAGTGAATTTCATGCACATCACATAGCCAGTATGTTAAGTCAGACCCTCTCAAATAACCCCTCCAAATTTGTTCAAAATTAGTCTGGCTGTACATATGTCATGCGGACAAAAGCATAATTTTGTTTGTATAAATATAAGGTATACAGTAAGTCTCATAAAAACGATCATGAGACTCCAAACATGTACCAGTCACTGAACCTTTCTCTTCAGTTTACATGAGGGTGCTTAGTTCTTGTACCGTGAAGTAACAAGATCACATCTGTTCTTGGGAGCTGTTCTGCTTAGTACTTGGATGGGGGACCAGCAGGATATACCAGGCACTGTAGGCTATATCAGGGGAAGGAAATGGCAAGCCACCTCTGAGTATTCCTTGCCTAAGAAAATAATATAAAATTCATGGGGTTGCTGTAAGTCAACAGGCAGCTTGAAGGCACATACATACAAACACACTTTAGATCTTGGCCAATGATGGCAAGGGACTGTTGCGTACAAGGATGGTATATATATATAATCCTGGTAATATCTAGAAACTTAAGAATTAAACTAAATAAGGGTTTTAAGAAGGAGGCAGAGATGTCACAACAGAGAGGATTGGATTGCAATGCATACTGCAGCAGTAACAGATAGTAAGAGTAGTCTATGAAAGAGGAAGAGAAGTTGAGGCTTTTTATGGGGTAATGTTGAGACTTGAAGACATCAGCAGGAATATACTTGTTCTTAAAAGCAAATATATGAACTATACAGCTTTTGAGTACCCACAACCAGACTCTTCCTTGCAGATTCATGAAGATATTCACCAGGACGGGAATCGTAAATGCACTTATACTTGCAAATAGGTCTCATAGAAACCCATTAGCCCAGAAGCAAACTGCATATTGTGGGACCTTCACAGATGTTAAGGCATTATTTAGTTTTCTGACAAGATTACATAAATAATTTTAACATGAGGGATCATATTGCAGCAGTCTAGAAATAATGTGGCTTTTTAAAAAGAGAAGGAAATTGTTTGAATGACTTAGTAAAACAAAAGTTAGTGGCATGATGTCGCAGCTAAAAAAAGCTGGAAAGGACAGAATAATCTAGTTGGATGTGAAACCTGAGGTAAATAATTTCATGTGCAGTTTTGTGACAGAATTGAAAAACATGAGACAACTTCAGGCAAACATAGATCAACCTGGGCTTTGAAAAAATGATATATGGATCTGGACTGGGTCACAACTAAATGAAGTCCCACTAATTTTAGTGGGTCTGCTCTAAGCATGACTCAATTTCAATCCAAACCATTGTCTTAAAAATGATGGTGTGTATTTAATTAATAGGTTTGATGAAGGCTTATAGATGAAGCAATTTTTTTTCTTGTCAAAGTTTTATCTGAGGGACTATAAATATGGAGCATGCACTAAACCCAAACTAAGGCTATGGTGAAAATTAAGAGGTGTATGTATCTGACATTCGACCCTTGCTAAGCCCTAGGGATAACACTAAAAATGCTTGACTTTCCTGTTCATAAAACATAAGGAGAGAATGCAAACACAGAGAAATATGAACCTTCTATGATCTAGAAGTACAGTTGTCCCTTCACATTCGCTGGGGTTTGGTTCCAGGACCCCCCGTGAATACCCAAATCCGTGAATACTCAAGTCCCATTATATGCAATGGCAGAGCAAAATGGTGTCCCTTATATAAGATGGCAAAATCAAGGTTTGCTATTAGGATTGTTATTTTTTTAAGAATATTTTTCAAGCCGTGAATACTCAAATCCGTGAATGTCAAATCCGTGAATGTGGAGGGACAACTGTACCCTGTGGTATATGGGGGGGGCAGGGCAGGGAGGGGGCTTGATTTACAGAACTGAGAGAAAAATATATATATTTATAATATTAAAACAAATGGTATCAAGTTCTGCTATTAAATTATAATTTATTTAAAATTTAATTAAATTATAGTTTAATATTATAACTTCTTTAATTTCATCCTATCCACAATTTGAGCAGCACAGTAAAGGTAGTTCCATGTCCCTTTGAAGCCGCAGAGCCATATTTTAATCACGGAGGTTGCACGTGATTAAAATATGGTGCTGAGGCTTCTGAAGCTTCACGGAAGTGACACGGATGGTTTCGGGAGAGGGATGGCGGCATCCGAAAATGACCCTCTGCCACGCAAGACCGCCATCCCTCTCCCAGAAGCTCCTCCCGCATGAGCCACGGTAAAACGCGGTCTGAAAATCTCCTTAGTCTATTTTAACATATTTTTATTTGTATTTTAATATTTTAAATACATCACCTGGCAGACCTGGGAGATGATAAATCAGGGGTGGGCTAATGTCAGAGAGTAGTGTGCCCCATTAGCTCCCCAACAGGACATTGGAAAGTTGCACTCACTGCTTCACCCAAAACCTGCAAAATAAATAAAGTATAAATATAAATTGCCTCAAAGTACCTCTCCTACCAGCAAATGTCCTGCAGCATGGGGGCATTTTAGCCATGTCATATTGGGCCATTTTAGACCCAGGAGAGGCCTTTATTTTTAACAAGAAGTGACCAGGAAGTTGCATTCCTCTTCACTTCCTGTATTTGAAAAAAGGCCTCTCCTGGGTCTAAAATGGCCTGGAGGGGGAAAAGCATGACAAAATGTCCCCATGATGCACAGAAGGCATTTGGAGACTTTTGGGGAAGGGGTGTTAAATCCCTGGGGGCTATATGTGGCTCACAGACTGCACTTTGTCCCCCACACACACACCAATGATAAAGAAATGCTTTAAATGAATGAATGAACTTGGCATCATTTTATTTTAACATATATTATATTAATTAAAATAAATAAACAAGGGACATTATTGAAACACCATTCAATTAAAACAAACTTATCCGTTGCAATGACAGTAATTTAAAATTACAACAGCCACCTGTTAACACCATCATCATAAACACCAAGTCAGTTGCCAAAAGGTATGTTTTTTTTTCTCAGGGCTTACCTACATGGGCAAATACCCTGGCTTGCTCCCATTCCAGAGCCCTGCAGTCCATATGATGGAGGGTTTTTGCCCTGATCTGGCCTCAGGAATTCCCCACCATCCCCAGGGCAGATATGGGGCTGGAATGGAGGGTAAGCCAGGATAGGGGCCAATAAACTGTACTAAGATAATGCCCAGTTTAACCTGGTACAGCCAGGACATTATGGATCAGGACCTGCATGTCCACGGAAACCTGTCCCAGCACACCATCCCTCGCTGCCACCGTCAGATCTCTGGCTCTCCTGCAAACCAGACAGGGGTCCCTCAGCATGTGACCAAAGTTGGTCACATGCAGGGGACCTCCAGTCACATGTTTCAGGACCCTTTCCTGGCTTCCATGTCAGCAGGCAAAATGATGGTGGTGGTGGTGGCTGTAGTGACTTGCCAGCATTCTGTTTGGACACTGGCCTGTTTTTTCCAGGTATAGGGGAAAGGACAGACCAGATCCAGAGCTTGCAGATCCTGGCTAGTATAGATAGCACTAGGTCCTATTTTTCTAATCCAGACAGATCATTCAATATGGAGTCACTAAGGTCAATTATATTCCCTGTCCACGTCATCTGGAGGTTTGAGTGGAACCTGAAGTGTGCCAAGTGAAGAATATTGCTTAGGTGTCCAGACATGGGCAGAAGACTAGATCTCTGGTACTGCTCAGCCTAGCCAATCTAGTGGCTTCAAAAGATATGTCAGACTCAGCAGCTAATGCTGCACACCTCCTTCCCCTTCTGTGCCTGAAAAGGATTTCTCCCCTTTGATAGGAGCAAGGAATGTCTGTGTACAGCTGTCTCCTGTGGTAAGTCACTAAACTATAGATGGCAGCTTCTCAGTAATGAAGTATCTTTAATTCTTCAACTGACTCTGCCCAGATAGAATGGCCATTGGGCCCACCAGAGGCCCATTTATACTACCTCATAGTGCTATCATTCCACTTTAACTGTCATGGCTCCATCCTATGGAATCCAGGTCTTTGTAGTTTGGTGAGGCACTGGAGCACTCTGGTGAAATGTCCTTTCCTAAACTGCTGGTCCCAGGATTCCATAGGATGGAACCAAGCAGCTAAAGTGGAATAACAGTGCTATGATTATGTGGTGTGAATGAGCCCCTGGACAGAAAGGAGTACAAAAGCATTTCCTATTGCTGTCACAGGATTTGTACATGGTCTAAATACCCCCATCTTGCCCCTGTCTCAGAGCCCTGCAGTCCATACTACACAGGGCATTAACCCTATTCTACCCCCAGGCAGTCCTCACCACCCTAGGAGCAGATACAGGGCTGAGATGGAGAGATGATGAGTTAGGGCTCGATACAATGGTTTATAATAATACCCAGTTTGCTCTGTTACCACCGACAAATGATGGATTGTACCCCACATGTCCAGAGATCCTATCCCTGCAGGGCAGTTTTCACTGCTGCTGCAGTCTCCCTGGCTCTTCTAGAAGGCAGGAGACAGGCCCACAGCATGTGACCAATGCTGGTCACTTGCAGAGGGCCTCAGTCACATGTTGCAGGCCCCCTTCTGCCTTCTGAGTCAGTGGACTTTTTCAGATGCCACGTATCACGCAGGAAGCCTCCGTAACAGCAATGAAGCTGCTGCGTGGCAAGGGGTCCATTTTGGACTATGCTGTCCCTCTCTCGGCATCGTCCATTACTGTTCCAGATAGGATTGAGGGTGTCCGCACCATTTTTTAATCATGGACAATGTCCAGGAATAAAAAATGGCATGGCCGCCCTCAATCCTACCCGGAACAGTCACGGACGACACCGAGAGGGACGGTGGCGTCCAAAATGGACTCCCTGCTGTGCAGCAGCTTCGTTGCTGTTACGGAGGTTTCTTGCATGGTAAGGGGCGTCTGAAAAAGTCCAATGAGGAAAATGGCAGTGGATGAAGGCTTAGTGTGCCTGTTAGGACTTACATTCTGTGGAGGGAATGGGAGAAGATCCACAGCCTGGATCAACAGTGAGGATACACTAGCCGTGGTCCAGCATATCCTGCCTCGTGTAAATGAGGCCACAGGCTAGTCTCCAAATGCCTGGCTCTGATGGGCCCTTCTTTAGAGCCTGTCATTTGGAAAATAATATAGCTCCACAGTCTGAGAAGAGTGCCTCTTTGTGCCTGATAGGAGGGCTGGCTTTGATTGTACATATAACAAAATAAACATGAATCAGAAATGCACATTAGAATAGAATGTCATTCTTGATTGTCTCTATGACTTCCCTTGAAGCTAAGTCAAAAACATTCAATTGAAATGCATTGTTTGTTTATAACATTTATAAGTCATGCTGCAAAATAATTCTTGGGGCAGCTTACAGCAAAAGAAATGCTAAATTATACATTAAATGAAAATGAAGTGAATTTTAAAAGTATAGTGCAGTATAAAAATGTTGCAGGGAGTAAAACAGATTCTGACTAAAACAGAACTAAGAAGGCAGAAATCTTTCATTCTTATTCTCGTTGAGTTCCTGAATTATCCACTGGCATTTTTGCTTTGACCCATTTCCAGGAGTGAATTGATCGTGGGGGGTGGTTCAAATGAGGGCATTGCCCCCAGTAAGAATTCTTCCCCTCCATGAAATTTTCCTTCAGTCCCCAAATTTCTGGCATTTCAGCAATTGAAAACTTCATTTCACTATTTAGAAATGTAATTTAGGCATCCAAAATGGCAGGCAAAGTTACCAAGGAAAAGCTAACAGAGAAAATATAAGAGCTCTAAGTGAGAACAATTTTCAATCTCTCAATGTGCAAGTCAAAATAATCCAGTCCATGCCCACAGTCCTGAACAAATGAGAGATAAAAGATGACAATTGGAATTTACAAGGTTTGGGGCTTGCCTAGACAGGCAATTTACCTCAGCTCCCTCCCTCATCTTGGAGCACTACAGTCCAAATGACACTAGGCTTTTGCTCTCTTTCTCCTCTGGGCAGTCCTGATGATGCCCGAGGCAAAGCTAGGGGAGGTAGCCGGGGTAAAGCCTTTTAAAACATTTTAAATAAATGCCCAGGAAACCTTGTGCTATTCAGGAAAACCCAGATCAGGCTAGCACAGGAATGCAGGGTCTGTTGCCACTGCCGCTGCCACCAGGGTCACTCTGCAGCAGGAAGGAGACCTACAGCATGAGATCAAGCCTTGATCACATGCTGAGGGCCTCCTTCCTAGCTTCAGAGTGAGCAACACATGACAGCGGGGAAGACGCCCACCAATGCCAGCCAGCGTGTGCATGAGGCAGCCCAACATCATCCTGTTTTATCTAGGTAATGGGGGGTGGGTGGAATGGGCCAGATCCAGGGCCAGAATATGCTGGCTGGAAGGTGGTGTATTCAGGCCAGTTTAGACAAACCCTTGGTCAGGGCAACTGAAGGTCAGATATCAAACTGACCTTCAGCTTTATGTTTTTGTAAATCACTCTGGGGCAGTTGTCAAAGGGGGAAAAAAACCTGCTGTGCTAAGCAACGAGGCTACATGTACCAAGTGATGGACTGATTAGATATTTTAAGTGCATCTGTGCATGCCACACCAAAGAAGAATTAGCATCAGATAATGAATGGAAAGAAGAGAGCATGTGTGTGAGTATAAATGTGCAGATGAAACCCTGTTTTGTGTTTACGTTTGGCCTTTGTTCCTGTATGCTATGCTGGCTATTTCCATCAGGTTCAGGTGAAGAAGAGCTTCAGGAAGTAAGAGGGCCACAGACACTGGACTCAGGGGACAGTGTGTGAGAGAGAGTGTGGAAATAGCACTTCCTGGTGTCTGCAAGAGTTGAAAGACCAACTGAGTGAATGTATTAGTCGGAGATGATATGATTAAATTAATAATTTATTATGAATTGGAATTTGGATGGATTGAGAGGAAGAAGGAATATTGGAGAGGGTAAAGGTCATTAAATATTTTTTGAAAATCAATTCAATTTTAGAGGGTGGAAAAGGGCCGATTGGAGACCTCTTCAATATCATCAGATTTGTTGGGGGGGTTAATGGGGAAGAGGAGGTTTGTAGTCTTTTGTGTGAAAGTAATGCTGTATTAAGTGCATGCAATGGGTTATAGGGGAGGCAAGTAAAGATAAATGATGTTAGGCACTGAGGCTGAATCAATCCTTTCTGCATCACCAACTGGCGGTGTGAGTTACACTGAGAGACCTTTCCTAGAGGGGCTATTTACCCCATCTTTGAGCCCTGCAGTCCAAATGACGCTGGGCATTTCCTCTGTTTTGCTCCCAAGCAGTCCGCATGACCCTCATCTCAAAGGGCAACGATGCAACCAAGATGGAATAAAGCCTGTTACATCAGTTTTAAAAAAATACTTGGGAAAACCTGCTTCAGCCAGCAAAAAATAAAATAAAATGCATTGGGCCCTGCATAACTGGAGTCCACACCACCATGCCAACCTGTCCTGCAACTGACATCAGCAAATGTTCTTACACAGCCAGGATACAGACCCCCAGCTTGTGACAACACTGGTCACATGCAGGGGGGCCTTGCTCACATGCTCTGGGCTGATTTCCTGGCTTCAAAGAATGTGACATGGGCAGCAGTGACTTCAGGGACAGGCCAGTGTGGTGGTCTGGACTCCACCCCATTTTGTGCTGGTAACAGGGGAGGAATGGGCCCATCTGCAGCAGGGAATCTGCATATTCTAGCCTATGTAGATGAGCCCTAAGAATGACTGAGTATATGAAAATAATGTTGCTGTCCTTGAGTAAGCAGGGATCGCTAGCATTGAGGCCATGATATTGAGAACACAGCTGTGCTGGGTAGGGCACATTTCTAGGATGGAGGACCATCGCCTCCCAAAAACAGTACTCTACGGTGAACTCGCCATGGGTCAGTGTAAGAGGGGCGCTCCAAAAAAGTGATACAACGATTCCCTGAAACAACATTTCAGGCTTGGCCAAATTGATCACCAACAATGGTCCGCCCTGGCTTCACATCAGGAGGCATGGAGACACACTATCCACAATGCTGCAGCCTTATTTGAGAGCTCACGCCGAACAAGTCTTGAAGAGAAACGACAACGCAGAAGAATCACAACCCAGAAACATCACCCAAGGAGACCTTCTGCTGTGCTTTCTGCAACCAGACTTGTTTATCTTGGATTGGCCTTTTCAGTCATCAGTGCGCTTGCAGAAAGCGCGGGATGAGTCCTTCCTGAATCTTCATTTGCAAAGAAAAGCCAGAGAGAGAGAGAGAGAGAGAGATCACATTAACTAACTAAATAATATATCATATTAACTATTAGAAATATTTATTGCTTGGTATATTTGGAATTTTGCTTTTTCCAGCGGGTTGGACTGCAACTCCTGCCCCTGTGATTTAATTGAGGGATTTGCGTGTATGTTTGTGTGAAACAGCTGCATGTTAATTTTCTTTCTTTCATTTAATTTTTTTGTTGATGATTTAGAAGTTTGGGATTGTTCTATCAGGATGAGGCACATTTCCAACCAGAAAAATATCTTAACTTTCAACCAGGAAAATATTATCTATGTAAATGTGTGTGTTTCAATGAGAAGTTGTGAGCAATTATGGTTGATGTTTAATGCTTAATGACAACACCAGGGCCCATCCCAATGGCATAACTAGATGCTATCCATAGGCCTCACGTTTTGGCTTGGAAATCTCATGGCCTGAGATGATCTTGACCGGGCAACTGTATGTGAAATGCTGTCAAGCACTTTCTTATGAAAAGTGATGCTTAAAAAACTGAGCTGGAATGATTCATGCCCTAGTTATATACATAGTTAAATAGCATTGCCCACACAATCCTAACTGATTGGGCAGCAGCAAATGTGAGTGACAGGGGTCTATTCTTCTGTTGATCAGGATGTAGCAGACTGAGTTTCTAATCCCTTCCCCACACATGATCTCCAAGCAACCATCAAAAGCAGGATCCCTGTCGCAAACCAAACCATAGGGTTTTAAACATCTAAACCCATGTCACATATCATAGTTTGAGAGTGCCAAATGAAGATAACAAAGCACAGCTTAAAACTTGCTTGCAAACATGTTTGATCTAAACAGGAAAGAACATGACTGCTTGGCAGATAGAAAACTCTGAACCTTGTCTAGCCTATTGCATGTTTGGAAGTCCAGACCTTAGTACCATTATTAACTATGATTAGCACAAACCATCATTTGATGTGAATGCCTAAACTGAAACAGTGGTTGCACAGCTGAACTAAATCAGAATTGCTTCTGAACTGAGCCAAATAATGTTACTTTTAAAAAGTAAAACTCTCAGAATCCACCAACCACTTTGCCCTCTGCACTCCCTCCAAATTTTTCTAGGCTTCTGCGGGCTTGTCTACACTGGCTGCTTTATCTGCTTAATTATGTTCCAGACTGCTCTGGATAAAACATGATGGTGGCCACATACCCCAGGCTGAATTTGGTGTGACAGCCCCACTGATCTATTCCCTGTTTTGGAACTGCTACCACCACTTCCTTGCAGGCTGAGGAACATCATGTAATGACTGCCCTGCATGCACAACGGGGATGCCCTGCATGCAACCACCTCCTTGTTGATCACATGTCCAGGCACCTATTCTGACCTCAGCAGAAGTCATGGTGCACCAGGCAGGCTTTCCATGGAGGTTCTTGGCTAGTGAGGAAACAGCTGCAGCAGCTCTGATAGGGATCTAGCTTCTTCCCAGAGCTGCTAAGTGAAGGCTAAGGGAGATGGTGGTGCAGCTGTCCAGACAGCATAAGACCTCAAGGTCATTCCTGAGGTTTCCCCTGACTTTGCTCATTTTGGAGCAAACTCAGGGCAAAACAATGCAGATGTTCCCCAGAAGTAGCTGAACATCATCTGGATGTCCAGCACTGGATTCAGGGTGAGTCTGCATTTTTTTTTTTTTTTGCCAGTATAGACAAATCCTGAGACAGGGTTTAGTGAAGGAACTTAAAAGAAAGGGGACCAGCGTGGGTTCCCAGGTGACATTTTGACCTGTTTTGAGCTAAAGATGTTTCAGGATTGGACAACAAGACATTAGATTGGCGAGTTTAAAGATACCCTCATGAAAATGAAGGGAGTTGTTTTAATAAGAACTCAGCAAATTTCAACTTCCAAAATTAATAAACTGTTCAGAATGCAGTTATTCATTGTTTTGTGCTTCCTGTAGAGAGGAAGGTTGAGAGATAAGAGGAGAGGGGAAGAGAGAGAGATGGACGGATGGACAGACAGATTCAATTAGACTCATTTAATCAACTGCTGAATGATGCATAAACCTGATTGATTTATCGTGTCTCCTCTAACGATTGGATTTGGGCCCACATGTATTTCATGTTGTTGTATATATCACAGACATTATGTTGTAGTTGGTTTTTGAATATGGCATTTGTTCACATGATTTACAGAGTTTTGATCAGTATAGCATTTATTCCTTTGCAGCTTGCTATATCTGCAAATTTGAAAATTGTTATTTTGTGCATTCAGCCTTATGCAAATTGCATTTCGCCATGAACACAAATACCTGAGGTACAGTTTAGCTTGAACTGTCAAAGCCAATTTAAAATAACTTGGAAATATTAAAAAATAGATTACCACCCCAATCCTAAACATATGGCAAAGTAGTCCATCACATTCATTTATCTAAGGAGCAATACCAGTTCTCTCCCTTGTGTCATTTTGCTCTAGTGCTGCTAAAGAACAGATGGCATATTCGTTCGTTCGTTCATTCATTCATTCATTCAAAATTTCCTCTGTTTCTAATGTTCAGATTCTGTCTATTGTTGGTAATAGGATAATTGAATCGTAGGAGATTTTCACACGGGCTATATATCCCGTGGCAGGAACAGAACAGGGTTGGGAAAGCTTTTCCGTTTCAGACGACGTTGACCCCGTTCTGTTCTTCATCTATCCTGCTCCTGTGACCGTTCCAGAACAATGTAATCACGATTTTTCATCATGAATAGACCTCCCATTCCATTACTATCACACACATACGGGTGTGCGAACAGGAGCCCCGTTCCTGTTCCGAAATGACAGCCGCGGAGGGGAGGTCCATTCCGAGCACTTCCTGGTATGATCTGGACATCCAGGTAAGTGGCACCCTTTATTTTACCCTTCCTGTTTTGATTGTGTGATTTAAAGTGTGTTTTTGTGCTTGGTGAACTGATTTTATGTTTGGGGGAGTTTTATTTTTTAAATTTACTGACTGGCCGTTATCATGTGATAACGTTTCAGATGGCCGGTCGTAAAAGCAGCCTTACAATGGCCGCATTTACGGCCAGCCAGCAAGGGGAGGGGGAGCCCGTTCCTGCCGTGGAATTAAGGTAAGCGTGTGAAAGATTTACTTTATTCTGTGGCAGGAATGGGAGAGGAGGTGGTGGGGCAGTAACAGGGCATTTTGGCCTCGTGTGAAAATCTCCTTAGAATTGGAAGGAACCACAAGGGCCATCTAGTCTAAACCCCTGCCAACTAAAGCACTCATCCAACATCTGCCTATCCAACCTCTCTTCAGGATCTGCACCATCAGATGGAGAGTTCATTATAATCTAAGGCAGCCCATTTCACTGTCACAGAGGTCTTATAGTAAAGAAGTTCTTCCTAATGTTTAGATGGAATCTCTTTCCTTGTAACTGTAATTTATTGGTTCATGTTCTAGTCTCTGGAGCAGCAGAAAACAAGCTTGTTGCATCTTCTACATGACACACCTTCAGATATTTAAAGATGGGTATCATGTTGTCTCCCAGTCTCTTTTCCCCAAGCTGAACATACCCATCTACCCAAGTTTCTCCTTGTAAGGCTTGGTTTCCAGGCCTTTGAACATCTTGGTCACTCTTCTCTGAACACATTCCAGCTTGACAACATCCTCCTTGAACTATAGTGCCCCAAAGTTGACACAATATTCCAGATGAGTTCTGATCATTGCAGAACAGAGTGTCACTACTACTTCCCTTAATCCGGACACTATACTCTTGTTGATGTAGTGTTATCTGAATTGTGTGGGTCTGTGAAGGATCCACTCATGTCCAGATATTAATATGGGGAATGTTACTTAGCTCAATATGGCAGTGAGAGGCGGGTATCTGTGTAATCTTTTGACCTATGTATACCAGTACTAACTGATGGGACTCACAGCCAGGAAATAAAATAAAAATGGTTTTTATTGAAAAATAACATTGGGAACACACACACACTCAGGCTTCAAGCAGTCACACAAGGTTACTGAAGTCTTGCAATAGATGAATGGCGTTCAGGATGATAGGCTATACTATACCTATTCAAAGAGCAAAGATTTGTGTAGCAGAAGGTGCTCAGACAGCATTCTGAGGGTCACATAGCAGATGGACAGAGTACCAGGAGAAATAAAGGCTGTACACCCTTTGACTGTGTTTTGGGGTGATGTTTCCACTTGATAACTCCCCTGGAAGGGTGTTACGAGTGGAATACAATGTTTGCTGGAGTTTCCCATAGTCAGACAATGGAAGCTCCGTCTATGTTAATGATCACTAATGGCTGAGACATTAAGACTGATAGCTTTCAGGCAAACCTCTATTGTTCTAGGAGAGGTGTGAGGGAAAAATCAGTTTTGCAAAGAGTGTCCAGCTACTTTGTTTGAATTAGTGAATGAGTCACTTCTATGTATGTCCAGGAGAATTAGCCCATTTCCACCCTAATTCACCACTCCAAGGGGGGTTCACATAATTACTACCTGGGTGTGTCCTTTAGGAGTTTGGGATGTCTTGTTCCTTAGGTTTTCTGAGCACACCTTGAGTCCTTGCATTTGGGAGGCCCTGATCTGCTACCAACCATGTGGAAAGCCAATAAATAAGCCAATTTATGAAATATAGCCAATTGATGCATTATTGGAAGAATGGGGGTATCAGGGCAGGTAATAGTAACAGAACTACCACCAACCATGCACAACAGGAAAATGACATCAAGGTTGGAAGAATCGCATACATTTAGGAAATGCCACCCAAAGTAAAAGAAGACTTTCCAAACAGCCCAAAGAAAATGGGATATTCTCAATGGTCATGGAATGTTGATTTCAGAGTGTGTGCATTGCTACACAGTTATAACAGTTTGACACCATTTTAGCAGTCATGGTACCCTTTCACACTACTTAATTATAGTGCTATGATTCCACTTTAACTGCTGCAATTCCATTGAATGCAATAATTCAGTTTGCTGTTCAGGGAGGACATTTAGAATTCTCAGCCAGAGAGCTGTAGTACTTTCCAAGCTACACAGCCCAGGATTCCATAGGATGGAGCCATGACAGTTAAAGTGGAATCATAGCACTATACTGTAATTAGATAGTGAGAAATGGTCCAGAGTTCCATTCTATGGAATCCTGGAGCTTGGTGAGGTACTTGGTATTCACTGCTAGAAAGTTCTTAGCACACTGCCCCAACAGTAGGATCCAACTGCTATAAATGTGTAGATACTATACTATAAGTGTGCTATAAACTCTTGTGGGCCTTGTGATGAGGTGTGTGCTTGGGCAGAAAGAAGCACACAAGGACATTGGTTAGCAAGAAAAAGAGGCCACAACTTCGCTTCCAACTGTTATTGGATTGAGGCACAGATCCATGAGTTGGATATGCCAAGTGCTATCTAATATGCCAGTCCAATATGCTGTCCAATGTGCCAGTCCCCTGAACCTGGCAACCAAAAGAGAACTGTGGAATCCATGTTGGTAAATGATCACGGTGTGGCTCCTTGCCACCTGGACATGGGACAGATCCTTCTGGCCCCTGAGCTGAGTCTGAACCACAAGGTCACTTATGAGGATTCCTCTTTCAAAGTATGAAGGATTCCCAGTAATTTTAAAGGGACGCTCTCCCAGACCCCTTCCTCTTGTACATACAAATAACTCCCTTCTCACCAGGTTCCAATTTGGTTCCAATCTCAGACTGCCAGCAGCAGAGCTTGGGGAGTACTCATTTAGGATTAGGACAGAAGTATCAAAATGCTATAACACAGAACAAATTAACTCTTATTCATGTGTGTGGATATGGAGGTCTGAAAGGGAATTTATAGAATCCTAAATAGGAAGCACCATATGCTACATGCTGCAAGCAGCACTGAAACACTTCAAAATGTGCACATTTGTAAGGTTCACCATTAAATTGTGCACAAATCTATATACAATTCAAGATACAAAGAATATTCAAGATACAAAGAACATTTTATATGGGAGCTGGGTGAGGATTTTAGGGAGACCCTTTCTTCCGACTAAGGTTGGAGACCAGTGAGCAATTCATCCACCCTAAGGCCACCCTATGATTTGCTGGTGAGGTACATAGAATTCTCTGCTCGTTTGTTGATGTGTGTAGCATTATTTTCTAAAGAACTCTAGGCAATTCCTGAATTGCAGTTCAGGTATCCTGAAATCCAGTCTACACTACAGAAATAAACAGAAATCCTTTGCTTCTCAAGGTTGCTTATGAATGTAGTTCAAGCCTAGACTCACCATTTCACATGCAATATGCTCCAGAGGCCCCATGAAGGCCTTGGGAGGGAGGGAGGGGGGATGGCCAGGGAGGCCTTCACAGAGCCCCTGGAGACACTCCGGAGGCCCCATGAAGGCCTTGGGAGGGAGGGGGAGGGCCGGGGAGGCCTTCACGGAGCCCCCGGAGATGCTCCGGAGGCCCCGTGAAGTCCTTGGGAAGGAGGGGGAGGTGGAGGAAAGCGACTATGGGGCCTCCGGAGGCCCCATGGTCACTTTTGCAGGGGAGGGGGAGGGCAGTTGTTATTCGTGGATTTTTCATATTCACAGGGGTCTGGGGAACCTAACCCCCGCAAATGTGAAGGGATGACTGTAATTATAATATAATATAGGACCTTTTTAAAAAAATATATAGTTGTGTTTTTTAAAAGAAATTGCTCCTCTTGCTTTTATTTTGTCTTTGTTTTAATAACTGGAAGATAAGGCATTACAGGATAAATACAGAGGCCTAAATTCAATTGAGAGTACCAGCTGGAGTAGACCTACTGAATCAATGAGAACTCAACAAGTCAGCACTTATAAATTCTATTGATTTAATGAATCTGCTCTAGTTGGGATTAGCAGTTGGATTTTGAGCCTTTTAAAAAAATCCCCAGAAGCTTAAAAAAAGGGGGGGGACCTTCAGCAGATGTTTAAAACCTACATCTGAAAATCAAATTACTTGTAAACAGGAGCAGATTAAGTTTATTACTCATCCCTAGAGTAAGTGAATGATATTTATGTCACCTGCTTCCCCCCTGAATGTATTCCTCCAATTAGTTTAGAAACAGTACAGGAAATAATAATTGATCCCCAACTGAAGAACTACAGACAGATTCAAAGATTTATCTATTTATCATGCTATCTTTCTAAAGTAGAAAAGCTTATTTCCATCTACATTACCACATATCTTGTTGCTACTGGGTTTCTGCAATCATGACAATAGAGTTTCATCATAATAAATAAGCCTTTAATTTGTGGAGGAAAAGAAAATAAGATGCATTTTTAAAGAAATCTAAGCATTCCTGGATTTGTTTGCTTATTAAAATGCATTTCTTGTGCATTTGAATTTTCATATCCATCTTAGAGTTTCACTTTGGATCATTTGATTAAATTGTCATTAAGATATATTGTGTATCATTTGTCTATTCTTGATTATGATTAAGCATGCAGAAGCAAAATCATCTACAAAATAACGTAACATGAAAATCTTAGGTATCTTGTGGTCTCCCATTAAATGTTTGTCCTGGTATATTAAAAAAAAACAGCTAGACAGCATGGTTTAACAAGGCAGGTGGAACATGTTCTGTCAAACGTTGTTGTGGTCATGAATTACATTGTTGTGGTCCTTGGTGCTAAACTGCTTCCTTCCTTTTGCTAAGTGTAACTGTCATTTGTTGTAGTTCTGCAATTCTTTTTCATCTCTCTGATTGTTAGGTTGTGTAAACAGATTCTGTGAAATCTCAGCAGCAAGTAGCCTGCAAATGATGTATGAAATGAAAGAAAAATACTAGCCCAAAGCACAGCCAGAAAACTGTGTTGCATTTAAGCAACCTCAAATAGGCAGTGTGGTTTTTTACTATAAAATTTTGTGCAAATTCTGACAGAAAACTTTACCAGAATAAGTTTGTTTCTCTGTTTGGTGTTTAGACAGGGGATGAGTTTGCTTTGCTCCCTTTGGGGTCTGGAATGAAGTCATGAAAATAGCTGATCTCATGGGAGTTTGTTGGGCTTGTCTATATGAGAAGAAATAATGCACATACTTGCATGTTATAGTCAATTCGCAGGCAGCATTTTTTTTTTGTCTCCATGATGTTTTGGCAAAAACGATAGTATGCAAAGGTCTCTGTTGTGATGTTCACAAGGCTGTGAATCAAGATGGCACCTATGTTATTGTTTTGCACAGTGGAAGACGAAGGGAACCCAGCAGCACCTGGAGCCAATGAGGAGGGCAGCCATCATTAGGAACAGGAGGAGAGCTGCCTGTTTTTCACCCATTCCACTGGCAGCGGCCTCTGATTCTGTCTGCAAAGGGACCAGAGGAGCCACCTGGCCAGCTGCTGGTTGTGGAAAAGGAAGAGGAGGGTAGCATTTCATTGCTCTGGCTTCATTTAGCCTTCCCTGGCTGGGTTGCTCCTTCTCTCCCGCCTGTCTGTCTAGCTCAATGTCATCAGGCCTTGGAGGGTGAGGACAGGCAGGAGAGAAGGAGCAGCCCAGCAGTTACAACCAGGGGTTGGCCAGGCAGCTCTTCCCATCCCTTTCATTGCAGCCAGAATCAAAGGCTGCCACCAGGATGGGTGAAGGGTAGGTGGCTTGGTCTCTTCTCCTCTTCTTCTTGTTGGCCACCCTCATCATCATCTCCCGGTGCTGCAGTTCCCTTTTGACAGTTTAAAAACAATAAAAGTTTAAAGAAGTGCATGATCACTAGTGCTTCCAGGTGTTTGATGGCAAGCCTGCACCTGCACATGTCTGACCAATCAGATGTAGAATTCCAGCCTCTCCAGACTGTGCAACAAATCACATCAGTTGTCCAAATGAGCAGGAATGGACATTACCTTCAGAGCTTTTTTTTAAATATAGGAAAATCCATGAAGGCTTTTCCAGCAGAATATTTAGAGTTTTTGGCCCCTCTCCTTCCCAATACATAAAATCACTGCAGGATCCCATTGGGACAAAAGGTATTCTTTTCGCATTCAAGGAGGAATTTTCCCACCATCTAGACAAACCCCTAGTCTCTCAGGTTTTGTTGTCTGAGGGACTTTATGTAGCCCAGATGCCATTTTCAACCCTTCTTATCTCTCCAGGAAAGCCTCCCAGCAGCATGGGCTGATCCATGTCACCTTACTGGAGCTGAGTAGGAATATTTGGATGACTGGAACGGCATACCCTCCAATTATCCCAATCTATCAGGGACAGTCCTGATTAATCCTCTCCCATCCCACTCTCTTAGCTGCTTTTAAAATATCCCAGGTTCTCTCTCCTCCTCTGACTTCCCTCCTTTGTCCCCACCTTCCTATAATTGCTGCAAACTGAATTCAAATTGCAAAAGTAGTTTTCACATAAGTAACTCAGCAGGGGGGAGAGGAGAAGACAAAATCTTGCCCTTTCCAGTGGCTTCAGGCACAAGGAAACTGCGGCAGCCTCTCCTAATTTATGTGTCTTCCACCTTGACCACACTCTAATGTTGCTTAGTCACATGTGCCCTTGTTTTCATCTATGAAAAGTTAGAAAGTATCGAATAGCATGTTTTCACCCACTCAATACTGCTGCTTAATTGATTTGGTTTCATTGGTTAATATTATATGTTACAACTGGCATGAAGTGTGGTTCTGGGGAAGATTCTTAGTTTACAGAATACCCTAATGCACTATTTTTGTGTGTGGGACAATTTGCTGTCTTAACGTCAACTGGCCTGAAGGGAGAAGGATAGCAATGGACCTAAGGGGATTTGGCAATTTCCCCCCTGTAGAATGTTACCAGTAGGTTGGAATAGAGGTCAGGACCCAACTCTGCAAGTAGGCTATGAAAAGCCTGTCTCAGAAGTTATTCTGGGCTGGGCTTGGAACCAAAGTAGGTATTGCTTATATATAAAGACTATGAGTTTCCAGTTGCAGCAGGCAAAAACTTAAATTTTACTCATTGCAGAGAGACTTAACTAAACTAAGGATGTGGCAAGTTTGAATCCAATTTATTGGTGTGGACAGTTTGTGTCAGGAGTTAGAGAATGAACTCCATTATAAAATGACCAAACAACAGCAGAGTCATGCTGAGTCATAATGGCTGACTCCATGAACTGCCAAGTCATGCCTAGTCATGCTAGAGCTGCAGAAGGAGGGTTACTAGAGGGCAATGCCTTGTAGATGTGTATATAAGTGAGCTAGTCCAAAGCTCATTCTCTTCTTGTGAATGTTGATGCCTGGTGAAGCAGTTTGTCCTTCAATTGTAAATATTTGTACGTATTGCAACTGTTTGATTTTGAAGATAAAAGTGCCTCCTGCTTATTTGGACATCAAACACTCTTTGTGTGAGTATTCTTGGGAACGGGTTGCTACTAAGTCTGCTAAGATAGTTTTTGGATTCTGTCGGGGATTGAATGTCATATCATCCCCTGACAGTTTGGATACAATTTATTGAATTCCAGGGCACTGGGCCAATAAAAACTCCAGCCCATTAGCATCCATACTCTGATGCTGGTAGTTTGAGTATAACCTCCCTCCAAAAAAGGTAGGAAAGGGAATGATATAAAATGCACACTAGGTAAGAATAATTCTCACACTGGCAATGGATATTAGATTGACATCTCTCCAGTCTTGATACCATCCCAATCCAGTTTCTTTCAACTGTAAATGTCAAGACATAATGAGGATCTGTATTCAACTATACTATGCATTCTCACAAGACCCATTTGGTCAGTGGTTGCACACATATCAGAAGTAGTATCCAATATAGTTTTATTATGTTAGCATTTTCTGAAAAGTAGTTACAGAACCTCTTGTGCAATTAGGTAACACATATTGGAAACTGCTTATTGCAGTGTAGATGTGTAAATAGCTATTGCTTAAAAACAATTTGTAAGCTGCTCTGATAGCCTTGTGGCTGAAGAACAGGGTATAAATACCTAAATAAATAAATAAATAAAACTGCTTTGCAACCTTTTTGCACAACTGCTTGCTCAGATATGTAATTCAGTCCAACAGAGCTAGCTCAGATATGTAATTCAAAATAACTGAGCTAGCAGGGATTTTCATTCCACTTGTGTTAAGTTGTATTTAAGTCAAGCTCTTCATAGCAAAGTGTATGTTGGCAGGGGGTTGGACTGGATGGACCTTGAGGTCTCTTCCAACTCTATGATTCTATGATTCTTTTAACATTGTTGTTGTTGTGTCCCTTCAAGTCATTTATGATGTATGGCAACACTAATGCAAACCTATAATAGAGTTTTCTTGGCAAGATTTGTTCAAAGGAATCATCAAATCATCAAGTTAGAAAAGATGACAAGGGACATCCAGTCCAACTCCCTGCCATGCAGGAATACACAACCAAAGCACTCCTGACAGACAGCCATTCAGCCTCTGTTTAAAAACCCACAAAGAAGGAGACTCCATCACACTACGAGACAGTGTATTCCACTGTTGAACAGCTCTTTACCATCAGGAAATTCTTCCTAATGTTTAGGTGGATTCTCTTTTCCTGCAATTTGAGTCTATTGTTCCATTTCCTAGGCTACTGCTACACTGCAAAAATAATGCAGTTTGATGCCATTTTAACTGCCATGGCCCAATGCTATGGAATTCTGGGCTTTATAGTTTTGTGAGACATTTAGCCTTCTCTGTCAGAGAGCTCTGGTGCCATAATGAACAATAAATCCCAGGATTCATAGGATGGAGCCATGATAATTAAAGCAGCATCAAACTGCATTATTTCTGCAGTTTAGCAGCAGCAGATAGCTAGCTTGCTCCCTGCACAATATAACATCTTTTCAAATATTTAAACATCACTATCATGTCACCTCTTAACATTCTCTTCTCCAGGCTAAACATATCCAGCTCTCTAAGCCACTCCTCATAGGAACTGCCTTCCTCCAAGGCTCAGAGAGTGTGACTTGCCCAATATCACCCAGTGGGTTTCCATGTCTGAGGCAGGATTCAAACAATGGTCTCCACGGTCATTGACCGAAACTCAAACTACTACATCATGCTGTCTCGTGTTCTTTGGACACACATACATCTATAAGGGGAATCAGGATAAGAAGCATAGAAGAAATTTGGAATTTATTGATCTGCTTGCCTTTAAAAAAAATAAAATATCCTATCTTTCTCTTTGAATAAAGACCCAAAGCAGGTGTCAGAAAATCAATATAATTAAATCCACAAAATAGTGCTCATAAAATTTGAAAACGTCAATAAAGAATGATGAAAAAATGCAGTCTACAGCTACCATAGTAATCTTTAACTCCCCCTCATCCCCATATATCTGTTTAATATTCTCTAGATGTTATAGTGCTTTTTAATGTGAGTTTCTACAGTGGAGTATTTTTTTTAAAAAAAAATAATAGTCAATTCACAACCCATTTAAAACCAATTAAAACCACTAATGTAAATAAGTAAAACAAGCCACATCATAAAAACAAAAGAAAAGTATGGGTTATTGAATACACACAGAACCTACAATAGACATTCTGCAGTGTTTGGTTTGTCCCAACCTCCTTATCCTCAGTACATTTTAATTCTCATTGTACCCATAAATCATTCAGTGGTGCTTTTTAAAAGAAGAGAGCGAGAAAAGAGAAAGCCTGGTGCATGAGATTTAAATGGAGAAACATAAAAGTTATGACCTGTGATGAGATGACTCCGAAGTTAACACCAGTCACACCTTCATGGAATGAGTGTTACACAGAAAGAGTGCCATAACAGGGGAAGCTGTTTTCTTAGTTTCTCATCCAACAAGCAAAAGATATCTTAAGATGAGCCTCTCTTGAAGACCTTAAGATATGGACTAATTGGAGAGAGAGAACAAGATTTGCAACTTAAATGAAAAAAACAAAACAAAACAACTATTTAGGGTTCCCCCAATTGGATTCAGAGCCCCATTCAAGAATTTAAATCAAGCCCCTATTCAATCCAGATCAATGTGAACCTGATCCAAACTGGACTCCATGTCATAATTCACTGGGAAATGAGAGACTCCACATGGATAATTAGCAGCCCAGAGGTCAAGAAGCCAAGGAATCAGTCAATAGCTGGGAAAACCAACGTGTTGTCTATACGGTCAAAAAAATATGAACAAGATGCAGCAGTTAATATTTCTGCATTGAAATACAGTTTTCCATTCAGAAAGTACTGTTTCTTGCACAGAAGATGCTGTTTTCTGCAGAAAACAACCGTGTGTGAATTTTGCACAGAATAAGTCCCTATCTGCAAAGATTCTCATCAGTCCAAGATTCTATTTATCATGTTTCTCAACACTTTAAAAAAACCAAACATGTTTTTGACCATTTTCCAAATATATTAAAATATTTTTTTTCCATCCCTAGTTAAGTCAAGAAAATTCAGACAAGGGATTTTGTTCTAGGCATGCAATTTTTACATTCATATACTTTGAGGTGTGTTACCTGAAATGCTTGAGAGGGGGTGTCTGTGAGGTGTTGAGTCTTACTTGAGAGTGCTTGTTTTTGGGAATTTCCACAGGCCCTTCCTTCCCTTAGTCTTGCGTGAATCCCACCTTGATATTAGGGGGTCCCTGGTTTACCTAGAACCATGTGGATGGCCACCTCAGCCAAGTTATTAAATATAGCCAATTTGATATTCCAATATGGGAGCTATCAGGATAGGTGACAGGTGAGTGCTAAATGCTGCTTTGATCTTAGTACTATTCCCCTAGAATTGAGGTTGGCCTGGCACAACCTCCTTAATTTTGAAGGCATGAGGAGAACATCCTAAGAACATCCTAAGGTTCATAGCTGAAGTTTTTCACTGAAGGGCCCTTTAGTTATCCAATCCCACTTTATCATGAAGGCATTAGCGGATCTGGTTTGGAACTTCCATCTCACGGTCCCATGGTTCCACACTCATCTTCATGACAGCATGACCAGGCATCTTGCAGTGGGTCAGGGGAAATCAGAGATTTTTCTGACTCTTTGCTCAGCAAACTGCTTGGTGTCCTCTCTTAAGGTGTTGGTCCAGGCAATGCATGGCAATTTACTCTTACTCGTTTGGTGCATACCATGAAGGCACACAGTATTCATGAGATCTGCTCTCACCTCAGTGTGGTGCCAATGTTCTGTCTTTTCTGCAGTGACTCAGGGGTTGCCTACATGATGAAAAAAAAATCCTTGAAGAATTTGAGAAGAATTCCATTGGACCTCATGGATCCAGGGTCAGATTCATGCTATTTGGAAGGAGAGGGGGAGAAATACCCAAGAAAAATGCAACAAACCCTTTTGCTATTTTTTTCATTTTTTTCAAAGTTGTGTAAGTATGGCCATTATTGACCTTGTGAACATATCAGTGCTAGATATGGCACATTTTTCGATTACCAGAAATACCACGTGGGAAAGGGTGGGCCTCCTGGAGGTTTTTAAATGCCCATACACATTCAAGAGCCATTTTCTGAAGCCATTTCTGAAAGGATCACCAACAGCTTTTCAGTCAGCTCATGTTTTGTTACCTAATGGCAACTGTCTCACAAGGGCATCCAAGGAAGGGTAGCAGGGGCATTGCTTGGTCCCATACTGAGACTCTGGACCTGATCTCCCTATGGGGAGAGGAAAAGGTACAGGAGCAACTCCAGAAATGCCATAGAAATATGGATTTATTTGAACGTATTGTGGTGGACATAAAGCAAAAAATGCATGATAGGACTGCAGATGAGTGTTGGACAAAGAGCAAAATGCTCCGGCAAAGGTATCATGAGGTGGTGGACAATAATTCAAAAAGTGGGAATGACAGAGCAACTATGCCCTTTTTCGCACACAATTTTTGGGGGTGGGGACGTCAAGACCCACCCCAAACATATTGTGAGAAGTACAGCAATTCAATATGTACCTGTTGGAATTGTGCCCAGCCATGTCCAGACCACTCCTCCACCTATAGAAACAGCCCTCCATGCAACACTGACACCAAACTCTCCTCTCATGTTTGGGATGGAAGATGGTAGTAAATGTCTAAATTTGAAATCGAAGGCTTTCACGGCTGGCATCCATAGGTTTTCCTTTTTTTCCCCCCCAGACTGTGAGGCCATGTTCTGGAAGAGTTTATTTCTTACATTTTGCCTGCACCTGAGGCTGGCATCTTCAGATAATGGTTGGGTAAGAGTGTGTGTGGGGGTTATATTCTGTGAGCCCCTGTTGGAGACAATATGTAAATTTGTGCATTTGAATGGCTAGTTTTGGGTAGAGATATGCAAGGAGGATTAGTGTCTGTTTGGCTAATGGCTGGCTAATGGTCCATTCTCTGCTGAAAATCCCTCTGTCCCTGGGTGGAGTTCATTTGCATGTGTTGAGTTCTGATTTTAGTGTTTTTCGGGACTGGTAGCCAGATTTTGTTTACTTTTGGGGTGTCTTCTTTCCTGTTGACGTTGTCCAGGTGTTTGTGGATTCTAATAGCTTCTCTGTGCATTCTGACATGATTGTTGTTGGCCTGGTCCAGAATTTCAATGTTTTGAAATAACATTTTGTGTCCAGGTTGGTTTATAACATGTTCTACTACTGCTGATTATTCTGGCTGGCCCAGTCTGCAGTGTCTCTCATGTTCCTTGATTCGTGTTTACACACTGCATTTAGTAGTCCCTATTTAAACTTGTCTACTGCTTCATGGTATGCGGTAAACTTCTGTGGCTGTGAGAGGGTCTCTTTTGTCCTTCACTGAGTGTAGCATTTCTTGGTTTTTATTGGTTGGTTTGTAGATCATTTGGAGGTTGTGTTTCCTCATCAGTTTCCCTTTTCTGTTTGTGACTCCTTTGATGTATGGTAAAAATACCTTCCCTTTTGGGTGGTCATTTTTCTTCTTCATTCCTGTGGGTTTTTTTCTGGGTCTGGCTGCTCTTGTGATGTCTGAACTGGAGTAACCATTAGCTTGTAGAGCCCAGTTCAGTTTGTCCTCCAGGTAGTGGGGTTCACAGATCCTTTTTGCATGGTGTGGCAATGTTTTTATTGTGCTTTTTTTTTTGTCCTGGGTGATGATTGGAGCTGAAGAATCATTCACCCAAATATCCAATTCATGATGAAAATGAAAAGGAAGGTACACTGCCATTCTTGGAGGTCCTAGCCATCCGTAAACCAAACCAACAACTGTATACAAGGTATACAGAAGGTATAAGGCACAAGGTATATATAAGGCCACCAGGTATACAGAAAACCCCCACACATGGACAGATAACTACACAAGAACTCCAATCATCACCCAGGACAAAAAAAGAAGCACAATAAAAACATTGCTAGAATGGATCTGCGAACCCCACTACCTGGACATGGCCTCACAGCCTGGAAAAAACCCACAACAGCTTCCACCCCAGATCGGTCTGAAGAGGAATCCCCACCTGCAGCCACCCTTCTCGCCCTTCCTCTGACTCCTACAGGGAATAACACATTAGGGGGGAGTAGGGGGAGGAAAGTGGGAAATATTACAGCTACTGCTATGAAATGTACAGAGGTAATGCTTACTGCAGCTACGATTTTAGGGGCCCCATTCACTTCCTTGTTCGAAATCCTGTGAGACTTGATTGGGTGGGAAATTGAAAACCAACACCAAAAATAAAGCCTAAAAAGTTACACCAAGTACCTAGACATACGTAAAAAATCCCAAGTAACCCAGGTAAAGTTATTCATAAAAAGAGCAAATGTACCTGGATGTCCCAATCTCACCTGGAAGTGTTCGCACCAGACTGGCCTTTGATGCTGCATTCATGAGAGTTAAATTGCCTGAGGTTTTGCACACCAGCAATGCTGGCACCAAATTGCAATGGGGGAGCGATTGACAGCTTCAGCCACCAATAAAAAGAAATGACAGATAATGCCAGCAGAACGCAAAAGGACATCATTATCTGATATTGGCGTCTTTTTGCGTTCCCCTGGCATTGTTATTGTACAACATTTGCTGCATCTGATAATCTCCTGTATATAACTCAAAATGCATTGGCATGTCATTTCCTAAACAAGCAGAGGAGTAAACATACTGAGTGCATAGCAGTGAATTTGTCAGTGTTCAGAACAATGAATTAATAATTCATTGATTAAACTTAAATTTCTTGATTCAAGCATTTTATTTCCTATATACTTTTCAGTCCTGGAATATTTTGATTTTTCAATATTTGGCAAGCTGGAGCTCAAAAAAACCAAAAAAACTAGTTATGTACTGAGTGTAATATTGTCAGATCTCTCACACATCAGATGTTGGATGTTTCAAACTTGGCAAGGTTACTTTAAAAATGCAAGCCTGGGCATGGAATGTGTGCCAAAGCATATCACGAACAAGAAAGACTTCTGTATTGTAGCAGATCACTAAGCAATTGTGCCATAACTTAAGGGTAATTTTACATCTCACAGGGTCAAGAATTCATAGTGATGTATCAAGAGGAGGAATCTGTTGTGCCTGAAAAATAATTAAATTGGTGAAGTATAGATCTCCGTGAGCATTTTTGAATACTGTGATTTATAAACATATTATTTTAACCAAGAACCAGCAGTCTGTAAATGTTTATTGCATACAAAACTATGGACACAAATTGTCTAGGAAGTGTTCCTGCATGTTAGAATGGAAGCATAGTTAATAAATTGTTCAGGGTTACTCCAAAACACCGTACAGTGCAAGTTAAAATGAAACAGCAATGTGATGTACAGTAGAACAAAGTGCAATCAATAAAGACATTACACTAATATCACTTAAACAATAGAGTGAAAATTTGGTACCTACCTTCATGGTACCATTACCTCTTTCTTCATTCAAATATTTCCAAACCTATCTGTTCCATGAAACCACTAGCTCAAGTTTTTCATTTCTCATCTGTTATGAAGAAATGAATCTTATTATATTCTATATGTAAAAAATGACATATTCAAAGCAGTTGATTGGTTCCCTCCCCACGCCTTTCTTCTTTTTCTTTGTTTTTTTTTTCCTACTCCATTCTTTTTCCAAATGTGGACTCTTATGTTCTTGGGGCAGGGAAGAGCTCTTTTTTTTTTCTCTTAGGGGCTTACCACACTCTGAAGAAAAGTGGCAAGGCAGCAGGAACATTCCATCTTCCCTGCTGCCTTATCACATGACATCTCCATTCTTCTGGGTTTATTATTATTATTATTATTATTATGGTCCCAGGGACTGAGTTAAAATGGCCTCTTTTTGCTAATGGTATATATATATATATATATATATATATATATTGTTTATTGTGCACCAGTTCTTCATTTATCATACAAGCATATTTCTGTAGCGTCTCTATCAATTTCCATAAATTGCAGTTATTATACTTCTTGTTACATATTTTACACCTTGTAACTTTTATCTAATTTATAGTTTCATTCTAATATATTACATTCATTCATATAATCCTATCTCCACTCATCAAATAACACATTCCCTTCCCTTTCCATCCTTCCATCCTTTCATCTCACTCTTCCTGCCCACTCCTATACACTCTCCCATCCTTTCAACCTTTCTCCATTTCTCACTCACTTCCTCCCAATTATACACCTACTTGTACCCTCTCGCATACCACCCCCAATCTTTCACATTGCTTTATCAACTTCCAACCATTTTCCCCAATTGACTTCCCTTGTCCCTCCTCCCATCTGGATTGCATTAGTGCTCTCTTCTCCCCCCCCCTCCTCTATCTTTTCTTATATTGTGTCATCATTTCCCATATCTTTACCTTGATTTAATTTATATATTTTGTTTCCAAATAAAACATGATTATAATATCTTAGCTTGTGCTTCTAAGTCTCAGTGCCATATATTTTAGGTATGATTTCTCTTCTCTTTTCTTCTCTTAAATGTATCTTATTTTACAGTCATTTAATCAAGTCTATTTAGTCAATTTTTATATTCCATCTTTTTGTCCAATATTTTAAAATTGGAGAGCATTCTTCTTCCAGATTTACTTTTTTTTCTCTATTCAGGATACACGTTAACTTGTCATTTTCACGCATCTCATTGAGTTTGTCCAGCCAGTCGTTTATTAAAGGTTTCTCTGTTTTCTTCTAATTTGCGGCTACCATCAACCTTGCCGCCGTTATTGCATATAGTAAAGTTCTTCCATGTTGTCTTGTAAAATTCCTTCCCAAATCAGAACTGATATTTAACAAATAAAGTTTTGGGTTTAAGGTAAATTGAGTATTATATATTGTTTGAATCGTTTTATGCAGTTTCATCCAAAATTTTTGAATTTTTGGGCAGCCCCACCACATGTGGTAAAGTTTTCCAATGTCCTTTTCACATCACCAACATTTATTGTTGTTTTGTTAATTTTACTAATTCTTATTGGAGTTGAATACAATCTGTTTACAACTTTTAGGTGGCTTTCTTTTAAGGTTAGGCATGCCGTGAAAGTATTGGTGTCTCTCCATGCTCTCTCCCATTCTTCCAAATTTATTGTATCTCAAAGATCTTGAGCCCATTTAATCATAGCTTCAGATATTGTTTCACTTTCTAGTTCTCTTTTTTTCTAGTTAGGAAAAAGATGTGGTTTTGCCCGGTCCCGTCCCTCATGGGACCTGAACAAAAAACACACAACATGTGCTAATGCAGCACCAGAGACTGAATGTTCCAGCTGCCTTTCTGCTTTTCTTCAGAGTGCAGTAAGCCCCTTAGAGAAATGTAACTTTTGAAGAAAAGATAATTTTCCTGTGGAAAAAGTGGCACAGAACCTAGAGATCTGAATTTTAAGGCATACATTCCCCCCTACAGATCCCATTGCTTTTTGTTGAGAAGCAATTTTGAAGTGACAAGAGAGTATAAATTCTCCCTTCTGTTTTATGGCTCTGCATGCATTGAAAGAATTGATGGAATCAATTTTATGTGCACAAGCTAAACCTATCAGCTCATATTAGCTTACATTCACTATCTGTTTATTTTCTAAATAAATGTTTAATTGTTAGCTCTCCTCACACTAGGGGTAGACAGATCAGGCCATTCTTCACTCAGGTCAGTTTCTAGGGATTCAAAAAGCCCCCCACTGTCAGTTCCTTGCCATTTTCCCAAATCCCACCTGCACCCCCATCCTTTCTTCATATCTGGTTGTGTAAGACTTCCTTTTTTCTTCTCATGTGGAAATTGTACGCCTCTTTGTACACATTTTCTCTAATGCATGCATTTATTTACCTGTTCTGCCTAATGAACACAGAAGTGCTGGCAGCCTTACAATCCTGAAGCCCTTCCTTCTCTCTCTCTCTCTCTCTCTCCCTTTCACACACACACACACACGTGTGCGGACACACTGCTACAGTCATTTGTTCAGTTTTCTAGGAACGTTTTAAGAGGTTCAGAGGCTAAACCATGTATCTCATATGCTAAAATATAATTACCCATATTGCAAGGTGGTTTAATCTTCCTAGTCTTTGAGCCTACTATAATACATATTTAATAACATAACCTAAATATTGGCAAGCTGAAGTGGAATGTAAAATCCTGGAATTATCTAAAATAGAAACAGCTATGGAAGCTCTGCTGCAGAATTAGGCAGCACTGGCTTCAATGTATATTTTTCACCCCTCATATTGTAATCCTTCAGTGACAGCTACCAGATAGGCATGGGGATACTTTTATATCTGCTGGTTTCAGATCCATTTGTACATAATCAACTTGCTATGGGGGAATAATCCCTATATTCTCATGACACCACTATATGGAAAACCTGGGTATATAAGGGTATAATTTATTTAACTCAGCTATGAATTATAGTTAATGAATGGAATCCAGAATCACAGTTAAAAATGCATAACTCAGTTATGCTTTCATAACTTACTCATATTCATAATCCCTACATATTCAATAATGTAGGTAATATGTAGTGATCATGAAACTCCTACAGTCCTGAGAGACCAGGTAGTAAACATTGCAAGTTATGGAGGTCTAGTCTCCTGTCGATTAGGGCAGAGCAGACTGACATTTCCACCCCTTCCCACCAGCAATTTCCATTGTGAGGAGGAATTGTGACAGGGATACTGCTTATAGCTATTATACCACAGATCACTGCGGGAGGTAGTGGGAACATCAGCCTTCTGCACCTCAATCAACATGAGAACAGACTCTTGTGGCTGATGTTCTGTAAGACTGGATTGAGGGGTGTTGGGCTGTGAGACACTGCTTAGCTATATAAATAAGGTACTTATGTAGCTAAGTAGTTAAGTAGCTGATCTACAATATTGGCCCATCATTTTAAAGCCTTTGATAAACTGCAGAAAGAATACCAGTTCCCTGGTATTCCCATGGCCATATCAATCAGTTTCAGTATATAAAGGAATCATTCATGTTGCATAGCTAGATGTAAAAGAACCTTGTAGTACCTTTTGAGTCTAACTGAGAAAAACAAATTGCTAGCATAGCTTTAATGGACTTCAGTCCACATATCATAAAGTGGACCTAGGTCCACAAAAGTTTATGCTATTTATTTATTTATTTGTTTATACCCCGCTCTTCAGCCACAAGGCTATCCGAGCAGCTTACAAATTGTTTTAAGCAATAGCAATTTACACATCTACACTGCATTAAGCAGTTTCCAATGTGTGTTAGCTAATTGCCCCCACAAGCTGGGTAATCATTTTACCGACCTACAAAATGCTAGATATTTCTCTTTTCCATTGGTATTAAAGTACTGCAAGATTCCTTTATGCAGTGGGCTGTCCATATCTGCAGGTTCAATATCCATGGATTTGAGCATCCACGGATCATCACCACACACTTAAAATGGTGGTGTCCATACCTAAAATTGTGCTGCTGCGTACCTAAAATGGAAGTGCCCATACCTAACATGGCACCACCAATACCTAACAATGTGCAGCTCATATGTAAAATGGCAGCACCCATACTTAAAATGGCCACTCCAATTGATTAATATGGGATTCTACCATCTGCAGTTTTTGCTATCTGCAGGGTGTTCCAGAACCAAATTTCCACAGATACCTAGTTTCTCATAATGCAACATGGCAATACTTGAAAAGCAAGTTTTGGTCCAAATGCACTAACTGCAATGGTTCTCCAGAATTTATCCAATTGGTACAAAAGGCAGCTACTCAACATATAACAAATTCTTAGAATTCTAATTTAGGTTATTTTACAGAAAGAGGGAACTGCACTGATAATCAACCTAAATTCCCTACATGGGAAACTTGCTTTAAAGTCAGCAGGTACCTACTTTTGATATTTGGCTGCGACTTCTAAAACAAAAAAAGAAACATGTTTAGGGTATATTGGAGACCAATTCATTTTCATATATTAGGTTTGGGCCTAAAAGATTGGTGCTGGAGATGTGGGTAACTGGAAGCCAATCTTGTTCATCCTTTGTACTCGTGTCAAATTAGCTCTTCTTGGATAGAAATCAAGAAAAGAATTAATATGGCACTTGATTAATTACTGAGAACAGCACATGTTTTATTAGGTCATATACCAAATTCCTGGGATTTGAACAATGGATGGAGGGAATGGGTTGCCAAACACTGACACATTGACAACTAAATTCACATAATTTTGCAAAACTTGAAATCTAAAGTCACCCCCAATATTAATGTCCAGATTTAAGATCCACTGACATTGGCTACTTGGGCAGGGGGGGGGGGATACTGAATTCAAAGTTATAACAAAAGAACAGATTTCAAATAATTTGAAAAAATACTTTCAGACTCTATGTGGGATAAAAATAGCTGTTCATACCATTATAGAATATCATAATATACCTACTATTTACTTCCTCCCTTTTAAATTTCCCCTTTCTTTCTCTAGTATTTTTTTAAATTTCTGAATTAGTACAGTGTCCTTCAGAAGTATTTACCCCCCCCCTTTAACTTTTCTACTTTTTATTGTGTTACAATATGGGATTGAAATGGATTAAATTGCCATTGTTACCACTTGATGTACACAAGATATTCAACATTGTGGAGGTGCAAAGTATTTTCATTGTAGCACCAAAGTTAAGTAAACATAAATAATCTGACACTTGTTGGTTGCACCCAGTGCCAGGGTTCATTTTAATTTCATCACAGATGTGAGATATCAGTTGTGCCCTCAGATAGGAATAATGGTACAGCTGTTCATAGGAGGGAACCATTAATTCCACAAGT
Source organism: Gambelia wislizenii (assembly GCA_030847615.1). Taxonomy (NCBI): domain Eukaryota; kingdom Metazoa; phylum Chordata; class Lepidosauria; order Squamata; family Crotaphytidae; genus Gambelia; species Gambelia wislizenii. The sequence continues at coordinate 308,526,115 of JAUMIR010000004.1, read as the reverse complement.
GGATCCTAGAGCCCACTAAAAGATTGGTTAATTTATGACAATCTTAATGACTTCATGCCTTTTCCATTGAGTGCAGGAAGAAGACAATTAAGCTCTGATTGTGAGCTAGAAAGGGTGTAATTTTCTTTTCATGAATCTGTCCTTTGAAAATTTCCATTCTTGATAGTATGTCTCTCTTCTTTGGGTTGTACTAACCCTCAAGTTGGTGGTAAATTATTCATTTCTCTAAGGCTGCTATTAATTAATTGCTAATTTCCCTGAATACTTCTGTCATCTTACATAAGGCTCTGCTCCAGAACTGTTTATTCAAGAAGCAATTATTCATTTGAGCAAGAATACCAAAGTAGCCTTCAAAGATACCTGTATACATAATTTGCTACTCAGACCAGACACATGCATTTTGGCCCATAAGACTTGTTAGATTTGAAAGGCACAGGATGCAGCAGAAGGGAGTCAGCAGAACTAAGAAAAAATTATAATACTATGAACTGAACACCTGTACCAGAAATGCACTGGAGTGTCTATGGGTGTGCCAGCAGGGATGTGCACTTTAGGCATAACCTGATTGGAATTATGGATTGGGGAGATTTTCATTGGGTTCATGCTTTGGTGTAGAAATATTCATTTCACATCTCACAAGATTGCCAACAAAACAGTTTGCCTTAGAAATTTTTACACTAATAAGATATAAAATGTGTTTTGAAGGGAAATAGAATATTCACAAAGCCATGCATGGGCTGGTGAAATGTGAACCAGGGAAAGGTGTGAATCAATATCTAAGCAGTTGTTACGCTAAATACTCGAGGGTCTTAAGGACCCTCTGAATATCAATATTAATTTGGGGAATTAATATATTCACCTTGGCTATGCAAGAGGGGGAAACAGAGAGCAGGACCTTTTCATCTATGTATACCAGTAATCAGGAGGAGAGGTTAAGCTAGATAATACAATTAATTTGTCTTTATTTGAGAAAACAATAATAACAATGTTCAAACACACACTTAAGCTTCAAACATTCATACAAGGCTAGTGAATAAAGTAGGAAGTAGTGGAATAGAGGACTAGAGAAGTTGTTTTTTGGGGGATGCTGTACCTATCTGAGGAGATGATAGTGCAGAATAAATCATCCAAGTGGGGGTCCCGAAGCCAGAATGGTGACACAGTCTGACATGGAGTCCAGAAACACAGAAACTGTGCACATTTGGGTGCGGTTTTGGAAGGGTTTTTATACTGAATAACTTTCTTCAGCGGATGGGATTTAGAGTGAAAGACAATGCTTCTCAGAGGTTCTCAAGGTAAAACAATGGACACTCTGGATATGCTAGTGACCCTTAATGTGCTGATACTTTGTAACTGATTAGAGGAAGCAACCCTCTTTGTTTGGGGCAAAGTGGAGGTTAAGATACCTCTTTACAAACTTGAGTAGCTTAGTTTAGGTTGATGGGATTAGCCAGATGTTCAGGCAAGAAGTTGCATTGCAAATTATCTTTCTTTGGAATTTAGACTGGCCCCTCCTTAATGCATACCTGACTGAATCTCAGTATTAGTGTTTTTGGATTCCTGGTCCTTGGGATTTCCCAGTTTATGGCCATAATTTGTGGAAGGGCACATTAAATATTGCCAATTATTACAGATATGGGGCAGGGGGTGTCAGGGTAGATAACACATTTCTTCATAAATCTGATGGAAATAATTTGAGATGTTAAAATCCAGATGTCAGAGAAAGTAAAACTAACAACTTAGCACATTGAGGGATTTACCCAATATGTGATTTCTCCATGTTAGGTATAGTTGTACCTATCTACCAGTGCAGATGGTTGAGAATTGCATTTGGTTCATTTTTCATAAGAATTAACCAGATTTTAAATGTCTTTATGAATTCTTCATTAATTCAAGATAAACAACTTGAGGTTTAAAAAAATTTCAAGATGGGAGAAAGTCAAACCAAAAGATCTATCCATTTTTAAAGTGCATGACTAAACCTGTGTACAGTTCAAGAATGTACACCAGCATGCTTTAAACAAGAGAAACTATGTATAATAAAAACATGCAATTGAACAATTATACAAAAATGTGCACATTTTAAGAAAATGGGTTTGAAAATATATGCGTACTTCCATGAAGAAAATTGAAGATCCAATACTAGAGATGGTCAAAAATGACCAATTTGCTAATTTGATCACATAAGACTACAATGGAAATTTTGCTAAGTCAGACTGAGGGCTCGTCTACACAGGCCAGAATACATCAGCTTCCTGCCAACATATTCTTCCTGCAGATCAAGCCCATTCCTTCCCCATTACCAGCAAAAATCAGGATGGAGTCCAGACTGCCATGCTGCCCATCTCTGCAGCCACTGCCACCACCCAGGTCTCTCTGGATCAGGAAGCTGGCCTGCAGCTTGTTATCAAGGCCCCCTGCATGTGACCATGCTGAGGTTCTGCTTCCTGGCCTCAGAAGAGTGATAGTGGATGGCAGCTGCAGCAATGGGCTGGTGTAGCAGTGTGGGCTCCTGCAGTCACATGGAGCCCAATCAGTTTTTTGCAAGTTGAAGCAGTTTTCCCCAGGTATTTTTAAAAAGTGGTGTAACAGACTTTCCCCCATTTTGGCCCTGTCTTTGCCCTGGGGGTCATGCGGACTGCCCGGGAGTGAAATGGGGCAAATGTCATATATTGTCTGTACTGCAGGTCTCAAAGATGGGCCCAAGACAGGCTAAACAGCTCATCTAGACAAGGCCTGAACGTCCATTTAGCACAGTATCCTGCTTCTCACAGGACAGCTGAATACCTTCGTTAAGTTCAAAAAGTTTGCATTTGGAGAACGTCATGCTGCCTCCAAAGACATTAGTTGAATGTGTCACCATAGTAAGAAAAGTGCAGTAAGGAAATAAAATGTGAAGTAGGAAATAGGCTTTTGTGTAGGTGACTATAGGCTTTATTCAGGAACAACGACATTCCTTAAACAAATACTGTCGGTTACAAGCAATTAAAAAAGTAGAAAATTAAAGTAATTATTGTTGTTTTTCAGTCTTCATAACTTTGTAGTATATTATTGGAACCAACTGACTGTCTTCTCTATCTGTGAGTAAGGAGGACACGAGCATGAAGAGATGCCCAGCTGCTTTGGATCCAGATGTGTTGCTCCAGGCTTTGTCAACTGCATGCAGCCCTTCTTTTGTACTATGGCTGTGGAATTCTTGCCACCTAGATAGTATTTTTTCATCACCAGATTTTGTAATGCCTTTCACCATTACATAAAAGTTGTCAGTTCTGCTTGGGTCCATGGTGCCATCATACCTCAGAGGCAGTGCCATTGTTATCTTTATTGGGGTCTTAGTAAGTTTATCTCTCATTATCCCTAGCATAGCATACATAACTCTCAGTGATAAGCACGGGAGTGAGTTCTCAGTTCCTCACTTATACAGTAGGTTTGTTTCCTCAACCACCCAAAAGGGAGACTTTTTTTTCCATTCCTTCTCCTCCTGTTTTCTTATCCTACCCTCCCTCCTGCAAATCTTTTAATTTCTTGATCCATTATAATTTTCCTTTACCTTTCTTACACAGGTTTGTTTGTTTTTATCCATCTCCAGTCTTTTTTTCTTAAGTTCCAAAAAGTTGGGAAGCACATACAGGATTGATAATCTTGTGCTAGCATGGACCCTATATATGGAACCATATATTATTTTCTGTGGCTACAAGCAAGGCAGATATGATGTAGCTTTACACCCTGGGAGTATGGGAAATGAAGGCATTTCTGGCTGACTGTAGGAGATGTAGGCAGCCCGGTCTACAAAAGCTTATGCTACAATCTTCTTTCCCTCACTGAGTCTCAAAGGTGTTACAAGATTCCTTTGCACACTACTGACACAAGTGATTATGATGCACCTCCCTACACACACTACAGCTAAGGAATCCCCAATTCAGATTGTAAGCATGAGGTAAGGGAACTGTTCTTGTAAAACACAATGTACAGTGGTGGTGGTGGTGGTGGTGATAGGCCATTATGCATGGCCACACAACATAATATAGGGTGCCAGGTGGATCATAATATGGGGTGCTAGGTGGGTCAAACAGTTACTGCCCCTCTACTTTGTGGAGTGTGGGGGGGGGAGAGAATAAACTGTTTAATGCAGTGTAGATGTGTAAATAGCTATTACTTAAAAACAATTTGTAAGCCGCTCTGATAGCCTTGTGGCTGAAGAGCAGTGTATAAATAAATAAATAATAATTAAAAAATAAACCCTGCTCCAAACATGCATGAGTGGTAGCTCTATCCTCCATTAATGTATCAACCTTCATTTAAAACCAGCTAAGCTAGTGGCCAGTAGTAAATTGTATAATTTTGGTGTTGAGGTTAGCCCTACTGTTTGTGCAACAGCTCATTATTAAAAGTTTCAGATGTTAGCTGAACAGAAGTTTTAAAAATCAGGAAAACAATTAAGATTTACAGCTACGTTACTTGGGACCTAGTCAATACAGATCTTAATTCTGTTACATTTGCCACTGTTAAAGATATACCAAATGCCTAGATAAGAGATATATTGGACTATCACAGGTAACTTAATCTGCACTTCACCAATAAAGAAGTACAACAGAACAGACTAGAATAGAACAGAATAGAATAGAATAACATGCTCCTATTCCTGGACTTAAAGATCCTGGCATTTATTGGATATCAGCCATTCATTTTTTTAAAAAAGTGGAACATTGTTCCTGGGAAAATGCCATTCTTCAAAAATACTGCATCAAAGACTTTCCTTCTACTGGTAAACAAAAAAGTAACACTTCTCTCAGATAGAAAGGGCATTTATCTATTGTAGCTGTCTCATGTAAAGATCTGCACTGAATCGTCTCAATGGCATTCAAGAAATTGATTTGCCAATAGTTAATATATCTTCCCTGATATAGTCAGTCAAAACTCAGCTGAGATAATAGGTTCATTTCTTCAAGAACGTATTAGGATGACCTTTGGTGGGAAAGCTTAAGATTTCACTGCCCCTATGCTATGGTAGTGCCATGTTCATCAGATTTCTGTAAAGCAACATTCTTTAAATTTTAAAGATTTTCCCACTAGAATCTTCCCAATAACACCCTTTAGAATCTTCATTCTAATTTCTAAGAGTTCTATTCTGGGATAATTATATCAAGATTATGGTTTCATATAGTAATCTGCTTGTTTAAAGTTAATGGCAGGAGGGAGGGTTTAATGTGTACCTTTAAGTTGATTCCAACTTATGGTGACTCATCAGAGTGTTGTTGTTGTTGTTGTTGTTGTTGTTTTTCTCCCAAGATTGATTTAGAAGAGGTTTGATATTGCCTTCTTAGGAAGCTGAGGGAGTCTGACTTGTTTAAGGCCAACTACTGGGCTTTCATAACTGAGCATGGATTCAAACCCTGGTCTCCTGGAGTCCTAGGATTGATTTACATAGGCCAGGATATGCCAACTTCCCACTGGCATAACCTGTCCACAGATCAGGCCCATTCCTTTCCTGTTACCATCACCAAACAGTAGGAAGTCCAGACAGGCATGCTGACCTGTCACTGTAGATGCCACCACTGCTGTCTCCCTCACTTTCTCAGAAGCTAGGAAGCCAGCCCACAACATGTGACCAAGGCCCCTGCATCTGACCAGCCTTGGTCACATGCTGCAGGACTCCTTCCTACTGAGGCAGAGTGATGGCCCTGAATGGCAGCTGCAGTGATGGGCTGGCATGCCAGAATGGATTCCTGTGGTCCTGCGGTTTCCTGCTGGTGGAATAATTTTTCATTGAAATTATTTTAAAACACTTTATCGGCCCTATCCCTTCTTCCTATTGTCTTAGCTCTGGGGGGTCATGAGGACTGCCCAGGGACAGAACCGGTCCAAAGCCCTGTGTCATCTGAACTGCAGAGCTCTAAGATGGAGTAAATTGCCCATTTAGATAAGCCTCTAGTCTAATGCTCAAACCACTACACAATGCTGGCTGCTATGTGGACATGTGGCATTATATATGGCAAATTTATTTTCTTAGAGGTTCACTAAGGGTTACTTATGGGGACAGCTACTTATTTCATATCTATCTATCTATCCATCTGTCTATTAGATCAAGTAGGTTTCTGGATGTATCTTAAAGCACTTCAATGATTATTTGCTCTTCCATTTGATCTTCCATCAAAGATGCTTTCTCATGTGTTAACACCTCTGACACACACTGTATAGATCATCATCCAAGATGAAGGAAGTGTCACTGTCAGTGTACTTGCCCTCAAAGATGTGTTGTGAATCAGACTGCTGTCCTCTTTACTGTAGCTAAAGGATGAGTGTGTGTCATTCCTGATCTATCCCAAGGCTAGATAACCTAGCATAATAGCAATCTGCCAACTTCTTTCACTAGTCTTTCTATATCCAAAGAAAATGCTATGGTGGGGGAGAGCAAAGATAGCTAAGGTTTGTGTACTTTTACACTGTTTGGTGTAGACCTACCAGGGAAGAGAACTGTAGCAAAAGAAACTGGGGACCCATCTAAATGGTGAAAATACCCCTCATGGAATTCACTGGGAAGCCTACCAGTCTCAATGGGATCTAGCTCTAATCCACACTTTTCGGAAGGAGGGGGGGCCAAAATGGCAAAAACAACAGGGTGAAAGCCTTCACAGATTTCCCCATACTTTTTCACAAACTGCGAGGCGGGTGCACATTTTTGCTCATCTGGACTATTGAACAACAACAAAACTCAAAGGGAAGCACAAAGCTAATTGGCCGGGTGATAGCAGGGGCAGGGCTTGCTAGGAGGGCAAGCCCCTGTTTGCCACCATGTTGGATTTTTGCCTTAGCGATCACTCACTAAGGTGATAAAAAGAATCAGTATTTTCTGTTTTGCTTTGGAGAATTGCTCTATCGCACCAGTGCACCTTGGGACAACATTAAAAACAACAACCTGGCGGCAGTGAAGAACTAACACAAGTAAATCACTCCCAGCCACCACCAGGAATGTGAGGCTTATGGTGACTTCTGAGGCCAGAAAAACCATTTGGACATGTCACTGCTGCTGCAAGATGCCAATAGTATGAGGTATTTGAGATTTTTCCCTCTTGTGTAGATGGGCCCTGGGTACTGCTAAGCCACAGTTCCTTCTAAGATTCTTTCAAGTTGGTAGGGAAACAGAAGAGGTGGATAGGTGAGCAAAAGATAGGAATCCTAAATGGATAGCTTTCTTACACATCCAGTCTTCAAAGGGGTGACCTTTTAACACAAGAGGAAGTCAAAGGGATATATGTGACAATAGTGAATTTAATTCTTCCCACTGCTAGTGTTGAATGCAAACATGTGGGAAAGGAGTTGGCTGTATTTTTAGACTGTAGAATAGAAACTTGGAAGGATGCTCCTTGGAAGCAGATTCGATCCTTGTATAGCCTCTTTAAAGTCTGGACTAAGTCCTGACACAGATTCAGCTCCTCGCTGATATTGGATTCATCAGCTGTCATTGATTTGTGTTGTTTAGTATAATCCACAACATGGAATGATGCACATTACATTATGAACTAATCTATATTCTGTGCTGGGAACCAACCTGAAGTGCTTCCCCCCCTTCTCTTCCTCCTCCTCCTCCTCCTTCTTCTTGCTAGCTGTCTTGCTTTTCCAGAGCAGTTTTAACATCATTGCTCTCTGTGAAACCAACAGCACTGGAAGGAATGTCATTATCTCAATAAATCTGTCCTGATCTAAATATCTAAGACAGGGTTGCCAATAACCCTGGCCTGCTCTGTGCTGGGATCTTTAACAGCAGTTTGATATGCAGAAATCAACAGCTGAGACTTTTCATAGCATAGATATAAACATTATCACCTGCTAATTGCTGCAGGTCAAATGGATTTTCAAACTTGGCACATTCAGAATCTTGCACCCTGATCTGATACTTTAAAGTCTTATCTTCTAAATTTCTAGATAAAACAACAACTTTTCAGGAGATTTTCAGACATGGCAAAACCCATCTCAAAAGATTACAACATGAACAAACACAGGCAACCTTACCAGATGACGATGTCCTCCAGTTTTTTTGGGGTGTAGCACAGGTATCAGTAAGGCATCCCTTTCAATTAGTGGCTTCTCCCCACCAATACAAAAGGGAGTGACTGAAGGATGCGGTGTCCGGTAAGGTCTCCCTTTCTGTGCTTGTCGTGATCTTCAGACATTGTTGGAAACATGATTTTTGTGTGCATTCCCCCATGTCTGATAATCTCAGTGAGTCCCACTGGCAAGGTCCCTTCTGCACCATGGTAACTGAGATCTATTCTCTGCTATACAGCTTTCTGTCTTACTCTGGAACTGTAAACTGAAAGCTCTGTAGAAAATTTACACTTGAAACCCAAGTCTTAATTAGACAAATGTTGTGATGTTCGCCTGCCTCCATTCTGCCAGTTTATTATTTTTTTAATTGGACTAACTTCCAGTCTATGTGGTTTTGGTTGTACTGCAAAATTCTCTATTGGCCAAGCAAATTCACAAAATGGAGAAAATAGGGGCTTGGTTGCTAGGAGACCCTTGGGCAGCCCTCTGGTATAAAGTGTGTATGTGTTTTCTATCAAGAGCACCAAGATTTTAAAAGTGTGTTTTCATAGGAGAGTAGTGCCCCGCCCCCCCCCCAAAAAAAAGGAAGAAAGAAAGAAAGGAAAAAGGAAAGGAAAAGAAGCCACTTAAGGTCTGATTCTCAATTACATTTTTGGCTGTTTCAGTAGATTTGTATAAGCTTGTTTTAATGTTACACTATGGTTCTTGTGGGACAGAGGGGGGACTTTATGAAAAAAAGTTGAAATCTTGAGTTACAGCATGAGGTATGGCACTTTAATAGCAAAAGCAATAGCAATAGCACCTTCATTCCTATACTGCTTTATAGTGCTAAGCAGTCTCTAAGCAGTTTACAATGTGTTAACTAATTGCTCCCAACAAGTTGGGTACTTGTTTTACTGACCTACAGAAGGATGGAAGGCTGAGTCAACCTTGGAGCCCTGCAGGATGAAACCCACAACATTGTGGCTGCAGTACTGGCAGCTTTAAGGGCCCACAGCAGGCCAATGCAGCCCTCCAGTTTCTAGCAGTTCCCCACCCTGAGCTGTAGAGGACAAGAACACTCTGCTTCCAGCACCATTTTCTGAATCCTGTTCTCAGACTCTTAGGATTCTATAACTGGATACTGTTCATCTCTCCCATTCCAATGGACATCACCAAGGTATAGACTAAGACCAGGCACAGATTCATCCCCCCACCCCCAATACTGGATACATCATCTTCCCTTGATTTGTGTTCCTTAGCCCAGATGCCTTGGATACCATTCTAGTAAAAAGGTTGGGTATAAAATAAATAAATAAATAAATAAATAAATTCATCTTATGAAATCTCTTTCAGTTTTGTAGAATCCCTCTGGGATCCAGCTTCTCCTTATAAACATTGTTGTTCATTTGTCGTTTCCCCCCGTTCTTTCTCTCTCTCACACACACTGACACTTGTTGTTGCTGTGTGCTTTAAGTTGTTTCCAACTTATAGAGACCCTAAGGCAAACCTATCATGGGGTTTTCTGTGGCTGAGAGTGTGTGACATAACAAGGTCACCCAGTGGGTTTTCATGGCCAAGTAGAAATTTGAACCCTGGTCTCCAGAGTCATAGGGCTTTATCAGATGCACTAAATAAGGTGTCATAATGACACCATGTAAAAGCAAAAAGGCAAACATATCAGACAATGTTGCCCTTTCCTGTTTATACACTGGCCAAAACCCATACATTTTTTATTGATGGCTGAAGCCATCAATTGATCCCCTGTGGCACTTTAATGTCAGCATTGCCGGTGTGTGAAATCTCACACCATTGTACTCACATGAATGCAGTGTGAATGGCTGGTCTGGCACGGACACCTCTGGGTGAGATCCTCACATCCAGGTAAGTGACACACTTTTTATGACCCTACCCAGATTACTTGTAAGTTTTTAAGTGTGTGTGTGTGTGTGTGTGTGTGTGCTTTTTTTTAACTTTTTGTGTATTGTTCTTGTTTTGTTTTTATAATTTCCTGCACAAGTGTCTTCTCGTGAGAATCCACAGGATTTTGAATGAGGAAGTGAACAGAGTTCCGTTCACTTCCTCTGTCATTGCTGGGAAGCCTTTGGACAGCAAGTGAGTTAGGTTCAGTATGGGGAGTTCTTTTGCTAGCATAAAAACAGAAAAGTTATACCAGCAAAAGAATGGGCTTTTGGGAGATGGTATGATTAAGTCCATGGCCCAACAGTCAATCTGTGAGTGTGTGTGTGTGTGTGCGCGTGCACACATAGGCACACACACAGTCTTAAGGTTTCAAGCAAGATAATCCTCACATTCTTGTTTTGCTTATCTTTTTATCAAATTATCTTTCTTTTGGAAGACCTAGTGACATGGATGTCTAAATGATTCCTCACAGACCAAGCACCACTGAGAAAACATCATAATATTTATTTGTATCATGAGACATCAAACAATAAAGAAATAAGTGATATACCACATCACTTTTGTAAACCCACCCTACCTCTTGAATGTTACTGCCTTTTTCATCCCAATTTCACTTTGTGAGATTCTTTGATAGCTTGAATACCATTAAAAGCCAGAGAACTGTCTCCAACCTTTTCTGTCTCCAACAGTACTTTTCTTTGAACTAAGGAAAGTGACATCTTATTAGCTGATCCCAGTTTAAAGAAAAGAATGAATGGCTATGAGAAGATGAGCATATGTGTTGCACTTGAGAACTACTAAAGATTGTTTACATATATTAAAGGAGAGGGATCAAAAGGAGACAGCATCACTGAAGGACAACAGAAGAAGGGACTTGACATAACAGATCATGAAAACATGTTTTTGTCAGAAATCACAAGGGAAATCTAAGGCAAGATACCAGAAATCAAAAGAATACATTTTTCATAAACACAGGAATAGCTTCTTTCAGACAAGGAGTGAAAAAAAGAACATGAGGCCGTTTTAGAGATGAAAACATGGTGTGTGTGTGTGTGTATGTGTGTGTTTAATCAAGCAAGGAACTCCAGGATTGCAACCCACAAAACTGGAATTAATATCTTTGTCCCAATACAATAACGATGAGTTGGGTGCAATTGCTAATCCAGTTGGAGTGTAGTTTAATACAAAAATCAAACAATTAAACTAGGCAAGGAAGTTTAAACATTCTATAGTACTGCATTTTATTATAATTTTACTGTTAGAAAGATGAAATCATGCTACACTAGAGTATAACATTATATTGTTTTATAGTAAATATGTGTAACAATTTCTATAGAATTTCTCCATATTACTCAGGCAGCTGCACTGTCTGATGATCCACTTCCCATTCCCTCTCTGGCTTTTCTTTGTAAATGAAGATTCAGGAAGGACTCATCCCATGCTTTCTGCAAGCACACTGATGACTAAGAAGGCCAATCCTAGATAAACAAGTCTGGTTGCAGAAAGCACAGCAGAAGGTCTCCTTGGGTGATGTTTCCGGGTTGTGATTCTTTCTGCGTTGTCGTTTCTCTTCAAAACTTGTTCGGCATGAGTTCTCAAATAAGGCTAATGTGTATTAATTCTGAGCACAAACAGGAATAGCTGTTGTGGTGAGAGTGCAGCTAAGGCCAGAACATAGAAAGGTTACATGTTAGGATTACAGCTATCATAAACCCCTAGACAGAAGGTCCAGTAATCATTCTGGATAGACATCCTGGGAGCTGTAGCCCCAAAGAATAACTTTTCTAGGTTCTGAGCTAAATTGAATGGCGACCAAGGCCTGAAATGCCCCTCATCACTACCAGCTTTGCCAGGGAAAGTGCACCTGTCTAACACTGGGGAAAATTCTAGGTACCTATACATAAACAAACCATTTTTAACAAAAACTCAGCCATCATATAGGTTATTACCAGGTTATTTCCAGTCCCATTTATCTCCAATTGGAGTGATCAAGGCTTTTTGAAAGTAATAGTTGTGGATCATAATGGACACCCAGTCTTGGCTTTTGGCCATCCACTGGAAACAAATGGGCACATGCTGTTTAATGAGTCAACAAAAGCACACATTCAGATTAGAAGCTACTGAAATTCTCACTAGTGGAGTGAAATTTTAATGCAATTGAATACAAACATTAGAATAGAGGCATATTAAATCATAATTGTATGTGTTTTTTCAAGCCATCAGTCTTTTGGGAGAGGGAAGAAACTTCTTAAATTGTCTCTGCCTGTACATTTTGATATGCAAAAGCAATTTGTCATATGTTCACATACCAGAATTTACTACTTAAGGAAAGTGTAAAGCCTCAACAGTTTAAATCTGCCTGAATTGCATACAATTTCTCCCAGAAATTCTATTATTCTATTATTAAATTAAATTTTATTTAATTTAATAAATAGTCTATGGCTATATATTGGGGGCAGGATGTAGAAAGGCCTGCTCACTAAATATGTTTAGAGTAGGGTTGTAATGTTGTTGTTGTTAATTTTGTTCTCTAAGCAGGAGAATTTCTTGATGCACAGCAATCTGCATTATATCTTCTCATCTAGTCAAGCCCTTTGATACCTCCCTGAATCTGTGATTGCCCTTGCTGGGATATCTTTCATAATCTATTTCAACAGGCAGAGGGATAAAAGATGGGGCATGTTGGCATCCTTCCATTCTAACTTTTTATTAATTATATTGAATATCACATGGACAATGATAAATTTTCTCTCCTCACCCCCACCCTCATCAATTTGTGGGAGGAAAGTCACCCTTCTTCTATATGCAGATGACACAGTACTTCATTCTTACACCAAAATTGGACTTAGAAGACTTCTGGATAATCTGGGTGTATATTGTGTTGTTCTCTTGCTTTTGTGTGCCCCCAAGTCATTTCTGACTTATGGTGATGCTAAGGTGAACCAATCTTGAGGTTTTCTTGGCACAATTTGTTCAAATGGAGTCTGAGAGAGTGAGATTTGTCCAAAGTCACCCAGTGGGTTTCCATGGCCAAGTGGGGATTCGAATCCAGGTCTACCAGTGTCCTTGTCCGACACTCAAACCACAACACCACACAATGTATATTGCACAGCCAACAAATCATGACAAAACCAAAGTTGTAATCTTCAGAGGAGGAACTAAGAAGCACAGCTGACATATTGGGCAAAATAAGATAGAAGAGGTGGCCTCGTATTGTTGTGTGGGTATACTATTTGCTGCTTCTGTCTCATGACAACCACATGTCAGGTCTACAAAACTCAAGGCTGAGCAGCTCACAAGCATTATTCTTAAGTTTTAGTACACTGCAGGAGGCAAGCAGGTGCCTGCAGTTTTGCATTTAATTAGGCAGAAACACATCTGAGACTTGAGGCTTTCAAGTTGCTGAAGACTTGGATGGCATCCAGAATAGAATTTGAAGAACCATCTTGGAAACTTGAATCATAGAATCATAGAATTGTAGAGTTGGAACAGACCACAAGGGCCATCCAGTCCAACCCCCTGCCATGCAGGAAGATACAACCCTGTATGGTATTTGCAGTTTGAAACAGGATCACAGCCCTGGCTCATAAAGATATGTCTGTTTATGTTTACTTTCTGGTTAAGAATGAAAGGAATGCCAGAAAAGTGCCCAGCAAAATGATGCTTTCTAAAACAATGGGCTCTTAGCTCCTCTAGAGAAAATTCCTGGTATCAAAATATCATGGGTCTTCTTCATAAATTTAGCTTTTCAGGCATTTATTTTTCCCAGAAAGATAGTTTACTAGTGAATAAACAAGTTATGTGTTAATGACATGTTCTTACAAGAAAATTTTGCCTCTTTCACTTCAGTTTAAATCTCCAATGTTATAATTTACTTAAACACCCCCCAAACCTATTTAAAACTGTAAAGCTTTCTTTAAGAAGGGAGCTAACAGTAACTAGGTTCCAGCTAATGCCCTCCACAGTCTTGGACAGCTGATTAGCTAAGCTTCTGTACCATTTATGCAACTATTGTGGTCTGGATGAAGTTGATGACCTCCTCACTGTTTGTTTAGTTGTGAGATCTTAATGGTATTAGGGAAAGCTCATCTAAGTTATTCTAAGGCATTCGCAAAAGTCTGAAGTCTTGCTGTTCCTTTTGGCTTTATTCTGTATATTTTAATTCTTATTGGTACGCTTATTTATTTATTTATTGGGTTTATATTCCATCTTTCTCCCAAGGTGGCATTCAAGGTGGTTTACAATTATTAAAAAAATATAATTAAAACATCATAAGTTACACAGTTAAAAACAAATTAAACTATTTGCTATTATTAAAATATAATTAAAAACACAACCTAAATTAAAACATAAAATAGATAAAAATAAAAGGTGAAAGATTTATATGATCTGAAGATAAACCAGATATCACACCAATTAAAATATTTTATTTATTTATTTATATTTATAAGGAACCCTGGTGGCGTAGTGGTTAAATGCCAGTACTGCAAGTCACCACGTTGCAAGTTCGATTCCAGCGGGCTCCAAGGTTCACTCAGCCTTCCATCCTTTCGTAGGTCAGTAAAATGAGTACCCAGCTTGTGGGGGCAATTAGCTAACACACATTGGATACTGCTTAATGTGGTGTAGATGTGTAAATAGCTATTGCTTAAAACAATTTGTAAGTCGCTCTGATAGCCTTGTGGCTGAAGAGCGGGGTATAAATAAATAAATAAATAAATATTTGTGTAGAAATGAAGTTATAAATTCTATGTTGTATTTTATTGTTGTTATTTCTTATTTGTATAACCTCTTTGATCTTAAATTGTGACGAACTATGGCTATTGTTGGATATCCAACAACAATTTCTTTGAAAATGCCCTGATAGAGAAACAAAAGCAGGGCCTCACATTTGAAACAAGGTTCAGAAATGGAAGAGGACATTGGATAAATCAGAGCTTGGGAACATTACTCTTTGGACTGCAACCCCCAGCATCCTTCCTTTTGGCTGGGAGGAGTCTTGAAGTTGTGGTACAAAAACTCTTTGAAGCTCTGGGATAATTCAAGGTGGGTGCCATTCAAAGACTGTACCTTAGACCTTATAGAACTTGGGAAGGCTGAGAAATACATTTTAGTAAATAAAATAAGGCACAAAATGGATTTTTTAGAACTAGTAAATTCAAATTACAAGTACAGCACCAAGTAGCAAAGGGAATGAAAAGAAGACAGAGTTCTTATATTAGAGAACAGCTACCCTCTCCCCTATAAAACAAAAGACCACATCAACCAAAGGTATAGCATTGAATGTGGCTGATTTAAACATTTTGTACTTGGTGGAATTTGCCAACTCATCATGAAAATCAATATGAAATACAAACTGAGGATCATTCAGGTTCATTTACCACTGAAGGGCCATTGAAAGAGGAAGCAAAAGAACAATCTAAAAGCCAAGATAGCTGCTAAATGATAAATAACCTGCTCTACCATCAACATGGGGAAAATATAACAACTTGGCCGGCATGAAGAAACAAGGCAAAGGAAAAAAATGGGGCGGGGGAGATGATTGCCACCAACTGTTGAGGGTGAGAAAGTAAGATTTGTAACCCAACAGACTCTCACATATGGGACAAAAAAGAAATACGAAAAATTAGGAGTCACAGGCCTAAGTCCTGTTGGAATACTATGCAGACATAAAAATAGTCTTGCAAGTGGTTGTACTTTCTCAGTAGTTGTTTAAGTGGGATTCCTAGTGCCACTAATTGTTCTTCAAGCACCCACAAAGCCCTGTCTATCATGTTTGACTTGATTGGTGGGAAGCTGAAAGACTGTTGCAAAATAGGTGCATTTAAGATAATGCTATTGGTTATGCTATTGGTTGTTCAAGAGTAGGAGCCAACACACCAACACTGGCTTATGTTTAGACCTTGCTAAAAATGCATAGTAATTTGACTACTGTCTAAGAAAGGTGAACTGGGGTGTTACATGATACACTAGAGATGCAAGACATCTACTTTAGGATAGATTAAAGATTAGGGATGTAAATCTTCAGTTATAACCTCTCTTCATGCAAGAACAGGTAATTTTGTGATTTTTCTGCCAGCTCCACAAGAATGTTGGAAATGCAACAATACTCGGCACTTAAATTAATGATGTCTTAGAGAACAAAAGTGATATGATTAAAAAGTGACTCACAAAGTCTCTAATCTGTTATCCACCTATCCTAACCTCTCTGAGCTATGAACTGATACACTTAGAGGTATTTCTACCTGGTCTCTTCTCAACCTTTTATTCTCTCACTTTTACCACAAGTGAATTTAACTTGGTTCAGTATCAGCTCAGCACACTTTGGGCTTATTTACATAAGCCAGGCTATACCGGCTCCCCACTGGCATATCCTGGCTGCAGAGCTGGCCCGTGCTTCCCTATTACTGTCACCAGTCAAGTCTAAACAGGAACACTGGCCTGTCGTTGTAGCCTCTGACATTGCTCCCACTATCTAAGTCAAGAAGGGGTCTGGGACATGTGACTGAAATCCCCCTGCATTTGCATGTGACCAGCCTTGCCCACATGCTGAGGGACCACTGCCTGCCTTCTGGGAGAGCCAGGGAAATGACAGTGGCAGTGAGGGCTAGCATGCCAGATGGGCTCCTGTGGACACATGGGGTCTGATCCAGGTTCTGGCAAGCAGAAATGGATTAAACTGGGTATTATTACATAACTTTATTGGGCCCTACCTTAGCTTGACCCTATCTCATCCCTGTATCTGTCCTGGGGGTCATAAGGACTGACTGGGGACAGTCATATGGACTACAGGCCTCTGGAATGGAGCAAGCTGGGGTATTTAACCCATGTAGATAAGGCCTTAGAGAGCATTCCTATCTTTAACAGAGATCTTACAATAAAACCTTAATGTTGTTTCTTCTGCCATTGCTGTCTTTGCTCCTTGATCACAGTTGGTAGCTGTCATACCTGTATACTGTCCATCAAAGAATAAGAGAGTTTCCGCACAATTTTTGACACTATTTGCACTTCAAAACTTCTTTCAAGAACAATAAAAGGGGATTTTTCTGTTGGGAGAGAAAATGTGTTGTCTGCACAAAAAAGATGACACTATGCAGTATGTTTTGTGGGATGTGGCTCAAAAAACAGTTTCTCTCCAGAAAAAAATGTGGGTATTTTGTGTTAAAAAAATTCATTTCTGGGCAGAAGGCAATACACCTGTGAACAAAACAAGTCATTTTGTGCAAAATATACTGTGTCCCATGGGGAAAATGGCTTTTGTGCAGAATTTTTTTTTTCTGTCGCTATACACATTCACTGTGAAGAAAAATATGTGCATGTACGGGCAAATGAGTTTTCCTGAAAGACGTCTTGAATTGCAAATAATCTCTTGGCTGTTCTTTTCCTTGCCAAGTACTACTCTTTACATTCCTGTGATATGCACTACACAAAGCAAATGTGAGATAGTATTTCTTATCATCCTGATCCTCTTCAGTAGCTTGAGTCTTTTGGTATTATACTTTAAAAAAGAAAAACCTAAAGTGTTCCTAGAGAATTCTGCCTTTCAAATATAAACTCTTGAGAAAATTTCTGGCAGAAGGGTCAGAATCAAGGAAAGGGGTTAATTTAGATAAAGATCCTTTACTTCCTTGGAACACTCATTAAGTTAAAATCCTATTATTTTGTTCTAATCAAATCTACATACACCTTAATGGCAATTATGTGTAATTTTAAAAACCAGCACTTGATCTCTTCACATTTACAATTTTCACAGAAGTGTTACAACATGCAGTGTGTGTGTGTGTGTGTGTGTGTGTATGTATGTGTTTATGTAATCTTCTTTCCCACTGGCTTCTCTTTTTTCCCACTTCAAAATACAGCCACTGAGTGTTCCTACCACTTATATTTTAAAGATGCCATGGGTACACTTCACAAAGTTCAAAATATTTTACAAAATTTGGAAAGCTATTCAGTGTGGAAATTGGTTATTATCTCCATTATTACGATTTCCCATTAAAATCAGGAATGTTACAAATGTAATCCCTGCTGGCATATTCTGCCCATGGATCAGGCCCATTCCTCCCCTGTTACTGGCATGAAGCAGGATGGAGTTTAGATGGACATGCTGGCCCATCACTGCAGCCACTGCCACCACCCCCTGTGTCCCAGGAAACTGACCCACAGCATGTGAGCAAGGCCCCCTGCATATGACCAGCCTGGTAACATTATTTGGGCCTGCTTCCTGGCTTTGGAAGAGCGACAGTGGATGGCAGCTACAGCGACAGACTGGTGTGCTGGTGTGGGCTCCTGCACTCACAAGGGATCCAATCAATTTCCTGCTGACTGAAGCATTTTTCCCAGGTTTTGTTGTTGTTGTTTTGTTTTGTTTTGTTTTGAAAGTGATGTAATGGGTTTTACCCCATCTTGGCTGCATCTTTACCCCAGGGGTTGTGTGGAATGTCCAGGTGCAAAACAGGACACTGCCCTCTGTCTTCTGGACTGCAGGGTGCCAAGATGGGATAAATCCTATTTTCTTCAATAGCCTTGTGTGATTGATTGAAACCTGAGTGTTGGTATGAATGCTTCCGAGATTATTTTTCAATAAAAAAAACATTTTATTTTATTTCCTGGTGGTGAGTTTCATCTGTTAGTACTGGCATACATAGGTCAAAAGGTCCTGCAGTTACCTGGCCTCTCTCTGCCATACTGAGCTAATTAAAATTCCTCATAGTAATAGCGGGACATGAGTGGGTTCTTCCTGGACCCATAACACCTTGTGACGTATGCATGAACTCATCACTGGGCCTTAAATGGGCCTTAGAGACCTGGATTCTCACTGCCAAGCAACTTAACTTTGGCTGTAGTCTGAAAGCTGCATGAAAACACCCATCAAGGACCCAAAGCCATGGTGCACATGCTCCAGAGAATACTTATTAGAAAGAAGTTGCATCGGCCCGGAATCAAAACCAGGCCTCCTGTGTGGCAGGCAAGAATTCTACCACTGAACCACCAGTGGAGAGGGTCGTGTCCCCAGCCACCGTGGTTCTGCCTGCACTGCCATTGAGTCCCATCCAGTCGTACACAATTATAGTACAATTATTCCACTTTAACTGCTTTGGCTACATCCTATGGAATCCTGGAGTTTGTAGTTTGATGAGGCACTGGAGTGCTCTAGCTGAGAATTCTAAATGCCCCTCTCTAAACTGCCAATCCTAGGATTCCATAGGATGGAGCCATGACCACTAAAGTGGAATAATAGTGCTATAACTGTGTAGTGTGAGTGGGCCCCAGATTGTTCCAAATTGCTTTTATGTAGATGCATATTTTATAAACTGATTTTTATTATTGTGGCTTGTTTTAAATGCTTTCATGGAGGTTTTCTTAATTAACTTAAATTGTATTGATGTTATTGTGTTAACCTTGTGAAAAATGTTGAGAATGCTCCCTCAGAACAGACAGGGAGGGAGGGAGGGAGGGAGGGAGGGAGGGAAGGAAGGAAGGAAGGAAGGAAGGAAGGAAGAAGATTTTCCTGAAATAAAACAAATAAAAACAAAAACATCAGTTACCTGGAGATGCACAATCCATCTGGTTCTTTCTTCCATTGTGCCCATGGTTCTTATGCTTCCCAGGATGTCAGCAGGCACAATTACTTTACAAGTCAGAATACTCTTCTTTCCAGGTCACTGGCCGTAGAAGCAAGTACACCATCTTTCATCTGGGTGTCTTGTTTACCCTGCTGAGTCAGCATCGTAGTAATGAAATTCAAATGAATTGATCATTTCAATAACTGACTTTAAATATTCATGTTGCAGTAAAGATAAAAACTCTGAGACACCAAGAAATGCATAGTTAAGATAAAATAACAAAAGCAGCAATCATGCCATATGTTTTTGATGCTTCCTTGCAATGAGTTAAAGTAAAATACTAATACTAATACTAATATTAATACTACTAAATAATAATTGATGTTGTGCCCTGTTGTACCTGTGAGTACAAAGGGTGCATGGTAGTTTCTACCTTATTATAATTTTATTTCATGAATGAAATCATAAAGTGCAGCCTCAGAGTTAAGTTGATGTAGTCGTTTTCATTTCAAATTCCTTGTTTCAGTTGAATCTAATTTGGCTTTTAACTAGGCAAGAAGATATCAAGCAAAAGTACTATTTTCATTTTTTTAAAAAAAAAAAATCTGCATGGAGACAAACAGGACTAGTCTGAAGTGAGTGAAATCAGCACAACTTGCAAAGCTAAGAATGCATTGTTATTGTTGTATGCCTTCAGGTCATTTCCAATGGTTGAGCATAATGTGTCCATAATGTAGTTGACCATAATGTGACCCCACATTGGGTGTTCTTAGCAAGATTTGTTCATGGGGGGTTTAACCATTGCTTTTTTCTAAGGCTGAGAATATGTAACTTGCCCAAAGTTACCCGGTATGCTTCCATAGTTGAGCAGGGATTTGAACTCTGGTCTCATAGAGTCCTAGGTCTTCTCTGCATTGGCCAAAATACTCTATTAACTGGTCAGAGTATTATGGTCCTGGAGCTGCCCGGATTCCCCCCCCCCATTACCTTGCCTTCCATGGCAGAAATGGGCAGCTGTCCTCATGGGTGGTCTGCACAGTATTGGTGGGAGCCTCTGCTGCTGATGTTGTGTGTTGCTTTCTCTGAGTCCAGAAATCAGGCATCCAGCCTTGATCACATTCTGGAGCTTGTTGTGATCTTAGAGAGCATGATGTGTGATACCAGCAGCAGGGGTGGTCACCAATACCACACAGCACACACATGCAGACAGTTGCCCATTCCCACCATGCAACACTGTTTTGCCCCACAAGATCTGGGTTTCCCCAGGGATTTTTAAAAACCATTTATGGGGGGTGGCAACAGTTTCTAGTCAGAACTACCTGGGTGTCATCCAGATAGTTCAGACTAGAATCTGGGCCAAAACCCTGCATGATCTGAACAGCTGGGTGCAGGAAAGGGGGAAGATTTTCATTCAGACCAGGCAAACAAGACCCTAGTCCAACCCTCCAACCAGTACACCTCTCAAGAATAAATTACTGGTACTTTAACTTTATGAACTATCTCATACATCATACAGTTATCTTGTGAATGTTACAGTTGTCACTGAATATTACCTAGAGCAAATTGAGATGCTGATAAGGATTCCAGCAGGAAAAAAGTAAACTTCTAGGAATCCCTCAGATGTTACTTCATGTAGAAACCTTTACATTCACTTCAAAATGTTGCTCTGTCACTGTTTCTAGCCTTCACAAGACAGCTGCAATTGTTATAAACTATGCATTTTCTTTTTATGATGCTAGCAGTATTTCCACATTCACATTGCAAGGGGAGCTTGCAGTTTAAATTCAGGCAAATTATCTGAGGAGTCTTCAGCGAAATTTAAAGAGCTTTAATGATATAAGGGAAATTTCTCATTGAAAATGAATTGTACAGCTCTGTTGAAAGTTGCAGAAAGCCACCAAGAAGCTGAAGCTTCTTATGGACCACAGAAGATACTACTAATTTCTGGATGTGCTCATGCATATGCAAAGCTGTTGTATAAGTGGACTTTCTTGGAAGTCAGTAGTTAGAAATAACTAGTTACAAATTGCTTTTAATTAATTTCTTTCCCCACAATTCTGTTTAACTGTTTAATTCTGTTTTAACTTCTGTATTTTGATGATTTTAACAATGTCTTTTTATTTTGTGCTACTTTGAGTCCCAAATTGGGGGGGGGGGAGCAGGCTGAAAATAAATATGATGATGGTGATGATGATGATGATGATACCGGTAATAATTATAATAATAATATAACCACATTATATTGGAATTGCAACTGACTAAGGTATAATGTCCCTTCCTTTTTGGTGTAACTATAAACTTTAGTTACCTTTATAGATACAATAGCATGATCTCACTAAGTGGTGGAGGAAGAATACCATATGGTTCAAGTGCTGGCTCATGCTCTGCTTTGTGCTATTTTCTCATGTTTTGGGTACTCTAACCTTCCTTGGGCTTCTGATGGAAATGATAGTATTTGAACTGGCTCTGGAGGCTAGAAATTTGCTAGAAATCAATAGATAATGTGTGTGTGTGTGTGTGTGTGTGTGTGTGTGTGTAGAAGTCAATTAGAGATCCTGTCTTAAGGAGCAAAAACACCAATGGCTTTAGAGAAAGAAACTAACATTTTATTGTAGGAATTCCATTCTAAAATAGGAAAGTTACTCAGGGTGCTGTCCTCAGCTACCTACATCTCTAGGGAGAACTGAGAGAGCTATGGAGTAAAAAAAAAGAGGTGGAAACATCCTTAAGAGTATCAGTTTACATCACAGAGAGAGCAGGATAGATGGGCAGGGAGGACTGTGGGCCACTCAACCTATCTAACCCTAATGCTACTGCCCACTGATGCATTCTTGGCTCTTCAGTGTCAAGCATTGTTGCACCTCTAAAAGAAATATATCCTGCAATTTTAATGGGACACGTTATACAGTCAGCCCTCTGTATCCACAGATACTGCATCCATGGGTTCTACCATCTGCAGCTTGAAAATATTAAAAAAAATAAAAATAAAAAAAATGTAAACGGCAAACCTCGATTTTGCTGTTTTGTATAAGGGACACCACCTTACTACACCATTGTATATAATGGAACTTGAGCATCCACGGATTTTGGTATTCACAGGGGATCTTGGAACCAAATCCCAGTGGATACCAAGGGCCCACTGTATTTAGGGCTTGCTCCATCCTAGTTCCCTGACATGCTGGTGTGCAAGCGCCATCTCTCAGTCCTAGGTATCCTAGTTATTCTTATAGAGAACTGGAGATTGGGCCTTTTATCCATTATGACACACTATCTTGATCTCTTCAGTAAGGAACTGACTATAGACCTAATTAAAATGTAAATAAAAAATTCATGGATGCTACTTTGTATAATATTGAACATGCCTTACTGTGAAGCCGACTTGTGCTTTTGCTTTAGCATAAGATCTTTTTTCTTTATGCAGACTTCCTGAACTTTGAATCCCACTCTGTGAACAGCTGTTGCTATTTACTTCCCAACTTACATTTTAAAATGTTGAGAAAAAGCATGTCACAAATTTAGTGTAAAATTAAATTCCAAATTCTTAACATTTGAAACTATTTAATATGTATTGATATTATTTTAATGTAGAGTTTCCAGCAGCATTTGATACTGTTTCATTAAAGTTCACAGTGTAATTTCAGCTTAGAAATAACTAATGTCTACTTTGTTTGTTTTAACCTTCACACACTGTTGCCAAGCTGACTCCAGGAAAACAGACCTTGATATTTTATTTTTTAAAAAACTGTTCATCTTCTCTATTTGCATTCATAAATTTCCTATATGAGTCACCACAAATTGCTCTGGCAAGCTGCAGCCTTGAATTCACACTCAGGAAAAATAAAATAAGTAATTTTCTTTCAAGCAGCAATGATGTTGTCAAAGGAGAGCCCTTCATAGAAGAATAAAATACCCCCCTCCTTCCATCAGCAGTTACATTGTCAGTAAAGGAACCTTCAGTCAACTAGCTTTGTTCAATTAATGGACAGAAAGATTGTTAAAAACATGGGGATCTTCATATATTCCATTCTATCCTGGCCAGGCTGCATCATAGAACCTCACAGTTTAAGAACATTGACAAAGTGCATCATGTTGGAGGAGGAAGAGAAGGACTGGATTCATGATGGATCAAGAAAACAATCTATATAGATAAAACTCTTGGGTATATTGCCTTTCTCAGTGTGCTGTTTGGCTGCTCAGGAAACACCCAACCAATCACCACCCACATGCAAATTCCCTCTCCATGTCACAATCCATTCCTGCCACTCAATCTGCATCTACACTCCCAGCCTCACAAGGGCCCCTCCCTCCTTTCACTCCCTCAGCCACTCACCAGTCACGGGCTGTGATTGGACCCAGATAGTCAACTGGCAATGGTGGCTCTGCAACAGAGCAAGTCACCCTCAGCAATTCCATGGAAAGTGTGGAACACTGAGAAGGGGGAGAAGGAATTTAAAAATCCATCAGCCTACCTTACAGGGTTGTCATGAGATCTACCAAGCATTTTGGGGGGAGTTTTTCCTTGAACGGTGTATGTTACGCCAGATACAGCTAGTGTGTATGAAAAACAATTGGAAGAAATTGGACACATGTGTTTTCCTTTGCTCAAGAGGGCAGGATAATGGCCAATAGGTGGAAATTGCAGATACACAGATGTTGGCTCTCTATTAGGACAACTTTTTTAATGATAATGGCTATTCAATAGGAGAACAAACTACCTGGGAAAGTAGGGGGGGTCTCCTTTCTGGGGTGTATTTAAGCAGAGGCTGGAGTGCCATTAGGGATGCTGCGGCTGCCAAATCCAATGTTGTAATTCCTGCATTGAATGAAGGGCTTGATTATATGAGGTCTGTAGTCTCTTTCATTTCTACCATCCAATGATTCTACATGTTTTCTGGGGCACACTGATACAAAAATTTTACATGACATGGTAAATCCATACTTTCAAACTTCTTTTGTTTTTGTTTTTGCTTTACATTATATTTTCTGTTTACTTTTTCAGAATGCAAGGGACTTGATCAAAAGAGGTGTACTGGGAAAGTTGTGTTTAATCCTTTCTCCCATACTGTTTTTATAAAAATCTAAATTATATACCCCCAAGCTTCTGTGGGGGTGCAAGGTAAATTACAAGCACAGCTACTTTTATTTTTCTCCTGCAAGAATAGCAACAGCTTCAGTTTATAGTGGGAAAATAGTGATAGAGAAAACTTAAACATCTGTTGCTTCAATCAAAGTTATCACTCTCTACGTCTCTTTGACTTTTTAAATCCTGTTCAGCAGTTACAAGATCATAAGATGGATGCACAATCTCATAAATGCTGGGGGTTCATATTAATGGATGTTAACAACTGAATGTGACCCCCAAAGAATAACCTTTGCAGCCTGGTAGCACCCCAACTGATGTGCTGCAGATCATAGAATCATAGAATCATAGAATCATAGAATTGCAGAGTTGGAAGAGACCACGAGGGCCATCCAGTCCAACCCCCTGCCATGCAGGAAATCACGCTCAAAGCATCCCCGACAGATGGCCATCCAGCCTCTGTTTAAAGACCTCCAAGGAAGGAGACCCCACCACACTCCGAGGGAGTGCGTTCCACTGCCGAACAGCTCTTACTGTCAAAAAGTTCCTCCTAATGTTGAGGTGGAATCTCTGTTCCTGGAGCTTGCACCCATTGCTCCGTGTTCCAGTCTCTGGAGCAGCAGAAAACAAGCCTGCTCCATCCTCAGCGTTACATCCCTTCAAATACTTAAACAGGGCTATCATATCGCCTCTTAACCGTCTTTTTTCCAGGCTAAACATACCCAGCTCCCTAAGTCTCTCCTCATAAGGCATCGTTTCCAGACCTTTCACCATTTTAGTTGCCCTTCTCTGGACACACTCCAATTTGTCAATATCCTTTTTTAATGGATATCTGCTGTGCTCTCCTGGTCAGATGGTGACTTGAGATAACCAGTTGTGGCAGGATCCTGAGGGGTCTCTTCAGATGCCTGTTCTCAATGTACTGCATATGTCATTTCCAAGTGCCCCCATCTGCAGCATCTCAGAAACACTTTCGTTGGGTTTTCTAGGTAGGGAAGTCTAAAGCCAATGCTACTATTACTTTATATATATGGTCTCATTAAGATACAAGAAGTATAACATGCTTAGTAACCCCTAGATACTGAACTCAGCCCTGCATGGTAAACCAAGGGTTACATATCCATGTTTAGAAATCAGAGACATAGCCGTTAGTCTGTTAGTCTGGAATATGTTAGTCTGGAATATGAGTAAGCAAGGAGATCTTGCAGCATCTTTGAGACTGAGAGACAAAAATTGTAGTATAAGCCTTCGCAGACTTAGTCTGCTTCCTCAGAAGTCTACTTCTCATCTGAGGAAGTAGACTAAATCTATGAAAGCTTATGCTACAATTTTCTCTCTCTCAGGACTTTATCAGACATTCTCTTTAAAACGTTCTTTTGCCAGCATAAAAAAAATCAAATTTTATGCCAGCAAAAGTATGTTCCCCCCTCCCTCACTTATCTCCTCTCCCAGCAAAGGCAGCTTTGGCAATAAAGAGGGAGAATTCCATTCACATCCTCTTTTTAAATCCCACACAATTTCATTGCATGAGAAATTCAAAAATAAAAAAGAAACAAACATCTAAAACTCACACCAAACACATACACCTGCACACCCAAAAAACCACCCTCCAAATAACCTGAAGTTTGTCACTTACCTGGATGTTGCAATCTCACCTAGAAGTGTTCTGGCCCATCCGGCCATTGTCGGGATAAGTACGAGAGTTAAATGGCCCAATATTTTACACGCTGGCAATGCCAGCAAAAAATTAGCAGGGGGATCTATTAATGGCTTAAGCCATCAATTAAAAGGTACAGGATTTTGATTATACATAAATGTGAAAGGGCAATGTTGTCTGACCTGTGCGCCCTTTCACATTAATGTGGTGTCATCCGTGCTACAAGATTCCCTTACTTACTGATATCTATGTTTAGAACAAGTAGGTGGGCCCTTTTGCCATGCCCCCCCATGAAGTCAACAGGCCTGATAGGTTGTGGTCATTTCTAATTCCGTGATCATTGACTGTGTGCAGCAGGATCTGAAAATCCCTACATACCCACCTATCAAGGAGTTCAAGAGAGATTGATGTGTGTCTAGTCTTCCACACATGTTGGTATTTCAGGTACAAATCTGCATCATGATGTGATTTTCCGTACAAACTGCAATGCTCATTTAAGCTCTGTTCAACCTGGATTCAGCTTTTGATGCAAATGAAGATGTACAAGGACATTCAGGACTCTAGCTGTTGCATTTGCCTCAAGTCTAAATCTGGCTGGGGATGTCATTGCTAAAGCACTTGACTGAAGGATCTAAAAACTCATAAAGCCAATTTAAAAATGAATTTACAAGTTGTGCTTTAAAGAAAATGGGAAATACTGCTTTACCTGCATTCTTGCACCCATTTATCTTGGAGAAAACCCCTCTGGACACATTGGAAATCTGAAAAGAGTTTGTGTATGACTTCACTATTAAGGGCCATTTTTACATCTCAAATTTTATCTCAAATGCTTCAGAGTTTAGTGAGAATAAAACCAACCAACATCTGAGATTCATTTGTTCTTCTTCACGGCAGAACAGCTCAACAATATTTTGAAAACTCTTTCCATGGTGATATTTATGTTTATTTTTATAGAACTCTCCTGGCACTGCTTGCTAAGGTAGTTCTCAAAAATGAAAATGCTACTTTGCTTTGTAATTAACTGTGCTTAATGCAGCACAGTCCATGAATCCATCAAGTGACCAGAACAGAAAAAATTACACATTATTAATTTGCAATAGAGCAACTGCAGCAACATAAAGAACACATATCAGTTTTTAAAAGAATATATATATTTAAAAAAAATATGTGTGTGTGTGTGTGTGTATAAATATCAATGTCTTAATTTCTTTTTAATCCATTGTTGAATTAATCCAGTGTTGAATTAATTCAGTGTTTAATGCAACAAAGCAAAGAACTTATCCAAAATGCACTAAAAAAACAAGTAGTTTAAGACAATCAATTCAGAAATAAACACTCCTTTAAAAATTGTATATCACAATTTAACTTTAACAGGTATGTTCTGCAGTTATACTTTACTAGGGAATAAAAGATAAGGCCACTTGAAATCAATTTTTGTCTGTCCCTGACACATTATTACATACTGGCCAAGTATGTACTTGGCCAGTATGTAATACTTACATACTTGGCCAGTATGTAATACAGTATCTAATACTTGTTGCACCTCTTTCAGCCTCTTGCCACGCAAGCAGCCTCCGGAGCAGTAACGAGGCTGCTGCACAGCAGGGGGTCCATTTTGGACGACACCATTTCTCTCTTGCCATCGTCCGTGACTGTTGCAGCTAGCATTGGAGGCAGCCGCGCTGTTTTTCACTCACAGAAGTTGTCCGTGAGTAAAAAACAGCACGGCCGCCTCCAATGCTAGCCGCAACAGTCACGGACGATGCCGAGAGAGAAACGGCGTCGTCCAAAATGGACCCCTTGCCACGCAGGAGCCTCGTTACTGCTCCAAGGAAGGAGACCCCACCATGCTCCGAGGGAGTGTGTTCCACTGCCGAACAGCTCTTACTGTCAAAAAGTTCCTCCTCATGTTGAGGTGGAATCTCTGTTCCTGGAGCTTGCATCCATTGCTCCGTGTTCCAGACTCTGGAGCAGCAGAAAACAAGCCTGCTCCATCCTCAGTGTGACATCTCCTCAAATACTTAAACAGGGCTATCATATCGCCTCTTAACTGTCTTTTTTCCAGGCTAAACATACCCAGCTCCCTAAGTCTCTCCTCATAAGGCATCGTTTCCAGACCTTTCACCATTTTAGTTGCCCTTCTCTGGACACGCTCCAATTTGTCAATATCCTTTTTGAATTGTGGTGCCCAGAACTGGACACAGTATTCTAAGTGAGGTCTGACCAAGGCAGAATAGAGTGGCACTATTACTTCCCTTGATCTAGACACTATACTTCTATTGATACAGCCCAAAATCGCATTGGCCTTTTTAGCTGCCGCATCACACTGTTGGCTCATGTTCAACTTGTGGTCTACTAGGACTCCTAGATCCCTTTCGCACGTAGTCTCATTCAGCCAGGTCTATCCCATCTTATATTTATGCATTTCATTTTTCCGCCCTAAATACAGTACTTTACATTTCTCCGTATTGAATTTCATTTTGTTAGCTTTGGCCCAGCTCTCCAGTCTATCCAGGTCATTCTGAATTTTGATCCTGTCCTCTAGGGTATTAATTACTCCTCCTAATTTGGTGTCATCTGCAAATTTAATAAGTATGCCCCTAATTCCCTCATCCAAGTATATGATTTGATTTACTGTATATCCCACTTCCCGCACAAAAATATGGAGCCCAAAGTACCTAGCACTGTAGGTCAAAACAGAATAGCTAAAAAATATGTAGTAAAAAAACTTTAGCAACAACCCAATTAAAACATTAATTTTAAAACGTTAAGACACATTAAAAACATATTACATATTTTTTTAAAAGAAAGCACATATGTTGCACATTGTTTTACCCCAACCAGTTAAAGGCTGAAGTCTCTTCAGGTTCCTCTGAAGATATTTTTGCCTGGCAGTGAAAGGAGTGTGGGAGGCAGCTGAGCCTTCCTTAGAAGGGACTTCCATAGCCTGGAAGCAGCCATCAAAAAGGGTCTATACCATGTCCTTACTGACATGTCTGTGAGGGTGGTGGGATGGAAAAAAAGCCCTCCCATAAAGATCATAAGGCTCAGACAGGCTTATTAGAGATGAGCTTTCTTTCTCTCTCTCTCTCTCTCTCTCTCGCGTGTGTGTGAGCGCGCGCACACACACACAGAAGCTGAGGACTCAAATTCAGCAAAGTTGAATAAGGTACATGTTGCCCCCCCCCCGCAATCTGCAGAACCAATATCTGCAGCTTCTGCT
This sequence comes from Gambelia wislizenii, assembly GCA_030847615.1. Classification (NCBI taxonomy): domain Eukaryota; kingdom Metazoa; phylum Chordata; class Lepidosauria; order Squamata; family Crotaphytidae; genus Gambelia; species Gambelia wislizenii. The sequence continues at coordinate 308,496,644 of JAUMIR010000004.1, read as the reverse complement.
ATCTGTGACTGAAAAAATAGGGACACATATCATAGAGTCATGCTGGAAAATGCCTAGAGAGATGTCCTCCCTAGGAATCACTCAATCCTCCAATGCAACTCTATGGTATGGTTGTACCAGAAGTCCTTTATTTTAATAGGGCTCTCTATTATCCATGGTTTCATTTATAAATGGTAAGTCCAGGAATGTATCCCCTTTGCATACAGGGTGGTGGTGGTGGCAACCTGTACTCAAGGCCATAAGTATAAGGTTCTCACAAATTCGAGTTGGTAAAGTTTTTCACATTCCATCCTGAATATGAAGAAAGTCACAAATAGTGGTAAATATTTTTTTTTCTAAATCACCTTTAAAAATTCAGTTATCTATACCCATGAACTCACCAGGTGGCCATAGGCAAACCATCACCTTCAGTTCTGTGTCCATAATGCAACAGTAATAGTAGTGACCTTTCTTACAGGGTTGTTGAAAGCATTGTTGAGATTGCTAGTCCTATTCAGGCATTCAGAATCCCATTAAATTAAAAACATGGAGAGGAGGACTGTGATGGAGAGTGGGTATATGCAGCAGCTAGCAATTATGATTAAACAGCAAAGACAACAATGGCCAAAGAAACAAACTGATGGTTTATTATAAGAACATTAAAGGAAGGTCAGCTCTCTAAGGATGCTAAGCTAATACTGAACGAAGCTAGTTTCATTTTTAGTGGAAGTAAGAGAATAAAAAGTCAAGAAAAGACCAGGTAGAAAGATCCCTAAGAGTACAGTTGTCCCTTCACATTCACGGGGGTTAGGTTCCACAGACCCCCGGGAATGTGAAAATTCCGTGAATAACGACTGCCCTCCCCCTCCCCTGCCAAAGCAACCACGGGACCTCCAGAAGCCCCATAGTTGCTCCCTCAGCCCCGTGGTCGCCTCCCCAGCCCTCCCCCTCCCTCCCAAGGCCACCACGGGGCCTCCAGAGGCCCCCTCGCTGCCTCTCCCACCCACCCCGCCCAGTCTCCTAAGGTGGCGAGGGGGCCTCAGAAGGCCTCCTCCCCACCTCTCCCACCCCTCCGGCCTGCTTCTCTCCCCCCCAGAAGCGGCCACAGGGCTTCTAAAGTCCAGTCACTGCTTTTGGGAGGGTGGGGGGAGGCCCTTCCAAAACTGCAAATATTCAAAACTGCAAATGCTAAATTCGTGAATGTGGAGGGGCAACTGTAACAGTTTACATCTCGGAGAGGTTAGAATAGGTGGGAAACAGACTGGAGGCTTTGGTTCACTGATAGTTATTTAACCTTAACACTGCTGCTCTCTCTAAGACATTATAATTCTTGTATTGAGTGTTGTACCATTTCCTACAGACTGCACTAACCCTGCCTACTACGTCAATGCTTTTCATTAGTGTGAGTGACACTCTTAGAAGGAAACTACTCTGTAAGTGATCTAGAACCCTGATTGCTCAGAATTCCAGATCACCTGGAGAGACTCCACACAAAGGACAATCTTCTTTTTCAGACTGCCACTCTCTACAGGAAGAGAAAGGTGGCAGAGGAGGGCATGGGTAGCATCTTCTTCAACCTAATGTGTTTAGTTTAGCTCCATTCTGAGTGCCTGAAAAGGACGGTTAACTCTCAAATACTGTTAGATCTGACAGTCAAATACTAAGCTTTATTACTTAGACACTGGCAATGTTGATGAGCTTGTTTTGCAAAAAATGGACATTCTGTTATCCAATTCCTAATAAATGGGGCCACTGAGCTCACCTAGATTTGGTGCATCAGGCAGTAAAATACTCATTTCTTTATGATATAGAAAACCCTGTTCTTTTGTTGGGCTCATTTTGTGTACACTACAGTGAATAATATGAACGGTGTGACTATGTATGATACTCCAGCATTAAGTTTAATCTTGAAAGCTTGTATTGGGAGTGAGGAACAGGTGGTCAACAGCATGAACACTGTTCAATGAAGATTATACCAATTTGTACCAACGATTTCATAATAAAGTCGACCCATTTACAAGTATAAAGATTTCTGGGAAACAAGAAATTAATTGCCTTGGATTTACTGCTATTTTAAAACTGCTAGTTGAAACTTTTTCTGTGCATCTTAGGTCAAATGTTGTTTGCATGCAAGTTTTATTTTATTTTACTTATCCTGAAATGATAGGACTTTGTTTAGTGAGAATTTATATCCAGAAAATAAACACCTCTCTTTCTTTCTGTCAAGTCAGGAGTGGGAAACTACATTGAATTGGGTGAGGGTGGACAATATTTTGCCTGGAATACACTGGGCCACATGGACAGCCAAAAATGCCCCCAGACAACAATAGCAAAATGAAGTTACTGGAAGTTTCTCTTCTGGTTTTGAAAACCAGGGTTTAAAAGGTTAAACAGTGCAGCTGGCCCCTGAAGTCTATCTGCTCAAGGAGGTCTTCAGGAGAGGCAATTCACATGGGAGGCAGTAAAAAAAGCAGTTTATGGAGTTGGGGAGGGAAGCCTGTGTACCCTTGTGGCTTGAGGACGGACCACGACTGGGAGGCCGCATTTCAAATGTCTGCTCAGTCATGAAAACCCACCTGATGACCTTGGACAAGTCACACTCTCTCAGGTTAAGAGGAAAGCAATGACAAACCTCTTCTGAATAAATCTTGCTAAGAAAACCATATGCTATAGTCACCATAATTCAGAGTTGACTTGAAGGCACATAACAAAAACAAGACAATTAGCTAACACACATTGGAAACTGCTTAAAGAATGCCTAGCACACTATAAAAGTGGTGCAGATGTCTAAGTGCTATTGCTTAAACTATTTGTAAACCACTCTGAGAGCCTTTGTGGCTGAAGAGTGGGGTATAAATACTTAAATAAATAAATAAAATTAAGAATGGAGTTCAGGGCAAGAAAACCTTGTTTTCTAAGCAGAGTGTTCACTAAGTTAGGGGAGGGAAGAGAATGGAGAATAAAAGGCATGGAGAAACAAATAAAATTGTTCCTGTTCTTTGTCACTGACTTCAATTTATGGTGACTCTATGGGTGTGAGACCTCCAAAAGCCTTGGTCATCAATTCCCTTACTCAGGTCTTGCAAACTCAGGGCTATGGCTTCTTTGATTGAATCCATCCACCAGTAATGCAGTCTTCCTCTTTTCCTACTGCTTTTCACTTTGCCAAGCAAAATCATCTTTTCCAGTGAGATGCTGTCTCATGATATGTCCAAAGTATGACAATCTCAGTTTAATATTCTTGGTTTCTACTAATAGTTCAGGGCTGACTTGTTTTTTGTTTGTTTGTTTGTTTGTTTAGCTGTCTGTGATGGTAAAGGTAGTAGGTGAAATGAACATGGAGAACATGAAGAGGAAACAGATATTGCTTTGCATGGGCTAGCCCTTGCCTTGGTCTTCCTCAGAAGAACAAGCCAACAATGTGAAGGCTACGTGGTACATTTTGTTCCCCGTGACATCAAGAGACTAGAGAATGGTTGTTCACCTTACAAGAGGCTGTACATTGTAAACTGACACCTAGACTTCTATAATATTTATTAGCTTCATGGAATTTTCCCAGCACATACACTTTGAAGTAGTGACCTGGCAACGTTGGAAAATTATATTAGAATGTAAAAACTCAGAGCTCCCATTCTCTTCATATTCTAGTCTATCAGAGTAGGACACCGAAATGCATTTCTTTCCTTAAATTAAGTTGGATCCTTGATTCATCAGACCTGGTCTTCTAATTTCTCCTAGAGTAACGGGAAAATAAAGCCCTCTTCAGTATCCATTGTACTAAACTTCCATTATCCATTTTTCAGATGGGGGAAAAAAAACCCGAGGAGGGCGGGGTTTCACTCACAGAGCCCCTTTTCAGACAGCCCTGTCCTCCTCCTGACCTCCTTCTGACCTACTTCTTCCCACCAACAGCTCATAGCCCATTCAGTGCCAAAGCCTTTCATGCTGACAGTTTCACTCCTTGTCCTCAAATCTTGTTAAAATGTTCATGAGCTGCTCACAGCATGACTAATTTTTCAGACATTGAAGTATCTATAACATCATAGCAGCATAGGCAATTTATTTTATTAAATGTATAATGCACCTTTCTGCCCCCAAACAGAAGGTAGCTAACAGTAATACAATTCAAACAAAAGCAATAACAATTAAACATTGTAATACATAGGGTGAGTAAGCTAAAGTGGACAGGAATGGGACATTTTGAATCAGATCATTGCACAGTGATTTACTCAGGAAACGAAAATCTAAGAAGAAATGGGATGGTATTAATAATAAGGAGAGATGTAGCAAAAGCAGTCAAAGGGGAAGGTCAGGAGGAGGTCAGGAGGAGGATGGAGGAGGTCTGCATCATCTGAAATGGGGCTCTGCAAGCAAAACAGCCCCGTTCTTCTCCCGACCTCCTCGTGGGTTTTTTCCCCATCTAAAAAAGTCAATGATTGTCCACTCTTATAAGTGGCCACAAATTTCAGTCCATCCTTTAAAAAAAAAAACTTGTTTTCCAGTGAATGCTGAATTTAAAACAAGGAATAGATATACTGCTGGGACACTATGTTCATGTAAAAATAGCTGTGGATACATGAAAGCCTTGTTTAAATATCTGAAGGGATGTCATATGGAGGATGGAGGGAGCTTGTTTTCTACTGCTCCAGAGACAAGGACACAGAGCAATGGAGTCAAACTACAGGAAAAAAGATTCCATCTAAGTATTAGGAAGAAAATTTCCCTTGGGTTTTTTCTGGGCTTTGAGGCCGTGTTCTGGAATAGTTTTTTTCTGATGTTTTGCCTGCATCTGTGGCTGGCATTTTCAGAGAAATGTCAGAAAGAAACTATTCCAGAACACAGCCTCACAGCCTGGAAAAACCCAAGGGAAATCTATGGATGCTGACCGTGAAAGCCTTCGACTGCACATTAGGAAGAACTTCCTGATGGTAAGAGCTGTTCAACAGTGGTTCCACTGTTTTGGAGTCTTTGGAGGTTTTTAAACAGAGGCTGGATGGCCATCTGTTGGGTGTGTTTTGATTGTGTATTCCTGCATGGCAAGGAGTTAGATTGGATGGCCCTTGTGGTCTCTTCCAACTCTATGATTCTATTATTCTGTGTGGTTGCTATTTCACATTAGCCCAGTCCCTAGTGCAGTCAGCTATTCTATAAGGCCAAACACAACCCCTTCTCTCAGTTTTGACTTGGTAGGTGAGTGACTGTTTATCCTTGTACAATAGCTGTACTCAAGGCCTTGGCGCCAATTGCTCAATCAGATGCGCATCTGAAGGGTTGAATATAATTTTACTGACATTTATAGGATCTAGTTCAAAATCCCCTAGAAATGAACTCATGACCCTTTGATTTTAAACTGTTTTTTTTTCTCTTATGCATGTGGAAAAATATATGATAAATTTATGAATATGAGAAAACAGGCCATGGACTGTATTTATCATTATTTATTATTTTGGCAAAGTGAACATTTATGATTTGTTAAGTCCAGCAGGATGGACATTTACATCTCATAAAACACATACACACCGAAGCATACACACAAATACTTCTGCCTTTTTTTTTAACACATGCAGTCTTTCCCCATTGACTAAACCATTTTTTATATGTATTGTGTTTTTTTAAAAATGCAGGGTTTAATTGTATGTGGCTTTTTGATTTGGGAGGGGTTGTTAGTGAAGGATTCATAAACATGCAGATTTCTCATTACTAATTATGATTGGGTCCATGTTCACTCTCAAGGATGTGAACTGGATAAGCTCATCTATGTTGGCAAACACAGTGGTTTTCTTGCCCATCCCAAACAGATTTAATTCTGTGCCAGGCAGAATGTGTGATCAAAGTGTTTCAAAGTATGCTCCTAAGTAATATAGATGGGGGAGGTGGCAGCTTGTAGAGTGCATGATTTTGCATACAGATGGCCCAGAGTTTAATATCTTTAACCTCAAGTCAAATTTGGAAAGACCACTATGTGAAACCCTGGACAGCCTTTGCTAGTTCATATAGGAGACGAAGCTAAGCTAGATTGACAAATTTCTGAGTAGATATGTGGCAGCTTTCTATATAATGGATTTCTTAAGTTACAGACCTTGGGGAATCTTTGTTCTGGAATAATGAATAACAAAATAGGGAGCTTGATGTAAACAAGAGTGTGCAATGTGCAGCCCACTGGACATATGTACCCACCCCACTGGCCATTTTCATGGCCAAAGGACTCCTATTGCTAAAAACCACACACACAAATCATTAATTTCTAAGCTCCTACAGGCCTCCAAGAAGGCGTGTTTACTTCAACAGGTACCTTAACAGCCCTGAAAGGCAAAAAGGTGGATCCAGAAGTGGACCTCATGACACTTTTCTTTTTCTTTTATTTTTTTTTATGGTATAGCCTGAGGTGGGTCTTGGGATTAAAATCTGGCATAGACCTTTAGATGTTGCATAAATAAAGGATTGTGTTGCATTGATTTAAATAAATCCACTGATTTACTGTAGCATAATGGTTAGAATCTCATGCTAGGACTGGGGAGACCCAGGTTCAAATCCCAAGTCAGCTAGGACTTACTTGGAGACCTTAAGGTAGACGGTATCTCTCAGACTAAAATTCCTTATTGTGACGAAGATAAAATGAGTATGTAAGTAACCACACATGCTACATTTAGCTCTTTGGAAGAAAGAGCTAAATATAAATGTAGTAAAAAATGTAAATAAATAATTGTATCAATTAAATGTGGCATTCTTTCATTTTTTGTGTCCCCATAGTATTTTAGCTCTTTTTTCCCCTGCACTGAACATTCCTCGTTCTTATAAAAACACCTTTGATGAAACAACTCTGACAAGGTTACTCTATGACTTGGTGGTTTTTTCATTGTTTTTTGGTCCCTTATTTACATTTATGATAAACCAGCCAACTGTTTGTCTAAGGTAACAGTACTTAAAAGAGTCGATTCTGTTCCGTGCTCAGTTCACTCTGAGAAAGGAAGAAAATTTCTAACAGTAACTTGAGCCCAATAGGCAAATTTCCTTTTGGTAGGCTCTGTTTCCAATTCACCCATGTGATTCCCTTTAATTTCAGCTGCTGCCCCAACAGAACATAGAAAGTGGTATGGAGCAGCAGAAGGGTTTGTCTGAGCTTCACAGCATCCACTCTTCTACTGGCATGAGCCCCATCATTAAACTAACTCCATTGGTGAAGATTAGGAAAGATAGACCATATGTGTTTGAGCATCTTCCAAAGCAAAACTGGCTGTTGATCAAGGATCAGTACAACCAGTCTCATGCACCTGCCACTCCTAAAGGGGAGAATGTTAATGATATTAATTTCTCTCCATCCCTTTACTTCTGTATCCTATTATACAGGTCCCTGAACCACAACATCCCAATTACATTCTTCACTTTCTATTTTGCACTGTTCCACCAGTCAGCTGCAGAAAAAGAAAATACAGTTTTGAATATGAATTTAGTTTTGATTCCAGATTAACTGACAAGTGGCAAGGACCCTCAATCCCTCAGTCTAAAAGATAGGGGTTGGGAAATCATACCTATTTCAAGAGGCACATTGCCTCTGATAAACCTGACACCCTCCAGATGTTTTGGAATAAAATCCCCACAATCCCTGGCAACTGCCTGTGATGGTTGGCATTTATGGAAGTTGCAGCCCAAATACTGATGGCATGGGAATCAGGTTGCCTAGCCCTGAACTTAAGGGTTTTAAACTTTGGATAAAAAGTAATAATTTTAAGATGTCATATGCAGCTATGTTTGGGTTTTTTTTTTTTTTCCTTACTCAAAGGCAAATGAAGAAAACCCAAATCCAGTTTAGGACCCATGCCTAGAGAGTAGGTGGACTACAACTCTCTGTCTAAAATTGTGGTCTCACTCTGGATCATGGGGCTGTCTTCACCAGAAATTTCAAATTCAAAATTAACCACAGACAGGAGAAATCTCAGTGAGAAATGTTGCCATTTCAAATCCACATTAAGGACCTTCAACTCTCAGCCAGTTCAAGTACAATGTCATTGAGCCATTCCAGGGGCATAGTGAGGGTGTGAATAAGGCTTACCCCATCAATAAAAAAGTGACACCTCATCCACACCAGCAATACACCCCCAGAATGGCTGAGCAATGAGGGTATCAGATAATTGCACCCTTTGCATTATCATTGTATCCTAGATAATGCGGTTTTCTCATGGTATTTACCTCATCTGATAAAGTCCTTACATTCATGATGAGTGCTGCAAGATGGGGGCCACCCATGCTGTTGAACCCATGCTGCCAGCTACTGACATAAGGTAACAAACAGGTATGGGTGAACTTACAGGAGGAATCTTCTAGCAATACAGTAAGGTGAAGATGCTTTATCAGGTGACTCACAGTCATGGCAAGATGGGACATCTTTGCTGATCCCAGATACTCCCCACTCTCCATCTGGATTTGGGTCTGAAAGTCCAAAATAAAGTGAGGTGCAGGGTGGGCAAGTTCAATGCCAGCAGAGTTTATGACATTACACAACATCATTCCTAATCTGGGGACATATGTGTAAAGGTAACAATCATAGGTTTCAGTTTTCTAGCTTTATGAGAAAACATTATCTCTGTTCTTAAATTGACAGGTTTTGGGATCATTGAATAACTGCTTTAAAACAGCCACATTTATAAGTATGATAACAGAGTGCTACATGTTTAAAACACTACCTACTTTATAAATTAGAGCTTGTTTTTCCTTCAGACCCATATAATGGCCCAATGACTTATTTTTAAATAGGTGTCATTTATCCATTTAAATTACAAAATAGTATCTCTTCCAACTATGTAACTCAGATTTCATTTATCAGAATTCACAAGAATCACTATTCTGTGATTGGCAACCCACCCAATCCATCAAGCTCATGTGAGACAGCAGCTAACACCTTTATAGGTCAATAGATGCAACTTGCCCTTACTTTGAAGTATAACTACATTCTCATTTGGAAAGGATTCTTATAGTCCCAGCAGATTAATAATTCAGCCATGAAGCCTGAATTTTCCAAAACCTTATCAGTAGGAAGGCTATTAATAACAGGTTGTCTTGGAGGTCTTTCATTCATAGAATCACCATAGGTCAAAGCCACCTTGACAGCAATTAACAACAACTTGGCTGAAGTGTCTAGAGATTGTAGTCTCCTAATGTTGTATAGTTCCTTACTATACAGCTGTGGTTTTGTGTAGAAAATATCATTTTCTGAACAGGAAACATTATTTTTTGAATAGAAAATAATATTTCTCTGCAAAAAAATCCCCACAATATAAATGCTGTTTCCTGCACAGAAAATGCTGTTTACAGTGCAACATGTACACAGAATAAATACCCAACTGCAGCATTTTCTTCACAGGAAAGAGCATTTTCAGCACAGCAAATATTTCTATGCAGAAATGTTATTTTCTGTACAGAAAATGCTGGTTTCTGCTCAAAAATACCACATGGCAAATTTTGTGCAGCATAAATCCTACATTTGTCAATCTGGGATTCCCCTTGTTTCCCAAAATTAGAGATTTTTCTTTACTATTTTTGATTATTTTTGAATATTTATTCCATCCCTAGTTATTATAAATCATAGCCTCTAAGTGCCACTGCATACCCAAGGAAACAACAAGGTATGTAGAAGTCTATGGCTTTTAAAATAAAGGTCCGCTGGGCAGAGCAGATAAAAAAAATGGGCACCTCTGGATGTGGGTATGTTTGACACTCTTCTTTGCACCTATCTGTGTTTCAGGTGTTCTGATATGAGCATGGGTGTCAGAACGATAAAACATTTTAACTACATGGATGCAGAATTCAAAGACATAGCCATGTTAGTCTGGAATATCAGTATGAAAAGGGATCTTGTAGCTCCTTTGAGACTGAGAGAAAGAGGTTGCAATATAAGCTTTACTAGACTTTCGAATTTATCAGACTAGCATCTAAAAATGCTGTAATTACTCTATTGAGAAAAGTAGAAACATAGTGGCATTATTACAGTAATTATCAGAAAACCACCACTAGTGGTTTAAGAACGGGATTTCAGCTCGTGCTGTAGTAACACTTGTCTTCACATTGCCTTCTTATGATAAAGTATTAATACTTCCTGCAGCCAAGCACATGTGCCTTTAAGGAAAAAAAATTCTCTTACGTCCTGGATTATGCATGGGCGAGATTTCTTCTGTTCTTGCAAGAATACATGAGTTCACTCAAACACACCAAAAACAAATACATAATGAAAGCACGTCACAAATGAACACTTAAACAAACATAGAAACGTACCAAGCGAAGGCAATGGTTCATTGAAACAGCGTCCTGTTGGTTCTCTTCATGTTCTTCCTGGAAGTTGAAGTATGTCTTCTCATTGGGAAAGAGGAGGAGGAAAAGGTGACTGCCCATTCACACTGTAATCACATGATTACAGTGGAATGTGATTTCACACACTCATCAATACTATGAAAAGAGTGCTATTGAGGGCTATTGATGACTTTTGCCTATTAATTAAAAGTGGTGCAGGATGAATGGGTGGAGCACAGACTGAGCATGGGAGGACAACGATGTTGTGCAGTAATGGGAGACCATTCGTGCTTCCATCCCATTGCAATCACACAATTACAGCCTTGTGTGATAATGTCCTTAGTCTATTTCCTCAGATGAATGAAGATGAATGGAGACGTCTTTATACATCTGAGGAAGTAGACTAAGGGCTTGTCTAGATGGACAATATACCCAATCTTGCCTCCATCTTAGAGCCCTGTAGTCCTGATGACAAAAGGCATTTGCCCCATTCTACTCCCAGCAGTCCTCACTACCCCAGGAGCAGATATGGGGCTCAGGCAGGGCTAAGATAGGGGGCAAGATACAACATTTTTTTAAAAAAAAAAAAATACCTCTTTTAATCTGTTCCCTCTGGGAAGGAATGGATCAGGGCAAGCCCTATGAAACCATATGAGTCCATCCCAGCAGGCAGGCCCTCACTGCTGCCGGAGGTCTCCCTTGCTCTCCCAGAAGGCAGGAAGGACTCCTGCAGCATGTGATCAAGGCTGGTCACATGCAGGGGGCATTGCTCACATGTTGGGGGCCAGCTTCCTGCCTTCCAAGACAGCAAGGGAGACTGCAGCAGTAGCTGCACCGACAGGTCAGCACGCCTGTCTGGACTCTGGCCCATTTGGAGGCAGTAACAGGGGAACAATGGGCCTGATTCATGGCCAGGATATGCTGCTGGGGAGCTGGCATATCCTGGCCTGTGTAGATGAGCCCTAAGTCTATAAAAGCTTATACTGCAAGTTCTTTCTCAAAGCTGCTACAAGATCACTTTGCATAGATCAATGCATACAGTATTTATATTCACATTTGTGATTGTGGCACTATTGCCATGACTGCAAATAATCCTAAATCTCATCTTAAAAGCCTATCAGCCATCTGGAGCAACAGAAGCCCATGTTGAGTAGGCTGCTGCAGGATGACATGACCAGACCCCTCCTGCCAGTGAGCAATGCTGCAGGAAGCAGAAGCATGGACCCGTACAGAGAGTTGTTGCAACTCTTCATCACAGTGCCATTTATTGTTGGGAGAGGGCTGGCCATGTCATCCTGCAGTGCCCAACTCAGTAGCAATGCAGACCTCTGAGTGGCTGACTGGCTTTTAAGGTGGGTTTCAGGGGGTGGACAGTTAGTTAAAACATAGCTACATTTTTAATGCAGGATCTTGTCCATGGTATTTTAGGCACACTTTTGACTTTCCACTGAGTAACACTATTGTGAGTGGCCCATCTGAGGTGCTCTGTTTGCAAATGGAAAGTACCTAGGATTCCTCCTTGTGCACAGTGTGGAACTAGGTGTCTGCGTGCACAATGTCATTTGTGCTACTAGAATGGCATTTGATACTGCCTATGTGTCTATCACCTTCTCTTTTCTCTTCCAAAGCTCTACAAGTTGTTTTGTTGAACTGACAAAAAACAAAAACAAAAACCACACATCTTCCACCAATTAAATTTAAAATATATTTCTCGATCAGTTTACAGTTTACTGACATTCATTCTAGATTAGGATATATGAGAGACAGTTCCAATTGTCTACCCCAGGAGCAGCTGGATGCCACATGGGCTGCCAAACCTATTTAAAAAATTCTTTTTAAAAATGGCACTCTATTTCTTCTTCATAGAATCATAGAATTGCAGAGTTGGAAGAGACCACGAGGGCCATCCAGTCCAACCCCCCTGCCACACAGGAAATCTTGATCAAAGCATCCCCGACAGATGGCAATCCAGCCTCTGTTTAAAGACCTCCAAGGAAGGAGACCCCACCACGCTCCGAGGGAGTGTGTTCCACTGCCGAACAGCTCTTACTGTCAAAAAGTTCCTCCTCATGTTGAGGTGGAATCTCTGTTCCTGGAGCTTGCACCCATTGCTCCATGTTCCAGTCTCTGGAGCAGCAGAAAACAAGTCTGCTCCATCCTCAGCGTGACATCCCTTCAAATACTTAAACAGGGCTATCATATCGCCTCTTAACCGTCTTTTTTCCAGGCTAAACATACCCAGCTCCCTAAGTCTTTCCTCATAAGGCATTGTTTCCAGACCTTTCACCATTTTAGTTGCCCTTCTCTGGACACGCTCCAATTTGTCAATATCCTTTTTGAATTGTGGTGCCCAGAACTTGACACAGTATTCCAAGTGAGGTCTGACCAAGGCAGAATAGAGTGGCACTATTACTTCCCTTGATCTAGACACTATACTTCTATTGATACAGCCCAAAATCGCATTGGCCTTTTTAGCTGCCGCATCACACTGTTGGCTCATGTTCAACTTGTGATCTACTAGGACTCCTAGATCCCTTTCGCACGTAGTCTCATTCAGCCAGGTCTCTCCCATCCTATATTTATGCATTTCATTTTTCCGCCCTAAGTGCAGAACCTTACATTTCTCCGTATTGAATTTCATTTTGTTAGCTTTGGCCCAGCTCTCCAGTCTATCCAGGTCATTCTGAATTTTGATCCTGTCCTCTAGGGTATTAGCTACTCCTCCTAATTTGGTGTCATCTGCAAATTTGATAAGTATGCCCCTAATTCCCTCATCCAAGTCATTGATAAAGATGTTGAATAGTACTGGGCCCAGGACAGAACCCTGTGGCACCCCACTGGTCACATCTTTCCAAGACGAAGAGGAGCCACTGCTGAGCACCCTTTGGGTTCGGCCGGTCAACCAATTACAAATCCATTGAAAAGTTAACTTGTCTAGCCCACATTTTACAAGCTTGTTTGCAAGAATGTCATGGGGAACCTTGTCAAAGGCCTTACTGAAATCAAGGTATGCAATGTCCACAGCATTCCCTTCATCTACCAAGCTGGTAACTTTATCAAAAAAAGAGATCAGATTAGTCTGGCATGACTTGTTTCTCTGAAACCCATGTTGACTTTTTGTGATTATGGCATTGCCTTCTAAATGTTCACAGACTCTCTGTTTAATGATCTGCTCTAGAATCTTCCCTGGTATTGATGTCAGACTAACTGGACGATAATTCTTGGGATCCTCTTTTTCCCCCTTTTTGAAGATGGGGACAACGTTTGCCCTCCTCCAGTCTGCTGGAGTCTTCTTCTTCTTCTTCTTCTTCTTCTTCTTCTTCTTCTTCTTCTTCTTTTAAAGCCTTTTCTTCTTCTTCTGTGTGTTAAACAATGCAGAAGGGCAGGAGACTTGTGACCTGTTTAAAGGTCAATTGTCTTTCCTTGAAGCTACTCAATGATTTTTCATGCTTTCCTTTTTGGCCTGGAAAGGGTGGTCTAGGGAGTCTGAAGAGGTTGAGAGCTGCCAAAACAGCCTCAGGGGCAGCACAGCTTGTGAACCATACTTTGCCTACCCCCATTCTTGATAAAAATCCACAGAATGCTATTTTATTTTGTGCTGACATTACCAGGTACTAAAAGAACTACACTATCTATCTGTCTATCTAGGATGGAAATATTATTTGTATATTCAAGTAGAAAATGAGAAAGAGGAATTCTCCAAAAAGGAGAATTCTTCTAAAACCTCTTTCTCTCCCCCCAATTCTTAATAATAATAATAATATTTTTACCCCACCCCTCTGTTAAAAACAATCGGGGTGGCTTACAACAACCCAAAGTCTATTCCCATGCAGCCACCCCAGACTCAGATCTTTTTTCTGTCCCCTCCAGCCAGGAGGGTGGACAGTTAGCAAAGTGAGGTGGATCATTGTCATAGACTGTGTCCCAGTAGATGGCACAGAATGACAATGAACCAACTATTAGAACACATAGTCTTACCAATTATTACCTGGCTCCCCTCACACTTTTACTGTGTTGTACAGAGTATGGACAGGGGGAGCCAAAAGAGAATCCTGGAAGGTTCTAGCATCCCATTCCTTATCTTGCTTCCCCTCATCCTCCTGAAGTCACACAAAGGTTGAAGGGGAGGCAAGAGAGGTCCCTAGATGGCCATAGCCACCCCAATCTTCATCTGACTTTCTCTGTACCCTCCCAATTTCATGCAGGGAGCAAAAAGAATATTGGAATTCTTCCATGATTTTGTCTCATATTCCCTCCCACCCTGCATAACACTTGAATGACATGGTGGGGGGAGCAAGATGAGGAAATATCTCACTCATTTCCCATCCTCCTCCTGATGTCAGCCATTTTCTCCCCACTGTAAGACTGCTTTGAAACCTGCATAATTTTCAAAGATGTCTGCCAGTGGATAGAAAATTGATAAATGATTTTATCTCCCATGTGGGAATGAATGCTTTAACACCCCCACTCTCTGTATGTGTTTGTGTGAGTGAGTGAGGGCTATAAACTGGTACAGGGGGATACTAAAGGTGATTTTTGGCCAGTGTGCCATTCATCCTAGAGCCACCCTGGTAAAAGAAGGCAATGGCCTTTTGGTGGTAGCTTTCCTACAATATAGACTAGGTAACACAGCCCAGCATGTGGTTCTACCACACAGCATAAACAACTTACATACCAGCCATTGCCATTGCCATGACTGAAATATATATATATATAACTATAACAGAATGTAAAATAATCTTGGAGCATAATGCACTGAAGCAGCATTGAGAATCCTCGGGTTATATCAGTGCAAGTGAAGTGGAGTGTGGGATATGTATGCATTAGGCATTCTCCAGTTCTGAACTTCAAGCCTTTTGTAGATGTTTTTGTATGTGGTATTATTTTTGTAATTAATTCCAGAAAAAAAAGCTTGATTTATCATTTTTTGGGGGAAATTATGTTTGTCTGCCACTTTACTGTTCCCTGACACAGTTTTTGCCAGAGGCAATTAGGATGTCACAACTAAAACTGTTTTCTCACAACTTGATAGATTCTCTTTAAAAAGGCAGAGAAGGCATTCAACAATGGAAGTCAGGACTATAGCCCGTTTGATTTCATTCTTATAATGGTTATGAAAATCTATAGTGACAGAAACCAGACTGAAACCAGAAGTATGTCAGACTGTTCTTAAAGGGAGAGATTCTATACTGTGTGTGTATATGTGTGAGTTTGGGGGTTATCTGGCTTTTCTGGAAGATGTAGTGAGAATTAACAGAAGGAGAAAATCCATCAAGAAAACCAAGGAGGCTAGTAATAGATAGAAGGGGTTTTTGTTGATCGAATGAATTGTATATTATATGCTGATTTCCCTTTTAGGAGTTCATGGCAGCAAAATATACAACTGACCCTCATGTATATACCTTGATATTTTTATCTCAAACCTCTCCCAAGAATGGGAAACAAGGTAATGAATATAATGAATACAATTAAATCATAAAATGTATAAAAGCCAAAAAAAAAAAAAATTAAAAGCACACCAGTAAAAGAAAATACAGCACTCACCCAGCTAAAAACTCTTTCCTCAGCATGCATAGTGGCAAGAATCTATCCTTACAGAATCCCTGGGAGGTAGGTTGGACTTAAGATTTCACAACTGTCTTGGTGCTGCACAGTGAATTTCTTGGTGTGCTTCTTTAAGTCATGTTGTGTGCATTCCTTTGGTTCAGTTACTGCACAATGCACTAAAAACTTAGGGCTCATCTACACAGGCCATATTACGCTGGCTCCCCAACGGCATATTCTAGCTGCAGATTTGGCCCGTCCTTCCCCCATTACCAGAACAAAATGGGATGGAGTCCAGACTGCCACGTTGGCTCATCTCTGCAGCTGCCACTACACATGCTACTCTCTCTGAAGCCAGGAAGCCGGCTCACTACACATGATTAAAAATCTTACTGCATACCAAATTAAAGTGGCAGGGCAGCCAGAAGGTTCCACTTTCTGAGCTGCCCTACTGCATGATGTTGTCATTCTTCTGATGTTCTGCTATTTGAATCCTGTGGGACACTGAGATAAAAATGCATCTTTTTTTGCTAACAGATTTTTCTGGTTAGCAAAAAGATACAGGTTTACCTCGGTCTCCCATGGTACCAAAATGGAAGAACAGCAACATTCAGTAAGGCAGCATGGAAGATGGAACCTTCCAGATGCCCTGCCACTTTAATTCAGTATGCAATGAGCTTCTAAGTCCCCCTGCATGTGAGCAGCCTTGATTACATGCTGTGGGACTCCTTCCTGGCTTCAGAGAGAATGATACAGATGGCAGCTGTAGCAATGTGGCAGTGTGCCGGTATGGGCTCCTGCAGAGCTGCAGGGCTTGATCCAGTTTTTCTCAGTGCAGACGTTTTCTCCTGGGTATTTTGCTAAAATGTTTTATCAGGTTTTACCCTGTCTCTTCCCATCTTAACCCCGTTCTTTGCCCTGGGAGTTGCAAGGACTATGGGCGTGTGTGTGTGTGTGTGTGTGTGTGTGTGCAAAAGCTCTGTATCATATGGACTGCAGGGCTCTAGGGAGGGGGAAAGATGGTAAATATCCCATCTAGAGAAGGCCTTACTAAAAAAAAAACTGAACTGAAATAAAAACTGTTTCCCACCTCCCATCGTGTCAGCATGTGCACTCTCATGGGCCCTTTCAGCTGGGTTCTCCAGAGCAGTGTGCAAGGCACCAAAGAATAATTCTGAGCCTCAAAGCTCTATTTACATAACTTTACAGAGTATATACAAACTAATAGCTGTCTATCTACAGAATGATTCAATAGCACCTTTGGCCACAACTTCAACAATCACTCCCCATGAAGAACATAGACCATGCCCACTTATATACATTGTCCATGATATGGTTGCATCATCCATGCTGTGTCCCCAAATCACATTGTATCTGGACAGACATAGTGGTCAAGAAAAATGCCACATTATAGCCTCACATGGCTGAAAGTGGAGGCCCATGTCCACTACTGTAGTCAACAGGGTTGTGTGTGGTTTCTTAACATACTCTTTTCTTAAGTTGACTACCTCCTTCTTTTTAAGAATGAGAAAAAATGTGAGCATTCTTTACATCTGTACTTCACACAAATTATTTAAACTATGATCCTATGAACATTTAAAATTGGAGAGATTCTGTTGATTTGTGCTATTCTAGTTTGCAAGATAACAACTAATTGTATACTGGCTCTTTTCAAACAATAGTTACAAGTGCTCATTTTCTCCTCAGACTGCTCACTGTACTTTCAAACAGAGCCTATAGTTTTTCTTAAATGTACTGCTTCACCACATTGAGTGGGCAAAGAAGAGGCTACTTCTACAGTTGTCTTGTATTTCTTTTTGTACTTTCACTGAAAATGTGCTACATATGAAGAAAAAATATATATTTAAAATGCGTGCACAAGAACATTTATGGTAGCACGTTTTTTTATTAGTAGTAAGTTTCCAAACAATATTAAAAACTCTCATCATAGCAACTGTTTAGTTTCTAGGGAGAAAAAAGATACCCAAGTCTGAAAGCAAAATTGGAAGATGAGCAGAAATAGAAAATCAGATCTATGTAGCATTGCCTCTGGTGATCTCTTGAATGGACTCTCTCTCCCATCAGATTTACAGTACTGTCTACTTGAAAGACCCCCTTCCCTATTTCAAATACACATAGAGCAGTAATTTGATTTAATCTGAGGGGAAAACTTCTAGTCCTGATGTAAATGCAACATTGAAATAACCAGCCAGTTTGTAATGGGGCAGGGGGAGAGATGGTA
This sequence comes from Gambelia wislizenii, assembly GCA_030847615.1. Taxonomy (NCBI): domain Eukaryota; kingdom Metazoa; phylum Chordata; class Lepidosauria; order Squamata; family Crotaphytidae; genus Gambelia; species Gambelia wislizenii. The sequence goes on along the minus strand of JAUMIR010000004.1, from coordinate 308,478,598 downwards.
GACAATGTTCCCTTATAGGGTTGCCAGAGAGAAAATTGTAAATTGTTCCTGTTTCAGCATGTGCTTCCCTGGTGGTGTGACAAGCAACACCTACTGAAATTCCCTCTTCTATACAACCATTAAAGATATAGAAGCCCTCTTCAGTTTTCAGTCTGGGCGACCCTATTCCCTTGTGCAGACTTAATGAGGCTGCATCCACATTGCAGAAATAATCCAGTTTGACACCGCTTTAACTGCCATGGATCAATGCTATGGGATTCTGGGGTCTGTAGTTTTGTGAGTTATTTAGCCTTCTCTGTCAGAGAGCTCTGGTGCCAGAACTAACTCCAAATCCCAGGATTCCATAGCATTGAGCCATGGCAGTTAAGTGGTGTCAAACTTGATTATTCCTGGAGTGTTAATGCAGCCTGAGAAGTAAAATTGTCATCACATAGCTCATAGCAGTATTTTCTTTCCCCTTTCTCAACCTTCTCTCATACCCATTCAGATCCCCCTAGCCTACTACCACGCTGCTGACACTAAGCTATAGAGATCTCTTGCAAAACAGGTCACTTGTCTTCCTGTCAACTGATCTTTCACATCTTCTTCAAAAAGTAGTCCAAAAGAAGCATATAAACACACTCAAACATGTACTCACTCCCAGACTCCTTTCTGCTTCAGCTCTGTCCAAATAGCAAGCAAAGTAAACTAGGCTTATGATATAATGGTTGGCATCTTCTTGGTTACTTATATACATGTAACCAAGTGCAGCTTACAGGCATATTAGACCCTTGTCGGGTATGATGCAGAAGGCTATTATCTTGTCCTTGTGCTTCATCCAAAAAACTTCTATGTCTAGCAGCTGTCAAGCCCCAGAGGAGCTCTTGCTGTTCCTTTTTACCAGAGGGAGGGGGAGGGAAGGCAGGTCAGACCATGAAGATTTGGTTACCTTGGGTTCCCAAGAGAAGAAAACTGGATCGGGCCATGCATGTCCATAGGAACCCATCCAGCATGCCTCTCCCTGCTGCTGCCAGCTCACCAGCTCTTCCAGAAGCCAGACCGGGGTTCCTCAAGGCTGTTCACATGCAGGGGGACTGCAGTCACATGTTGTGGGATCCCTGCCTGGCTTCCACATTAGTGGAGAACATAGCATCTGTGCCATTAGCGGAGAAAATAACAGCTGCAGCTTCAGCAAAAGGCCAGCATCATGTTTGAATTCTGGCCCATTTTCTGCAGGTAATTGGGGGGGGGGGGCAGATTCAAAGTCAGGATACACTCAAAGAATAAGTCCCAAACTTAAATATTCTTATCAGTCTAGGATTCTTCTCTTCAGGGTTTCTCAACACATGAACAACATGTTTTTGGACAATATTTTGAATATTTACAAATATTCTTTCCATCCCTAAACAAGAGGGTGGGGAAGAACAAGACTAAATCAGAAGGACAAGCCTGGTCAGTGGATTGCGATGGAATAGCATCGAATCAGGTACTCAGAAAAGTAATAAGGACTTCCCTCCAGGCTAGTATGCTTCTGCCTCATCTGAGTGGGTGGGTTTTAGATCTGATCCTAACCAATGGGGATGACCTGGTAAATGGTGTGGAAGTGGCAGGATCCTTCGGGAGAGTGACCATGTTCTCCTGGAGTTTGTTATACAGAGGAAAGGGAAGCCAAGCATAGTCAGACATGCATTCTAGACTTTAAGAAAGCTGATTTCAGAAAACTTAGAGAATTATTGGGGTTGATCCCATGGTCAGAAGTACTAAAAGATAAAGGAGTTCATGATGGATGGGAGTTTCTAAAAAGTGAGATATGGAAGGCACAACTTCAAACAGTTCCAATGAGGAGGAAAAGGGGGAGGTGTCTAAAGAAACCAGGATGGGTGTCAAAAGAACTCTCAGCTGAGCTAAAACATAAAAAAGACATGTACAAGAAATGGAAATGGGGAAATCACCAAAGAAGAATTCAAACAAATAGATAGCTTATGTAGGGGGAAAGTCAGAAAAGCCAAAGCTCAGATGGTGCTCAGGCTTCCTAGAGAGGTTAAAAACAATAAAAAGTGCTTTTTTGGTTATGTCCATAGTAAAAGGAAGAATAAGGAAATGGTAGGGCCGCTGCATAGAAAAGATGGTTAAAGGCTAAAAGGGGACAGAGAAAAGGCAGAACTACTTAATACCTTATTTGCTTCAGTTTTCTCCCAAAGGGGGAACAGTGCTCAACCTGGAGAAAATTGAGCAGATGATACAGTAGGGGAAATAAAGCACAGAAAGAGATAGTTCAGGAATACCAGTATAAATGAGTTCAAGTCCCCAGGGCCAGATGAACTTCATCCAAGGGTATTAAAAGTACTGGCAGAAGTAATCTCAGAACCACTGTCAATAATCTTTGAGAATTCCTGGAGAACAGGAGATGTCCCAGCAGGCTGGAGGAGGGCAAATGTTGTCCCCATCTTTTAAAAGGGGAAAAAAGAAGACTCAAATAAGTACCACCCAGTCAGCCTGACATCAATACTAGGAAAGATTCTAGAGCAGATTATTTATTAAGTAGATAGTCTGCAACCACTTAGAAAGGAATGCCGTGATCACTAAAAGTCAACTTGGATTTCTCAAAAACAAGTCATGCCAGACTAATCTCATCTCTCTCTCTCTCTCTTTGTTTTTTTTTTTTTGATAGAGTTACAAACTTGATAGATGAAGGAAATGCAGTGGATGTAGTGTATCTTTATTTCAGTAAGGCTTTTGACAAGTTCCCCCATGATATTCTTGCAAAAAAGTTAGTAACCTGTGGGCTAGATAATGCAATGGTTAGGTGGATTTGTAATTGGTTGACTGACTGAACCCAAAGGGTAGTCACCAATTGTTCCTCTTCATCCTGGAAAGAAGTGACCAGTGGGGTGCCACAAAGTTCTGTCCTAGACCCAGTGCTATTCAACATCTTTATCAATGACTTGGATGAGGGAATAGAAGGTATGCTTAACAAGTGTGCAGATGACACCAAATTAGGAGGGCTAGCTAATACCCCAGAGGACAGGATAGGATCCAAAATGACCTCAACAGATTAGAAACTTGGGCCAAAATTAACAAAATGAATTTCAACAGGGAGAAATGTAGGATACTAGACTTGGGCAATAAAAATGAATTGCACAGATATAGGATGTGTGACACCTGGCTTGAGGGCAGTACATGTGAAAAGGGTCTAGGAGTCTTAATGGATCACAAGCTGAACATGAGTCAGCAGTGGGATCCAGCAGCTAAAAAAGCCAATGCAATTCTAGGCTGCATTAATAGGAGTACAGTGTCTAGATCAAGGGAAGTAATATTCTATTACTCTAATAATACTCTATTCTGCTTTGGTCAGACCTCACCTGGAATACTGTGTCTAGTTCTGGGCACCACCATTCAGGAAGGATATTGAGAAGCTGGAATGTGTTCAGAGAAGGGGGACCAGGATGGTGGGTGGTCTGGAATCCATGCCCTATGAGGAGTGGATTAGGGAGCTGGGCATGTTTAGTTGGAGAAGAGAAGGTTGAGAGAAGACATGATAGCCATGTTTAAATATTTGAAGGAATGCCATGCTGAGGATGGAGCAGGCTTGTTTTCTGCTGCTCCAGAGACTAGGACACGGAGCAATGAGTTCAAACTATAGGAAAAGAGATTCCACCTAAACATTAGTCAGAACTTCCTGACAGTAAGAGCTGTTTGGCAGTGGAATGCATTGTCTCGTAGTGTGGTGGAGTCTCCTTCTTTGGAGGTTTTTAAACAGAGGCTGGATGGCCATCTGTCGGGAATGGATTTAATGTGTATTCCTGCATGGCAGGGGGTTGGACTGGATGGCCCTTGAGGTATCTTCCAACTCTATGATTCTATGATTCTATGATTGCCAGGCTGCCGGCCATTGGGATGCTCCTGTATGCCTGTGAAACTTGGTAGGGAGGGACATGCTTGCTGAGTTCTTCCAAGACCCAACTAAGGGCTTGACTGCACTGGCCAAAATACACCACCTTCCAGCTGGCATATTCTGGTCCTAGACCTAGCCTGGATTACTCCACCCCCACCCCATTACCCATATTTGTCAATGCCTCTGCTATTACCATGCATCACACCCTCTGAAGCCAGGAAGGAGGGCCTCAGCATGTGATCAAGGCTAGTCACATGCAGGGGTCTTTGATTGCATTCTGGGTGCCTCCTTCCCAGTTACAGAGTGACATCCGCAGTGGTGGTGGTGTCTGGCAATGCAACCCTGTGTTTCTGCACCAGACCCATCCAGGTTTTCTTGCATTGTGTGGGTTTTCCTGGGTGTTTTTTTTTTTTAAAAACAACAACATTGCAACAGACACCCCCCTGGATCTTAAAGAATGGTAGATCCGGGGGAGGTGTTTTAATGATGGGCATGGAAACGAGTACAGGGGTTGGCCAGGGCGTAGCTACGCCCTGGCTAGGAGGAGACAGGGGCGGTGCTGAGGCATGGCCTATTTTACCCTTTGCCGCCCCTGGTTTCCTGCAAGAAGGTCAATGCTACTGGATGAAGGCCTTGGCCATTTGCTGGACATTGTCCGCAAGAAGGTGCTTAAGGCTAATGGTTGAAGGGTTGATGGGGTCCACTTGTCAGACTCTGGGATCCAGTTGTTTCTTGAGGGTATGCGACAAGGGGTGAGGGCTGTATTAGCCTCCTGTGGGGGGGATAGGGGCTAAGTGGACACTTGCCCCTATCTGTGGCAGGGAGTGGGGAGACAATGATCAGGCGTTCACCTATGGCAACCTCAAATTGAGTGGAAGGATGGCCCTCACTGAACTGTACCGGCATCTTAATGGATGGGGTGCAGCAAGGTAGGCTATCCTTAGGGCCAGCATCAGGTTGCGATCCTTCCCAGAAGCCACATGGCTTAAGGATCTGTTGCCTGGAGCAGGGCCCTCCAGCAGATGGCGCCCAAAGGGAACCCCGGATACCGGGATCCCCATTGGGGCTCAGGTGAGTTGCCCAGGGATGCTGGGAGATAGGTCACTTGTGACCATCTGCCCAGCTGCCCCCGCAATGGGTCTCCCCCTTTTACAGGTTTGCATACCCCAAGAAATATGCAATAAATAGGTAAGATATCAATAAAGTGGCCCGTATTTCAACCCAATCTTCTGTGTCTGGTCTCGTTATTTCATGCATCAATCATTAAAAGGGCTTTGACTAGGTTTGTCCTGGTTTTGCCTCAGACATTGTCAGGACTGTAGAAAGGTGAATCAGGGCAAGAGCCCTGTGTCGTTTGAACTCCAACACATGGAGAAGCTGGGGTAAGTTGCCTATCTAGACAAGCCCTAGGAGACTGAATAGGGAGGGAGCTAATAACCAATGCCACTTTGTCAACTGGTAAGACAAAATCATAGAATCATAGAATCATAGAATTGCAGAGTTGGAAGAGACCACGAGGGCCATCCAGTCCAACCCCCCTGCCACGCAGGAAATCTTGATCAAAGCATCCCCGACAAATGAAGCAGGCATGAATGGTCTAATTGTGAGTACTCTGATCCTGACCCTGGGGGCAGTCTTAATGGACTAGTCTCCACTGCCTGACTGAACCTTGGTGCTGTAGAATCTAGGGATGCAAATGTACTTCTTACATGTAAGAATGAAAAATAGCAACCGTTTTCACTCCATTGAGCAAGATTAGGAGGAACATTTTTAATTAAGTCTCATATTTCAGCACTTTTTTTTTTTTGCAAACACAGTCCAAAGTGTTTTCTCCACACAAATTCATCATTTTTTTTCTGCACAAAACATTATAATTTTGCAGAAATTATTTTGTGCAAAAGCATTTTTGTGTCCAGATCATTTTTTTTTGTACAAGAACCCCTTTACATTGGGGGGGGGGAAATAATAATCTCAAAATATGAAAAGATCTTGTGGCAGTTGACATGTTATTGTGTGTGTAAATGTGTTGAATCACCATTTCTCAATGAGGACAAGAAAAATTTACAAATTATGGTCAGAATCCCATTTAGGCAATAAGCGACTATAATAGTGTGTTCAGCTAGTGGCCATACTTTCTTTGGGCTCATGCTCAGAAAGTTTGAGTAGTAGGAGAGTGAGGTTGCTTTCTCCAAACCAATTATTCCTCAGATTCTTGGCTTCTGTAGTGATGATATCCTCAGATCTGAGGTAATATGGGAGGGGTGACTTGGACATGGGACAGGAAATTGTCCTATCCATTGATCCCATATCCCACCTCCATTGACCCCCACACACACACACACAATCCAATCCAGGCATTCAAGGACTACGTGGTTTGCAGCTGACAGCCTCTTTCTACCATTGCATCATAGCCAATTTTTTCTTCACTTTTTCTTTTTGCTGCTGCCATCAGCACCTTCAATTCCACCATTGTCCTTACCAAACTTGGCCTAACTATAGAATCCCAGACAGCCCTTTCATCCTTAGTAGAATCTCTCTTTTTTAAATTCCATTCATTTTACTTTTATTTGATCGGCAATGTTTTTCTGTGCTGTTATACCCATCATCTTTTCTCATTCCCTACTCACCAAAGGTAGAGTTCTTAGAATATTCTTATTCTACGAAATTATTCTAAAAAAACAAGAAACAGAAAAAGAACTATTACATACAACAGAACAGTATAAGTGTTCTCCCTTTTTGTCCCCCCACCGCTATTATATTTAACTTGGGGCTTGTCTATATGAGGGGGGAAATGTGGATTGATGTGCACTAATGCCAATTCAAAGCAGCTTCTATTTGTCTTAACATTTTGTTTTGCAAGATCTCAGGAATGTGAAGCTATCCAGTTTCACTGTTCTAATGGATATGCCTGTGAATCAAGATGGTGGGTGCTGTCCTGAACTTACAATAGCAAGTGCCTCAAGAGTTACAGGGTAGGGGTGCAGGATCAACAGAACAAGGGGTGCAGTTCTAGGTTGTCACCAATTGTCCATACCAGATACCAGGGAAGTCAATACCAGTCCAGAGATCAATAGAGTCAGATCTGAAGTCCAGATCCATAGTCAGCAAGGAGTTGATGCAGCAGTCCAAAGGATGAGGTCAGTCCAAAGCCAAGGCAAAACAGGAACACCGGAGAGTGCAACAGCTAAGATAAGCAGTTGTCAGCACTGTGGCTTGAAGGTATTTTGCTGGAAGGCTTATAACCAGATTCTCACGGCCAGGTGGGCCTCATTAACAAGTAAGCAGGTAAGTGCTTAGTATCTAAATGACACTGGGCATGGCATTTCTCCTTCCTGCATTCAGAGAAGGAAGGCAGCATGTTGTCTGGATCATCTATCACTGACTCGCAGACTGTTTGTTCTTCAAACTGTTGTTTTGTCTATCTGCTTCAGCTGCCTTCTCAGGGCGAGTCAGGGCAGTCTCTTCAAGGTGAACCAAACATTCTCTGTCTGCTTCATCTGCAGTCTCTGGTTCCTCCTCCTCTTCCTTTGAGTCCTCGGCAAGAGGTCTAATGACAGGTGCAAGTGAAATACTCTCACTTTTATTGTCACCAGTTGCCACTGCTGGACAGTATTTTTAAAAAGCGTATCTAAGGTGCAAAGGTGTGATATTCTGCCTAAATAAAGAGAAAAAAGAAGAAAAAGCTGTTTCATCACCTCAGCACAAGATCACTACAGTGAAAATCCAACATGGTGGTTCTGGGTGCTTGCCTTGTTAGCAAGTTCTGCCCCTGCACACATCCGACCAATCAGCTTTCCACTTCTGCTCTTATTGGGAATGTGAATCAAAGTGAATCAGTTGTCCCAATAAGCAAGGAATGCACATTCACAGCAGAGCTTTTTTAAAAATACGGGAAAAGCCAGCAAGGCTTTTTCCTGCAGAGTTTTTGGTGGTTTTGACACCCGTTCTGAATATGGTGGATTGATGTGGGGTGCCATTTAGACAAATCGTATTCTCCTCGAATTCTATGAGGAGTATTTTCGCCATTTAGAGAATTCCTCAATTTCAAAATAAAATAAAATTTCTGTTCAAGTCTACAACAAAGTCATGGGGAAGCTCTCAGCCTTCCATGGATACTCTAAATATAGCAAGTTTTCTCATATGAACTCCATATACATTGTCCCCATGGTTCAAATAATTGTCAGCAGCCCAGTCTCCTGGTCCCAACCATACGGGCTACTGGGAAGATGACCACTCATGTCACCCAAAGGAAAGATGGCTAAGTTGTTGTATTCAGAAACTTTCCTAAGGTGGGATTAGTTCAAGACATTTCCACTTCTATTCCACTCCATTTAGCATGACATACTAGGTCTCTCTGGGAATGCCCCAGGTTTTTGTTTTTTTAAGCAAATGCACTGGAATTTCCACAGAATAGTCTTTTTAGAGATAATGCATATTTAGGGTTGAAGCCTTAAAGAGGGGTCACTTGTATAGTCTGCCAGGTGTTGTTGAACTGTGCTTCTCTCAGCCCTAGCCAGCTTAGGGACAAGTCTGGGAGCTGCCAACACCTGGCAGGTCACACAATTCCAATCCCTGGTTTAAGGTTTCAGTCCTAAGTATACCTTATCCTCAAGAGGATAACTCTAGGGAGGTTCCAGTACATTTGCTTAATGAACCATGCTGTTCCTACTTCCGCTTTAAAAATTATCTGGAAGCTCTATCCCCTTATAATTGTACACATTTTAGGGCAGTACATATGAGCACACCAAAAAAGTATGCTGGGACAGGATTTCATCTCATTTGAATTTTTTAAAAAATGTTTGAATAGTTTTGACTGAACTCTAATGACTGCAGTCGAAATAAAATTGTTCATTTCAAGTAGATCAGACCCACTGCATCAATCTAACTCACTTAAGTATCAACAGATTAAGCTCCCATTGATTCAGTTGGTGTACTCTGGCTGGGAGTAATAAATGGATTTAAGCCACTATTAGCAATCACTGAGATCAAACCCATAACTGATCAGAATTTCATGATATCAGTGGGGCTCCCATTTCTAAACCTGTATTGATACTCACCTAAACATATATATCGAAATAGTTCAATATGTCATGTATTCATCATATGCATGAAGTAACTTAACTTCTATTGTATCCTTTCATTATCTTGATTCATTGAAATGTTTATCTGATAATGTGCATGTGCATGTGTGTGAATATTTATTCCAAAAAATGATCCATTACATTTCTAATTTGCCCATCATTCAAAACACTCTGTGAGAAACAATGTACTGCTGAGTTCCAAGAAAAGAAGGCTATTAAGGCATACTGTTGGATAACAACATGACTCCCTATGTCTTCTTCACCCTCCATTAATGGATTATGAAAGACCGGGACCAAAATTGGTAGAAGAAATGAGAAAAATGAAAGCACCTTGCAACAGCTGTGTACTTCCATTTCTGACTCCAGCAACCTGTGAAAGGACTGAAAATCATAGTAGCTCAGGAAGAAATCAGCAAGCAGAAATAGGTTATGAAAGAATCTCATGAGACAGATTTCTCTGGTTTTTCTTTTCTTTTCCGCACCACTAGGTTAAAGATACGTACAGTACTAGCAAGATTTGTTTATTCATATCAGAGACAGAGTGTCTTAGAGGAGCGGTTCTCAAATTCTGGTCTTGATATATTGGTTTTCAGCTACAAGCATCCCAGGCCATTGGCTACATTTATTTATTTAGTTTGTTAAGGAGATTATCAGATGCTTGAAAAAAGCCTCAGAGAAGCTCATGAGAATGACATCACTGTACCGGAACGGGTCCTGGTATTGCACAACATTAGTCTACCTGGTATGCTTGCTCCATCTTCCCACTGTGCTGACATGACAAGAAAGGCACTATTTTTCATCAGCAGAAGCTCCCTGTGAAATAGCCCTGATTCCTGTGCATGCATGCACACACAGCTAAGAAGCAAAGCTACTTTTGTGACCCAGCTCAGAGTCTTCCTACCTGAGAGTTCTCAAGCTGGATCCCTCTAGACACACTCCCCAGGAATACCTCCCACTTCTCTTAACCCCTTGTTTACCTGTTCATGCTGATCAGAGGATTGCTGATTGCAGATAATGGGAAATGTAGTTTTTGCACATGAGGGAAGTTGCACCACCCTGCTGGCAGGAGGAAGGAACTCCATCATGACACTCCCGTTAATGAAAAGTGATTCCTTTTTCATCGTGTCAGCATGAAGGGAGGATGGAGCAAGCATGCCAGGATGATGACACGTGCACATCCAGGACCTGTTCCTGGTACAGTGATGTTGTTCTCAAGAACTCCTTTGGGGCTTTTTTTCAGCATTTGATAATCTCCTAAGATATTTCTGCATCATCTCCCAGCCCATAAGGGATCCTGGGATGATGAACAAATAAAAACAAGTGAAATAATACAAATATAAAAACATTTTAAAATATATTAAAATACTCTTTAAAAACCTTTTAAGCAGTCCTTTTAAATAATAATAATAATCTTAAATACAAGTTTAAAACAGAGCAATGTCAAACATAAAAGCCATGAGGAAAAGTAATCTTCTGTCTGCCTGGCAGAAGCTTAAAAGTGATAGAACAGCCTAATTTACTTTGGTAGGCAGCCATTGGAGCTGTAGCTCAAATTCCATTGGAGCTGTAGTCCAACATGTCACAAGGCTAGGCTGTTGTGTACATGTGATGGGGCTATCTCTATAGTAGCACCTCAACTGTTGAACTCCCTGGCAAAGGAAGTTAGGCCAGGGTCTATCGCTTCTGATAGGCAGTTAAGACAGTGTTGTTCCACATGGCCTTTGGTCCTTGAAATTTCTCTGCTGTTTTAATTGTCTGTTTTTAAATTACTTTGGAGGAATTTTTAAACTTGTTTTAAACATTTCTATTAATTTATTTAATGTTTTAAATTTATTTTAAAAAAACTGTTGCTCATCAGTTTGAGGGACTTGGTGGGCTGAGAGGCAATACTTAAATATCTGAAATATATACATAAATAAAGTAAATTGTCATTTCACCCAACATACCATGTTTCATTCACCTTTATTATGCTCCTTTTCTTTCCTTGTTCATTTGCCTGTTGTCACAGGGGTTAAATTAAAGTAAACAAGGTCTACAACAACACTCCCATCTACATGATCTCTCAGAGAACTGCAAAGGGTTAATGATAGGGGACTTAGATTTGCAGAAACCATTTTGATTACAATGCACCTCCTCAATGAAACCAGAAATGGTATAGCCCATAATCCATTTTATTACATGATCTTTTATCTTCCTGAACCAATGCATCAAATATGGTGCATCCCAGGTCTAGAACATGAGGGAATTTTCATCTGTAACCCCTACAAATTTTGCTCATACTGATAGTTAATAATTAATTTCTTTCTGCCTTATAATACAAAGGCATTAAAACCATAAAACAGTGAATAATACAACATTAAAAGGCAGATAAAATATTTTCTAATAAATAATTAAAAGAGAATTTTGGAAAACTCTTCTACAAAAAGAAAAGGTGAAATAAAGCAATTATGCTACTTTTATTTGTCTTTTTGAGAGGTCAGAGCTTAATGTACTATATAGCCAAATCAATGTGATAGCACTAGAAACCTAAAAATCATAGGGATTTGCTATAAACTTGGTTAGTAAGTACAGTAGGACCCCCCTATCGACAGGGGTTTGCTTCAGGGCCCCACCACGGAATGTGAAATCCGCAGATAATAGCAAACACCATTCACTACCCTGCCGCCACTGCAGGAGCCCTCCTGGGGGAAGTGGGGAGGCAAGATTCCTCCCGCCCATCTATTCCCCCTTCACCCCTGTGATTGCTGCTGCAGCAACCAGAGCTCTCCTAGGGGAAGGGGTGGGGCAGGCAAGATGCCTCCTCCCCCTCCCTTCCACCCACTATCGCCAACCATGGATAATTGAATCTGCAGTTGGTGAATTAGCACATATAGGGGTGCTACTGTAAGTGGCCACCTGGTCATCTTGGAAAGGAATAATACGGACTTCTATCATGTTACACAAACCTTTGAAAGTTTATGGTCAGTGTCACAATCTGCATCTTTCTATATCCCATTGTCCTCTGATCCTATATGCTAACTATTATGTAGCTGTGTTTAAATATTCATAGCTTTGACAGTGTATTCCATCAGCATGCCCTCCAGCTATCCCAATTTTGCAGACAGTCCTGATTAATCCTCTGCCATCCCACTTTTCAGTTGCTTTTAAAATGTTCAAACTAGTGCGGTTCCCTACCCCTATCTCCTCAGTGTTATCTACATGGGCTAGTTACACCATTCTGGCACCATATGAGAGCGCTGCAGACCAAATGATGCAGGACATTTGTCACATCCTTATGACCCCCGGGGCAGAAACAGGGCTCAGATGGGGGCAAGCTGGCGTAGGGCCTGATACAGCAGTTTTTTTTTTAAAAAAAGCACCCAGTTTACTCTGTTTCCTCTGGAAGGAAATGGACTGGGCCCTGCTTGTCTGCAGGAGCCTGTCCCTGCAGGCTGGGCCATCACTCTAGCTGCTGGTTGCCCTTACTATTCCTGATCTTGGCAGCAGGGCTACAGCATGTGACCAAAGCTTGTCACATGCAGGGGGGCCTCAGCAATTCCGGCCCATTTCATCCAAGTAATGAGGGAAGAATGGGTCCAATCCTCAGCTAGGATATGTTACTGGGGAGCCAGCATATCCTGGCTCATATAGATAAGCCCTTAGACTCAGGAATTGAGGGTATTTGCCACTTGTCAGCAAATTCTGGATTCTGTTTAGGGTCACCTTTATCAACTTCTGGTCACCTTGATTTCCAACTCATAATGGTAGTTAAACCAGACAGGCTGAGTTAATATCAACACTCCACTTAAGCATCTTTAAGTTTGGAATCCTGGGATATTTACATTGGAAATGAGCAGGCTCTTTAATACACTTGTAAGGCTATTTATTATAAGCATTCATAGATGTATAGCCATAACACAGTAATGTTTGGGCACTTAAACTCCATTGCATTACATTACAGATAAGGCATCATTACATTAAATTACATTCCAGCATCAGTCTGGCCAAGCAGCGCTTTTTTCCCCTTTTTCTTTTGGTATCCACCGGGGGTCCTGGAACAAATCCCCACAATATGGAGAACACACTGTAATCACTTCCACAGCCAGATCAGGACATGCTGAGCCTCCAAGCTTTATATTATTCTAACAAAAATGACAATGAAAAAAATGACAATGAAAATAATTTCCTTTATTTTTTTAATCAGTTACATAAAACTTGAAATCATATATTTTATGTTCATGTTTTTTTTATTTTACTAAGAGTCCCTGAATAATCTGAGGTGTGAAGATGTTGCTTACTTAGTTTGTGTGCAAATTTAGCACTGACTGTTGCATCCACACACTCGACATTTGAGATGGATGCTTTATGTTTTATAATGTGCAAAAGGATATTTGCAGGGAAGCCAAAGGAATTTTGATAAGCAAACTTTCTTATGGATATTTTGTGCAGCCATAGAGTATGCAGCAATTTATTCCCTTCAAGAATTATCCCAGGGAACAAAAACTGCCTAGGATGAGCAGATGAAAGGCCCCTTGTGCTTGGTGTTCACATTGTCATTTGATGTGGTGGCACTAACAGTTCAGCAAAACAACATCCAGAAGCATCTACTCAAAAAACAAAAATGCAATGGCAGTGTACAAGGCCAGGTCTAAACAAACCAAAGAAACACATTCCAGGTTTCTATTATTTCCTGCTCACAGCTCTTTAAAATGCAGCTTCCAGCCTTTTCAAGCTCTCTCTGTTTTGCCAGTATAAACATATGAAGCTGCTTTATACTGGGTCAGACCACTGACCCATCTTGCCATCACTATCTGTTGCATCTGGCAGCAGCTAACTAGGATCTGAGGCAGTGATTCTTTCCAATATGACATGGGAAAACTACTTTTTTGAACCACAGTTCCAAGAATACACATTGTGTGGGGGGTTATAGGAACTGTACTCCAAAAAGGTAAATTTTAAAAATTGCAATTTCCAGCCTATCTGTTCAAGATCCATTTAGCTAGCACTGACATGGACCGCCCTGAGAATGCTCTGCCTCTTTATGTCATAGAATCATAGATTTGTAGAGTTGGAAGAGACCACGAGGGTCATCCAGTCCAAACCCCTGCCACGCAGGAAATCACGATCAAAGCATCCCCGACAGATGGCCATCCAGTCTCTGTTTAAAGACCTCCAAGGAAGGAGACCCCACCACACACTGAGGGAGTGTGTTCTACTGCCCAACAGCTCTTACTGTCCATAAGTTCCTCCTAATGTTGAGGTGGAATCTCTGTCCCTGGAGCTTGCATCCATTGCTCCGTGTTCCAGTCTCTGGAGCAGCAGAAAACAAGCCTGCTCCATCCTCAATGTGACACCCCCTTCAAATACTTCAACAGGGCTATCATATCTCCTCTTAACCATCTTTTTTCCAGGCTAAACATAACCAGCTCTCTAAGTCTCTCCTCATAAGGCATGGTTTCCATCCTAGGAGCCCCAAATCAGCTCCCACAGAATTTCCATTGACCCATACCATTTCCCCAGCTTCTAGATCAAGAAAGCACATCTTTAATAAGTTTTCTAATATGTCTAAGTAGGTTTTTACAGAGTCTGCAGCACAGTGTTCACCATAATATTCCAACATAACAGTGACAAGACATGCAATTATGATAATAGCAAATATCAATAGTGAATCAATCAAGGAAGGTCATAAGTTTGTTGCCAAGAATAAATGGATTCACCCATTTCCTGGACAAATAGGAGCAACTGATGATGCAGTAGATGAAGAACAATGATAGAATCATCCCTAACACTCTTAGTCTAACATGCTAACAAACACTATGAGGCAAATTTATAACCCTGCTAAATGGACCAACAGGTATGCTTAGAATAAAGTTGAATGTATAAGCTAATTAAGTTATAGAATAGCTTTCCCACTAAAGATCACAAAAAATGGGTATCTGGGGACCAACTCACATGATTAAGACTTGTGCATGTACTGGAGTTATGTGTTTATTGAGCTATCCAAACCTTGTATTGACTGGCAACACTACACAATGGAACATGCAATGGAATATACAACCACATGCACAACTGTACAGTCAATTGCACAACCAATCAATTGTACATGCATAATGGCACTATATGGGCAACTCAGCTGCCACAAACTAGAACTGTATACAGATGTTGGATATTGGACAAAAATAGTCCAGCCACATCCATAATGGAATGTATAAGACAGCAACAGGATTCCAGCCCAAGTGATCTTTATCCTTCATAGGGAAAATGTGCACATGTACTGCTCTATCATAGATCACATAGTAAATCTGCTGGGGTGCATAAGAGGCCAACGTTCTCCACCATTCATACTGAGATTCCATTTGTGTGTGTGTGTGTGCAGGCTTGAGAAGTGAGAGTCCTACATGAATATCTTGTTAGTACATATGCAGCCTTTCTAAAAATGGTGCATGAGTCCAGCCTCACAAGGACTTTATTTATTTATTTTAGTGCAAGGAAAATGAACATAGAACTGTGAGCCTCCCCTTCATTCTTTTCTATATATGGATCTAAAGATCAGGAACTGCAATGTTCTAGATGGTGGTATGACTCATGTGGTCCTTCAAATGTTGTTGGACTACAACTCCCAGCAGTCTAGTGAGTATGACCAGTGAAGAATAATTCCAGGAGCTGCAGGAAGGCTGTATGATCTTCATCCCCTCTCTAAATGCTGGGCAGTTCTGGTCAAATACAATGTTAAAATTAAAGCTGGCCAGGAATGGTCTACCTTCCTTCTTCGCCTAAAAGGTGGGGAGGCATGGCCTGTACCTTTGAGGGTAGTTTATAAACACATAAATTCTGAAAAGTTCAGAAAAAGTAATATCACTAGAGGCTTTCAAGCAGTTTTTGGATGTGGCTTTCCTGTGCTGGCAGCAATAGTCCATGGTGATGACATGCATGTCCAGGACTTACATTTTTCAGTCAGAGTCAGTAAGTCTGTTATATGTACATCTTCCTTACTATATGGAAAGGGCAATATTGATACTACATTATGATTGTGGCAGGGAGGCCTCTGATGCTGCTCGGACAAACTGATGCAATGCTCAAAATGTGTATGAATCTTGTAAATTGTTGTGGGGGAAAGGACGATATCAAAGCATTCATAGTCCAGCTTCTATGACAGGAGGACAGCTTTGTGGAGCCAGCTGAGGAATGGCTAGAGGGCCAATGCAGTGAGGAATACAAAGTCTGTTAAGGGAGAGTGCAAAACAGGCAATGGAGTAAGAACCAAGGAGGGACAAGTTGCTGACAGTATGTGGCTTGATAAAAACAACAAAGCAGACAAAAAACTGAAGCAAATGGAAAAGACAGCTCTAATGAATCTGTGGAATCAGAGGCAGCTGGTGGTTTTCATGTCAATGGGGTAGTAAAACCTCTCCAGATTTTAGCCTGAAGTTTTAAGGGTCTGTCTAAAGCACTGAACCTATTCTGAGGGTGAGGTTCAGCCTCTTGGTGTGCTCCTTTGAAGTTCAGACTAAAACTGGGTATAGATTGACTGTCCCAATGACATGAAAGCCATCCACCACCACTGCTTAGAACTCTCAGGTAGACAAGAAGTGGGCATGAATTCTGGCAGGATTGGGCATAGGACAAGGAGTCTTAAAACAATCTCCTTTAAAGCAGCCTTAGAGAACTGGGCCACCACAATATATATCTGTGCCTAAGATACAGAAAGAAGGCACCCCTTCCCTTCCATGTTTAAAACCTAGCTAGACTAGCAGATGAATTTTATTCTGACATGGACAATCAGAAAGCATCCTCTGCTGCACCTAAGGCAGCAGGTCAGCTTGGAGGTGCAGGACAGGTAATGTAGCACACAAGTCTCTCCTCCAATGCCTTACCACTGCCTCCCCTACCAGCTTCTGTTGCCTGAACTACAGTTAAAAAACAAAACAAAACAACAACTTTAAAATATTGAGAGGTAATAACATGGAGCTAAGAACACAGAAGCCATTTTGATTTGAACTAACCAACCACTTCTTGGGTTTCAGACCTCTAGTGTTCAAGGTATACTATGCAGAGAAGCTAGTCCCAAGGATATTGCTTTTGCCAATATTGCCATGGACATTTCTAAGTGTGAAAGATCACCTCTGCCTTGCTTTTGTTCAAAGTGCTTACAGCAACAGAGAGTTTCTGGGGAGCCCATATGGTGTATTTGTTGTTCTCTGTCAGTACAGAGATGAAAGTGTCTGTCTTTTTATGAATAATCAAAAGCACTCAGCCAGAAACTATTGTGGTCCATGCCACTCCCAGGAGATTGGGAAGATCTCTTTTAAGGTGTTCATCATAAAGCAACACAGTCATTAAGAGAGCTAATCATACATAATTATTTCTGTTGGCATCTTTTAGTAATCATGACCCAGATAGGCCAGATTTTTAAGTAGCCGTTGTCCATTTCCCATATGAACACACTCTAAAAACTCTTGAGAATATTTAATCATGATGACTGACTTAATGGCCGTTGCCAAGTCATTTTCATCCTTGACCTGTACCCAGGGATCAATAGGCTCTTTGGTCATGCCAAAAAGCCAAAAAGCAAATAGACAATATTTCCCTCTGCCAAGTGTTTGTAGGAAGGTGGTATATTTTTTTTTATTTTATTTATTTATTTATTTATACCCCGCTCTTCAGCCACAAGGCTATCAGAGCGGCTTACAAATTGTTTCAAGCAATAGCTATTTACACATCTACACTGCATTAAACAGTTTCCAATGTGTGTTGGCTAATTGTCCCCACAAGCCGGGTCCTCATTTTACCAACCTACTAAAGGATGGAAGGCTGAGTGAACCTTGGAGCCCGCTGGAATCGAACTTGCAACGTGGTGACTTGCAGTACTGGCATTTAACCACTGCGCCACCAGTGGTTATGATAAAGATGTATAAACAGTAATTAGCACCCAAAATCTCACAAACAAAGAATAACAAGATTCTCAACAATGTTCAAAGGTCTATTGTTGGATAATTTCAACCTTAAACTGTAAAAAAATAGGAGTGCATTTTTTTTTTAAAAAAAACACTCTTTAACAATATGTTATATTTTAAAGAGGAGCATGTATGAATGTTTGTGTCCATGTGTGTGATTGACCCTTCTTTCTAAATATCACCCTATTAAAAGTTTCAAACATGAATAAAAGTAGAAATCATTGCCAAGCGTTTATAACAGTTGTGGAAATCACATGGCTCTCCAGATGTTGTTGGACTGCAAGTTCCAGTTTTCATAGCCAGCACAGACAATGGTGAGGAGTGCTAAGAAGTGTAGTCAAATAATATCTGCATTACTCAATTATGCCCATCCCTGATTGTACAATAAAGAATTGTACATGTACCTTTATTGTGCATATAAAGTAAAGAATTGTACAGAGACATGTATTTTACATGTACAATAAAGAATTGTTATGGAGCAATAAGAGCTTTCACAAACAAGGGACCTATTTCCATAATTTGTAGCAGGTGAAGCAATCTAGTTAATATAAAAATACTTGGACTCATTTAAGCTGATATGTCACTTATAAATCACATCCCATCCTGGCTTTTCTACAAATAGTGTTTAGTTTAGGATAAGGATGGATAATAATGTCATTTGATTTGTTTCATAACCTGCTTATTCTGACGTCCAAGAGAGGATTAATAGTCAGTTGACATTCTTGTCCATTCTCTATGAGAGAAAGCTTTCAACAGTGCGATCGCCAGGTGAGAGGCATGATTCAGCTGGTAAAAACTCTCCCTGGAGAAGGGGAGAGCATGGAATTGCCCATGCATGCCCTGGAATCCTGTTCCTCCTGCTCCTCCACTAAATAATTGCCTTTGGGCACAGGTTGAGAGGGGAGGAGGGTTCAGGGTTACCAGCTGGCTCAGCTGTGAAAGCAAGCCATTTTTACAGTTACTAGACCCATGAAAAGACTACAACTTTCTTAACAACTTTGAGATTACAAATAAAGAGGGATTTTCTGATTGGTGGTGATATTGGAACTACAGTGAGCTGACTTCTTTACATAAGTAAGAGAAGTAATTGAAGACTTAAAAAATCTTCTAAAGCAAAAAAAGTGTAATAAGATCATGGTTTAATAAGGACTTAAGTGAATAAAGGGGGACAGTATTTTTTTTAATGCTGGAAGAGTTCTTAATCATGTTTTTTTTTTCCTTTTTGCTGATGAATATGCTTTTGAGGACTTTGAAATTTGGCAAAATCAGACTGCCATGGGAAAGTTGATTTTTAACTTGGAAGTAACACAATAACAATATTAGAGTAGGATTGCACCATTGTATCTACAGATACTGCAGTGGGACTAAATTGTTTCAGTTCTACAGGAAGACAACCTTGGGGAAAAATACAAAATGTGAGGCTTGCCTTTTTATTCTCATTTTTAGAATGACAGCTAGAACAAAGGTGAAAGCTATTGAAGCAAGATGGGAATCTGTAAAGCTATTTTTAGATGAGGCAAGTTCATCAGAAATGTTTCAGAAAGTGCAGAAAAGATTAAATTGGTGAAACAAGATATGGCAAAAATGAGGGAAGAGCCGAAACAAGAGTTTAGATAAGAGGTTAAAGAAAGGAATCACTTGGAAAATTGTCAGAGGAGTTAAAGCAAATTAACGATAAAGTGCAAATTCTGGAAAATAAAACTGAAACTATAAGTAGAGAGGGAAAAGATTTGGATAATTTAGCACTATTAGAAATGAGAGAAAAAGAATATTGCTTGAGGTTTAAGTTGATTTTGGGGGAGCCTATGGAGGACATCAGAGAGAAGATTGTCAATTCTTTGGCTTTTTTTTTTTTTTTTTTTGAGAGAGAGAGAGAGAGAGAGGGAACAAGCTGACATGGAATTTGAGATTGACAGAGTTTATAGAATTAATTCATAATTTGCAGGAGTAAAAAACATCCCAAGAGATGTAATTATCTATTTTGTTAAGAGACAGACCAGAGATGAAGTTTTGCAGCAGTGTTTTGTGACTAGATTGAAGATGGATAGCAGAGATGTTATAGTGCTTAAAGAGATAAAAAGAAAAAAAAATAATTTTAGATGAAGATGAAAGAAATTCTGTTACACAATGAAAAGATGGTTGAGGACTGCAAAAGTAACTGAAATAATTTTTTGAGAATAATTTGAACAAAGGTACAGATGGTTTGGGATATGCCTAATGCTATTTTGTTAAATATCTTTAGTAACACAAATAGTTTTATAATATAAAACTCTCTCTCTCTCTGGCTTTTCTTCGCAAACTAAGATTCAGGAAGGACTCATCCCACGCTATCTGAAAAACTAGAACCAACCCCCTGCCCATACAAATACACATATGACTAAACTAAAAAGAGAAACAACAAGCTTCCAGCTAATGGTTATAGTTCCAACTTTCCAGCTAATGGTTATAGTTATCCACTTGTCCCACTTTATCTAAATAAATAGCTGAATAAACTTCTACATAATATTTTATTCTACTATTCTTCAACTTTTAATCTTCCCCAATAATCTCTCAGAAAAAAAAATTATTAATCAAACCAATCATTTTATCTCTCTCAACACAGTCTGGCTTATTGTTTCCCTCCATTTTTATGTATCAAAATCTGGCAGCTATAGCTAATTGTTCTCTAAGTAAATAATTTGTCTACCTTAATATAATCACACAATTACATTAAGCAATATACCTATAGCAAAATAACCATATCTCTACACAGAACAGTGTCATCCATGATCATTTATCACATTATTCTCCCACTTTCATCAGTACTCTCCCTTTTTAAAAAATTCTTTGTTTACAAATCTTACTTAAAATCTCAAGAACCCTATAAACCGCATAAGATCCAACCCACATTCTGACAGTTACAATTATTTAAATTTCACATATTTTTCCTCTCCAAATTTCAACTGTGGCACAAGATTGACATAGGTATACCAAAATCTAAGGTCTGGAGGTATACATATTATCCCAATAGTCTTAACAATGGATCTTTTATTCTATGTCCTCCATGAGTGATCTGCTCCCTAACATCAAGCAGATCTCCTTTTGCTATTCTTTGACTTTTCAGGCTAAATACCACTGCTCCATGGTAGGAAGTTTTACTTTCCATAAATTTCTCCAGTCCCTCGTTCTTCTGTCCAATTCTAATTCTTTCTGTCCCTGAAAGTATTCTCAGTACCTTTTCTAACTACTTGCCTTTTTGTAATTCTTCCACTCACCAAACCAGTCTCCACTTCACCACTATAAATATTGTTGCATTGTATAAACTCCTTCAGCCCCTAACTCTTCCATCCATTGTTAGTTCCTTCTATCCCAACATGTTCTAAGATCATCTGGATCAGAGATTGCTTTATCTGCTTAAAATTCTCCTTAAACTCTACCTTCAAAAAAAAAATTAGTTCCATTTTCAGAGTTTCCTTGAAATCTAATCTAATCTGTTTCATCCGAGATCTCAACTGTCTCCATTCCTCCAAAATTAGACAATTCGAATCAGTTAAGTTAGCTGGTTAATGCAGCTTTATCTTTGTGAAGTCAAAGGCTTTCACAGCCAGCATCCATATATTTTCCTTGGGTGTTTTTCAGGCCGTGAGGTCGTGTTCTGGAATAGTTTATTCCTGACATTTTGCCTGCATCTGTAGCTGGCATCTTCAGAGAATGGTTGGGTAGGAGTGTGTGTGTGTGGGTTATTTAGTGTGAACCCCTGTTGGGGAGGATATGTAAATGTGTGTGTTGAATGGCTAGTTTCTGGGTGGAGATATTCAAGGAGGATTAGTGTCTGTTTGGCTAATGGTTGGTTAATGGTCCATTATCTCCTGGAAATCCCCCTGTCCCTGGGTGGAGTTCATTTGCAAGTGTTGTGTTTTTATTTTGGTATCTTTCAGGACTGGCAGCCAGATTTTGTTTACTTTTAGGGTTTCTTCTTTCCTGCTGAAGTTGTCAGGTGTTTGTGGATTTCAATAGCTTCTCTGTGCATTCTGACATGATAGTTGTTGGCCTGGTCCAGAATTTCTGTGGTTTTAAATAACATTTTGTGTCCCGGTTGGTTTATAACATGTTCTGCTACTGCTGATTTTTCTGGCTGGCCCAGTCTGCAGTGTCTCTCATGTTACTTGATTCATGTTTGCACACTGTGGTCCCTATGTAAACTTGTCCACAGCTGCATGCATTGATGGTTATTCAAAAAGACTGTTTAAGGAAGTTAAGAAACTGAAAGCACATTGCTTAGGCTGTCTTTCACAGCAAGAATGTGGCTGGGCACAATGGTTCCCTCTCAGTCCCTTAGTCCCTTCCTTTCCACTTGCATCAAGGTGATTCTTCAGTGTCATCTAAATGCTGAAGCAGAGTCCTTGACATGCATGAGCAATTCTCAGGTTCTCCCATACTAAAGAGGCACTTTCCCATTGGCTGAGATCCCTTCAAACTGATGGATGCCACATCTAGCATCTCTCTCACAGTTCAGCATGTATGGGATGAAACAATTTGATGTCATTTCAAACAGAAGCCTGAGTAAAACTTTTATGAGGGAGTGTTTCATCCAGCATAATTCTGAACTTAAAAGAAAGAAGCAAGAGAAAATTCAGGTGATTTACATGAGATAAAAAGAAAGGAAAACAAGTTAAAAAGTTTTCACCAAAGGCTTCTATTATCAATCAAATTAAGATTTTGTAGAGACAGTTATCTATGTTAGCAGTGAATGAGATGGAGAAAAAACTACATCAGGAGATGGAGAAAAAGCTACATCATGAGATGGAGAAAAAACTACATGAACTACATAAAGCAAAAGAATTTTGAATTTGCAAATAAACCAGGGAAATAGGTGGCATATAAATTACAAAAAGAAAAAGAAAATGATACTAAAATTGCAAGATGAAAATGCTCTAATTAAAGACAATGAAAATATACAAAAAGAATTCCATCAATATTACTCCTCTTTTTATAAATGTCAAGAAGTTTCTTTGGAGAAAGAATTTACCAAAGATTACAGTTCATCAGAGACAAATTATAAATGCTCCTATAATGGTAAGGGAGATCTGTGATGTTATTAAATAGACTAGAACTGGAAAGGCACACGGGCCAAATGGTTTCCTGTTTCTTTGTAACTGTTGTTTTAATCTATGACACACCACAGAATAAAGTGCTTCTGTTATCTTCCTCATGATCTTCAGGAGCTGTATGGAATGCTTCTGGCTCTGCTTCTTGTACTGCTATGATAGGAGTGCCCACCTCTTTTTGCTCTGACTGGAGACTGTTATTTTGGCTCTCGTCTTTTCCTTCCTCATATGAGGAAGCTTCCTCCAAGAAGATGATAATAAGAAGATGAGTGAAGAGGATCATTCATCAATAACTATAATAGCTGTTGATAGATGAGCCTCACTTGCCTATCCTTCCTGTCCCGTCCCACCAGCATGGTTGTGTAGTGATTGGCTGGATACAGCAGCAGGAATGTATCATAGCCTTTGATGGATGATCCTCATCTTAACCCCACCAGCTCCTACTGGCATGGCCATGTAGTGGTTGGCAGGAGGGGTAGGGGGCATGCAAGTGAGGAGGATTGCCTGTTGACAGTTATCTTAGCCAATGACAGGTGATCTTTAGTTGGCTATTTTTTTCTATTCCTTCATATTCATATAGCAATGTACTGCCATGTTCCCCCACCCTTCTGCCATTCACTATATAGCCAGGTGGGGATGAGGTAAGTGAGCTGGCTGAGACTGTAGTCCTCATATCTGTTTGAGGACTAGAAAAATGTGAGAAAAGTGTTTGAGGAGGATTCTCATAATCAGAGTTTCTGGATAACCAAGAAGCCCTGCTTTCATTATCTTTTTCCTCTTGAATCTTTGAATACTCCTTTCATCACTAGAAGACAATTATCTCCACACCAGGAAAAGATCTATCTAATGACTTCTAAGGTCAGCCTGTTAAAAGCATAAAGCAAGCAAATTAAAAATTTTAATACATTAACTAACTTTAGTAATTGGCCCAGTGTTAAACATATTATATATTTGAGACTTCATCCTTTTTGAATAGTGAAAGTGAAACCAATAGGATGAGTAACTTGATTCACTGATTTCAGTGTGTCCACTAAGTGTAAATTCGGTCCTTGCATGATCCCAATTTGGTTTGGAGTCAAATGTGCCTCTTCAGCCCAGATGGGTTGACCAAGCCTGATCCAATCCAGATTTTTAATCTGAATTAAAATTCAGAAATCTAGCTGGCCCATTGTCAGGATCGGTCCCGGGTGTGACCTTTTCCTGCCAAGTTCAGATCTGTTGTATCTCTTTCTGGCTAATTGTATTGGCCTTTTTTTTGTACTTGCTGAGTGTGTAGTTTAACTGTGAAATGGGAGTATGTGTTCTAAGTAACAGGATTGTCTGATAAAACCAGCATCTGGCCTCAGTTATGGGAAAAGTAGACTGAACCCAAGTTTGGTGGGCATTGAGGGTGGAGATGATGGATAGCCAATGACTGGATAGCCTGCCAGATTTTGGAGATTGTAGAATGATTTTAGTTTACTGCTTCTTGATTAGGCTTCATTCTGAGCAACAAACCTATAGGGTTAGCTCTTTGGATTACTTTGTAAATAAAGTTTTCTGTTTTTAATTCTAAAACTTCTGATCACTAAGTGAAGAAGCTAGTACATGACATCCATCCTCTCCAACTGGAAAAACAAAATGGTGACACCCACCTCCCATATTTTTATAAAGTTTGGAGACATAGTGCACCCTAAGAGAAAGTTAACATTGCCAAATATAAGACAGGTAACTTCAGGAGATTTTGTGCTAGGCACCTGTAAATGATTTTTTTTTTTAAAAAATCTTTTTAAAAGCTGTTCTTTCTTGACTGCTCATTCTTGACAATTCATGTTGCTTTTATCCTAGCACTGGCCCCATCCCTCCTACTCCCAGCCTTGGAATACCTTCCTAGTTGAACAACTCCACCAAAGAAGAGCAGATTCAAAGACATAGCCATGTTAGTCTGTATCTTATAGCACCTTTGAAACTAGCTGAGAAAAAGGTTGTAGCATAAGCATCTTATGAAGTAGACTGAGTCTACAAAAGCTCATTGCTGCAAACCTTTTTCTCTCAGTCAGTCTCAAAGGTGCTACAGATCCCTTTGTATAAAGGAGAGCAAAGGGAGTGAGGTGAGCAACAGGGCAGCAGGCAAACAGGCAGCAACACGTGGCAGGGTGGCAAGCAGGCAGGAAGGACTGCAGAGCATGAGTCTTCAGATGCTTCTTGTGTTTCCAGGGTAAGTACAGGACATTAGATAAATCTGTTAAAGCTCAATAAAAGAGGAGGAGGAGGAGGAGGAGGAGGAGGAGGGGGAAGAAGAAGAAGAAGAAGCTTACTTGTGGAATAGGTGGTTTTGCTTTATTTACTCTACCATTCTATTAGCCATCCAACTGGTGAAATCCAATGATACAATGTAAGGAATTTGGTGGCAACAGGATGCTTTGCAGGTAGTCTGAGATTTTCCCGATAAGCCCTTTGAGCCCTCTTAAAGCATTTGATGACCTCACCAGGCACTGGAAACTTACATCACAGACCCCATGTCTCTCCCTCCCCATCTCTTCCAAAGATTCTGGCATCTTCCAGGTTCTTCTTCTTCAGGCACCTCAGCTTTCCCTGGTCCACAGCTAGCCTCTTTCATCATGTCACCAATCCAGTGATTTGTTTGTGGCAATCAACTCCCCACAGCATTCACAACTCTACCACAATGCAAAATACAAGACTCTAGATAATTTCAGAATGAGGTGACCTGCTCTGGAACTCAACTGAGCTGATCTGGAGCCAATCCAAATCAGGTTTTGGTTCAGGATTCAGCATAAACACTGGAACAGCCTTTACCTTTATTTTTATTTATTTTATTTAGTTAGTTAGTTATACCCCGCTCTTCAGCCACAAGTGTATCAGGGCGGCTTACAATTTTTTTTAAGCAATAGCTATTTACACATCTACACTGCATTAAACAGTTTCCAATGTGTGTTAGCTAATTGCCCCCCACAAACTGGGTACTCAATTTACCGACCTACGAAAGGATGGAAGGCTGAGTGAACCTTGGAGCCCGCTGGAATTGAACTTGCAACGTGGTGGCTTGCAGTACTGGCATTTAACCACTGCGCCACCAGGGCTATATATCTCTCTGGCTTTTCTTCGCAAACGAAGATTCAGGAAGGACTCATCCCGCGCCTTCTGCAAGCGTGCTGATGACTAAAAAGGCCAATCCGAGATAAACAAGTCCGGTTGCAAAAAGTGCAGCAGAAGGTCTCCTTGGGTGATGTTTTTGGGTTGTGATTCTTTCTGCGTTGTCGTTTCTCTTCAAGACTTGTTCAGCGTGAGTTCTCAAATAAGGCTGCAGCATTGTGGGTAGTGCGTCTCCATGCCTCCCGATGTGAGGCCAGGGCGGACCATTGTTCGTGATCAATCTGGCCAAGCCTGAGATGTTGTTTCAGGGAGTCCTTGTATCGCTTTTTTGGAGCGCCCCTCCCACGCTGACCCGTGGCGAGTTCACCGTAGAGTAGTATTTTTGGGAGGCGATGGTCCTCCATCCTAGAAACGTGCCCTGCCCAGCGCAGCTGTGTTCTCAATATCATGGCCTCAATGCTGGTGATCCCTGCTTGTTCAAGGACAGCAACATTCGTCACATAGTCAGTCCAGTGTATATTTAGGATTGTGCGGATATATATATATATAGGCTTGGGGGAGGAGGAGAAACACTTTTCATACTTGTCAGACAACATAATACACAATTCTGCAGCAGATAATATTTCTTTTCTGCTTCTTGACACTCAGCTGGCATGAAATGGGCCTTCTAGATATAACACCTAATTATGCTTCAATGAAGACTCTAACTGCTTAGCATATTGGTAAGATGGATTTGGTAAGATGGATTTGGAAAGAAAGATTTGGACTTGGGGCTGGGTGCAACAGCAAACCAGTAGAGTAATGGCATCTGAAGAACTGTGCACACATAACTATGATTTTAGGGTAATATTTATACCCAATATCATACCCTTAAGGGGTGTTTTTAGCATGAAACACTGCTTGGGTGAGGTTCCCAGAGTTAAAGAATGGAAGATTTGGCTTCATTGATTACCGCTAATGATCAAAACATTAAGGTGTTTATGGCCTTTTCTTTATTATGGATGGGGAAAGGTTTGAAGGGAAGACATTTACCAGGATGAGTGGTTATAATAGGTGTTCCGGTCACTGTTTGTTTTTGGAGTATGACTCATTGGCAGGTGCATCCAGGAGACATTAGCACATTCCTCCCTTATGACTATGGGGGGGTCATTTAATCACATCCTGGGTGTGTTTGATTCTGGGGAATTCCCAATGACCCCTATGTTTGGGTTGCCCTGGTCTACTTGAAGCCACATGAAGTATATAATAAGCCAAATTATGAATTATTGGAGGGAGGGGGATGTAAAGCCAGGTAACAGTATCTTTATACTTTCATTCACTTTCTTAGCCTTGTTTGAGCAGAGCACCTACTGCAATGTGGGTTATTACACCAAAACAAGATTTTCAGCTCAGTTCAAATTAATCCCGTTCTGGGTTCTGCCAAATCAGCTTTACAGGATAAGTCTGAATATGACCCATTGGACTGTGATTTCATGTTGAGTGATCATGTAGACTAATTAAGAGAAAGAAGTTGGTAGCATAAGCCTTTGTACTAAGTGTACTTCATCAGACGCATGAAAACTTAAGTCTACAAAAGCTTATGCTACCAATTTCTTTCTCTGAGTCACAAAGGCACTACAAGATCCTTTTGCATACTGATCCAGACTCATGCATGGTGCTCTGCCTGTATTATTAGGCCTCCTTCCTCCAAAATTTCAAGCTATGGGCCTCTTCAGTGCATACCCATATTGAAAGAGTCATGGTTTTCATTGTTATTGTGGGCAGTGTGCTTATATTTTTACCTTGTATTATTTTTATCTATTTTATTAAATTCTGCTTCTTGACCAATAAAAGCACTGAGACACAGCTTCTTAAACTAACTTATGTTGGGGATCAACAGGGCTTCTTTTTCCTCAATGTGTCAGAGACCAGTCCTATATTTTGCTCCCATTGACTTCAATTATTTCTTATTTTCCTGAAAACTTGCTGGGGACTAGCAGCCAATAACTTATGGACTGGCATGAGACCACTGCTCTAAGTGGTTGACATAAATAAATAAATACATAAATATACATTTTAACATTGCATTTTCACTTTTCTCAACATGTTAACCCTAGCAGGGGGTATTTCTGGTGTAGCTCATCCCACCCCAATGTCTGACTCCACCATTTTGAATTTAAATAATAAAAATGGGCAATGTTATCCTTTCAGCTCCAACATACAATTTCCAAATATAGGCATATACATATTCCCAAACTGTCAGTACCTTTAGACATCACCATTGGAAAGCTTCCTGAAGCCTGCTGTCCTCCTGGACTTCAGAAGTCTTTGCGATGACTCAGAAGTCAGAGCAAGGAGTAGCCACAGCACCAGCAGCTATCCTACATTAGGTGTGTTTCTATTGTTAAGGATGTTATTAGAACTCCATCAGGGATGCTCAGATAGAGTCACACAACTACTTTAATTCCTGTAGGTATAGTGAGGGGAAGAAGGATGCAGTTCACCTGAGACAGACTCTTCATCTCAATTCTGTCCACACACATCTCATTCTTACCATTGAATCTCCAAAGGTGTGGGCCAAGGGGAATGTGAGCTTTGCACAGGGGGGAAACCTATAAAGTAGCAGCCACCTCAGACATGGGAGAAAACCATTACCCTCTCCACATTTCCCTGTAACCTTTTGTGATGTGGAAAAGGTACCATTGTTACCTATCTGGCTAACCCCCATCTTGGAATATCAAATAATTGGCAATATTGAATAATTTGGCTTAATGTGGTCTTAGAATCACAGAATCATAGAGTTGGAAGAGACCTCAAGGGCCATCCAGTCCAACTCCCTGCCATGCAGGAATACACAATCAAATCGTTCCCATCCAGGCTCTGTTTAAAAACCTCCAAAGAAGGAGACTCCACCACACTATGAGGCAGTGTATTCTACTTCTGAACAGCTCTGTCAGAAAGTTCTTCCTAATGTTTAGGTGGAATATCTTTTCCTGTAGTTTGAACCCACTGATTTGTGTCCTAGTCTCTGGAGCAGCAGAAAACAAGCTTGCTCCATCCTCAGTATGGCATCCCTTCAAATATTTAAACATGGCTATCATGTCCCCTCTTAACCTTCTCTTCTCCAGACTAAACATGCCCAGTTCCCTAAGCAGCTCCTCTTAGGGCATGGCTTCTAGACCTCCCACCATCCTGGTCACACTCCTCTGGACACATTCCAGCTTCTCAATATCCTTCCTGAATTGTCATGCCCAGAACTGGACACAGTACTCCAGGTGAGGTCTGACCAAAGCAGAATAGAGTGGCACTATTACTTCCCTTGATCTAGACACTATACTCCTATTAATGCAGCCTAGAATCATATTGGCTTTTTTAGCTGCTGCATCACACTGCTGACTCATATTCGGCTTGTGGTCCACTAAGATGCCTAGATCCTTTTCACATGTACTGCCCTCAAGCCAGGTGTCACCCATCCTATATCTATGCATTTCCTTTTTACTGCCCAAGTGTAGTATCTTACATTTCTCTCTGTTGATATTCGTTTTGTTAGTACTGGCCCAACTTTCTAATCTGTTGAGGTCATTTTGGATTCTGATCCTGTCCTCTGGGGTATTAGCTACCCCTCCTAATTTGGTGTCATCTGCAAACTTGATAAGCATACCCTCTATTCTCTCATCCAAGTCATTGATGAAGATGCTGAATAGCACTGAACCCAAGACAGAACCCCATGGCACCCCACTGGGCATTTCTCTCCAGGATGAAGAGGAGCCTTTGTAAATAACCTCTGAGTTCAGTCAGTCAGCCAATTACAAATCCACCCAACAGTTGCATTGTGTAGCCCACAGGTTACTAACTTTTTTGCAAGTGGTTTTCCATGTGGTTAGCAGGTAAACCAGGGGTCCCCAAATACCCAGGTTGGAATCATATATGACCAAAGGAGGAGCCTTCGGAAATTCCCCAGATAAATACTCAGGTCAGAGATTAACACCTGGAGGTGAGTCATTCACCAATCCACTCAATGATAGCAGAGTCTTTGATGCTTGTAAAATGGGTCCTTCCTTCCCTCTTCCCTTCCAACAAAAGACCTTGCCTGTTCCTATTCAGCTCCAAATAATCTGCCGTTAACAGTAGTTAACTCTTCTGGAGCACCCATTGTCTACTCCTGGGAACCTCCAAGAAACATTGTATTCCACTCAAAATCCTATTCCTTCAGAGGAATTATCACATATAAATGTCACCCTAAAACACCACCCAAATGCACACACTTCCTCTCAACATGATGTCAGACTGTGTAGCTGGCCCAATTTCCAGACCCTCTCACTGTCAGTTTACTCCACAATCTCAGCTCTGCAGGATCGGTAGAGTATACCTGCAATTCCCCTTAATCTAGTCCTCTATCCAAATACTTCCAACTATCTTCAATTGCATTGTGTGAGTGTCTGAAGGCTGGGTGTTTATGTCACTGCTAATTTCCAATAAAGACAATTTAATTGTACCTTTTGGCTTAGAGTCTCCTCAGTTGCTACCAGTATACATAGGTTAAAAGATCCTGCAGTTACCAATCTCTCACTACCATCGAGCTAATTAATATCCCCCATAATATTTTTGGACACCAATGGGATCCTTGCGGATCCCATGTAATTCAGGTAACACTGTCAGAATTGTAACACCAGTAATATCTTTTTCTGCAAAAGGTCATGGGACTGAATGACAAGCCTTGTGGGAAATTACATAATTTATATACATTATCAGTGGAATTATATTATCAGTGTAATTCTAATGGAAACCAGAAGAATCCCATCTCTTTTTTGAGGTGAGCAGTAGGGCATTCCCACATCCCAAATAGGTTTATCCATGACCTGCAGCAGTGGCTGATTAGTTCTATGTCAGCAAGTTGGTGAATCTGTTTTACTCTTTCGAGGTGCTGAAATCTATCCCATGGCAGAATAGGGGGACCGCTGCTTTAAAGGTCAAATTAAAACCCAGTGGATTCACCACCCCTCTGAAATGGGAGGCACAATGTAGGTGCTGCTGCTGCTGACCTAATGGCAAACATTTAACTCTGAATGAAGTCTGATCATCTTTTCTTCTCTCTCTCTCTTTTGGCCCTGCTCAAATTCTGTTAATAGAAGCCTGATATAACACTGCTTATACCAGGAAAGCCTCCACCTGTGAAAATGTATGAGTGTCAGAGCACCATAGGAGCATATCTAGAAAGTAAGCCAAATCAAATATATGTTGTAACACACCCTACAAAGAAACAAGAGACACATCTCAAGATGCTCAAGAGATGGTTGTTTTATTAGTAGCTTTTCTGAGTATTTGGAGATGTGTCCCTGTTTCTTCTGTGGATTCCACTGGATGCACCCCAGTTTCTCCTTCATTTGCAACATATTCTACAGGTCGACCCCCACTGTCCACGGATTCAGTATCCATGGTTTCACTTATCTACATCTGAAAATATATGTCCTCTCTAGGCATTTCTAGGTCCTCCAGTGTGATTCCATGGTCAACTTCCAGGATTCTTCTCATTGAAAATAATAGGATTCCCTATTATCCATGGGATAATGGGAGTCTTGGAACATATCCCCATGGATATGGGGGGCCGGCCTGTAATCCATGAATGAGGGACCTATGAGCTTTTAGATGGTTTTGAACAACAGTTCCCAGCATCCCTAACCATTGGTCATGCTGTCTTGGGCTGATAAGAGCCAGGAGTCCAATAGATATCTAGAGTGTTAAGGGTTGGGCATCTCTATCCTATGTTCTTGGCAGCAGCCAGGAAATAAATCTGAACAACACACTTCGCAGACAAGGGAACCTCCATCTATAGCAAAGGTGAGCAGCTGAAGAGAGTCTGGGGATAATTTTTCCTCCCTCAGTGAGTTACCCCCCCCCAATAGCTGAAAATGTAAGTCAAAGTATTCTGGTTTTCAGTTCCACCTGTTTGGGGCCATTTTTGTTTGCTTGGGTGGGTTAGGTGCTGTTAAGCTACCCGCTGCTCCTGGATGCCTTGAGGAATGGTGAATTAACCCTTTGAGGCAATTCTATGTGAAGTCGAAGGCTTTCACAGCTGGCATCCATAAATTTTCTTTGGTTTTTTTCCAGGCTGTGAGGCCGTGTTCTGGAAGAGTTTCTTTCTGATGTTTCGCCTGCAGCTGTGGCTGGAGATGCCAGCCACAGATGCAGGTGAAACATCAGAAAGAAACTCTTCCAGAACACGGCCTCACAGCCTGGGAAAAAAAACAAAAAAACAAGGAAAACCTACGAGGCAATTCTGGTTTTCCAGAATTGTTTCCAGAAAACAAGGAAAACCTAGGAGGCAATTTGAGGGGGAGGGCTGGAGGGTCACTGAAAAACCTCTCAGGTCCACCTATGGCCTGAAGGCTTCAGCTTTGTCCTTCTTGATCGACAGGATCACCCTGACAGTCAACCACATCAGCTTGTATTCGGTGCTTACCCTGATCCTTCACACTGGCAGCAAAGCCTTAATCCAGGCGCACCTGTGTCTACACACACACACACACACACACATATATATACATCCCTTCACCCAGAGTGGGACTTGCAGAGTGGGAGCGCAGCAGATCCCGAGAAAGCAAATACTGTCATTAAGGAGAGGAATTCTTCCAACGCCTTCCCCTCATCCACAAGCCAGGCTTCCTCCCCTACAGAAATCATAATAACAAAACTCACACACGCACCCCCGAAATCGCGTTTTGAAATCGGGCGGCCGCGTTCGCACCAAGACAGAGAGAGGGAGCCACGAGGGCTGGGGATGGACGCAGTCCGCCAAGCAGGGCGCAAACACCCAGGCGATCCTTCTTCTCTCCGGCCCAGATCCGTTTCCTTTCTCCTGCTCGGGGTCAGTCCCACAAGCAAAGCCAGCGCCAGGAGACGCCGCTGCTTTCCCTCGGAGAAGACAAGGGTTCCCATAAAGACAGACGTGATCTTAAAAATATAAATACAAATAGACAGTCAAGCCATTCTCCTGGGTGTGAACTATAACGCGCCTCCTCCTCCCACCCGCCCAGTCCCTCCATCCAAAGGCCCGCCAGGAGCCGGCAAGCCTTCCTCGGCCGGTAGATGGCGCCCGCGCTCTTCCTTCGCCCCACCTTAACCCTTTAGAGCCGGACCCACCGCTCTGCTTGGCATGCCGTCTCCAGCTTCCTCCTCTCCTAACCCCCCCCCCAAAAATGCCCTCTCCCCTCCGCCTCCGGGGTTCATCTTTGTTGACAACTTGCAAAATGAACCGCAAGGTGCTTGTAGGACCGGGTCTTCCAGAAGATCTCGAAAAGGGTCGTAGTGTTTTGTTTTGTGGAGGGGGCGAATACCCAAGCCAAACAATCGCAGCCTTGCGGGAAAGGAGCAATGGGGTGGGGGGAAGGCGTGTGCTCATTTCGTGTATACCCCACCCCAAAAGCGAGGAAGGCTGCTGTTTCATCCCCCCCCCTCTTTCAGGAGGGGTCCTGCCACTCCAAGCGCAACACATGTGCTCGTGAAGGGGGAGTTGGGCGAGAGACAGGTGTAGGCAAGCTCGACGGGTGTGTGTGTGTTTCTCTGTCTCGTTCGCGCCTTCGCACCACGCTCCAGCCCTCTACCAAGGCTACTCCAGATCCCCTCAGCAAAGAGCCTCGGGAGCCACGGCTTCGTTTTCCCTCCACACACACACACCCCGCCAATTCCTTCTCCCCGCTCGCTCCTCCATCCATCCATTCCGGAGAGGAAAGCGAGAACCGGCGGAATGGGCTCCTGGTTGTTTTCTGCCAGGAGGAGGAGGAGATGGCGGGGGGAGGACGGCGGGAGAGGGGCGCCGCCGCTGCTGTAGGGGATTTCGGTGGCGATTATTTCTCACTCTTCTCCTTCCTCATCAAAAAGGGGAAAGAAAACACACACACAACCCCAAAAGCCGATGGGAAGGTTGGGTGGGGGGAGAAATACCGAAGCCCATTCCTCTCTCTCCAACTGACTGTCTCAAAGAGCGAGCGGGAAAGAGAGTGTTGTACGGGTAAGGGGGAAAAGAGCGAGGCGAAAAGAAGGAAGGCGGGAGGGAGCGAGAAAAAGGAACATCCCCTCAGTAGCCACCGCGTGGTAACCCCTCAAAAGCCCCTCAGTAGCCCCCGAGTGGTAACCCGTCAAATCCCCTCAGTAGCCCCCTAGTGATAACCCTCCAGTAGCCCCTCAGCAGCCCTCGAGTGGTAGCCCCTCAATAGCCGCACAGCGGCCCCTCAGCAGCCCCCAAGTGGTAACCCTTCAGTAGCCCCTCAGCAGCCCTCGAGAGGTAGCCCCTCAGTAGCCGCACAGCGGCCCCACAGTAGTCCCCGAGTAGTCCCTCTCGGCTCCCCCGGAGTGGTAGCCCCTGGGTAGCCTCTCAACAGCTCCTCAGCAGCCCCCGAGTGGCGGGCGAGTTTGGCGCCCAAGGCGCGGCTGGACTCCCGGTTCGAACGGCGCCGAACCTGAGAGAAATTGTTATCCCTCTCCGTCATTTTTATTTGGTTTTCGGGGTTCCCGCCTCCCTCCTCCCAGACACACATTCCTGTGAGGGGAGAGAGGAGGAGGCTGCTGCTGGTGGAGGTGGCCAAGCGCCCGAAAGAGCCTCGAGCTGACGGGCGGGGGTGGCTGTCAGGCAAGGCGAGAAGCGTCGTCGGACCCCTCGCCGTGAGCTGGCTTGAGCCGAGCAAGCGAGCCTGTTTGTGTGTGTGTGTGTGTGTGCTAGCTCCAGTCGGAGAGATGGTGGAGTCCTCCTCCTCAAGGTTGCTGGGGTGGTATCCCAGAAACGCTGTTCACTCCGAGCTGTGACCGCGCACCAGCCACGCAAGACACACACACACACACACACAGAGGCAGCCCCGCGCAAACTCCTCTCCACTGCGCCTTGGACCAAGGCGAGGGAAGAAGGAAGGAAGGAAAAGAAGCCGCGGCAGCAGCCAAGGGAGGCAAAGGAAGGGCTGGAGGGAAGCGCCACAGCCCAGGCAGGCAGATCCCGAATCGGGGCGGGGGGGGGGGAAAGCTCGCTCCGCTCCCGCTCGCTCTTTCGCCGAGGAGAGAGAGCACAAGATGCAAGGGATCTGCTGCTACGACTGCAAAGGAGCCACCTGGCCAAGGCAAGCCGCCGCCGCCGCCGATTGGGGGCCAAGGCGAGGTGGCCAATGCCGTCGCCCGGACTTGTGTGTCTTCTTGGGCAAAATCATGGGGATTAAAAGTGGATTTACCTTGGGGAACCTCATCTTTTTCTGGATGCTGTCCAGTGTGAAAGGTAAGGGCGCGGGGCAAAATAGAGGTAGGGGGTGATGATGAGGAGGAGGAGGAGAAGGGGGTGGCATTTTATCCCCTGCCCCCCTTTTATCCCCATCACCGCCCTGAAAAAGGGGATTAGGAATTAGGATTTTTTTTATTGGAATAAGACCATTCTATGGAAAAATACACCCGAAAGGGGGGTAGGTGGAAAGAGATAAGTGATCGTCTGGAAAGGGGTGGGGGGGGAGGGAGAGTGTTTTGCCCCAAAGGAGTGTGTGTGTGTGTGTGTGTAGTCGCAGCTTCTGTCCTTTCTCAAGGTTTCCCTCCCTTGTTCCTCTGATGGTCATTCTTAAGAATTTTTGATTTCTGCTTTGGGGAGGGGGGGGCTGCCGGTGCTTTCTTAAATAAACGATCCTCTCGAGAAAGAAAGGTGGAGAGAGGGAGAAAGGGTGAGAGGCTCTGTGTGTGTGGTGGTGTGTATTTTAATTCCTAGCTCCCTCATCTGCGATAGGAAATGCAATTTGCTTGCCAAGCCTGGCGTTCAATGCAGTGAGTGAAAACGGGTGCCCAATAAATATTCTTGCAGTAGCTCAAATCCGAGACGTGAGTTGGGTCCTACAGTCTCTGAAACCAGCGGGTATTCCGGCAGAAATTACAGCTGGAGGAGATCTTTAACCTTCCCTTCTACCTTTTCGTCGTGTGGTTGTGATATTTGGGGCTGGCTGGCTGGGTGGGTGGGTAGGATTTACAGGGTGAAATAAATGCCTTGAGGTTGTTTTGTTTTGTTTTAAATGTACTTTCCATCTAGACAGATCTCTGCTGACAACACGCACACACACACAAATGTGTACCTATTTGCATTGAACGAGTTTCCCTCCCTGTCGCTCTTTTCGAAAGGTAACCCAGTATCAAACATTCCTATCGTAAGTTGTTCAGAGATGGAGAGGTGGAAGAGAGAGAAGCACTTTAACCAGCAAAATTTGTGGTGTGAAAATGGGTTTGTGTGGGCTTTGAAGGACTCAGATGTCACCCCCCCCATTTTTTTCCACATCCAAGCCTCTCTGACGGCATGACCTGCCACTGAAAGCAAAGATCTGCCCCCCCTCCTCCTTTGACTTAATGAACTGGGGGGGGTACCATAAGGTTTGTAAGGATAGCTTTTGGGAAGGATGGAAGGTTGGTCAGGCATGGGGAAGGGGGGGTGGAATGGCATTCCATAGATTAGATTGCAATGGATGGATTGCTTGATGAATAAGTACTTTTGAGAGATGCAGGTCTACTTTCTACTTGGGGGAATCCTGGTATAATCTTTATATGGCTTGAGGCAGAGTGCTTATGTGTTCTTGAGGACTCCTTCTTGCAATTAAAAAAAGGCTCTGTCTTTCCTCCCCTCCCCCCCCCAAAAAAAAAGAAAACTGATGAAGGAAGAAGATAGGTGAGGCTTCTGGGAGTTTGAAGAATTTTGAGTTGAGAGTCCTCCATTCCCAGTGGACTCTTTGGCTTTTTCTTCTGAAAAGGAGCTTGCTTTTTCCCTCTTCAACCCCCCCCCCTTGCAATGGAACTGAGTCTTTTTTATGAAACACTTGATTGTCCTGCTTTGCAGCTGGTTCAGTCCCCATTTGCATGGTGGGAGGGGTGAAGGACCAGGATCATTCAGGGTTGCTTAGGGCTGATGATACTGGCAGAGGGAGGGGGGTTAAGGGATTTACCTCACTCCCCCCCCCCCAATCTCCTAGCCCAAGCAAAGGGGACATGCCTGGAATTTTAATGTACCTTCTAATTACAGAAAGCTTGTCTGGCTTTGGAGCTGTTGACGCAATCTGCTTCTCTGTCATCCTTTGCCCATTTTTTTCCCAGAGAAATGATTCAGCGAAGAGATCCGGGGACCATTTATTCAGAGCCAAAGGGGGACTATTGTTTGTGTGTGTGCACATGGAGGTGTGTTGGACAGCTTTTTAAAAAAATAGGACAAAGCTCATTAATAAACATCCCTTAGTCTCTTTCCATCTCCTTCCCAATTCCCTGTGCCTGGCTTGCTTGCTTGACTAACATAGGACACAGCTACACAATCCGTGTGTGGTCTTTCTTGCAAAGGGGGATATAAACACATACTGTGGCTTCAGACAAGAGGTATTATGCTTAAAAGGATGACACCAGACCAGTTAAGTTGCAGTGGGGAGAATGGAGGGAAACCTGTCTTTGTAACTAAGGGTCATGTGGAGGCGGTCTCTTACAGTAATTCAAGACACTGGTGAATTTATTGTCAATTTAAAACACACATACCCACCACTGCTATATCAGGAGAGAGTGACGGATTGCAAGAGCAGTTTCCAAGCACTTGTTGAACCAAAGGGGAGATGGAAAAATACCAGAAGGTGCTATAGATGAAATAGTGTTGTTTTAGATATGCATGGTTAGCATTTGATGATTGTCACATCAAGGGATGATTTGTGAATATGTGAAGGGAAGCCATCACAGATCAGATAGAAAGAACTTCCATGTCACCCGGTGTTGCCTCAACCACAATCTCTCCCCCTCCACTCTATTGCACTGAGTTCCACTCATATGTTTCATTGTAGCTATCAAGTAATAAGAAACCCAGTGATATATACTAATGAGTGGACTATCTAGATGAGGTCATATGTAAGATTATGCCAGCTCCAAGGAGACTTGGGGAAATAGTCCTGCAAATAAAGAAGAGAACAAAAGATGAAATAAATTGTTACTTTGAGCCAAGGGGTAATGGGGGATTTGGCATTATGTTGATGGTTTTTATAATGTTTCAACAGAAGGTGGTGGAAGTGGGGGGAGACTAAATGTTTAGGATACCAATGAAGAATGCAAGAAACAATGGGTTTTAGCTATAGGAAGGCACATTTTATTGCTGATACTGCTAGTACTAGCAGCAGTAAAAAAAAATGTGGCTTCCTCTAATTAAAACCCATTGCGTCTTGTCCTTGAGTACTTGTAGTAGCAGCAATAGCAGCTACCACCACCACAGCTGTCTGAAACACGTGCATCTGAATCCTATACATGCATCCTCAGGTTCAATTGAATTCAGTGGGATTTGTTTTCCTGGCAAGTTTGAATAGGATTACAGTATTATTTAGAGTATTATTTATTTAAATTGACTTTATAGGCAACATATGAATCTGGAGTTCACAGATGAGTAATGGCTAGGAGAAAGGCATGTAGCAATGCCAAGTGTTAAACTGGCATAGCTGTGAGCTCAAAAAAGTCTTTGCTAAATTAAATAACAAGATTTTGTGGTGGGAAAGACAGGTGGAGAGAAAGCTTTATTGATCAATAGTGAGGAAGAGACTAAACAGTTGGGTTAACATGTTTTTCAGAAAAACTTTCTCCTCACTGTTGTCAATAGAAGGGTGGGGAGGAATGTGGGTCATACAGCTCCCATCAGACACAGAGACAAGGGTAATGGTAGATGCAGTCCAGGTTGCATCCTTGTCAGGAAAAGACTAGGTAAGTATCTGTCAAGGCCAGAGTGGTCTTGTCTGATGGCAGTAGATTGGCTTCAGTGACTAGTATCCTGCTCTCAGACTTTCTGAGCCTTTATTAAAAATCAAGATGGGTTCCTTTACCAAAGAATCCAGGGAGCTGTAGTTTGATACAGTTGCTTATAATTCTATGTTAGAAACGTCTAGCCTCTGATCCTATGATTCCCTAGACAGAAATGACTGTTGCACAAATTCAATATTATAAACCAGTTTAACTTGTCAAAGAGAAAATTAAGAAAGCATGTGCTCATCATTTTCAAGCATATTAAATGGTTGTCATTCTAAAACTACGACAGAGTTGTTTTCTGCTGTTTTACAGCAAGGGTTTTCAAAGTACAGCCCACAGGCCACATGCAGCCTTGGGACCACTAATGCAGCCATTGGAACCTCCCAGAAACCCCTCAAAGTCCCCCATTTTTTAAAATGGGCTGATTGTGGGGTTAGTTTTTGCCCCCAAATCACCCCTAAAAAGACAATAGTTGCACTCCTAACCACTCTGGGCCCCCAAACCTCCCCAAAACAGACAAAAAAGAGGGGGGGTGACCAAAATGGCAGCCAGATATGACATCACACCACTTTGGGTGTGTGTGAGTTACTGCTGCCAACTGGGCAAGCACAGAAGGGGGAAATGGCTCCTACCTTGTTTACAATTGTCACCCCTGTTCTAGTGGGTAGAGACTACACTAGATTTGTGGGGAGGGGGGAATTTGAAATAATCAGATTTCACTTTTAGTTGCTAAACATGAAGAAAACTGTCTTAACTGTTCAAGATCTGTATAGTTGTAGAAGAGATTGCTTTGGGATGTGTTAGACTCTTCTTCTCTGGAAATATTTAAGAAGAGATTATATGACTGTTTGGGATGCCATAGTAGTTCCAAGATTCCTACATGAGGCAGGGATTCAAAGTGGATGAGATTCCAGACCTCTATCGACTCCAGAACTATAACATTCTCTGATAGATTGTGGTGTATATGTGCCCTATGACTTTTTGATTTCATCCAATATGTTCTTCCTGAAATTTATTGGATTCTCTTCCTGTTGCTATTTTAAAAATCAATGTGTGTCCTTTTGTTTGACTTCCACGGAAATTAGATTGTACTTTGGAAATTGGTTTGTAAGGGGTGCCCTTCACCCTTACCTCCACTAGGATTGCTGGTGTACCCATAAATGTGATAGTTAAACAGGATTGTTTGAACATGTGGTTCACTACAGCTTTGTTTGTATTTCTAGCATTTACTGTACAGTCCCTGTGAATGGGGAAAATATTTTTATGTTATTATGACACAAAATCTTCCAGTTCTACTTGGTGCTTTTAAATAATACTACAAAAAAGATGCTGGATTTTTAAAACTAAAGATTGTAGAGAGGAGATGAACTCAAAAGGTCCATGTTTGATTAAGAAGCTTCCCTTTTCGTTCCAGGCTACTTCCAAAGTCTGACTGAGCTCAAAGGGTCCATAGCTTAGTGGTGGAGCATCTGTAGAATTTACATACAGAAGAGTCAGCTCCTGGCATTTCTAGTTAAAAGAAGTGAAGCATGGATGGAGGATCCATTGGGAACTTGAGGGATACTGGTGTACATACAGTATTAGTGTAAGCAAGTCAGCCTGGAGATAGGTCAACATCAGTCTGTCTCTAAGGAGAGTATAGTGGCTGCCCAAACTCAGTCTGTGAGAGGCTGAGGATTGGGAACAGAACTCACTTGTATTCTTAAGCCTTAGAGATAGGAGGGCAGCCATGTACCTAACTACCTTACTCATACCTACTGTGAACAGGGTACCACAACCTCAGGAAACTTGTCTTTGTCTTGAGAAGACTGAGGAACAAATACAGTTAAGCTTAGTCTAGAAAGGCTGGAGATAGTGGCAACCAGGATAGAGATACTGGGTGGTAGAAAAGCTGGAAAGAGAGCTTTGAGGAAAGTTGGTTCTTTTATAGCTATGAGTGGTTGGAAAAAGGCACCCCAAAGTCACCTATGGATACTCCTAGCATGTGTAGGTGGAATACATTTATGTGCAGAAGTTATAATCTAACAAAGGCCTAGGTCTGTATTGTAGCTAGGCATGCTATTCTTGTTTTGTGTATGAATGTTCCCAAGTCAGTTAGGTGTCTGAAGGCAGGAAAAATGATTTTTTAAGTTGAACTTTCTCTGTTTTAAGTACTGAACAGATTTCAAAGACAAACAAATCTTTGATGTTCTTCTCTGCTTAGGGAGTTACTCAGTTACATGGATGAGTATTTTGGTTTAGATTGCTTCTTGTCTTCATTACCACTGTGTTTTGAAAACTCTAGGGATTAATATTTATGGATATTTCTTCTAATTGACTCCAAGGTTTTGCTGTTGTCCCTCAAAGTCTTTAAGCTGTTGTGTTTGCTAGTGATGAGGATGTTTGAGAACTGAAGTTTCTAATCCTTGTTAACTGTATTCCCTTTAAATTATTTGGCTTTTGAGGTTGCGTGGGCCTATGAATTATCTTAGTGCTGCCATCAAATCCATCAGCTTCATGATAATAACTTGGAACTCCATTGAATGGTACTTAAGACTATGATTTTAACAACTGTGAATCAATAACAGTGATGAAGCCTGTTTTTATGATTGGCCTCGCTGGTTGGCCTCAGCTTTGAGGCTTAACACACTCTGCAGAAGGACATTAGAAGAATGTCTAGTATGAGTATGTGTGGGAGTGGAGACATCAATACTCAGCAATATAGACATGCCTGTATGAATATTTTATATTCCACTTCGGTACATTCAAGACTACATTGCTTCAACTGTGATTCAATGGCATGACAGTGAGAAGGCTGTTACCCAAAAATGTCAATCAGTGTGGGTGCAGGAGGATTAAAAAGAATATTAGATATGTCAGAAACAGTAAGGAAGGGAGAAGGGCAGTACAAGTAAGTGGCAAAGTAAAGAAGGGGGAGAAGAGCTTCAAAAATTATATTCTTGCCTGCCAACAAATAAAAAATTCTCTTTCAGGAGAAGGATAATGCAGTCAGTGAATTAGCCAATCAACCCGTCCAGTGTGTATGCTGTCCAAGGAGAGCATATATGCCCTCCAAATATTGTCTGGAGATACAGTTGCACTGAAAAGTTGTCCATGTTTCTATATACATGTTCCTGTAGCTCACTAGGCGAGGGTGCTAAAGTAGATTGAAGTATGGAAAGGATTTTTTAAAAATAAATCCCCCACTGCTTATGCTTTATTCATTGTGTAACAGGATGGATTAATATGTAGAATACAGAATAGCACAACCAGATAGATGAGATGTGGAGGGAAGTTTCAGAGAATCCACACTTTAAAGGATGTCAACACTGCCTCTTTAAACAATTACATTGGGGCAAAAGGTAAAGCTATTGATAGATGGTATATACCCAGATTCCCCCCTGATATGAGAGAGAGAGAGAGAGAGAGAGAGAGAGAGAGAGAGGAGAGAGAGATATCTTTCTACACTGTAGGAATTTTGATTGCTTCCTGTCAGGCTCTTTTTCTAAACTAGCCACAGTTTATGAATACTGGATGTACTCCATGGGCTGGTTTACACGGCAGGTTTTGTTGCATTAAGTTGCGCTTTAGCGCTTTTCCGCATCAGTGGTGGGTAGTTTACACGGTATATGTTTACACAGCTATATTTTGTGGCTCTTTGATTTTTTCCACTTTGAGGTTCACACAGCCAAAAGTGCTGGGGGCATGGCCAAGCATTGGAGAGGGAAAGGATTGCCATAGGAATGTCTGCCCTGGCCCCAGCTCTGTGTCCTTAACAGCTTAAAGGCAATCCCCCCCCATCCCTTTCCACAATTCAAAGGGAAGGTTTTCCTCCTTGCTTAAAACAGCATGTTCTGTCAAATAGAGGAAAGCCAGAGAGGGGGGGGGGAAATAACAGCTTAGAGGCAGTCCCCCTCCCCCCCCACAATTAAAACAGAAGGTGTTCCTCCACAATTAAAACGGAAGGTGTTCCGCTGGCTCTGTAATTGGTTAACACACTGAACCCAGAGAGTGCTAACCAATGACTGCTTTTCATCTTGGAGAGACGTGTCAAGTGGAGTGCCTTAGGGTTCTGTCCTGGGCCCAGTGTTGTTTAACATTTTTATACGTGACTTAGATGATGGAATAGGAGGTATGCTCATCATATTTGCAAATGATTAGGGGGGTAGCTAATACCCCAGAGGATAGGATCAGAATTCAAAATTACTTTGGCAGATCAGAGAGCTGGGCCAAAACTAACAAAATGAATTTCAACAGGAATAAGTGTAAGGTACTACATCAAAGCAGGAGTAATCAAATGCACATATATGGGATGAGTGACACGTGACTCGAAACTAATACATGTGAAAAGGATCTAGGGGGTCTTAATAGACTACAAACTAAACATGAGTCAACAGTGTGATGCAACAGCCAAAATAGCCAATGCAATTCTGGGCTGCATCAACTGAAATATAGTGTCCTGACTGTGGGAAGTATTAGTGGCACTTTATTCTACTTTGGTCAGACCTCATCTGGAATACTGTCTCCAGTTCTGGGCACCACAGTTCAAGAAGGATATTGGCAAGCTGGAACACATCCAGAGAAGGGTGACCAAGATTATCAAAGGAGTGAAAATGAAGCATTATGAAGGACAACTTAGGGAACTGTATATGGTTAGCTTTGAGAACAGTTGAGAGGTGACATGATGACTATGTTTAAATATCTGAAGGGATGCCATATTGAAGATGGGACCAGCTTGTTTTCTGTTTCTGCAGAGACTAGAACATGAACCAATGGATTCAAATTGCAAGAAAAGAGATTACATCTAAACATTAAGAAGAACTTTTTTAATTTAAAAATTATTTGACAGTGGAATAGATTGTCTCAGAGTGTGGTGGGCTCTCCTTCTTTGGAGGTTGTTAACAGATGTTGAATGGACATCTTTTAGGAGAGCTTTAGTTGTGTATTCTTACATCGGAGGGGATTGGACTAGTTGGCCCTTGTGGTTTCTTTCATCTGTGAGATTCTATGATTCTATGATTTTAAGTGCCTTGCACTATTTCATGGTGTTGTAATTGTGGGACAAATAGAATGAGTTTGAAAGCTCCTATGTGTTCTATCAGCTACAAGTTTAGTGGGAGGTCATACTTCCTGATCTGGTTGCTTTTTTATTTATTTTAAGCTCAGTTACTGTATGTGCCCCTTGGCTGCTTAGCATCTCTGCAAGAAATTCAGACTGAAAAATAAATGGTTTTATTAGTAGCTGTAGGTATGGAGCAAATAATAGCTTAGATAATTAGGTATTGCTACAGTAATCTGTGTATATCTGTACATTCCTAACCTGCAACTACCTTCTGCCCAGGTGAGCTTGCCTTAAAGAAGGATGCCAAGCCCTCCAAATCAACCTTTTGCAGTCCCACGTCTGATGACAGTGGAGATTTCTCTTAGTTTTTCCTCATTTTTTATTCCCTTTCCCCATCTTTTATCATCTTGCCCCTCAAGTATCATTTCAAG
The DNA here is from genome assembly GCA_030847615.1 of Gambelia wislizenii. NCBI lineage: Eukaryota > Metazoa > Chordata > Lepidosauria > Squamata > Crotaphytidae > Gambelia > Gambelia wislizenii. The sequence goes on along the minus strand of JAUMIR010000004.1, from coordinate 308,434,320 downwards.
GAGCGCAGCAGCTGCAGGCTCATGCACAATCCACATGAAGAGACAGCTTGGAAGAGGAATAATATAATCATAAATTTGGAAGGTGCCACAAGGGCCATCTAGTCCAACTCTCTGCCATGCAGGTGTACACAACTAAAGTACTCCTGAAAGATGCCCATCCAACCTCTGTTTAAAGAGCTCCAAAGATAGCGAGGCCACCACCATCAAAGGCAGTGTATTCCACTGTTGAACAACTCTTACAGTAATTAAGTTCTTCCTAATGTTTAGGTGGAATCTCTTTTCTTGTAATTTGAATCCATTGCTTCATGTTCTAGTGTCAGAGCATCAGAAAACAAGCTTGCTCCATCTTTTACATGACATCCCTTCAGATATTTAAAGATGGCTATCATTTCACCACTCAGACTTCTCTTCTTTGAGATTAAGATACACAACTACCTGTCAATCTTCATAAGGCTTGGTTTCAAGATCGTTGGTCATTTTGGACATGTTCCAGGAGAACATACAAATGTTGGGGATAGAGTCCTCAATCTGTTTAAGACAGAAGGGAACTGCAGAAGTTGCTTGTAACCCTGAAAAGATGTCAAAAGGAAAAGATGAGGAAAATGTTGCCAAATGGATTCTGTAACTGTAAAGCCACATCCACCAGTTAGAATACCAGTAGAATGGAGCATGCATGATGTCCCTGTAGATTGCAATCACATTGTCATTGGACACTGCAATCACTATGAATAAGGCATCATAGGTAGAGATATAATGATCAAATATTAAGGGAGAAATAGCATCAGTACAGCAGGATGTGTGTTGAAGACCAGCTTTACAATACTGAGTTAAAACACTACCTTTGGTTGTTCTCAGAACTATTTGGATAAAGGAGAAAATGGGGGGAAAAATAAGCTAAGACAAATAAAGAAACAAAGTAAATATATTAAAAATGGACAACATTGAATATGTGCAAAAAACCTAAATTTTTAAATAGCTTTACATTTGTTTTCTGGGTTATTGTTGTATTTTATTATTGTATAAAATAATAATTTGGGAGTTTCATTTTGCATACAAACAAGTACATATGTATATGAAGATGATGCTAACTCTTGATTGGCAAAAGTGTTTTGGACAAATACATGGTATTTCATGATCAAAAAGAGTTATATTTACATTTCGATAATAGAGAGTACCATAAATAGTTTTTGGAATCTGTTAAATAACCTTCTTTAAATGTACCTACGTAAAAAGGCAATTCTTTCTTTACTTTACAACTGACGTGGAGATTTCATTAAGGATATAGTGTACTCTTAATAGTGTTGAACAAAGTAACATGTATAGGATAAGGTAAGGTTAACTTTAATTTATTATAAGCATAGATGACTGATTGATTTCTTTCAGAGTACTGAGAAGGGGGTGGGCATTTCTCTCTCTGTCTCTCTCTTTCTTGAGATGCTTTCTTGGTTTTTATGAGTGTTCCTATTCCCAATTTCATCTTAACAATAGTGAATTGCTGCAAGCAAACTTTTCCTTTACCCGTTCTATGATAAGTGGAACAACTCTGCACCCTTTTGAGTAGAACCTTTCTACCTCCTTTAGATCCCTGCTGCTTCACAGTCAGGAGAAAGGTACACTGGGAACACTAAATTAGGCATTTTCCTGCCAAAGATGGAGGAAGAAAAGTACCTACTTGATTCAAGTCACATGGTGCCTAAAGCCAAGCAAATTATTTTGGCACTTGAAACAAAAGACCTCAGAAGCCTCCCTCAATGCCCACCCCACTTTAAAAATATAATAATAGCAATGGTGATGATGATGATGATCTGTCCATGTTTCATGACATCCAAAATCTGCTTTCTGAAGGATTGCCTCACTCTGCTTAATTGGCCCAGCATCTAATTGATGTAACCTGGAGAACAATGAAACCCATTTAATACATTAGTGTTTAGCTTAAGCATGAGAGATTTGTTCTTTGCCAAAAAAAATCCCACCATTTTGACTTAACATGCCACATTGCTCTCTTTCTGATTCTTGGTTCCTTATGTTTTTAGTTTTATAGCAATTCTTATTTTAACAAAATACAAAGCAATAACAGAGATTATTTATGTTTTTCTCCTGAAATGTATACTCTACCTTTCAGTGGCCAATTAGCATACTGAAAACACTTGAAAATTCCCACTGCTCACTCAGTTATGTCAAATGACTGATCCTTCCTGACAATGCTGGGCACATGGTAGAAAGACCATGTGACTCAAGCTACAATGAGGTGAGTGGAGGGAAATAATTGTTTTAAAAAATCTGGCTATACAGTACAACTTTAATGCAGGGCCAGCCAGAATGTGTAGTTTACTTGACACAGCAGCATTAGGTGAATGTGGATATATAGAACACATCAAACCTGCTTCAGACAAAATGAATTCAGACCTAATACTTCTCTTGATCTTAAGGGACGGATTGTTTAAGGACCATGGACAGCAGTTTCTCTGTTGCAATGAGAAAGGGTAGGAAAATCATGCTTTTAATGTCTGTAAGTTGTGTGTGTGTGTGTGTTGTGTTTTTAACTGTTATGCTTTAATTATGAGCAAATAAAATGATGGTAACTATTGATTATTAATAATGGTGATTATTTAATTATTTAATTCTTTTAAACTTTTGTGATGTTTTAGTTGTATTTTTTAAATTATTGAAAGCTGCCTTGAATACCACCTTAGGAGAAAGGTTGTATATAAATCCAATAAATAAATAAATGAGAGAAGAGAGGGAAAAGGGTATTTAAAACTAACAGATATATTTTATCAAGAACATTCATGGATTACAGTCAATTTCCTGAGATGCATTGATGGAGTATAATATTCAGGCCTCAGGTATATATGCATATGATCAGGGAAGATTATCATAGTTAAATGGGATGCAGAAAACAGCAATTATAACACTTTCTGTACCCCTTCAAAAGGCTGGTTTGACATATACTTTTAAGATAATACACAGGTCTGCTAGGCTATTAATTGTCTAGGAGGTGTTAAAGCAAAACATTGTGCTTTTAGAAGAGTAGTTTCTGTTGAAGGCAGAGCCTTTTCTCAAGGAGGAGATTAGTACAAAACAATAATGAAAGCCAGCCAATTAATACATGTAGTGTGCTAAGAAGCCATTAACTCTATTCAAACCTCTGCTAACAGATTGCAATCTATAAATCCTTGGGGCTGTTAAAAATAAATAACTTACAAGTAGCATGTTCCTTTCTGAAGACATGACAGTGATTTGTCAGAAGTGGTTTTCAACTTAGGTTTGAAGTGTGTGTGTGTGTGTGTGTGCATTCAAGTCGCCTGTCAACTTTTGGCAACCCCATTAATTTCATAGGTTTTTTTTTTCCAAAGGAACACTCAGAGGTGGTTTTGACAGTTCCTTCCTCTGAAATGTAGCCAGAGCACCTCGTATTTATTTATGGTCTCCCATCCAATTACTGACCAGAGTGACCCTGCTTAGCTTCCACAATCAGACAGGATCTGGTGCCTTTAGAGTATTTAGGCCCCTCATGCTTGAGCTCCACATGAAATATTTTAGGACTTCAGTAAATAAATCATTCAGAAACACATTTCTGAAACCAGCCCAAAAAGTAGTCCTGCTCTGAAACATCAGCCAATCCACAAGAAACAACCTGTATTGAAAAGGAGGGAGGGTACAGAATATCAGTGAGTGAAAAAGAACCATTAAACTCAAATGATGTTGTTTACCATTGACTTTGATAATACATGTTTTCCACCTGGTATTTGGTGAATTGAGTCCAATTAGAATGCCTTCCTATATCATACACCTGAGCATGTGAAGGGGAGCTTGCTAAATTTAATGCAATGGCAACAGAATAATTAAACCTTTATTTAATGTCTACTGGGCCACAGAGAGCCAGCACTTTTTTTAAAAAATTGGCAGGACATTAGCTGAATTACTGCCAGATTTCAACCTATTTTCAATGTTTTTTTGATTAAAATCTTGGTTATGCTCAATAAAATATCTTGTAGAAACTAATGGAGGTGCTGTAATGTGGAGTTCCTTGAAGCCTTGGATTTAAAATGTTCCCAAGCTTAATTACATTAATGGAATATACAATATTTCTTTTTCATACCAGCTTAGAGAGTCCTAAAATAGGAATTGTTAATAATATCAATTGGAAAGGCTAAAAAAAAGAAAAATGAGAAAATTCAGAAGAAGCTGTTATGCTTATTCTCATCATAGCATCTCTAGGTTAATAATATTGTCACATTCTGCTGAAGAACAATATAGCAGTCGATGAGCCAGAAGTATGAGATGGACTGGTGTTCTGAGTTTAGATCCCTTTCCAGCCCTAAATATTTCTGAGTGACCACAGCAAAGTAAGATTTCTCAACCTAATTTACCTCACAAGTTTGTTGTGAAGATAGTGTGAGAGAATCCTTCACATATCACCATGATCTCAGAGAAGGAAGGATGGGAAAGAAATGAGATCAATATGTTGAGTGGGGTTTTTTTTTACAAATACCAGCACTCTGAAGTTAACCAGTCAGTTACTATTAAGAAAAGACTATCAATTTATTTATGTCAGAAATGTGCAAACACCTGAATATGGATGGATGGATGAAGAATGCATGCAGAAAGTGCATTATAAATTTAGCACTATTTTTAAATCAAAGTTGTTGTTTTTTTTTACACCAGACTCCTGTACTCCAAGGGGATTCTCTGACACATGTTCTACCTTTATTCATGATGATGATAATGGAAGAGAAGAGAGTTAAAAAGTGCTCTTCATGCTCCTCCATTAGTTTTTCAGCTCTAGTTAATCTAGATTATGTCTGAATTCAAATTAAAATTCCCACCCTTCTCTCAATCTCTCCCCTGCCCTCCTTGCACAAGTTCAGAGAGAGAGAAAGATCAAAACTAATTTGAGTTAAAAATTACTTTGTCCTAAAGAAGCATTCATTGGTTTATAGGATAATTTTTTCCTAAGTCAAGTGTGCAAAAAAACCTTTAAGTTTTGTTTTGTTTTGCTTCTTGCTGAATTATGGGGCCTGCTTGTATCACTTGCTCAGGTAATCTATAACTGTTTACTCTGCAGGTACCTTCTCAGTGCACCTCTCCTTTGTTTATGGTAATACATTAGAGGGAAGGAATGAGTACTAGAAACAGACTGGAGGTAAATAGATGGCTTTCTGATAACTTCAGTGGAGCTGAGATATTATGATGCGCCTCAATATGATTCATTAAAAAGATTGAAAACCAACAATGTAGTTGGTTAGGTTAGTAGGGTGAAAGCAAAGAATTAAACATTTGTTTTTCATTCTTCTGAAACGGTGACTGATATTGTTGCTACATTTTTGCAGGGTTTTTTTTTTTCTATCTTGTAGACTGAATGCAGAAGTGCATCCATTAATATACCTAGACCTGGTTTTATTACAGATATTTACTTACTGTCTGATGGAGATCTGGCTTGTCTTTAACTGTTGTCGAGTTAGCTTCAAGTTATAAATATATGACACCCTGTGAATAAGACACCCTGTTATTAACAGCCTTGCTTAGGTCTTGCAGACTCAAGGCTGTGGCTTCTTTGATTGAGTATAATGCTGTCCACCTATAATGCTGTCTTCCTCTTGTCTGTTGTCTCCTGCTTTATCAAGCATTATTATATTTTCTAATGAGTAATGCCATCTTATGGTGTGTCCTAAGTACAATAGCTTCAATTAAGTAATTTCAGCTTCTAGTAAGGGTTTAGGCTTGATTTGCTCTCAAATTCATTTATTTGCCATTTTAGAAGTCCGTGGTATCCCTAAACCCCTACTCTAGTACCAAATTTCCAATGAGTTGATTCTCTTCATGTCAGCTTTCTTAACTGTCCAGCTTTCACAACTATACATGGAAACTGGAAATACTATACCATGGATGATCTTGACTTTGGTATTTAATGACACATCTTAACACTTTATAATCTTATCTAGTACTTTCATAGCTGCCTTCTGAGTCCTAGTCTTCTTCTGATTTCTTAACTACAGTTTCATTTTAATATGTACTGAACTGAAGTACAGTAAATTCTGATGTCTTCATGATCCACTTTGAAGCTGTGTAAATAATCTGTAGCGATTATTTTTGTTTTCTTATTATTCAACTGTAGACTTGTGTTTTTCACTTTCTTCCTTGACTTTTCTCAGTAGTTGTTCTACGTCTTTGTTCTTTTCTGCTAGCAATATGATGTCATCTGCACAACTTAAATTGGTGACGTTCCTTCCCCAAATATTGATGCTTTCTTCCTCTGAGTATAATCCTGCTTTCTATATGATGTGTTCTGCATATAAATTATACAGATGGGGTGATAAAATGCAGCCCTTTCTGAACCCTTTGCCAATTGAAAACCATTCTGTTTCCCCATAGTCTGTTATGTTTACTTCTCTACCACTCTACCAATATCGCTTTCCCCTTGGGGTCATAAGCTTATTTAGTCATAGTCAGTACTTGATATTCTCAGTATAAACAGAAGAGTTCTACTGAGATTTTATAAAGATAGCAGCATCATGCAACTATCTTCACAACATGGGAAGCTGCCTTATAGTGATTCAGAATATTGGTCCATCTATTTCAGTATTCTCAGCTCTTAGTAGCAGCTCTCCAGGAATTCAGCAGGATTCTCTCCTAGACCTATATGAAGATCCCTGGCATTCCCTGGTAGTATCAAATCCAAGTACTAATCAGGTCCAGTACCATTTAACTTCAACATAAATGAGATTGGGTACGTTCAGTGCACTAAAGATATCCAGCATTCTGGTGTTAATGGCATTGTTAGTTGTAACTGTTTATAAGTCATGATTCCATTCTTATTGCACAAGTTGCTTCCATGGGTACTCCATTCCACACTCTGGTCTCCCATTGACTTATATGGGGGTTATCTAAATGGCAAAAATATTCCTCACAGAATGCAACTAGAATCCTATCTGTCTTAATCGTATTCCACATCATTACACTGTATTGGGAAGAAGAGGGGTCCAAAACGTCAAAAACTCTGCAGGAAAAACCTTTGTGGCTTTTCCCATAGTATTTTTTTAAAAAACCAGCAAGGGTGATGTGCATCCTTGATCATTGGGACAAGTAATTCAATATGAATCTCTTTACCATAGGAGAGAAAGTGCAAAGCTGCTTGGTTAGGCAAACACAGGGGGAAGGGCTTGCTAACAAGGCAAGCACCCGCATCCACCATGTTAGATTTTCACCTTAGCAAGCGAGCATTAAGGTGAGAAAATGAGGTTTTTGTTTGTTTTTTTGTTTGTTTGGTTTTGTTTTGGTTTTTTTTTTGTTTTTTTGTATTTCTGTTAAATCAAAAAAATTGCTGTGTCACACCTTAGACATCTTTAAAAAAAATGTTTGGTGCTAGCAAAATAAGGTAAGTACAAACACAGGTAAATTACTCATGAAGCTTATACTGGCAAAAACACCATTAAGACAAGTCACAGCTGCTGCAAAATGCCATTATTGCAAAGCAGTCCATCCTCCCACCCATATAGATAAGTCCATGGTAGAAGTAAAGCTCTGGCCTAAAGCCTATTCAAATATGTAATAACAAGAAGTAAACATCATACGGTTGGCCCTTCATATCCACAGATTCTGCACCCACGTCTGCACATCTTCACCCACAGATTGCAACATTTCAACATTCAAAATATTCCTCCCCTGAAAAAAAAAATTGGAAAATCAAACCTTGATTTTTCCATTTTATATAAGGGACACCATTTTATTATGGCATTGTATGTAATGGGACTTGAGCATCCACGGATTGTGGTACCCACACCGGCGGTCCTGGAACTAAACCCTAGTGGATACGAACTTCTTGTTCCACAATTGGCTCACTGTACTTCTTGTTCCACAATTGGTGAAAGACATTATATAATGGTAATTTGGAATTCAGTAACAAAAAGGTGTGAGGGGAGGAGTATGAGCTATGTACATTCCATTCTTTTTTGTTTTTGTTTTCATAAACTCAGACTACTTGTATCACAACAGATTTTGTGTGAAGCGGGGAAGGATGACAAATAAGATCAGTTTTTATTAGGCATTTTAAAATGGTTGTACCTTTATGGAGAATTTGGCAGAGTCCCACTTTTTGGGCGGCAGGGGTGGGGGGAAATCCCTAGAACTTTAAAGTTTCTTGCTGATCTGTAAATCAAAAGCAGCTGAACAGATTTAAATATTTTGTGTAAACAAATTTGCATCCAGGCTGCTAATCTGCGTGCCAGCTTTCAGTCTGACATTTTCTGAAATGATGGAAATGCTAAGCCTTCAATGCTAAATGGAGTTCATAATGGAAATGCTGACAGATCCATAATTACCTGTATTGTGATTCTGCTGAGCGATTCTCTATCTATCTCATCTTTTATGAAAAAGTTCAACATATAAATCTGAAGCAGAGAGAAAATTTATGGGCAGAACATTACACATAGACATAGCACAGCACTCCTATATTCTAAAGGTCTCATGCAAAATTGACAATTGGGAATACATACCAAAGAGACCTAAGTCCTAAAGCATTCTGTATATCTTTCATTGTTCTCTGTGAGATAGCTTGCAGTTCATTGCTGGTGATAAGATAATTTTTTGTTACTGCAGTTATACAGTTGTTTGTTATTTATTTATTTATTTATATCCCGCTCTTCAGCCACAAGGCTATCAGAGCGGCTTACAAATTGTTTTAAGCAATAGCTATTTACACATCTACACTGCATTCAACAGTTTCCAATGTGTGTTAGCTAATTATTAATTGTTAGCAATGTGTGTTAGTTAGTTGTCCCTTGATATTCACTGGGGTTCTGTTCCAGGACCCCCTGTGGATACCAAAATCCGTGAATACTCAAGTCCCATTATATGCAATGGCATACCAAAATGGTGTCCCTTATATAAGATGGCAAAATCAAGGTTTGCTTTTTGGATTATTATTTTTTAAGAATATTTTCAAGCTGTGAATACTAAAATCCATGAATGACAAATCGTGAATGTGGAGGGACAACTGTATTTTAAAATACCATTTCAAACTAGAAAAATCTGCCTTAAAACCGTGGATATCAAATCTGTGAATACGGAGGGACAACTGTATTTACAGCCCAACATTTTCCCAGTCTAGGACTTCAGCTGGTTTACAAAAGTTAAAACAGATACAAGTAAAAACCAAAACAACAACAACAAAAAGTGTTATACAAAAGCTTAAATCTAAATTAAACTAACAGTAGAATTAAAGTCAGTTAAAACCATGAGTATTAAAAGGAAAGCAACAAGTACATAGTTGAGCACATTCTGAACAATCCTTTCAGAAGGCCCTTTTTGAACAATCAGACTTCAAAGGCCTACTGAAAAGCTCTTTTAAAAATATTTTATTATAGGTTTTAAAATACAATAAAACTTACACAAACTAAGAAAGAAGAAAAAATCAGGAAGAACATAGAAAAAAGAAAGCGTGAAGAAGAAAAAAAGATGATTCCCAATTGTCCATGTGGCACATACATACATATCCATTTGTACTATATTTATCAATGCCCATCTCTCCTTAGCCACAAACATCTAAATTCCCTTTACATATGCTAAACAATAATTTCTTACTTGTTCTATAGCAAACTTTTTAACCTATTATCCACTTCAAAGTTACAACATAGTCCAAATAACTATCTCCTTTACCATCTATATTTCTATTGATTTATCCTTATACTATCGAGATTTTCAGACCTGCCAAAATGCCGTTTTGCCGTGCAAGCAGCCTCCCGAAACTGCTGCGCGGCAAGGGTCTACTTCGGACGACGCTGTGCCTCTCGCGAAACCGTCCGTGTCACTTCCGTGAAGCTTGGGACGGCTCAGCGCCATATTTCAATCACGGAGGTTGCCCGTGATTGAAATATGGCGCTGAGCCGCCCCAAGCTTCACGGAAGTGACACGGACGGTTTCGCGAGAGGCACAGCGTCGTCCGAAGTAGACCCTTGCCGCGCAGCAGTTTCGGGAGGCTGCTCGCGCGGCAAAACGGCATTTTGGCAGGTCTGAAAATCTCCTATAACCAAAACATTATATGATAACTATACATAATTTTGTAAAAGTTCATTTTATAAAAAAATCATTTTATAAACATTCTCCTTAAAAACATGACAACATCCAAACTGTTATCTCTTTAGTCTCATATTTTTCCACTAATCCATCAGTATGTTTGTTATAGCTAGAATTCATAGCCCACTTACCACACATTCTAAAATTTCTTCTTCATCTTGTATTTAACTTTTTGTTTCTTCATCTGCTTTACAAACTTAAACATTTCCCTTTGCAGTTGTTCAAGTGGTGCATTAAGTACCAATGCAAGCATTACTGTATTTGCAATAAAAACATCACTCTGAACAAAGCATTATCCCCCCCCCCCACAATGCTTTCCCTCGCAACAACAAATTCCATCCCTCCCGCTCCAAGGAAATACTTCACCAGTCTTTTGCATATTCCAACACAATTCTCTTGAAACAATAGGCCATCCACAATCATCTTAACATCATCACAGTATGCCATTTTCTTAAGTTCTCAGTGGCTGCTCCCGCCCTTTGGAACTTCTTTCCATGGGAGGCTAGGCTGGCCTCCTCACTATCTTCATTTTGCTGGCAGCCAAAAGCTTTTTTGTTCAAGCAGGCCTTGGATATATAACTGCATCTGTACAGCTTTTATTAGGGTGGTTTTTTAATTTTGTTTTTAATGTTTTTTTTTTACTTTGTATGTTTTAATTGGTTTTAATTGCTTTTAACTGTGATTTTAATTTTGTTAGCGCCTTGGGTCTAAAACTAATATACACCCTCAGGTCCCTTCATTATAGATGGCAAGGCTTGTCTAGATTTCACAGTCCTGAAGCTATGTTGAGGATGGACAGACACACAAATACCCTCTTTTATTATTATTAACTAGCAGAAATCTTCAGCTTCCTATCAAGCAAAAGCCACTTATGTCTACTCCACCATGGTATTTTCCCCCTCTCAAAACCTACTCTCCTCACATGCCTTGATTTTATACTCTTGAAGTGATGGTGCAGATATGATATGTTCTCTCTCTCTTCTAGATTACAAACATAAGACTCTATATATCAACAAAAATAGATGTATATAGATAACTATATAAAAACAAGTATATACAATCTATCTTGAATAACATAAATTAATTTCATTTTAATGGGACTTGCAATGTGGTATAAAGTATGTAAACACAACAGAAAGGAAACTTGCTCCATAGGGAACTTAGTCCCTATGGTTCAAGGAAACTTACTATATATTTAATCTATTTAGAATAAGCCTTGAACAGAATAAACTTTCATAGCATGAGTATCCTTATCATTTTTTAAAAAACACATCAAAATAAAATTGAATGTTTATTTTGGTTACCCATGTAGTTTTATAGATCAAATACAATGTACAATTACAATGTCCCCTCACCTTTATGTACTATTTCACCTCTGTCAAGAGGTCTTCCCATTTATAGTAAGCAGCTAGAACCAAGGCCTCTGATGAATGAAGAGTATGTTAGATCCACAGGAATGTTTGCTGCAACAGTGTAGAGCACAAAGCTTCCATGCAGAGTCAAAGACCCTCTGAACTAAAGTGTCTGTTCAGAAGTGTTTTTCCCTCCCAGGAACATTATGACGATCTCAGTGTAAGTCAAATGTTGAACCTCAAATGATTGAGTGTCCCCTTTGAGAGTGTTCAAGAGTTTCCCTCTGTGTCTACCTACTGTTATTGCCTCTTACCGTGCCTTGTGGCCAATTAAGAGGATGTACTGCAAAAGCAGGAAGATTAGCAGCATCTCATTTGCATGCACACCATTTGCAGATTGTCCTCATTATGCTTCAAATTTAGTGATGATGTTTATGGCAGCCTTAATAAAGGCTGAGCATGCCACTCGCATCCTCTGATCAGTGTTTTGTTACATGACTGAATGCAAATGTTTCTGCACTGCACATGTAAAGTGTCATTTTATCTCAGCTCCAGTCAAGGTTCTCCTTTCCATTTGGGAACTGATTCATATATAGTGGAAACAGAGGAATAATTTGCCACAAATCCTGCTGCATATTATTTAGTACAGCTGTACCTGATATGATGAAGATTTAGTTTACATCTTAGGAGGTGGTGATGTGTTTGGCATTCTGCACTGGGCATCACTCGAGTATGATGGACATTGCAAATGTTTCTCTGGCGGACTAGAACATAGTCAATGAGGTGCCAATGTTTCGATTGGGGATGCATCCAGGTTATCTTCAAGCTATCTTTCTGCTGAAAGATAGTGTTTGTAATAGTCAGCTGTTGTTCTGCACAGAACTCTAGCTGGAGGCATCCATTATCATTGCAGTTTCCAACACCATGCTTGCTTAAGACACATTTCCAGGCTTCGGAGTTCTTTCCTACTCTGGCATTGAAGTCACCAAGGATAATAAATTTGTCTTCTACAGGGACTTTTTGTATGAGGTGGCGTAGGTCTGTGTAGAATTTGTCTTTCTCTACAGGGTCGGCTTGCATAGTTGGGGCATATATACTAAAGAGAACAACATGTGGGAGGTGTAAGGAAATAATGTGATCAGAGTGTCCTGTTGGCAATGTTTCGAGTCAGGAGGCAATGGAGTTTTTAAACCTAAAGCCTACTCCTGAAAGGTGTTTTTCGTTTTGGGTTTGCCAGCTGTCCTTGAGCAAGCAGGGATCACCAGCATTGAGGCCATGATATTGAGAACAGAGCTGCGCTGGGCAGGACACGTTTCTAGGATGGAGGACCATTGCCTCCCAAAAATACTACTCTACGGTGAACTCGCCATGGGTCAGCGTGAGAGGGGCGCTCCAAAAAAGCGATACAAAGACTCCCTGAAACAACATCTCAGGCTTGGCCAAATTGATCACCAACAATGGTCCACCCTCACCACACATCGGGAGGCATGGAGACACACTATCCACAATGCTGCAGCCTTATTTGAGAACTCACGCTGAACAAGTCTTGAAGAGAAACGACAATGCAGAAAGAATCACAACCCAGAAACATCACCCAAGGAGACATTCTGCTGTGCTTTCTCCAACCAGACTTGTTTATCTCAGATTGGCCTTTTTAGTCATCATTGCACTTGCAGAAAGCGTGGGATGAGTCGTTCCTGAATTTTTGTTTGTGAAGAAAAGAGAGAGAGAGAGAGAGAGAGAGAGAGACCTGATATGAAGTTTTTTAAAAAAAATATTATAAAATAGTAGTATATTGCAGGCTGATATAAGTCCCTTCCAGAGGTTGACACTATGCCTAGAGTATATGCATGAAGTTCAGGGCAGGAGGAAGATCACATCTTCAGGTCTCTGGCAGAAAAGCAGAAAGGGGAATCAATGTTTTTACAGCTGTATGAATATAGAAATTAAGGGTGGATGAATCTATCAAATTCTACTAATCTATCAATTTCTACCCAGTGTCACTTCTGTGCACATTCTGTAATAAGTCTGTTACACCACTTTACATGTTAATCTGAAAAAGGGAAATGTGCAAATGGCAGCAGATATTGAAGTTTCAATCCACATATTAGTTTAAGCAGTATAGATCAGGTCAATTCACTGACATCACCTTTCTCAGGCTGCCTTAGTAGACCTTTCATGTAATTTGGAATGAAGTTCCAAACTGAACAAAGGACCAAAACATTGTATATCTATTTGTTTTTAAATACTACTCTTGTGTATTTTGAATAATATACAGAGGTTTTTGGGTTGGGTTAGTGGGGTACAGTGACACAGGGAGCAGGAGTAGCAGACACAATCCGATGTCCTAATCTACATGCTTATTACATGCAAGTGGCCTTCATCTAAAAAAAAAGAAAGAAAGAAAGTAAAGAACTCTCATAATGATCTGCATAGACTCAGGACCCCAGTTTACTACAGTAATTTGTTGCAAGAATTTCATGGGAATTTATTGTTTAGTAAATATGGTCTGAATTCACACAATGGCATACTTTCTATGTTGTTGTGTGCCTTCATGTTGCTTCTGACTTATAGCAGTACTAAGGTAAACCTGTCATGGGGTTTTCTTGGCAAGACTTGTTCAGAGGGGATTTCCCATTGCCTGTACCTAAGGTGAAGAGAACGTAAGTTGCCCAAGGTCACCCAGTAGGTTTCCATAGCCAAGCAGAGATTCAAACCCTGCTCTCCTGAAGTCTTAGCCCAGCATTCAGACCACTACATACATCACACCGGCTCTCTATACCTTCAATACTTATTAATAATTGTATATTTTGTATAATGGTTAATGTCATACTTTCTATGTTTATGTATTCACTATGCAGCCTTCTGCATGTTTACCTGGTAACAACGGCCTTTGAATTCAACGTGGCTTACTCCTGCAGGCCCTTCCTGAAGTAAATGAACATAGGATTCCAGCCTTTATCTATACAAATAGTTATGACCCAGGTTACTATTTGGCTCTTGAGTCTGATCACAGGTGGTGGTGATCATCATTATATTGTCATCATCAAATGCTGTAAAACAGAAGCTCATCATGAGAGTGCAAGAAGCATTAATATGAAGTTAAAATAAATCTTTGTTCTGGTGGTGGTGGTGGTGTGCTTTCAAGCTATTTCCAACTTATGGCAACACTAAGGTGAATCTACCACAGGGGGTTCTTCGCAAAATTTGTTCAGAGGGGGCTTGTCATCACCTTCCTCTCAGGCTGAGGGAGTAGGACTTGCCCAAGGTCACCCAGTGAGGGTAATTCTTATTTTTTTTTTAATGGCTGAGCAGGGCATTGAAGTGTGGTCTCCAATGTCACAGTCAGCTTCTCAAACCCCTATAACACACTGGCTCATATGTAATCTCAGCTAAACTGTTTGAGTCACATAAACTATCTGCAGTCAAAAGGAACATGGGCAGATTTTTCTAGTTTGAAATGGTATTTTAAAATACAGTTGTCCCTCCACATTCACGATTTGGCATTCATGGATTTTAGTATTCACAGCTTGAAAATATTCTTTAAAAAATAATCCAAAAAGCAAACCTTGATTTTGCCATCTTATATAAGGGACACCATTTTGCTATGCCATTGCATATAATGGGACTTGAGTATTCATGGATTTGGGTATTCACAGGGGGTCCTGAAATCAAACCTCAGCAAACGTGAAGGGACAACTCTATGCCATTATAGGTTTAGAAGATTCTTCCAGTAAAGAACCTCATGACCTTTGGTGGCACAGTGCTTAAATGCCAATAACTGCAAGTCACCACATTGCAAGTTCGATTCTAGAGGGCTCCAAGGTTCACTCAGCCTTCCATCTTTTTGTAGGTTGGTAAAATGAGTACCTGGCTTGCAGGGGCAATTAGCTAACACACACTGGAGGCTGCTTAATGTAGTGTATATGTGTAAATTGCTATTGCTTAAAACAATTTGTAAGCCGCTCTGATAGCCTTGTTGCTGAAGAGTGGGGTATAAATAACTAATATATATGATGTGCAATGACTTTTAGCCATGGGTGCCAAAATTTAAGAGAAATTCTTCCACAGTATAGTTTTGGTGTGATAACCTGAGACAGACAACATAATTTAGTACTAGAAATATACTGTCAGAACACTGACAGAAACTGTGAGGGCAATTCTGAAAGGAAGAAAATAATCAGAGAAACAATAAAAGGGAAAAATGATGTAATGTCCATCATTGTAAGAATTGCCCATTTACTCCTCTTTCTCTTTGCTTCCTGCTGTTTAGCTACAGTTTTCCCTTCACATTTGCAGGGGTTAGGGGTGGAGCACCACTGCAAAAGTGAAAAAAAAAACACAACACAAATTGTTAAGCCCCACTCCCAACATACAACTACATATTGTAGACTCCTCTGCCACCAACAGGATTGCCAGTACCTGCCACTGTGGTTGCAACACCTGCCCCCAGGCATGCAAACCATGCCCCTCACCCACACTCACCTGCCTGCCAGCTCTCCCTCCCTCTGCCCTGCCAACAACACAACTCCATCTTGCTTTCTTAAGTTGCACCAAAACAGTGCTGCCCATTTAAAACAGTTTTGGTGCAAGGTAAGAAAGCAAGATGGAGTTTTGTTGTTGGTAGTACAGGAGAGGGGGGGAGGGGGGTTGAATTTTGAGCTAGTTGAGCAACAGCTATAAACCGCAAATATGCAAAACTGTGAATGTGAAACACATGAATGTGAAGGGACAACTGTTACTAAGCCATTAGCTGATATTTCCTTTATTTCCACAAATGCATAGTTTACTGAAGAGCATAGTAGTAGAGGACAGATTTTTTTATTTTTATTTTGAAGGCCTATTATATAATGTTTACCATGCCACCACTAGCGATGGTTTGATAAATACCTGCTTTAAATGGGTAGTGAAGGCAGCATTTCTCTTTGGAGAAACCATACTGGTCCTTACACATTGATCTCCACAATCCTGGGCTGCAAAGAAGTCTGTACAAAAAGCAGTTAGCTCTTCTCAGTACAGAAGAGGTCTCCCAGCAAGTGTCTCCTTGGCTGCCTTGTAACCCAAGGTTTGGAAGATATGGGCTCTAGTCACAGGGTCTATTCTCTGTTTGGAACGAATATTTAAAATGCTGATGTATCCAATCATTTTCCCCATGGAGAGAAGTGGGGAAGAATTATTATTTAAAACATGTAATATACAACAGTGCTTTTTGTTGTTGTTACATAAACTTAATCTTAGACCAAGACCACAGTGTGCAGGGAGAACAACAGTTACATCATGCACAAAATCTAGTTGGGCCTCCAAAGGCAAGACCAGATCTTTAAAGCCGGATATGTTTCTGCCTATGGCAAAGGACAAGATGCTACCCACCACTACCCATTCCACATAGAGAAGCTGACTGGAGTGCTAGTTGAATCTCAATCTAGTGGAAATGTAGACTGGGTGATGCACATGACTCTCTCTGTGAACACTTCACCACTGATCTGCATCTACCTAACATTTCCAATCTGATGCAGCTACTTCACCCCACCCAGAGTAACAGCAGGCCCTACTAAAACTAAAAGCACACCCAGATGGCACCACTGATTCTTTCAGGCAAGGTGAGAAATTTCCAGGAGTTGGGGTACTCTGTCAGCTTTCTACATGGCCACTGGTAGGGCGCACTTAACATCTCTGCTCCATGAAATTTCAGTATGAAAATAAGGACTTTTTTGGACAAAGAAAAAACAACGCTAGCAGCCTCGCCACTTTGCGAGGCTGCAGCGCTGCAGGGCGTCCATTTCACATGACGCCCGTCCCTAGCGGTACTGTTGCAGTACCGCTGGGACATTTGAGCGTTATATTTAGCAGATTTTTACTCACGATCAACGATCGTCCGAAAAAGTCCTTAATCACCTCCAAATGGTTAATAGTGTCCTACAAAGGCTCCTGGGGGCATTTTGTCCGTTTTGCTACATTTGGGAGACCAAACTTTTACTTTCTGCTTGGAAAATAAATCTTATCCAAGTGTAAAAAATGTGAGCAGTGCAAAATAGGAGGAGTGAAAAAAAAGGCCTTCAAACACAGAAAAACACCCTATAATACTCCTTCAAAGACTAGGATACTATTGACCAATTTCAAGCCCCATTTTGTGGGGTGGAGGACATGGCAATCCTTGTGGCCCATGTGCAGCCTAGAGGCCATACTTTCCTCACTTATAGCACAATAGATTCTGAACAGGCTGAAAATTATCTTCCTGGTCTGACAAACAATTTACCTACTTGGACTTCCATTTTGTCTTGAATAATGACATGTAAATTCTTATAGTCACAAGCATTTTCAGCTTTCAGTTCTTGACAGTAACAATAATAGGAAATCATATACCAGCAAGAAGATAGCCACTGGCTCTATGAAAAAAGTAATGTGCAAGATTAAAATAATCTTAAAGCCCATCACATTCAAAATAAATAAATGTACAGAGGATATATATGAACAATTAGTATGTGACACTTAGAAAAGTCTTGTCCCAATTACAACCCATATTGTATGGGACCTAGGTACTCTCTTCAAACAAGAATAGAAAAGAAGTACAGTTGTTCCTTCATATTTGCTGGGGTTTAGTTCCAGGATCCCCTATGGATACCAAAATCCGTGAATATTCAAGTCTCTTTATATGCAATGACATAGCAAAATAGTCTCCCTTATATAAGATGGCAAAAATCAAGGTTTGCTTTTTGGATTATTATTTTTTAAAGAATATTTTCAAGCCGTGAATACTTAAATCCCTGGATACCAAATCTGTGGATATTGAGGGACAACTGTATATTGGGGAAAGGAAACACAATGCCACTTGGTTACATGTAAGGCAATGCAAATGTCATTTGTGGGGATTGACGTTGGAACTCTAGCATGCTCAAAGTGCTATGTAACCATAGCAGATCACTCAAGCATACTTAGGAGTTGTATTTAGTAGACCCATTTCATGCCAACTGAGTTTCAAAGCACTCTAAGGAAATAATATCTCTGTCAGACCTGTGTGCTGTTTTCTGACAAGAACTAAGGTGCTTTTATTTTTCTAGGCTATACAAAGACCTGTCTAGACAGCTGATGACATGTTTCCCCAGTCAGCATTTCCCAGATGACTTCTGTTTAACAGAGCACCAAGTCAAATCAATGCACTTAATGAATTGCTATCTCGATAGATCCTCGGTTATATCCTTTTCTTATTGAATTCAGTGAAAGTTCAGATGGGTGCAGGAGCAAGGGAGTGATAAACCAGTCTGCACACACAAACATTTTGAAGAAAAAAATCTGCATGAAATGCATCACTAACAAAAACATGTTTTACATTTTACTTATGGGGAGCTTTCATGTCCACTCCTGAGGATATTTAAAAATTTGCATCTATGTGTGAATCAGGAAATGATTTGGCTAGGCAGTGAGATGGTATTCTTTATCCTCCCCAAAACTAACTTTTCAAGGTCAGGATGAGACTGGTGGGTATGAGGAAAGGGCTTTCCCAGTGGTGATGTCCAAGTTGTGAAAGAAATTTCACAGTGAGGTTTACTTGGTATCAAGTTTGCTGTTATCTCCAGTCAGCCAAAGACATTTAAATGTTGATCCTTTTCTCAGTAAGAGGTGATCAACAGGGGAATGGAAAACCTTTTCTTTGTTGGAGTTTTTAAAACAGATGGTTTTGTTTTGTAGATGTCCACCTCTAATGGATATTTTAGAAGTGGATTCCTGTTCTGGCATTGGTTAGATGAGATGGCCTTGAGGTACATTCCAGCTCTATGCTTCTATGGTCTTCTAAACAGTTAGTCTGCATTCTGTGCTCATTCATCATGAAGGTCCTATGTATTGATCTGTAAGGATCCAGTCAGAACTTCACTTCACTCAGACAATCTCTCTCTCTGGCTTTTCTTCGCAAATGAAGATTCAGGAAGGACTCATCCCGTGCTTTCTGCAAGCGTCCTGATGACTAAAATGCCAATCTGAGATAAACAAGTTCGGTTGCAGAAAGCACAGCAGAAGGTCTCCTTGGGTGATGTTTCCAGGTTGTGATTCTTTCTGTGTTGTTGTTTCTCTTCAATACTTGTTTGGCGTGAGTTCTCAAATAAGGCTGCAGCATAGTGGATAATGCGTCTCCATGCCTCCCGATGTGAGGCCAGGGCGGACCATTGTTGGTGATCAATTTGGCTGAGCCTGAGAGTCAGACAATAGCCACTAGTTAAAGCAGAATATTGGCAGAATAGTTCTCAGAAAGTATAGGGTTTAAAATGAGGCTTGACCCATCCTCCCCTCCTGCTTCGTTACCAAGTGCCCAGCCAGATGTGACCTTGGAGATGAGATACCCATTCTCCAGGCTTCTGAAAACCTCAAGGTACTCACATCCCAGACCCCCTCCCATCCATAAACAATTCACTGCCGTACAGAGTATGACAGGAAACTGGCTGGAGCCAGGCTAAGCGAGGCCTGGCCAAAGTCAGGATCCTGACATGAACAAATACAGAGTTACATACTAGTAGAAACTGATAGTTCCTTTTGTTGTTATTGGATATCCATTTACACACTACTGGCTAACAGGCGTGTCATGTGAGGGATGACACACTGTTACCCAAAATGCTCCTTGGAAAATTCCAAGTAAATATCGAGTTTCTAATATGTTGGAGAAATTAGCAGCAACTCGACTTTAGCTATGAGAAAGGGGTTAACAAAGGAATCTTGTAAACCTTTGTCTGCCAGTACTAGTCTGGATGGAATACACACACATGTAAAATTAAGTATGTTTTTTATTAAAGAGTTCAAAAATAACACCACACACACACACATTCACCCAGAAAAAGCATTCACAAAAGGCTATAGAAGAAGCAGTAAGAAACCTTGGGATAGAGGGTAGCAAGAAGAATTGTTGGGGTGATACAACCTGTCCTGTAGTCAATCCGGCAGAGTGGATGGAGGAACCTGGGGTGGCCACACAGAGGGACAGGGGGGTCCCCTGGAAATGGAATCTGTGCAACCTGAGCAGATATTTTAGGGGTCATTTATACCTCCAAATACACCTGAGGGGATTAATGCTTCATGGGTTGAAACAATAGATTTCCTGAGCCTTCATGGATTGCACAATGAGTTTCTGGTCTTGACAAAAAGTGTGGAAGATGCTAAATGTGTTTCTATGGAGATTTTCAGACCGCGTTTCAGCGTGCCTAGCGCGGGAGGAGCTTTCGGGAGAGGGACGGCAATCTTGCGCAGCAGGGGGGCATTTTCGGACGCCATTGTCCCTCTCCCGAAACCATCCGTGTCACTTCCGTGAAGCTTTGGAAGCTGCAGAGCCATATTTTAATCAAGGAGGTTGCCTGTGATTAAAATATGGCGCTGAGGCTTCTGAAGCTTCACGGAAGTGACACGGATGGTTTTGGGAGAGGGACAATGGCGTCCGAAAATGCCCCCCTGCCACACAAGACCGCCGTCCCTCTCCCGAAGGTTCCTCCCGCGCTAGGCACGCTGAAACGCGGTCTGAAAATCTCCTTAATGTCCAGTGACTGGATTTTGAAAGCTTGAGCAACCTGTCTTAAGGTTTCGGGGATTAAGGAAGGAAGTTTCAAAATCAGCAAATACAAAGATTTTATTTCATCCATTGTCTCCCTTTCCTGGAAAATGTGTCGTTTTTGGCTTTTAGCCTTAGGCGCAAAGCATGGCATTCAGCTGTCCTCTTCTCTGAGACCATTGTGCCTTTTGGAAGGTCACATTGATGAACCAAATTAATACACAATTTCTGAGGTCTCTAGAAGTGAGGTGTATGTCTCTGGAAGTGGGGTGTAAGCCATGCTTAACAACACACAAAATCTACTAAGACTATTACCCACTCCATCATTTAAATTCAATCTTCTGTATATTTATTAAAAGGCCTGTTTCATCTATTATATTTTGTAGAAATGAAACCACCATGAAATTATGGCATCATCTTAATTCTTTAAGATGCTTGATTGAATCACCAGAGCAAAAAGAAAACTGGCAGTTACTATCCAAGAGCAAACCAAATAGAACAAATCTTACATTACATACAAATAATATGGCAAAGGCTTAGACTTGTATTCCCCATGACATGGCAGCAGACCAAATCATCTTCCTTCCAGAATCTGCTTTTTATAAAAGATGTTAGGAAGTCTAGTCACAGCAAATAAGGCTGTTCAGTGATCATATCAAAAAGCTTCACTTTAATTTCACAAGATAGGTGTGTGTCTCCCATCTGCATTGGCTGAGGTATTTTCATAGAATCATAGAATCATAGAGTTGGAGTAGAACACAAGGGCCATCCAGTCCAACCCCCTGCAATGCAGGAATACCCAATCAAAGCATTTCCAATAGATGGCCATCCAGCCTCTGTTTAAAAACCTCCAAAGGAGACTCCACCACACTCCGAGGCAGTGCATTCCATGTTAAACTGAAGCATCTTTCCCAAAGATGTTTACTTTTTTGTTATGCAGTTTTAATTCCATTTTGACACTTCTGAGTTACTTTTGGGAGTACCAAAACTAGATTTAAAGGGTTCTGTGGTTTTTCATATGCTTTTTTTTTTCTCAGTCTGCTTCCATTGATGCAACTGTCTTTGTTCAGTTTGTGGATGTGCTTTAGATTCACAAAGCAGATGCTATCATTTTTACTTTTTAACATGTTTCATTTGAAGGTGTCTCTGAAACTGCAGTTAGTTCAGAATGCAGTTGCTAAATTACTAACTGGGAGTGAGTGCTGTAATTACACTTCTTAGTATGTCAAAACCCATTTCTTAGCCCCAATGTCCTTTAAAGCCTTCCATGGACAGACAAAAATATTTGAAGGTCTGTTTGACTCCACGGTTGTCCCTCCGTATCCAGAGTTGGTATTCATGGATTTAAGTATTCACGGCTTGAAAATATTCTTAAAAAAATAATAATCCAAACAGCAAACCTTGACTTTGCCATCTTATATAAGGGACACCATTTTGCTATGCCATTGCATATAATGGGATTGGTTCTGGGGCTGCCTGCAGATGGTGAATTCTGCAGATAATAGTGAACACCATCCTGGTGAGCCATCCTGAGGGAAAGGGGGGTGAGTTTGCTCCTCCACTGCCCTCCCCCTTTGACCCTGCCATGGCCCTGGTATGGTGGTGATTGTGGGGGCAAAG
This sequence comes from Gambelia wislizenii, assembly GCA_030847615.1. Classification (NCBI taxonomy): domain Eukaryota; kingdom Metazoa; phylum Chordata; class Lepidosauria; order Squamata; family Crotaphytidae; genus Gambelia; species Gambelia wislizenii. The sequence goes on along the minus strand of JAUMIR010000004.1, from coordinate 308,411,748 downwards.
GGGGAAGGGGATGGAGCCAGTTTGCTCCTCCCACTCTCTTCGCCCCTGCAATTGCTGCCATAGTGACAGGAGCCCTCCCAAGGGCAGGGAAAGGGGAGGTAAGATCCCTCCTCCCCTCTCCCTCCCCCACCATCACCAACTGTGGATAATTGAATCTGCAGTTGGCGAATCAGCTGCTATGGGGCTGCTACTGTAATGTCACTTAAAATAAGAAGAAATCGGAATGTTTGATTCATATTTACCCCATTATTGAATATGGATGGTATTAGTAGCAATATTTCTTGGATATTTTTTTTTAATAAAACTTCCAAGGGGATAAATTCAGTTAGAGTGATTTGGCACACAGTCTTTACAATAGATTTGCACCCAACTCTACTGACATATAGCCAGTGGTGCTGCCAGGGTAGGTCTTCCAGGCAGACATCCAGGACCCTACTCAGTAGAATGAGCAGGAGGACTCACAGATGGAAAAGTGCTGCTTACTACATTTAGAAGCAACTAAAATAAAACACACTCCAGTCTACAGGGTGGTGCAGAGTCAAAAGATAAAATAAGCTCACAGCCTAAAATCACCTCACTGCACTATTGTACTATAAGTAAGTTCTCTTGGGTTTTGTCTAACTTATTTCCAGGTAAGTATACTGTGTATAGGATGCAAAGGGTGAGGAAGTTACTTCATTAGATTACAACTTCCAGCAATTAAAACTGGAACTTTTTCTTCTGGGATTGATGGGCATATGGCTGGAAAAGAGTAATGGAAGATTACTTCAATATATGACCTAAATAGCAAGATTGTAGTATGCACAAAGATGTCAGAATTCAGCACTACTACTAACACGTTTGTGTTAGTAAGCTGATCAAATAATATGATATGAGATATAGGGACATTATGGAAATGCCACTTCTGTGTGTCTGTGGGGGGGCCACTGGGCACAATGCTTTTAGCTAGGTACCCTCTCTGAGTGTGTCTATGCTCTTCATTGGCACTGTCAGTGCAATTAGGGTTGTCAGGTGAAATACAGGAGAGGGGTCCTGTATCTTTAATACTTGTGGAGAAGAGGGGATTGTGCAACACAATATTTAACAAAAGCCCTGTCATATATTTTACCTGACAACCCTAACAGTACTGACAGTGGCAACCCTAATTGTCTTTGCCTTTGAGCCTGACCTGTATAGCTACACAGATTGGAGTGCAGGATAACTACAGCATGCTGCTTCATGTCCTAATTATTGTCACTGCTTGCATGCTTTGAACAGGCAAAAGAACTGGCAGAAAGAGAAAAATCTGCAGGGCCAGGAAACTCCAGGGGTCAGCAAACAAAATCCTTGCAGTGATGTAATATACCTAAGCAAGTGCCCAACTATGCTAACTTCTGACCCTGCATTCAGTGAATCACTGCACCAAGTCTTTTGTGTCTGTTGGTGTGAATGTCTCCAAGTGTAATTTTACAAAATCATGCTTGAAAGGCAAAAGCATGGATAGACTGTAGAAAATATGGACTGACCCTACAACATAGGAGCATTTGGAGTGTATGTTGCATTATATACTGATTTTTCAAATATTCTTCTTCCACCTCCTCTCCCTCTTCTTTATCATCTAAGTGTGTCCAACAGACAACTGCATTGTCACTGCCCAGGGGTGCTAGCAATCTAGTTCAAATGCAGGCAATCTAGTTAGGACACAATTAGTGTCATGAAGACAGCATTGTATTATTGATGAGAACAAAAGATGAAGAGAGAAGAGAAAATTGGAAAAAGTACTAACAGCCATTTGTACTTGCAGGAAAGAACATTATATGGTTTTGGCATTCTTTAGATATGCACAGATAGCTCAATACTACAAATCCAAGTTTGGTTTTCATTTCACCCATCAAGTTGCTCTTTTATCCCTCCTCTTATTCAGGCTAGCTAAACCAGAGAAGGACTGGGCATTTTGCAACCTGCAACCAATTATCCTTCACAATTGGCAATGTTGGCTAAGGCATGATAGGAGTTGAAATCCAACAACATAAGGAGGGGCTGGTGGAAATTTCCAAAAACAAACACTCCCACTTGAGACTCAACACCTGGAGGTGAGTCATCACTAATCCATTCAGTAATAGCAAGAGACCCTTATTGCTTGTAAATGAGATTCTCCTTTCCTCTTCCTCCCAACAATAGACCTCACTTATTTCCTATTAAATTTCAAAGTACTGATGGTTAGCAAACATTAATTCTTCTGGAGCTCCCTTTGTTCTAGCCTGGGAACCTCTGAGAACCATTGTATTTCACCCACAACCCCTATCCCTGTAAGGCATTATTTCATATAATATAACCCCCAAACTCAACCAAATTGTGCACAGTTCCACTTCTTTTTGACTCCATGCCACACTGTGTAGCCAGGCCATCGTCTGGACCTCCCTGTTGTTGGTTACTTTATGATCTTTGCTCTACGGGACAGGTGTCATATCAGCCATCATCCCCTTACTCTATTCCTCTTTCCAAATCCTTCCTACTTTATTCATTAGCCTTGTGTGAGTGCTTGAAGCCTAAGTGTTTGCCTGAGTGTTGTGCTATTATTTTCCAATAAAGATCATTTAATTACACCTTTTGGCTTAGAGTCTCCTCTCAGTACCAGTATACATTGCTCGAAAAGGTCCTGCCGTTACCCACCCCTCTCATTGCCAAGTGAAGTTTATTAATTCCCCCTCTTACTATTAGTGTGTTAGTGGGTTCTCACAGAGCTCCCAGCATTTTGGGTATCACCCCCCCCAAACCTCCCCACTACCTGGCAATTATGAACTGCATCTATGTTCAGTCCAGATCTTACAAACATTAATTTCAGAACTATAATTTTCCAAATCCCCTCAATAGCACAACTAGTGGAACCTGAGAGTTCTCCAGAAAACTAACTTTTCTTCTAGCTCAGACTCATGCCTATATCTGCACAATGGGATAAATCACATTGACCTGGTACAGGGTTTTTGTGAAGCAGGGTTGGGAATTATGAGGTCATTCACATGCTGTTGGACTTCAATAGTCCCAATAGCTGTAATGGTGAGGAAAAATGCGGGCCACAATTCAACAACATCAAGAGGGGCACAAAACCACCACCATCACATACTATAAAAAATTACTGAGTTAATTTAGAAAAAGTGTTTTCTGTGCTACAAGACCCTTCTGAAATGTTGTGTTATTATTAGTAACATCTATTACATTACAAAACCAATCAGACAATGAAATGATACCTCTTGGGGAATATCTTTTACCTGCGAATGGAAACAGCTTCTCTTTTCAAAAGTGGGCCTGAAGAACAAGACTCTAGTTATAAACTAAGCATGAATTTTGTTTTCACACACACACACCAGGTTTTTGTGATAATGTTTTCATGACGTAGAATGGGATTTCACAGTGGAATCAAATTGTTCAATATAACACTATGATTTTTTTAATCCCCCCCCCCCCGATCTCCCAGGGTTGTTAGAATGAAAACTGGAGATGGCTCCTGTACTTTTAATGGTTGTGTAGAAAAAGGAATTTCAGCAGGTGTTCCTTGTCACACAACCAAGTAAAAAGCCTGGTTGTGTGCCTTTGAAATGTCCTCTTCTACATAATCATTAAAAGTATAGGAGCCTCCTTTTTCATTCTCGCAACCCTAAAATGTAGAATTTTTTGAAAACTAAAACTCAGGGGGGAGTATGACATGTGTTTATATATAGAAGAAATACTATAGCTCAGTAATTTATTTTTTTTTAAAAAAAAACAAGTCAGCTGCTTTGTCCTTGTAAGAGTTTGCTGACAAGTTTTAAGAGATAAAAAGATAATGAGCAAGTATTAAAAGAAAATGAAGGCAATATTCATGGAATTTAAAAGATCACAAGGGGGAAAAGCAGCTTCAAACAATCAATCAATGTTATTAAGATGCAGATTTTGAATCTAACTTTTCAGATGTAAAGTTTCTGTCGAGGCTCTGGATATGATGAAAAGATTACGTTGGTTAGAAACATTATTTCATTGTAAGCTGTGTCAGCCTACATCCTATCTATGTGCCCACTCTTAAGCAGAACTCTGTTTTTTTAAATCACATAAACTAACATGTGAAGGTATATTTCTGAAACTAAAAAGTGCTCTTCCTATCAATGAAAACAAGCTTATTTACTGCGTATTTTTAAGTCCCAAGTTTTGAAAGTACACCCATTTTGTATCTTTTGTAGATAATTGTATCCTGTGGAGAAAATGACAAGAGGAACCAAATACAGTTGTCCCTCAGTATCCACAGATTTGGTATCCACGGATTTAAGTATTCACAGCTTGAAAATATTCTTTAAAAAATAATGATCCAAAAAGCAAACCTTGATTTTGCTATTTTATATAAGGGACAGCATTTTGCTATGCCATTGCGTATAATGAGACTTGAATATTCATGGATTTTGGTATCCATGGGAGGGTGGGGCTAGAACCAAACCCCAGCGAATATGAAGGGACAACTGTACAAGCAACTGGTTTGGAATTCTTCTATACAGACAGCATACTAGAATATTGAAAGCAGATCATATAACATCTACTTTAATTTTATTTCATTTTCTTGGTGCCTGTCAAAAGCTATGGGCACAATGTTTGCAATCTTGTGCACACTAAGTTGAGTAAGTCCTACAAAACCTGAAGTGTATTCAAGATTATTTAGTTATAGCAGCCTGACACCACTTTAATTGATATGGCTCCATCCTACAGAATCCTTGGATTTATAGTCTGATAAGATACTTAGCATTCTCTGCTAGAAACTTCTCAGTGCATTTCCCAGAGCTACAGCACATTCTAAGAAACCTCACCAAACTACATACCCAAGGATTTCATACAATGGAGTTAAAGTGGTATCAAATTGCTTTTCTGTAGATGCAACATTAGTGGAACTAAATCCTGGAAGTAACTACTTGCAAATAATTACTTACTTGTGATTAATTAATTTTCCAATAATGAAGATAATCTAAGTTACATCATGGTTGTAATTTAGCAAGTGATAACTTTACTCCATTTGCAATATAACTATACCTTTAAGTTACTTTTTAATGTGTGGTTTCATTTAATATTGGAAGAGGAATAACACATGACTCAGGTGTGCCATTTCTCTATCCTGCCAATATGTGTTGCATTGTGAGTGATGTGGTGATGGTGAGATGGATAGGAAGAGGGGGCATTTTGTACAACAGGCCAGTGTCTGGTAAGATTCCATGTGAGAAGTGGCTCCAGTACTCTCACTAAGTAGATAGCATAGGACAAAGCAGATGAAGCATACAAACTTTATTCAGCATTTCTGCAGAGATGGGTGTTCGCTCAAGAGAGAGAGACACACCCAGCTAGATGCAGCTGGCTCTTGGTATCCCTTCCAACAGCCAAAAACTTCCCTCCTCTGACCTTTCATTGGATAGAGTCATTAGAGTTTACAGCCTATCCCAAACACCTAAGTTCTGTACAGGATGTTCTGCCTCTCTTTACATGTCCCACTACCCTAACTTTAACACCCCTTACTCTTATTTATCATTTTCCTTATAAGGCTCACCTTAGAGCACTTTCCCCCTCCCCTGCTACTAGTTCAGCAGTTTTTAAGACTTTCATTTCTTTCTCAGTCCTTTGAACATATAGTCAGAAGACTCCCTTGAATACTTTATGGATAAGATTCTTTGGTTAGTTTGGTGATTAAGAGTCTCCTCCCTGTCTGTTTCTAATGATTTGGGTTTTTTTGTTGAGCTAATTTATAGATAAATCCTTTCTCTTACACACATTGTTCTTTGTTTGCTGGAGCTAAATTCTATTTATTTTTGTCATTCCATTATTCCTGAAAAGCAACTAATGTTATTTTTTGAGAGACAGGAAGGAAAGACTTATTTTCAAAAAAAAATAAAAAATAAAAAATTATGAAGCTACAACATCACTAACTATTCTGTATGAGGGACCTAGGAATGATTATTATCCCTTATTGCTTTTTAAAAGTAACTTAATACATTCTCTGAGTTGGAATTAGTTCTAAGCACATTTCAAGTACAGTCAGACCCCTGTATCTGTAGACCCAATATCCACTGTTCTTTTTTTTATAATATATTTTTATTGAACATCTAAATTTATTCCAATAAAATCCATAATACACATAAACATAAAACATAGACATAAACCATAAATCACACACTTAAACAACATATACATATGTAACATCAACTATTTACTACTAACTAATACACTACTAACTAAAACCCTAGATTTACCCCCACACCCAATCTAACTTCCTACTGGACACTACCCCAGCTTCTATGAACCTCCAGAATTATCCATCTTCTATCTTGAAATTTATTTTGATACCTTTACTATTCTTGTCTTTCCTTTTTCTTACATTCATTTCAAAGAAAAGAAAATTTTATTCCCTTTTCCCATTTCTGTATTACACCTTATTCTTCTTACCATTAAGTTATTATTGATGTTGTTTGTTGATGTATAGTTCCCAATATCCATTTTTCCAGGATGCAAAACAGGGACATATACCATAGAGTCGTGCTGGAAAATACCCAGAGAGGTAACCTCTCGAGGCATCTTCTAGGTCCTCCAGTTCAACTCTATGGTATATTTTTACTGGAAGTCCTTTTTAAAAATAGAGTTTGCTGTTATCTGCAGTTCCCAGTATCTGCAGTAACTAAACCCCCATGGATACAGGGGTCCGACTGTATTTCATTACTAGGTAGCAGCAAGATATGATAGAGATCACTAATCATATTTTTTTTTAAAAAAAACACACATACACATACACACAGTGGAGACAGTTGGATTGGGCCATAGTGCTTAGGATGGGGGATGGGGATGAACTCTTTTCTTTTCCATATCCCCAATTAAAATACACTCTCATTCATTTACGGCTTGGGTCCAGACTATCTGAAAGACCATAACTCCCCATATGAACCTGCGAGAGTTCTAAGATCTTCGGGGGAAGGCTTTCTCTTGGCCCCACCACCATCACAGGCTTGCTTGGTGAGGACATGAGAGAGAGCCTTTTCAGTGGCTGCTCCCACCCTCTGGAATTCACTTCCATGGGAGGACAGGTTTGCCCCATTCCTGCATTCCTTTCACTTTCAGGCAAAGACATTTTTATTCAAGCAGGTTTTTAGTATGTAGCTAAGCTCACAGGGGCTATTTATTGGGGTGTGTTATTGGGAACTACCATCAGATCTCTGAGATGCAGTCATCATCACCCTGTACAAGAAAAAAGGAACAAAATCGGATTGCTCAACGTATCAAGGCATAAAAATGCTCTCTACTGCTGGAAAAAATCCTTGCAAGAATACTCCTGAACAGATTAGTTCCTGCTATTGCAGAAGAACTTCTTCCTGAATGCCAATATGGCTTCAGAGCCAATAGGAGTACTACAGATATCGTATTTGCCCTTAGACAACTGCAAGAGAAATGTAGAGAGCAGAACAAGGGTCTCTAAGTAACATTTGTCGACCTGACCAAAGCCTTTGACACTGTGAGTAGAAAAGGTCTGTGGCAGATCCTGGAAAGACTAGGATGTTCCCCCAAATTCTTAAAATGATTATCTTGCTACACAAGGGCCAGCACGGTCAAGTCAGATATAGTGATGCTCTTTCAGAGCCCTTTATAATAACTAATGGAGTGAAGCAAGGTTGTATTCTTGCTCCAACTTTATTTACAATCTTCTTCAGCATGATGTTCCAAAGGGCTATGGCAGAGCTCGAAGAAGAAGACGGCATTTATATACGTTACCATACTGATTGTAGCTTGTTTAACTTAAGCCATTTGAGGGCTCACACCAAGACTCTAAACTATCTAGTCCGTAAGCTGCTCTTCGCTGATGATGCTGCCCTTGTTGCCCACACAGAAGCAGCTCTGCAGCGCCTAACATCCTGCTTCGCAACAGGTGCAGAGCTCTTTGGGCTGGAAGTCAACCTGAAGAAAACAGAAGTTCTTTACCAGCCTGCACCACAGGACGAACACCATCATCCCCAGATTGCCATCGGCAAATCTATGCTTAAGTCTGTTCTGCAATTCACCTACCTGGGAAGCATCATCTCCTCAGATGCCAAGATTGACAAAGAGATCGATCACAGATTAGCAAAGGCATATAGCGCATTTGAAAGACTTTACAAAAAAGTCTGGAGTAATAAACACCTGAGCCAAAGCACAAAAATCAGTGTGTATAGAGCCATTGTACTGTCTATTCTCCTTTATGGGTCTGAAACATGGGTCACCTATCGCCACCACTTACGACTCCTCGAACGCTTTCATCAGCGCTGTATACGCACAATCCTAAATATACACTGGACTGACTATGTGACGAATGTTGCTGTCCTTGAGCAAGCAGGGATCACCAGCATTGAGGCCATGATATTGAGAACACAGCTGGGCAGGGCAGGGCAGGGCACATTTCGAGGATGGAGGACCATCGCCTCCCCAAAATAATACTCTGTGGTAAACTCACCCCGGGTCAGCGTAAGAGGGGTGCTCCAAAAAAAGCGATACAAGGACTCCCTGAAACAACATCTTAGGCTTGGCCAAATTGATCACCCACAATGGTCCGCCCTGGCCTCACATCGGGAGGCATGGAGACACACTATCCACAATGCTGCAGCCTTATTTGAGAACTCACACTGATCAACTCTTGAAGAGAAACGACAACGCAGAAAGAATCACAACCCGGAAACATCAAGCAAGGAGACCTTCTGTTGTGCTTTCTGCAACCGGACATGTTTATCTTGGATTGACCTTTTTAGTCATCAGCACGCTTGTAGAAAGCGCTGGTTGAGTCCTTCCTGAATCTTTGTTTGTGAAGAAAAGCCAGAGAGAGAGAGGGGGTGTGGTTTAATTTTTTAGCTGCCCCGATTGCATTTTTAGAGGGGCGGGATACAAATTATTATTATTATTATTATTATTAATTAATTTTTAAACCTTTTCCTGTATTTTTCTGTATTTTTCATTAAAGGTTTTAGAATTCCCCTTGTGGAAGAAATTGTTCTATTATTATTATTATTATTATTATTATTATATTTTATTCCAAGGTTCACATATTAAACCATTATTTACTTTTATGTGTTTTAATTTTTTTTTTAAATGTGATGATTTCATCATAATAAACTGTATATGTATTTTAATTGATGCTTTTTTGTGAGCCCCCTTTGGTCCCACTCTGGGAGAAAGGTGGCATATAAATTAAATAAATTAAAATATTCTTGGAATTTGTTCTGCATAGGTATTGTAAGGTATGTCTTTATTTTTCCCTCTGGAGCAAATAGCAGTGTGAATTGGGGATATGATTTTGATTATGAAATTAATGAATAGGAAAAAGTTAAAGTCCACCTCTACCACAAGTATTGTGACTGTATTCGGATTTGGGACCCATGCAGGAACTATTTGTTTAATTAAACAAAACTAAAAATACCATAATGCATCAAGTTTGGCTCCAAGCTTTTCTGTGATAATTTTATGAATAGCAAATAACCAACAATCAGTATTTTCAACAAGTTACACTAGTATCTTTAATGGAAGGTTTCACAATGGGCTAAGTACAATTTAGTCCAACCTAGCATAGATCCACTAAAACAAATAGGACTTGTTAGTCACAACTAATGGAAGTCCCATCGCTTTAGCTTATGAGTTTTAATCTGTTTGTCTCACCATGTTAAAATAAATGCAGTTATTACATTTGTTTGAAGCTGAAAGTCCAGTTCCTACTCATGCCTGTGGTAATTCTATATTTATTTCATAGAATCATAGAATTGGATGGGATCACATGAGCCATCTAGTTCAACCCCCTCCCATGCAGTAATATGTAACTAAAGCACTCCTGAAAGATGCCAATTCAACTTTGTTTAAAGATCTCCAAAGGAGTTCACCATCCTCCATGGCAGTCTATTCCACTGTCAAACTGTTCTTACAGTAAGGATGTTCTGCCTAATCTTTATGTGGAATCTCTTTTTTATAATTTGGTTTCTAGACCTTTGAGTGTCTTGGTTGCCCTTTTCTGAACACATTACAGCTTGGTAAATTCCTTCTTGAATATGTATTTATTTACAGGGCCCTGGTGGCGCAGTAGGCTAATGCAGCCAAAACTCATGCTAGATCTTGAGTCATCAGTTCAATTCCAGGCCCCCCCAGTTCAACTCAGCCTTCCTTAAGCCGGAAAAATGATAATAATAATAATAAAGCATACTAAAGAGCTGGGGCAGTACAGTACTCTGTGGAAAACTGTTAATTCAGTTTCCAAAAAGCAGCTGCCATTTATTTGTGTATATGCAATCTGCACTGTTATTCCTGTAGCATGCCAACAGCGCCATCTATTGGCATTTTCATGTGCAATTGTTTGTTTGTCATTGAATGTGCTTTGTATGGAATAAAACTGTATTGAATTGTACTGTATTCTGGCTGTATACTGTGTGTTGTTGTACACTGCCCCGATTTTAAGGAGAGAAGTGGATAATAAATAACTAAGTATTATTATTATTATTATTATTATTTATGTACTTAATACCCCGCCCCAATTAAAAACATTTATGTTATACCCTGCCTTTCTCAAAATGTAGGACCCAAGGCAACTCACAATATAAGTTAAAGTATAGTTAAAAGTGAAAAATATAAAGTTAAAAAAATTAAACTATCACATGAAAAGCATTAATTGAATAGTTTCTTTAAAAAAAACAGTTAAAACATAATAATAGTGATAAAAATGCAGCACAACCCAATTCAAAGACCTTTTGAAATGACCAATTAACAGTCAAAGACCTGGATATGTGTTTGCATGAAAATATAGAAGGGAGCATTTAATGATTGACGCATGAAATAACGAGACCAGACACAGAAGATTGGGTTGAAATACGGGCCACTTTATTGATATTTTCCTATTTATGTAGCTTTCTTGGGGTATGCCAATTTATGAAAAGGGGGAGATCCCTTGCGGGGGCGTCTAGGCAGTTGGTCACAACTGACCTAACCCCTAGAGTCCCTGGGCGACTCACCTGAGCCCCAAGGGGGATCCCTGTAGTGTCCGGGGTTCCCTTTGGGCGCCATCTGCTGGAGGGCCCTGCCCCAGGATGAAATCCTTAAGCCGAGTGGCTTCTGGGAAGGATCGCAACCTGAAGCCGGCCCTAAGGGTAGCCTACCTTGCTGCACCCCATCCATTCGGATTCCGGTGCAGTTCAGTGAGGGCTATCCTTCCACTCAATTCGAGGTTGCCATAGGTGAACGCCATATCATCATCTCCCCACTCCCAGCAAGTGACCACCTATTTAAGAAACCGCACCCTGAGCCAATTGTCAAAGTCCCAAGCGACAGTATGGGGTAGGCAAAACACCCCCCGGAAAAGGGTAGGTAAAAATTCCTACCCGGCCCATGACGCGACCAGAGATCTCATACTGTGGCAGAGGCGGGTGGGTGGGTTTCGATTCAGTGGAAAAAGAGGAGGAAGCCAGGGGCGGCAAGGGGTAAAATAGGCCCTGCCTCAGCCCCGCCCCTGACTCCTCCTGACCAGGGCGTATCCACGCCCTGGCCAACCCCTGCGCTCGTCTCCATGCCCATCATTAAAACACCTCCCCCGGATCTACCATTCTTCAAGATCCGGGGGGGTGTCTGTTAATGATTGACGCATGAAATAACGAGACCAGACACAGAAGATTGGGTTGAAATACGGGCCACTTTATTGATATTTTCCTATTTATGTAGCTTTCTTGGGGTATGCCAATTTATGAAAAGGGGGAGATCCCTTGCGGGGGCGTCTAGGCAGTTGGTCACAACTGACCTAACCCCTAGAGTCCCTGGGCGACTCACCTGAGCCCCAAGGGGGATCCCTGTAGTGTCCGGGGTTCCCTTTGGGCGCCATCTGCTGGAGGGCCCTGCCCCAGGATGAAATCCTTAAGCCGAGTGGCTTCTGGGAAGGATCGCAACCTGAAGCCGGCCCTAAGGGTAGCCTACCTTGCTGCACCCCATCCATTCGGATTCCGGTGCAGTTCAGTGAGGGCTATCCTTCCACTCAATTCGAGGTTGCCATAGGTGAACGCCATATCATCATCTCCCCACTCCCAGCCACTGATAGGGGCAAGTGTCGACTTAGCCCCTATCCCCCACACGGGAGGCCAATACGGCCCTCACCCCTGCCTGCATACCCTCAAGAAATAACTGGATCCCCATGTCTGACAAGTGGACCCCGTCAACCCTGTAAAGCTCTGGGCGTTTGTATGAAATGCCCAAGGTAACTAAAGATTTACAATTAAAGAAATTAAAGAAATTAGAAATAAAATCAATTAAAAGTAACTAAAGGTAATTAAAGATTTACAATTAAAGAAATTAAAGAAATTAGAATTAAAGTAAATAAATTCCTAAAACCACGGTATATAAGCAATTAAAAGTTAACAAAAATAATTAAAAGTTGTTAACAGGTAGTTAAAGAAAAGTAATTCAGAGGAAATTCAAAAAGTAATTCAAAAGCAATTAAAAGTTAACAAAAGTAATTAAAAGTTGTTAACAGGTAGTTAAAGGAAAAGTAATTCAGAGGTAATTCAAAAAGTAATTCAAAAGCAATTAAAAGTTAACAAAAGTAATTAAAAGTTGTTAACAGGTAGTTAAAGGAAAAGTAATTCAGAGGAAACAAAACAAAGGAACCCGGATGTGCTGACTCGGATCAGGCCACACAGTGTTGCCCTGGATCGGGCCCGGCCCCGGCCTCGGGGCGCGGGGCGTAAAACAAAGGCTCCCAGAGAGGGGCGGCCCTGATTGTTGCCCTGGATCGGGCCTCGTGGCGCGGAGCGTGGGGCGGTCCTGAGTGCAGCCCCGGATCGGGCCTCGTGGCGCGAAGCCTGGAAACAAAGGCGGCCGGAGGAGGGGTGATGGCGTGACCCCGGATCGGGCCCGGCCTCGTGGCTCAGCGCTGGGGCAATAAAGGCGCACGGAGGAGGATTGGGCCGGCCTCGTGGCCTCCTGGCGTTTGCCCTCAAACAAAGGCGCCCGCACCAGGGAAAAAAAAAAGGGGGGGGCTGATGGCGCAACCCCGGCGAAGGCGCAACCCCGGATTGGGCCCGGCCACGTGGCGCGGCGCCGAGGAAAACAAAGGCGCCCGGGGAAGGGCCCGGCCACGCGGCGCGGCACCGGGAAAAACAAAGGCCCCGTAACAGCGCCCGCGGCGCCGAGGAAAACAAAGGCGCCTACGGAAGGGGCGATGATACCGCCTACGGAAGGGGCGATGATACCGCCCCGGATCGGGCCCGGCCACGCGGCGCGGCGCCGAGGAAAACAAAGGCGCCTGCGGAAGGGGCGATGACACCGCCCCGGATCGGGCCCGGCCACGCGGCGCGGCGCCGAGAAAAACAAAGGCGCCCCGGATCGGGCCCGGCCACGCGGCGCGGCACCGAGACAAACAAAGGCGCCCCGGATCGGGCCCGCCCACGAGGCGTTTGCCCCGCAACAACAGCACCCGGCGCTGGGTAACAAAGGCTGGATAGGAAGCTGGAAAGGCTGGCGGAGGGTGATGAATCAGGCCGGGCCGCTTGGGGCGGGGGGGGGCTTGGGGCGAGGGGGGGGGACTAGAAACTGAAAATCACTTAAGTAATAAACTTAAAATCACTAAAACTCAAGTAATAAACTTAAAATCACTGAAAGTAATAATCAATACCAATTAATCAATTAATAAAACAAAGTACAACCACAAGCCTACCAAAACCACTAAATGAGATTAAACTACAACTTAACTACCAAAACTACTAAATGAAATTAACAACTAAAACAAGCTAAACTCAAATTGCAATCAAATACAAATGCAAATACAATACAAATACAAGACTAGCCAAAAGCCAAGTAAACAAGAAGGCACAATCAGCAGCCACTTAGCTCTCCCTCGTGGCTGCACCGGTTCCCCAAACGATAGATGTTCCTTCTCCTTTCGATTCAGTGGAAAAAGAGGAGGAAGCCAGGGGCGGCAAGGGGTAAAATAGGCCCTGCCTCAGCCCCGCCCCTGACTCCTCCTGACCAGGGCGTATCCACGCCCTGGCCAACCCCTGCGCTCGTCTCCATGCCCATCATTAAAACACCTCCCCCGGATCTACCATTCTTCAAGATCCGGGGGGGTGTCTGATGCATAGGCTCCATCCATATTATCAAGGGCCTTTCCAAAATCAAGGGTTCCAGTTGTGCAGACAGATCCTACATGCATGTAGTTCTTACACATGTAAATTTTATTCACAATTTCACCTGAAGGTAATAAGGGGCCAGACACTAAGGGATTGTCTAGAGGGTAAAAAAAATCCTCATGGAATTTGTGGTGAATTCCATCTGTCTTACTGAGACCATCTGTCACAGTATTTGAAAGGAAGGGGGGCAAAACCAGCAAAAATCTATGTGTTTCAAGACTTCAGGGGTTTCGTAAAAACTGCGAGGGAAATGTGCACTTCCACTTGTTAGGACAACTGAATCACATCCTAGTACATTCCCAAAGTGGATAGCTGATTTGTCAGGTGTGCACAAGAGTGGGACAGGGTTTGTTAACAAGGCAGCACCTGGGACCACCATGTTGGATTTTCACCGTAGCAATTTTTTAAATAGTTTTAGCATGGTACCACAAGAAGGTACCTTCACAAGAAGGGCGGAGTCCATCAACATTTGTTGGTAAGGAAAGGGGTATTGAGATAGTGGTGGAAAGACAGTCATATTAGGAATGGCTAACTGAAAAGTGATGAGGTGAGGTGAGGACAGGTGGCAATGGTAATTTCACGCACAAAAGAAGCACTAATCTGAGTCAGCCAGTCTCTGGGTAGTCCCTTTTCAGTAAAGTTTTATGCTGGAAAACAAAAGTACATAAATATTTAAATATTTTGTGTAATGCAGTTCTTTTGTAGTTGTTTAAGAAACCTTAAAATTTTTAAGCTTTTATTTCTTTCAGTTACCAGAAAATCTGCCTTAATCATATATCTTAATTCAGAGTTCATTCTATGGCTGAGTAATGTTTACATAACATTGTAATGCTGAATATGGTTGTTACTCAGCAAGCTCAGTGTGACATGTTTTTGAACAAAACACCAGAGCAAGCTTTCTAGTGGGTTCTCTGTTTTCTCTGATTTGTAAAACCCCATGTGTGAATGCTTCATAAGTAATTCACTGGACATGCATGAAGCAGCTTGTAGTTTAAATAATACACCCAGTAACTACAGCAGTCCCCTAACAGCATTCCTGCCAAAGCAAACCCTTTGTGTGATTACAGATTAAAGGTTCTGTATTTTGAGCATGACTATGGAGATTTTCAGACAGGAATGAAAAAAGTGTTCCTGTCCCAGAATCTCCCATCCCACCACATCCCACCCCTGCCACGCCACAATCACCCTCCCCACCGCACTTACTTCCTCTCCCATAATTCTGGCAGCCCGGGAGTGAACGGAGCTCTAATGGAGCTCTAATGGAGCTCCATTCACTTCCTTGATTGAAATTGTGCGGATTCTCATGAGAAGATGGGGAATTCAAAAATAAAAATAAAAAGAACCCCAAACTAATGCCAGCAAACACACACAAAAAACCCCCCACTCTTTAAAAACTAGACATAACCTGGGAAAGGTCATAAAAAGTGTGTCACTTACCTGGATGTCCCAATCTCACCTGGACGTATTCTGGCAGGGACCTCCCATTGATGCTGGGATCTTGCCAGTATAAGGGGGCACTTTTCTGCTCACCGGAACATCCATGACAGAAACGGAATGGGAGATCTATTGATGGTTTCTCCTGTCAATAAAAAGCAGCACCGGTGGATCAGCAGAATGGGTGGATAACGAGGGGGGAACAATGTCATCTGAAAAGGGAGCCCTTTTGCAGTCTCCTGGCATTTGTGTAATGCCACTTTTAATGCATCTGATAATCTTCCGAGTCTAGAAAAACTCGTTGTGCCTTCTTTATCCTCTATGTCAATGGCAATCCCCCCCATCTTTCCCTTTCTACACAGTGCTGCTGAAATTAAAACAGCTGGAATTAACTTTTATCAATGGATGAACAAATCTTTGCAACCTTAGCATCAAAATTGAAATCTTTTCTACCTCCACACAGGGAAGATGTAGATATGATTCATTATTTCTAATTCCTTTAAATATTGAAAGATAAAATCAACCCTGCCCCTTCACCTCCACTACTCCTACCCTTACTGTGATTGGCATCTTTCTTACATTGTTTTACGTTGTTTACATTGATGAACTCTGTCTTGTCCCAGACACTACAGTTACATTTATTATTTGAACAGATGTATGTGTTCAAGCAGAGATGAAAATTAGAAGGTACAAGGGTTTGGTCAATATGAAAAAGTTCTCTGTGTGAAAAGTTTTCATAGGTAATGATGAAAATAGTCCCCTAATTAATTCCTTTTAATTAGAAAATATGTTGTATGACTTCCAAAAAAGCAAATCAACTTAAAATACAGTATTTTCCACAGGCAAAATAGTTGTTTGAATTATATAAAAGTCTCTCTGGCTTTTCTTCGCAAACGAAGATTCAGGAAGGACTCATCCCGCGCTTTCTGCAAGTGCACTGATGACTAAAAAGGCCAATCCAAGATAAACAAGTCTGGTTGCTGAAAGCACAGTAGAAGGTCTCCTTGGGTGATGTTTTTGGGTTGTGATTCTTTCTGTGTTGTTGTTTCTCTTCAAGACTTGTTTGGCATGAGTTCTCAAAAAAGGCTACAGCATTGTGGATAATGTGTCTCCATGCCTCCCGATGTGAGGCCAGGGCGGACCACTGTTGGTGATCAATTTGGCCGAGCCTGAGATGTTGTTTCAGGGAGTCCTTGTATTGCTTTTTTGGAGCGCTCCTCTTACGCTGACCCGGGCGAGTTCACCACAGAGTAGTATTTTTGGGAGGCGATGGTCCTCCATCCTAGAAACGTGCCCTGCCCAGCGCAGCTGTGTTCTCAATATCATGGCCTCAATGCTGGTGATCCCTGCTTGCTCAAGGACAGCAACATTCGTCACATAGTCAGCCCAGTGTAAATTTAGGATTGTGTGTATACAGCGCTGATGAAAACGTTTGAGGAGTCATAGGTGGTGGCAATAGGTGACCCATGTTTCAGACCCATAAAGGAGAATAGACAGTACAATGGCTCTAAAAGCACGGATTTTTGCGCTTTGCCTCAGGTGTTTATTGTTCCAGACTCTTTTGTGAAGTCTTCCAAATGCACTATATGCCTTTGCTAATCTGTGATCGCTCTATTTGTCAGTCTTGGCGTCTGAGGAGATGATGCTTCCCAGGTAGGTGAACTGCTGAACAGACTTGAGCACAGATTTGCTGACGGCAATGTGGGGATGGTGGTGTTTGTCCTGTGGTGCAGGCTGGTAAAGAACTTCTGTTTTCTTCAGGTTGACTTCCAGCCCAAAGAGCTCTGCACCTTTTGCGAAGCAGGATGTTAGGTGCTGCAGAGCTGCTTCTGTGTGGGCAACAAGGGCAGCAGCACCAGCGAAGAGCAGCTCACGGACTAGATAGTTTAGAGTCTTAGTTTGCTGTCGTCTTCTTCAAGCTCTGCCATAGCCTTTTGGAGCATCATGCTGAAGAAGATTGTTAATAAAGTTGGTGCAAGAACACAACCTTGCTTCACTCTATTAGTTATTAGAAAGGGCTCTGAAAGAGCATTGCCATATCGCTATATGGCGATATATAAAAGTACTAGAAAGTAAATGTATATTGAACAAGTCATCCTACTATAATGGTTAAAACTATTAATAAAGTCTACTGAACTATCTGCAGAGAAACTGTCTGCTTGAAATTCCTTCAAATAAGTTTGATTCAAAAGCCAAGATTACTAATTTTAATTTTATCTAATGAGCACTGAATGAGCCAAGATTGAATTTTCACACAGAACTGTAGAGTCTTGCAGCATACAAACTAGCATTGCCATTTCAGGATCATTTCAGGCCTTGAGGTTTCTGAGCTGAAACTGGAGACCTAGGAGCAGCACCTGATGAGGACATTAAAGCTTTATGCATTACCGGTAAGTGCCAACCACAGTTGCTCACGCTTGTCATTCAAAAACACAAAGAGAAAGAGAGATTTTCCTCATTGAAAATTAAGACAGAAATCTTAGCTAAAGTTGTTCCCAGATCAAGGTAAAATAAGGGAATTATTCATTTCAACTTAGGAACTTTTAACTTAACCTACATGCTTCAAGCCAGAAGGTAGATACAGAGCAGGGGTGAGCCCTTGTGCCATAGTGACTGGGAGGCCAGAAGGAAGGTAACTAAATAAACACACAGATCCCCTGAAAACTCTTTAGAAGATGCAGCTACATTTCAAGAAAGCCATGCAAATTACAGCAAACTGCTGCTCTACTTGGTGGAGATTTGCACATGGCCCTTTCCTCTTGCATGGAGCTGAGAGCCCCAAAACTGGACAATCTGCACACTTGTTTGCCACCTGGAGATGATCCATGAGAACTGGAGATCTGGGCCAGGCCCTGAAATCTAGCAACCCTAATACAAAGTGTACATGTGTGGAAAGGCTTCCGTGTACATATACAATGTTTTAGTAATTTTCTGTAGTGTTAGTATTGGTGCCCCCACCCCTGGCAAGATTCTACATATCCTTTTCTTTGGATGCCTGAACAGTATTTCTGAATGCTCAACTGCTATGACAGAAAATTGGACAGTGAAGAAGAATTTCATTGACTGGATACAAAATTCTTATTTGGGAGTAGTGCCCTCATTTGCTCCTCCCCAGTTGCTACACCCAAGAGTTTAAGAATTTCTTAGCCAGAAACTTTTGTGGTGGTGATTTTGATGATGATATGGAAACCACCAAGGCTTGTCTAGAGCAGTCTAGAATCTTTCAGAACCACTACAGTTTAAAGGAGTATAGAGCAGAGAGAATTTTGGCCATATCCTCTTCAAAAACTTTGAAATCTGAAACTGATTCAACCAAACAGGATATAACAATGCACAAGACTATCAACACCAACATTAAGTTGATAGTCAACAGACTATCAACACCAACATTCAGGTCAACATACTGTTTTGCAATTGTGCCCTCAGAGTATTTTTGTCACAGTGAATCTCCAAGGGACCCAGTACTGGATTTACTACGACAGATGAAAGCAATTTCCACACCACTCAAAAATGGTCAACTGACAATGACTTGAGTATGCAACTGCAGTGACAAAATAAATCTTCTCTGACACTTTCAGTGTTGTGCAACAGATACAATGCACCCTAAAGCATCAACATCATGACAAGTCTTGTGTCATTTGCATCCCTCCTGCCTCCTGAGTTTAATTTTCTTGGTAAATTTGTAGACAGTCCAGATATTATGGTGCCTGCAACTTCACAGCATATGACCTTCAGTAGAATCATGAGCTCTCACTACAGGAAAATCTCCGAGAGCATAAGTGTTTCGGGGCAGGTCATGTTAATGGACCCTCTACCTCTGCAGGGAAGGACTGGAAGCATGAAACCATACTTCACAAGAAAGTTGACTTAGCATGGCAATGAGGCCATACCCAAATAGGACACCCCACCCCCTGAAGTTAAATATAGTGATTGTGTGATTGGTCCAATGACAAACTCTGACAACATCATAGTTTTTACGGAGGCCACAACGTTCTGAGTGGGTCCTGTTAAGGCTGCCACAGTCTAGATGGCAAAGTCTCTAAGGATAATTCCTAGGATTTTCTAGTGCTTCGTCTGAACCTGTCTCAGACACAGGGCAGCAAGATGGCTGCTACACCAGTAACATTCCCAGTATATCCTTTGGGCCCAACATAAGGTTCCAGACTCCAGGAAGCATGATAGACCATTCCAAGCAATTTTCAGAGGGACTGTTCTAAGCTGCGGGTGGCCCCCTTTTTTCAAAACCAAAGTGATCCCCCCACCCCAATTAGAAGTGACTATCCAGTTACTTCTGCTTTGAAAAAAAAATAAGACAAATACATTGCCAGTTGTATTCACAGGGGTTTAAGGAGACTGCTGATATCCATTTTGATACTGGTATGCTATTGGTCATTTTTATGCTATTGGTAACACATTAAACATTTTTGTAAAATAACTTGACAGAAGGTGAAAATGGGAAGGTGCAAAGTGAGTATGATATTCTACAATCTGGGGCTGGATATCCCCACCCCAGCCTAGGACCCATCCATTCCTACTGTAGAGGGTGTTTTGCTTCTCTTCTCCACAATGAACATTTTTAAAAAAGGAAGCATGAATGGCAATATCCTCTTTATAAGAACTCATCTTTTTACAAGCTTGTATAATTTAGTGGAAACTCAGAACAAAAAAAAAAAACAAAAAACAAAACAACCACAAACAAACATGTTTCACCCCCACATAGTTGTCTTTTGAAATAGAACAAGTAGGTGGGAGATAAAGTGCCAAGTATTACATCCACCTGCCAGACATGAGACTCTTTAATAGTTGCTGCTATGACTATTGCAATCTCTGGAGATTTTCACACGGGGGAAATAACCCCCGTGGAGATCGGGAGAGAAATGGGGCTGTTCTGGTTCCAGCGCTCTGTTTCACACACACACTTCCTTCTCCTGATCTCCCATCATCCTCCCTCCCTCCTGCTTCCATTTCCCTCCCGCTATGTTCTGCTATTTTTTACTAACAAAGAACTTCCATTAGTAAAAAATATCAGGAGGAAAATGGAAGCAGGATGGAGGGAGGATGATGGGAGATTGGGAGAAGGAAGGGGGCATGTGAAACGGAGTGCTGGAACCAGAACAGCCCTGTTTCTCTCCTGATCTCTGTGGGGATTTTTTCCCCCATGTGAAAATCTCCTCCATCCCCACAGAAAATTGATGATGATCTGGGATGACACATGACACATATAAGAGAATCAAGATGGTGTATTTCCCACCATCTACCATAAAAATATATCATTCCAAGTGATGTTCAGCTTATTTTTTTAATATAAAAACTAACAAATAAAATAAATTAATTGAAAATTATTGTCACAATAATCCAGAAACAACTACTTTTCAGTGACCATGTGAATACTAGGAAAGCTGTCTTTCCTTCACATGTGTGGCAGAACATGCAGTGAACAGTGGCTGGATGACCCTCTAATGGTACAACTTTTAAAAAATTATACTTTGTTAGGAAAGACCCTGGAAAACTTTTACAAGCCCTTCTGCTATAACCGAGAGCTTATGTAGTGAAGGAACATGCCGAACATGACATTTGACATGCCATTTGTCTTCATATGGATGTTTTTTTTTTAAAAAAAAAGGTGATGCAGGGAGATAAAGATGCAAACTGTCTTAGAACTGTAAAGGGGAATCTTTTTAATCTTTTGCATTCTGTACACTCTGCTATGAGTAATGAGATAAAGCTCTTACTGGTGGGTCAATGAGAACTTTTTAAAAATTGTGAAGAGCAGGTGATTCTGACCAAGGCCACAGCAGAGGCAAGGATTAAACCTACATGTGGGACACAACTTGACAAATATTACATCTAGCTTGACCATAAGAAACTGAGCTATCAATAAGGACAGCTCAAAAGTTACATCTTCCATGACCTCACTTGGTTGCTTGAGGTAAGCAACAGGCATCCAGCCCTAACTCCCCGATAACACCATGGTCCAATGTCATGGTAAGAACTACAACAGACTAATGTCTGTGACAGCTATGAAACACCATAAAGTGATATATACATTTTGAATGTTATTAATATAACTCTTGAAAAATGTATAGTTTTAAAAAGACATTCTTAAAGTCAAGCCACTTGTTTGGCAGGTGCATATTCTGAATAACAGATACATGGAATGTCTATACTGCTTTAAAAAATGCTGTCTTTTTATTTCAAGGGACAGAAAAAGGGAAGGCAACTTACTACCTGAAATTTTGCTTCAATTACATTTGTCTTATGTTTTCATAGCTGTTCCTTGCTTTGATCCTTTGCCTTTAATTAGTCCTTTATCTACTCTAATAAAATCTTAAGTAGTCATTCTAGCAATTAAGTGGTTGCAGTGTGTGAAATTTGAATCCTTTTCACATTTCGCAGTAGTGAGACATATCTTTGGAAAACAACAACCCAGTTTAATTATTAGAGTTTACCAAAATGCAAAGTATAGAAAACAAAGAAAAGGTTTATTAGCAGCAATGAGTATAGAAATAGCAAATATTTGCTTTATTTGCTCATTTTAGTTTTCACGGGCAGATTTGGGGCCTATAAGCCATTATTACAAAATTGAGGCCTTGCCATTTCATCAAGAGGTTAGTCTCCTGTTAACAATGTAGTGCAAGTAGAAATTAATTTGGTATAACTAATTAACACAGAGAATTCAGAACACTTCTTGACATTCAAAAATGAGGGGGAAAGTGCCAGTACTTGAAGCTTCTTCTTTTCCATAGAGAAAAGGAAGATCAATAGGGCTATAACTGGTTACAGGGCTTTACAGTCCTATTCCCCACTTCCAGCCATCCCAGTGGTTACTTCTGTTGCTTGGCACAGTGCATACTGGTCTACCTTTCACATGAGGGCAATGCTGGCCCACTAAGGGTGCATCTACACAACAGAAATAATGCAATTTGACACCACTTTAAGTACTGTAATATCAAGGTGATGGGACATGCAATCACAGAAAAATTATAATGTAAAGAGCTGGCATGGTATAATGTGCTACAGCCTGCAGGGGCCAGCAGTGAGCTGGCTAAACACAGCTGGCTACCATATCTATAGTCTAAGTGGCAGCCGTGGGAATGGAAGTGTGGGGAAAATGTTGTATGGGAAAATGCTGAGTAGCCCATGTGTATGAAAAACACTACCTGTATAATCCATGAATGTGCTGTTTCTGTATCTGTATAACTAGAGGTTCCCACACACTGTCTTGTACTTGGATTCTGCCCTTAGACTGTGCACATACAGTCTGAGCTGTACAATGCAGAATTGTACTGTACAACCACTGTGTTGTGTTAGGAGTCTCAGACTCATTGTAAATATTGCTTCAACATGCTCGAGTAAAGGAAAGTAGTTAAGACACAAGCCTGTGTCTGTGTGCTCATTTCTTTAGCCTGATGATTGCAACTCTGCTACAAGAACTTTTGCTGCCTAGTCCTCTTGATATGCTCAGAGGCACCAGTGTGCTACTATGACATTTAGCTCCATCCTATGCAATCCCGGGATTTGTAGTTTTACAAGATCTTTAGCCTTCTCTGCCAAAGAAAGCTGGTGCCTTGCAAAACTACAAATCCCAGAATTCTGTAGGATGGAGTCATGACAGTTAAAGTGGTTGCAAACTGCATTATTTTTACAGTGTAGATGCACTCTAAGGAGATTTTCAGATGGAGGAAAATAACCCCCACAGAGATTGGGATAGAAATGGGGCTGTTCTGCTGCCAGCGCTCTGTTTCACATGCCCCAGTCCTCCTGATCTCCATTCATTCTCCCTCCATCCTGCTTTCATTTCCCTTCTGCTATTTTTTTACTAATGAAAGTTCTTCGTTAGTAAAAAAAAATAGCAGAAAATAATGGAAGGAAAATGAAAGCAGGATGGAGGGAGAACAAATGGAGATCAGGAGGACGGGAGCATGTGAAATGGAGTGCTGGCAGCAGAACAGCCCTGTTTCTCTCCCGATCTCCGCTGGGGTTATTTCCCCAGTCTGAAAACCTCCTACTTCTATTCCTTGTGTAGCTTGGCTCAACATGCCTACTTAGGTATATAATAGATCTTCTAATGTATGCCAAATGTATAGATAGCCAAGGATGCCAACAGTGGTTGAAGTGAGCCTTTGAGGCTTCCATGACCCCTCTCACGTAGTATTTTAGTGTGATAGTTGAAAATTTCACACACACCACTGCATAGTAAAGGAAATGAGCCATCTTGCAAAAGTTAAGTTCTGTAATGGCTGAAAGCTATTGCACTTAATATTATGGGCATTAAGGAATACATTTTTAAATTAATCAAGCCAGCTAGGAATTTGTGTGGATTTTGGTAATGCCAGATTCAATGAGGTTTTATAGCAAGCACTGTGACTCAATATTTAGCATATGTTTGAAAACACTTCATATCAATAAAATGAGCTGCCCTCAGGAAAGTGTTTCTTTCAGTGTTACATAAAATCTGATGTGTTATCCCATCACTTCCCCCTCAACATAACATGTGTAGCATGACTATAATGTATGCCCACCTCAATTAGTTTTAAGATTTTTTTTGAAGCTGCATATCTACAAAATGTAATGTAGCTTATATTTTTTAAATTCCTATACACTAAATCCAATATCAGTCTTATCCAATGAAGACTCACTGAAATCAATGAGATTTAATTAATTCTAACAAATGTGTCCTTTTCTTTTCAATATTCTTTTCTAGGTAAGATTGAATTTGGATTCATCTTTGTTTCTTTAAACCTAGATGTATTATTCGTATAAAATTTACAGAGCTACCCAACTGATGTTGAAAGAATGGAGGGGTGTTTAAGGGTAGTCTCCATTTGTAGTATATGAAATCTACATGATGCTTTTATTGTGCAGACACTTTGCCTCATTCATGTAATTTTATGGGGCAGTGAGATATTGTTTCTTGCGTTCCCATATTTCCCACTCCTGTTCTCATCTTTTTTCTTTCTATGAAAAAAAAATCAATTAAGTAAGGAAAGAAGGAGCACCTGCATAGTCTCTTGCCGACCTGGCTTGCTTCACAGAAACTTGGCTGGGAGAGGATAATGCTGTTACATGGGTGCAGGCCCTCCCAGCCGGGTATTCTGTCAGTGAGCAGGGGGAAGTGGGTGTGGGGGGCGCAGTGGTTCTAGTTTATAAGGACAATCTGACCTTGACCAGGATACCTGTCTGAAACACAGTCCACTTTGAGTGTATGTACCTTAGTCTGAGGACCAGGGATAGTTTGGGGATTATGCTAGTATACCGACCACCCCGTTGTCTAGCAGACTCCCTAACCGAGCTGACACAGCTGGTCTCAGAGTTGCTGTTGGAGTCGCCCAGACTTTTAGTTTTGGGTGACGTCAACATGCCACTCGAGACCAGCTTGTCAAATCTGACTGGTGCGGCTCGGGAGTTCATGGAAACCATGACAAACATGGGCCTATCCCAAATGGTCATTGGGCCCACACATTGTGCAGGTCATACCCTCGATGCGGTCTTCAGTACGGAACAGGAATATCCATGGGAGGAGGTTATAAAAACCACCGCATTGTCATGGACGGATCATTTCCTGGTCAAGACTGAACTAAGAGTCTCTTCCTGCCCCACCGGGGATGGTGGACCCATTAGAATGGTCCGCCCCCAAAGGCTAATGGAACCAATAGGATTCCAGAAAGCCTTGGAGGGGTTAATGGTTGGTAACGCCAGTGACCCTGTCGAAGCTTTGGTTAATACTTGGAACACCGACCTTAGCAAGGCGATCGACACGATCACTCCCAAGCGTCTTTTACAACCTGCTCCAAACCGTAAGCCATGGTATACAGCAGAGCTTAGGAAAATGAAGGGGGTTGGACAATGACTAGAGTGCAACTGGCGGAAAACTCAACTCTTATCTGACAGGACTCGTCATGGGGACTTTCTTTGGTCCTATCGAGAGGCAATACATGCAGCGCAGAGATCCTTCTCCTCTGCACGTATTGCGTCTGCAGAGTCCTGTCCAGCAGAGCTGTTTAGGGTGGTAAGGGAGAGAACGCAGGTTATTCCTGCACAGAACTTGTTGCTTAACCCCACGACGGCCTGCTGTGACGCGTTTAACAAGTTCTTTGCAGATAAAATCTCTTGGATAAGAGCCAACTTAGATGCCAGTAATTTGATGGAAGCAATTGATGAGGTGTCCAGCAACTCCGTTGATGTAAGTTTACTGGATCAATTTCAATTCGTGAGTACCGAGGACGTGGACAAGCTACTTGGTAGGGTGAGGAAGAAGACCTGCCCTCTCGATCCTTCATGGCTGGCCATCCGGGGTGGTGGTGCCTTGATGGTGTTCCTTAAGGACATCATCAATGCATCCCTTAGAGAAGGGTATGTTCCATCTTGTTTAAAGGAAGCGGCCATTAGGCTGCTCCTGAAGAAATCTTCCCTTGAACCCCTGGACATGAACAACTATAGGCCGGTTTCTATCTTACCATTCTTGAGCAAAGAGATCGAGAGGGCAGGTGCGCTTCAACTCCAAGTGGTCTTGGATGGAACCGATTATCTGGACCCATTTCAAACTGGCTTTAGGATGGGATTTGGAGTTGAGACCTCCATCGTTGCCTTGACCAACGACCTGCGTCTAAGCATCAACAGGGGTAGTGTGACCCTGTTGGTGCTTACGTTGATAATACCCAGATCTATTTCTCCTTGTTCCGATCGTCGGCCTTGAATTCTGATGGGGTCTCTCCTCTTAATGATTGTCTTAAAGCAGTAATGGTCTGGATGAGGAAAAACAGATTGAGATTAAATCCAGACAAAATGGAGGTGCTCATGGTAGCGGCCCTGAAACCAGGAGTTGGGTTGCAACTGCCAGTCCTGGACGGGGTCACGCTCTCTGTTAAGGACTGTTTTTGCAGTCTGGGAATGCTCCTTGATGCATTGCTTCAGATGACTAGTCAGGTGAATGCGATGGTCAGGAGCTTCGGTTGATATGCGAGCTGCACCCTTTCCTGGAAGTAAGGGATCTTGAGACTGTGGTGCATGCGCTGGTAACTTCCTGTCTAATTTTCTGCAATGCGCTCTACATGGGGCTACCCTCATGCTTGGTCCAGAAACTTCAGTTGGTACAAAATATGGCAGCCAGAGTGGTCTCGGGAACATCTCGGAGAGACCATATAACTCCAGTATTGAAATCTCTCCACTGGCTACCTATCAGTTTCCGGGCCCAGTATAAGGTGTTCGTTATTACCTTTAAAGCCCTAAATGGCTTGACTCCAACTTATCTCTGGAACCGCATCCTCCCATACAATCCTCCCCGCGCACTCCGGTATTCTGGGAGGAATTTGCTTCAGCCACAAAAATCTAGGCTGTCTGCGACCTCCCAGAGGGCATTTTCGGTAATCGCCCCCAAGTTGTGGAATGACCTGCCGAATGAGATCCATCAGATGACAAACCTGAGTAGCTTAAAAAAGCACTAAAGACGGATCTCTTTCGGCAGGCCTTTCCTAATTAGATCCCAGCCTCAGGAGCTCCTGGCCTCTATTAGTCTGCTGGCCATTTATTGTATGTACCGTATATTCCGGCGTATAAGACGACTTTTGAAGCCTGGAATGTAGACTCCAAAGTCAGGGGTCGATTTATACGCCGGGTACACACTTTACCTCACCGGCCACCCAATCTCCTGCCTCTTCGCTTCCTTGAAAATGGAGCGAAGATGCAGGAGATTGAGTTGGGGGGGTTGAGGCAAAGCGTGTACTGGTACATTCACCCCTCTTCTCCACATTCTCCCCCTTTGGGGAGCAATCAAAAACAGAGGAGAGGTGCGAATGTAGAGCTGCTCCGTCTCCCCGCCTGCCTGCTCCTGCGCTGGGTCAAACAGAGCGCCAGCTGGCTGATTCCTCAGGTAAAGCGGCGGTGCCCCCGACCCAGCCAGATCCTTCCCCACACGGCTTTCTCCCTTCTCCTTCACCTGCGTGGGGTGGGGGGGTCTTCTCCAAGGCTGCTAGCCCTGGAGAAGATCACCTCCCACCCCACACAGCTTCCCCCCTTCTACTTCAGCTGTGTGGGGTGGGGGGGATTCTCCAAGGCTGGCAGCCATGGAGAAGCCCTCCCCTCCCCACGCAGCTTCCCCCTTCTCCTTCAGCTGTGCAGGTGGGGGGGGGGCTTCTCCGTGGCTGGCAGCCATGGACAAGCCCTCCCCTCCCCACACAGCTTCCCCCTTCTCCTTCAGCTGTGCAGGGGGGGGCTTCTCCGTGGCTGGCAGCCATGGAGAAGCCCTCCCCTCTCCACACAGCTTCCCCCTTCTCCTTTAGCTGTGCGGGTGGGGGGGGCTTCTCCGTGGCTGGCAGCCATGGACAAGCCCTCCCCTCCCCACACAGCTTCCCCCTTCTCCTTCAGCTGTGCGGGGGGGCTTCTCTGTGGCTGGCAGCCATGGACAAGCCCTCCCTTCCCCACACAGCTTCCCTCCTTCTCCTTCAGCTGTGCGGGGGGGTCTTCTCCGTGGCTGGCAGCCATGGAGAAGCCCTCCCCTCCCCACACAGGTTCCCCCCTTCTCCTTCAGCTGTGTTTGGGGGGCGCTTCTCCGTGGCTGGCAGGCATGGACAAGCCCTCCCCTCCCCACACTGCTTCCCCCCTTCTCCTTCAGCTGTGTGGGGGGGGATTCTCCGTGGCTGGCAGGCATGGACAAGCCCTCCCCTCCCCACACAGCTTCCCCCTTCTCCTTCAGCTGTGCGGGGGGGGAGCTTCTCCATGGCTGGCAGCCATGGACAAGCCCTCCCCTCCCCACACAGCTTCCCCCTTCTCTTTCAGCTGTGCGGGGGGGGGCTTCTCCGTGGCTGGCAGCCATGGACAAGCCCTCCCTTCCCCACACAGCTTCCCCCTTCTCCTTCAGCTGTGCGGGGGGGGGGCTTCTCTGTGGCTGGCAGCCATGGAGAAGCCCTCCCCTCCTCACACAGCTTCCCCCTTCTCCTTCAGCTGTGGAGGGTGGGGGGTTTCTCCGTGGCTGGCAGCCATGGAGAAGCCCTCCCCTCCCCACACAGCTTCCCCCTTCTCCTTCAGCTGTGCGGGGGGGGCTTCTCCATGGCTGGCACCCATGGAGAAGCCCTCCCTTCCCCACACAGCTTCCCCTCTTCTCCTTCAGCTTTGCGGGGCGGGGAGTGCTTCTCCGTGGCTGGCAGCCATGGAGAAGCCCTCCCCTCCCCATACAGCTTCCCCCCTTCTTCAGCTGTGTGGGGTGGGGTGGGGGTCTTCCCCGTGACTGGCAGCCACGGAGAAAATCACCCCTCACCCCGCGCGGCTTCCCCCACTGCCTCTGGAGCTGTGCAAACGCTCCCACACCGCTGAGGTCCCTCAAGACTTAATTCAAGATTTAAAGCCCTAATAATAATAATAATAATAATAATAATATACCATTACACCATCCATTCAACCTTCCCTCAGAGGCAGTGGAGGAAGAGAGAAGACTTTTCTCCTGCAAGTTTTAGATTGAATGGCAATGTGCAGGCCAAGTCAACCAGCCATCCTTTGCCTTAGCTCCTGTCACTGCAGGGAGGAGGTGGGCCCAGCAGCCTTCAATCCTTCACAGACCCCCACTAATCACAGGTTAAGAACCACTGGTGTGAGGGAGTTTGGGATATACTTGCCATATAAGAGAGGGGGGGTCGTCTTATACAGCGAATATATCCCAAACTCTATATTTTAACTTAAAAATTGGGGGGGGGGGTCTTATACGCCCAGTCGTCTATATGTTATTGTTTTTAAATGTGATTTTAGTTTTGTTGCTTTTTAATTTATATTTGTTTAATATCTTTTTATGGGGGGAGGGTGGGGGTGGGTGGTGTTTAGGGATTTTTATCTGTATTGTATTTTAATTTTTGTAAGCCACCACGATTGTTTTAACAGAGGGGCGGGGTATAAATTTTTATTATTATTATTATTATTCCTTGGGAATACTAGAACCCATTTGTCTGCAAGCACTATAAGAAAGGCGCTGTTGATCTTCATTCATCTATATGTAATAGTCCTGCTCTGGAGATTATCACATGAGGCTTTACCAACACTACTAGAGCAAGATAATAGCATATGTGACCATTTCTTATGGTACATCATTTGTATTCTGTTTCCTGACTGCATTCAAAATTTTGCTGGAGGACACCTTTTCATTGACAGGGGAAACCCATCAATAGGCCCTCAATAGCACTGCGTTGCCATTATTGCCTCCATGTAATAAGTCCTCTTCTGTTTCAGTCCCCATACCAGGAGTCACATGGGGTGAGAGGGTGTGTTTTCCTCTTCTCTCTCTCTCTTACCCTTGTTTCTCCACCCTTCTGTCTGCCTGATCTATTCCCCCTCTAGCCCGATCTGTCTCTTTTCTCTCCCCTTTCTGCCACACGTTCTTCTGTGCCCTCCTGCCTTCCTGATCTATTCACCCTCCAGCCCAATCTCTCTCTCCCCCCACCACACCTTTCTGCCACTTGATCCTCTCCCCCTCTCTGCCTGCTCGTTGTGACTATTCCCCCTTCTGCCCAACCTATCTCTTTTCTTCCTGTCCCCTTCTGCTTCTTTTATTTCCCCCACCTCCCTACCAGTATTGCACAGCAATCATGTTAGTGAATCAAAAAGAAACATATTGGCATTGAAGCAGAGATGTGATATGGATTGCTTCAATTCCAGTATGTTTCCATATGCTTCACTAATGCTATTGCTGTAAGGTTAGAAGCCTGGTGTGATAATATCCTATGAGTTTAGAAACACAAATTCCAGAATCCGCAGCAATGCAGTTTAAAAAGAAAAAAAGAAAAAGCTAATTTTATTAAAGAAATATGATCGGCTCAAGGTAGAATACATACTAATATCCTCAACAGTGGAGAGATATTTAGACAATTCTACTTGAAATTTTACCAGTCCAATGTTGACAGAAATTAGATATGATTTCTTTTTAAATTTTTTTAAAGCTAACACCTGTCTCTATCAACACTATGATAGTCTTCACCACCCTATAACACTTGAAGTGATTATAACCACATTTTTTTTAAAAAAAAGCAGGAAAATCACTGATAGATTTTCTACTGAGATTTAAAAAAACATTTTCAGCAACAGCATCTACAGTCTATTTATAACAGCATTTTGGGTGGTAAAGTCATTCCTAAAATGTGGCTACAATCTATAATATGGATCTTCCATTCTGGAAGGACTTGCTTTTACATATGCCTCATTCATAATACAATCAATATATATAGAATACTATAATTAGTGATAACCTTTAAATCTATTTTGACAACAAAGGGACAACTAATTCTTTATGTTCTTAGCTTTAGAGTACTTTGGGATCCATAATTCTGGTTACAAAGTTGTTGTTACTAATATATACTTACTGTGTACTGAAATTTTATATATATATATATATATATATATATATATATCCTCCTTTATGGATCTGAAACATGGGTCACCTATCGCCACCACCTACGACTCCTCGAGCGCTTTCATCAGCGCTGTCTACGCACAATCCTAAATATACACTGGACTGACTATGTGACGAATGTTGCTGTCCTTGAGCAAGCAGGGATCACCAGCATTGAGGCCATGATATTGAGAACACAGCTGCGCTGGGCAGGGCACGTTTCTAGGATGGAGGACCATCGCCTCCCAAAAATACTACTCTACGGTGAACTCGCCACGGGTCAGCGTAAGAGGGGCGCTCCAAAAAAGCGATACAAAGACTCCCTGAAACAACATCTCAGGCTTGGCCAAATTGATCACCAACAGTGGTCCGCCCTGGCCTCACATCGGGAGGCATGGAGACGCACTATCCACAATGCTGCAGCCTTATTTGAGAACTCACGACGAACAAGTCTTGAAGAGAAACGACAACGCAGAAAGAATCACAACCCAAAAACATCACCCAAGGAGACCTTCTGCTGTGCTTTTTGCAACCAGACTTGTTTATCTCGGATTGGCCTTTTTAGTCATCAGCGCGCTTGCAGAAAGCGCGGGATGAGTCCTTCCTGAATCTTCGTTTGCGAAGAAAAGCCAGAGAGAGAGAGAGATGTGTGTGTGTGTGTGTGTGTGTGTTTTCTGTGCTAATAAATAAAATGATTTTTTAAAACTCTCAATTTATTCATTATAATATATAGAATGGGTAGATATGCATGGGCAAATAAACTGGCAGTCTTTTGGAGTCTAGGATGAAATAGGATTGTGAAAATCTGTCACTTTCAGTTTCATGATTTTTTAAGAATCCCATCATCATTTTCATCCTGTCTAAGCAGTGAGACTTTATTTTTCTTTCCACAAGAAAATCTATGCATATTTTGCTACTAATGCACACATTTTTCTTAATACTGTATACCAATTTTATGCAGTCTGCCCATTGGTACAGTGGTCCAATGACAAAAGCACTTTTGTGCACATTTCTCAAATTACATAGATTTTTAGTTCATTTTTTTAAAAAAAGTATGCAAAAAAGAAGAAATAATATGACATTCAGTTTTATCCAGATTATGTGAAACCAAATGACTTTTGGTTGCTATCTTTAATAGGCTTCAGATTATGAATTGGATACTGTAAATTCATTAAAAAATTCTCCCTCTCTCATTCTAGGATTACTCATCCAAAAAGTAAATTTTCTGAGCTGTTATCAAATGCTGGCATAGTTCTTGGATTTCTCTCTGAAATGACCCATTCCATGAACAGGTTTACTCTGTGATGATTACAACTGCAATGCCATTTGTAACATTCTATTTCTGGCACTAAAGTTCATGTTTTCCATGTGTTTTGATTTTTGCTAAGTGAGTTTGAAAGGCCACTTTTACACTCTGAGGAGAGAGAGAAAACAACTTACATTTGCAAGCATAATTTGCAGTGAACTTCATTTGATTGCAAGGACAATCACAGGAATGGCATTTTTTTTTTAGAAACAAAAGTTCCAGGAAGGTTAAAGACAGCAAAAATAAATTATCGAATTCCTTTTTCGTAGCATGGTTTCCTCTTCTTTACTCAGATACTTAATGTTCTTTTACTAAAGCAGTGATGGGGGAAATATGTCTAGGGATGGGTAAGGATTTCATTTTGTATTCCTTTTGATTTTCAAGAGTATAAACTAGACAAAATTTGCAACAGCAACAAAAATCATATTCAGGATGGAGAGAACTTGAACTTAAAAAAATGACAGCAAGCAAAAATGACAGAATATTTGCAAATACACCCAAGGACCTCCACATGTTCTTGGATGGCAGCTCCCATCAAGCCTATCCAGCATAGTGGTGATGGATTATGAGAGATGCAGTCCACAATGTCTGGAGCACCATGTGTTTCCCATCTATGTTTTAAAAATAATAGAATCATAGAATTGCAGAGTTGGAAGAGACCACGAGGGCCATCCAGCCCAACCCCCTGCCACGCAGGAAATCTTGATCAAAGCATCCCCGACAGATGGCAATCCAGCCTCTGTTTAAAGACCTCCAAGGAAGGAGACCCCACCGTGCTCCGAGGGAGTGTGTTCCACTGCCGAACAGCTCTTACCGTCAAAAAGTTCCTCCTAATGTTGAGGTGGAATCTCTGTTCCTGGAGCTTGCATCCATTGCTCCGTGTTCCAGTCTCTGGAGCAGCAGAAAACAAGCCTGCTCCATCTTCAGCGTGACATCTCTTCAAATACTTAAACAGGGCTATCATATCGCCTCTTAACCATCTTTTTTCCAGGCTAAACATACCCAGCTCCCTAGGTCTCTCCTCAAAAGGCATCATTTCCAGACCTTTCACCATTTTAGTTGCCCTTCTCTGGACACGCTCCAATTTGTTAATATCCTTTTTGAATTGTGGTGCCCAGAACTGGACACAGTATTCTAGGTGAGGTCTGACCAAGGCAGAATAGAGTGGCACTATTACTTCCCTTGATCTAGACACTATACTTCTATTGATACAGCCCAAAATCGCATTGGCCTTTTTAGCTGCCACATCACATTGTTAACTCATGTTCAACTTGTGGTCTACTAGGACTCCTAGATCCCTTTCGCACATAGTCTCGTTCAGCCAGGTCTCTCCCATCCTATATCTATGCATTTCATTTTTCCGCCCTAAGTGCAGTACTTTACATTTCTCCGTGTTGAATTTCATTTTGTTAGCTTTGGCCCAGCTCTCTAGTCAATCCAGGTCATTCTGAATTTTGATCCTGTTCTCTAGGGTATTAGCTACTCCTCCTAATTTGGTGTCATCTGCAAATTTGATAAGTATGCCCCTAATTCCCTCATCCAAGTCATTGATAAAGATGTTGAATAGCAATGGGCCCAGGACAGAACCCTGTGGCACCCCACTGGTCACATCTTTCCAAGACAAAGAGGAGCCACTGCTGAGCACCCTTTGTGTTCGGCCGGTCAAACCATTACAAATCCATTGAACAGTTAACTTGTCTAGCCCACATTTTACAAGCTTGTTTGCAAGAATGTCATGGGGAACCTTGTCAAAGGCCTTACTGAAATCAAGGTATGCGATGTCCACAGCGTTCCCTTCATCTACCAAGCTGGTAACTTTATCAAAAAAAGAGATCAGATTAGTCTGGCATGACTTGTTTCTCTGAAACCCATGTTGACTTTTTGTGATTATGGCATTGCCTTCTAAATGTTCACAGACTCTCTGTTTAATAATCTGCTCTAGAATCTTCCTTGGTATTGATGTCAGACTAACTGGACGATAATTGTTGGGATCCTCTTTTTTCCCCTTTTTGAAGATGGAGACGTTTGCCCTCCTCCAGTCTGCTGGGACTTCTCCTGTTCTCCAGGACTTCTCAAAGATTATTGCCAATGGCTCTGAGATTACATTTGCCAGCTCTTTTAATACTCTTGGATGAAGTTCATCTGGTCCTGGAGATTTAAATTCATTTAGATTAAGAAGATATTCCTGTACTACCTCTTTGCTTATTCTGAGCTGGATTTCCCCTATTGTGTCCTTTGTTATATTATCCTCAGGTTAGTCGTCCTTTTCCTTTGCTGAAAACACTGAGGCAAAGAAGGTGTTGAGTAATTCTGCCTTTTCTCTGTCTCCTGTTAGTATTTTGCCATCTTCTCCACGTAGTGGCCCTATCATTTCCTTCTTCCTCCTTTTGCTGGGGACATATCCAAAACAACCCTTTTTATTGTTCTTAACATCCCTAGCAAGACTGAGCTCATTCTGCACTTTAGCTTTTCTGACTTTACTCCTACACGTGTTCGCTATCTGTTTGAATTCTTCTTTGGTGATTTCTCCCTTTTTCCATATCCTATACATGTTCCATTTAAAACTTAGCTGCATTGAAAGTTCTTTAGTCATCCATCCTGGTTTCTTGAGACACCTCCCATTTTTCTTCCTCTTTGATACTGCCTTCAGTATCTCCCTTTTGAGAAAGTCCCATCCATCTTGAGGTCTCTTCTCTTTTAGTATTCCTGACCATGGGATCACCCCCAGTATTTCCCTGAGTTTATTGAAATCAGCTCTCCTAAAGTCAAGAATGCGTGTCTGACTATGCCTGGCTTCTCCTTTCCATTGTATAACAAACTCCAGGAGAACATGATCACTCTCACCTAAGGATCCCACCACTTGCACCCCATTAACCAGGTCATCTCTGTTGGTTAGGATCAGATCCAAAAAAGCTGAGCCCCTTGTTGCCTCTTCTACATTTGGACCATGAAATTTTCTTCCAGGCAAGTAAGGAATTTGCTAGACCTTGAAGTTTTGGCTGAGTTAGATTGCCAGCAAATATCAGGATAGTTGAAGTCACCCATCACTACTACATCTCTCCTTTCTGCATGTGTGTTCATCTGTTCTAGAAAGGCATCATCCAATTCCTCCGTCTGATTTGGGGGTCTGTAGTAGAGTCCCACAATAACATCCCTGTTGTTTCCCTCCCCTTTAATTTTTATCCAGATGCTCTCCACCTGGCTTCCAGTATTGATGTCATGGATCTCTTCACTGGTGTAAATATCCCTGACATATAATGCTATTCCTCCTCCTTTCCTGTTTGGCCTGTTTCTCCTATAAAGTTTATACTCCTCTATTCCTACATTCCAATCATGTGACTCATCCCACCAGGTTTCAGTAATGCCTATTATATCATATTTGTTTTGTAGGGCTAGGAGTTCAAGTTCATCTTGCTTATTTCCCATGCTCTGTGCATTAGTGTAGAGACATCTAAGACCATGTGTTCCCTTTACTTGCTCCCTATGCAAGTTTTTTTGCCTCCCACTGTTGGGTCCTTGCGCTGTTTGGCTTGTTTGTCCCTCTATGACAGTTTGACTATTTTCTCCAGCCCTTTTGCCTTCCAGAATACTGTCTCCCTCCCCCATTTGACTCAGTTTAAAGCCCTCCTGATCAAATTCTTGAGACTGTTGGCAAAAATGTTTCTTCCAACTGTTGTAAGATGCACCCCATCTCTTGCCAGAAGTCCCCCCTCATGGAAGCGCAGTCCATGATCCAAGAATCCAGATTGTTCTTGGTGACAACATCTACAGAGCCAGTTGTTTTCATCGGCTATTTTCCTCTCCCTTCCTGGACCATGCCCTTCAACTGGCAGAAGATATGAGATGACAACCTGTGCATCCATTTCTTTCAGCTTCCTCCCCAGGGCCTCATAATCTCTTCTGATCTTGGGAAAGCTGTTCCTTGCAGTATCATTTGTTCCCACATGGACCAAAAGGAAGGGGTAATGATCCGTAGGCTTGACAATCTTGTCAGCCTCTCAGTCACATCACGGATCTTTGCCCCAGGGAGACAACACACCTCCCGAGTCATCTTGTCAGGCCCACAAACCACTGCTTCTGTACCCCACAGCAAGGAGTCCCCCACCACCACCACACGCCTCCTCCGAGGCTTCGCAGCTGCTGTTCCTTGCGATTGTACTCTCAGTGTCCCCTGATCTACCCCTGAAGTCTGTCTATGCTGTTCTTCCTCGTTGTCCTTGATAAGGGAAAGTGCTTCGAATCGATTCTGTAGCTGCAAGCTGCTCGAAGAATCCCTGGATTTTCTTGTTCTGTGTGTGACATTCTTCCAGCTGTCTACTTCCTGTGTCTGTGAAGTGACCCTCTACTCTGCAGCCACTTCCTCTGTATATAAAACTCTTGAGTATGTTGCCTTTCCCAGTATTCTGATTGGCTGCTCAGGAAACACACTAAACCAATCACCACACACTTGCAAATTCCCTCTCCACCTCACAATCCACTTCTGCCACTCAATCTGCATCTAAGGGCCCCTCCCTCCTTTCACTCCCTCAGCCACTCACCAGTTACAGGCTGTGATGGGACTCAGATTGTCAACTGGTGGTAGCAGCAAGATGCCACTGCTGTCATTCTGATGAGACCCAGGCAGACAACTGGCGGTGGCAGCAGGGCAACAAAGCAAGTCACCCTCAGCAATTCCAGAAAAAGTATAGACTGCTGAGATGTGGGTTTTTTTAAAAAAAAAACCCACCAGCCTACCTTACAGGGTTGTCATGAGGTCTACCAGGCATTTTTTGTTTTGTTTTGTTTTTAATGGCATATGTTATGCCACGTATAGCTAGTTGTATTAATTATTTGAAGCCCTGAAGAAAGAATTCAGGATGCCTAGCAATTGTTGTAGATTCTTTAATAAACCATTTAATTCCCAGACAGAAATAATCTCTTTGCAAGGGGCCATTTTGTATTCCAGTGAGCACTTTAATTATCACAGGCCATTCATCAGTATTCAGAATCAGGTTGTTCTGCAAAAGGCTGTGCTTTTTCAAGCACGATAGGTCTGACTGGTTCATCTCTCTCATGTCCTCTTTTTGTCTGAACTGCAATTTATATATTAAAAATGCCTTTGCCATCCATACCAATGGTATCTTGACACCTTTCCTAGTCTTTCAAATCAGACCGAATAAATGCTAAAGCTAACCATGGGGGGTGGGGTGGGGGAAGACTTGTAATCAGAGTTTGTTCAGATTCCACATGGGTGGCCAAATGTGAGATAAAGTTCCCACACCTTTAACAGTTGTGAAGAAGAGAGAGTTTCAGTTGATGGCTGGATCATCAAAAAGGATCTTGTGCGACTTACTGCACTGGCATTTTGTGATCCTGGGTGAGTGTGAGCACCGGCTGGGTTGCCATTCTGTCGGCTGTGCCTTCTTAATCATAGAATTGCAGAGTTGGAAGAGACCACGAGGGCCATCCAGTCCAACCCCCCTGCCACGCAGGAAATCACAATCAAAGCATCCCCGACAGATGGCCATCCAGCCTCTGTTTAAAGACCTCCAAGGAAGGAGACCCCACCACGCTCCGAGGGAGTGTGTTCCACTGCCGAACAGCTCTTACTGTCAAAAAGTTCCTCCTCATGTTGAGGTGGAATCTCTGTTCCTGGAGCTTGCACCCATTGCTCTGTGTTCCAGTCTCTGGAGCAGCAGAAAACAAGCCTGCTCCATCCTCAGCGTGACATCCCTTCAAATACTTAAACAGGGCTATCATATCGCCTCTAAACCGTCTTTTTTCCAGGCTAAACATACCCAGCTCCCTAAGTCTCTCCTCATAAGGCATTGTTTCCAGACCTTTCACCATTTTAGTTGCCCTTCTCTGGACACGCTCCAATTTGTCAATATCCTTTCTGAATTGTGGTGCCCAGAACTGGACACAGTATTCTAAGTGAGGTCTGACCAAGGCAGAATAGAGTGGCACTATTACTTCCCTTGATCTAGACACTATACTTCTATTGATACAGCCCAAAATTGCATTGGCCTTTTTAGCTGCTGCATCACACTGTTGGCTCATGTTCAACTTGTGGTCTACTAGGACTCCTAGATCCCTTTCGCACGTAGTCTCATTCAGCCAGGTCTCTCCCATCCTATATCTATGCATTTCATTTTTCCGCCCTAAGTGCAGTACTTTACATTTCTCCATGTTGAATTTCATTTTGTTAGCTTTGGCCCAGCTCTCTAGTCAATCCAGGTCATTCTGAATTTTGATCCTGTTCTCTAGGGTATTAGCTACTCCTCCTAATTTGGTGTCATCTGCAAATTTGATAAGTATGCCCCTAATTCCCTCATCTAAGTCATTGATAAAGATGTTGAATAGCACTGGGCCCAGGACAGAACCCTGTGGCACCCCACTGGTCACATCTTTCCAAGACGAAGAGGAGCCACTGCTGAGCACCCTTTGGGTTCGGCCGGTCAACCAATTACAAATCCATTGAACAGTTAACTTGTCTAGCCCACATTCTACAAGCTTGTTTGCAAGAATATCATGGGGAACCTTGTCTGCCAGGAGGTAGCGTGTACCCACTGGGTCCTCCTGAGAGAAACGGGAGTATCAGCCAATGAGTTCAAACTGCAGCTTGAACTCATTGGCTGAAGGACTCTGGCTCAAGTGAAGCATTGAAGTCTTCACTCCAGTTGGATTACTCGGTATTTATTCATGTGATCCTTTGATGACCAGGCAGTCTGGCTTGGAACATCAATGCCCCTATTTTTGTATCTTGGGGTGTCAATATTCCACATGTTGTTTGTTATCCATATGTAAAAAAAAAAAAAAAAGAAAAAAAAGGGATTATGTTGTTAACTTTGTTTTGTCACAACTTGGTTAGGGGCAGTAGTTGGCATGGGTCCTGGATCCTTCACCAGTGTCCCATAAGCATTGATAACATAGAGGTGTTCCCTTATGGGACTTGGGGGTGTGGGACAGATAAGGTTGCCCAGGTGATGGTGCTTTTCTGTCTGGTGCCCCCAGTGACCAGGGGGTTGCACTGGGTTCCTGCCCCTCTGGTCCTCCTCTCACCACAGTGGGTCAGTTCTGGCTGGAAATTTAGGCTCATCTATCAACATCTGGGTTGGTCAATGCCTGGCTCCAAACCCATGCCTAGGCCAACCCAGCTACAGCTGTAATCAATAAAGTTGTGGCCATAGCCTTCCGCTCAAGTCTGGTGTATGTTTTGTTTCTTGCATGCAACTTCTTCACCTTTGGGCACACAATTTCTTTTCCGCCACAACTATTAAAGGTACTGGAGTCCTGTTCTCTTTCACATCTCACCATCATAGTGTATGCATAATTGCAGGCATAAACATTCTGGCTTAAATATCCATTTAACATTTGGAGATTGTCTCTGGGGCTGTGGTCATAAACCTACATTCTCCTTTGTACACTGATTATCCCCACATAATATCATGTGGTTTCAACAAGGCTTCAAAATATGATGCCAGATCAAAGGGTGTTATAGAAATCAGGATGTGGGACACAGTTTCAGACTCTTGCTGGAAGGACTTTCTTCATGGGAAGATGCAGAATATCCTTCACTAGATAGCACCAAAGAGCAAACTCCCCTGAAGATCCTGGACCGTTCAGTAATGGGTGACACCAGCCACTCCTCAAGTGGCAGGGGACCAGTTCCTGAGTCAAAGGACAAAAGCAGGACCACCACTGATCTACAGGAAGTGCTGGCAAGTGAATACATAGGCAAGGCTGGGGATTGGACAGGATAGCCCTTGTGGTCTCTTCCAAGTCTTCAATTCTATGATTCTATACTTAAAGAAGTGTTCACTTGCGAGGAAAGACTCCTTAGGGATAACAGTCTCCCCTTAAACAAAGCTCTCACCATAAGGACTTCTGACAAAAGGCCTGCCACTGAAGCCTTAGGATAGAATCCTTGGAGCTCACCTTTTATAAGCCTGCATTCTAGACAGGAATGTTTTTAGAAACATGTTTGGACATTGAATGTAGCTTCTGCTATCTTTGTTCTTTGGCTCCTGTTTTCTTGGATTTCTTTCTGCTTAATCTTCAGCTGCCTTCCTCTCTACCTTTGGAGTATCCTCCGTTGGTTTATGAGGACCCTACCTCTTTGGAACTTAGATTCTTTTTCACCTTGTTTCTGGATTGTCTCTCTTGAATGCTTGGATCATGCTGGTTTAGACTTTGGATGCCCTGGACCTTGTCCTTGGCTACCTCCTTCCTGGGAATGGATGCACTAGCAAGTTTAGTGTGGGCTGCACCAGCTCTTTGCTTGCATGCTATGTGAAAACCTTCCTTAGAAGGGAAAATCTGCTATACAGGAAGAATACCAATGGATACAAATCCCTTTATTCTCCTAACTCTGAAAGCTGTTTCAGTGCATGTTGAACACAAAAAGCTGTTTTTCTCCCTCCTCAAATTTTCCCAGCTAGTGCTGATGAGCACAAAAATGCTTGCATTTTGATTGAATGGGCAGGTGAAGTGACAGGCACTCTCAAATCCTTTACTGCTTAACTTTACATCTGTGTTTGTTTTCTGTGGTGCTAGTTTAATTTTAATCATGAGG
This sequence comes from Gambelia wislizenii, assembly GCA_030847615.1. Lineage (NCBI taxonomy): Eukaryota > Metazoa > Chordata > Lepidosauria > Squamata > Crotaphytidae > Gambelia > Gambelia wislizenii. The sequence continues at coordinate 308,370,940 of JAUMIR010000004.1, read as the reverse complement.
ACATGTCTAGGGATTCATCCGTGTACACACAAAAAGCTAATCTTTAAAGGGGGGAAGTTAATGAAAATGGGTTTATTTTTGGTTTCTGTTTGGTTTGTTTGCACTACAGTTTTGTTCAAATTGTTAAATAATTGTACTGTATCCAAGATTTTGCTTTCTTCCTCTATGATCCTGGACACAGAGATTCAAGGAAGATGGGTACTGGACAAGGCAATCTGCTACCCATTTTTTACCCTCCAGATCTAAACACAGATACAATTATAAATGTGAATGGAAATCCTTAGACTTTTGAAATTGTAGTGCAAGCCAAATAATGGAAAAAAATATTTATTTGTTTGCTTGGGTATACATGTATAAATCAGCTGTACCTTACAATGAAAGAATGCACACAAAATGAGGGAATGCACAGAAAGATATCTGAAAATGCAGCTGCAAAGACTTTCAATGTTAGTGATGCAAAGAATATTTGCAAATTGCCATATCCTTAACAAAACATGTCAAGACAGCCTGTTAAATGTCAAGCACCACAAGATGATGATGATGATGATGATGATGATGATTTTGCTTTTTAGGGCTTTGAGGGCATTTTCCCATAAAAGATAGCTTGCACAAATAAGAGCCCTTCATAACCTTTTTGCAAAAATGTCCCCAAAATGCATCAGCAATAATAATAAAAATAGGTAATAGAAAATGCAAAGAACTCTCAGTCTCACCCAGCAAGAGAATATGTCTGATGTTTTTCATTCTTGGATGTGAGAACAAAGTTCTCCCTACTCAATATGATGCAGAACTAAGGAGATTATCAGACATGGCTTATGTGGCTCAAGCAGAATGCCAGTAGAACACACAAGGATGCCCATATCAGACAATGACATCCTTTTGCATTCTGCTGGCATTCTGCTGGTGTTTCTTCTTATTGATGGCTGAAGCTGGTCTGGCATGAACACTTCTGGGTGAGACAGGAACATCCAGGTAAGTTTTGTTCTTTTTATTACCCTCCCTGGGTTACGTGGGACTTTTAAAGCGTTTCTTGGTGCTTGGCGTCACTTTTTAGGATTTATTTTATTTTATTTTATTTTTTGAATTTCCCTGAGATGAAGTCTTGTAGGAGTTCAAACAAGGAAGTGAATGGGGCTCCACTCACTTTCTCTTTATTGCTGGGGCTGCCTTTGCTTGGAAATGAAGGTAAGTGTGGTGGGGCACATTCTGTTGCCAGCATGAAAATGTTTTGTTTTTTTAATGCTGGCAAAAGAATGTTTTAAAGGGATTATCTGATAATCTCCCTAGTCAGAATGAGCTTGGTGGTTCACCAAGATTGAGTTTTGACAGATTCACATATGCCTGTTTTGGACTAGTGAATTGCATAGCTGAGTCCAAAAATGGTGCAGTAGCTACAGTAATGGATATACAGTATATAATCTTGTTGAGATTTGGGCTTCACTTCCTATTAAGTCACACAGTTCAGTGGATTATCTTCAGTGAGTGAACTTTCCTCACTTGAGCATCCCTTGATGGTTTGTTGTAAGGATAAAAAGGCTAACTTTTATGTATTCTACCTGGAACTTCTTAATAGAAAGACAAATCTCAAATGTTATAAATTCACCCCAGAGTATATTGTGGTTTGCTTTTGCTATTTTCCAGACACTATTAAAATAGGGCACTGAAAAAAAAATAGATCTAAAAGCTTCTGCATTTAGCACCCTGACTTAACCATTGACCACTGGGGCACAACCTTTCTGTGGTGGTGAAAATGCATGCTCCCATGAGGTAAGAGGCTATGGTGATAGTAGCATTGTTACTGGCAGCTCTCTCAAAGGAAGACAGGCTTTTGCTGAGGAGCCAGATTAAAGTGCCAAACAGCTACTGGGCAGCAATGGTAATGTGGGGTGGAACTGGCAGAGGATTCCTCAGAGACTACAGTAGTAGACTACTTAATTAACTCTGAAGGAATTAGTACTGCACAGAAGAAGGCAGTGCTAAACTACTACTGCATGCCTTTTCACCTTGAAAACCCCATGATGAGAGAATTCAAAATAATCACACTGGAGGACTTAGAAAATGCCTAGAGAGGATATATTTTTTGGACATGGATAAGTGAAACCATGGGAGTTGACCTGTATCATATAAAAGTTTTAGAATACACACACACACACACACATACACACACACACACATAAAATACTAGGTGAAGGTATTTTTCTTTAGGTCTGGGGTTCACACATGTAGGGATGGGTTTGAGCTTTTTTTTTTTAAAAAAAAAGAATGTTTAAAAAATGTTTAAAAAATGTTTTCAAACTTGCACACTTCATCATAAATTTGATAGAAGAATATAAGGGTTAAAAAAAACATTGAGGGGGAAAACAAAAACTATTAGAGTTGCCTTTCCAAGCAGAGGTTTTCTTTTCTTTTCTTTTCTTTTTTTTAGTGTTTAGTTCTTTAAAGTTTTGTATTGAATTCCCAAGAATTCAACCATGTTAAAGTACTGAACGAGGGTTGTTATGTAGCTTCTCCCCCCCACACACACACTTCTAAAAAGCTCTTCATCTTTAATTGCTAAATGGCAGGTGGGTACCTATAGTTCTTATCACACTGGGAATAGCTGCTCCCGGAATTTGCCACTGGATGATTGAGAGTTTTGTTCATTTTGGGGTTGTTGTTTGTTATTGTCAGAACCTTCCAAAATTTGCATATTTTCTTCATACATTTAATGGAAAGAATTTGAGACTAAAACTATTTAAATCTGGGAGAAAATGAAACTGTAGAATCATCTATCCCTATTCTTAAATGAGTGTTTCTTAGTAATATAACACAAGTCTTTATAATGCCATTCATCTTGAAATTTCATTATTCCTATTTTGTTACTTCTATATTATGACTAACAGCTTTATTGCTCTTCTGCTTTGTCAGTTTGCCCAATTCTCCCCTTATTGCTTTCCAGTTTCAAATAAACAGTATGTGCACTGGAACTGATCCATGCCACCATTTTTTGGGGTATATCCTCTGAAGACTAGGTGGATATTTTTACCAAATACATATGATGCATTACCCCCCCCCCCGAAAAAAAGAAAGAGAATCAAATAATGAGGGATTGGCCTAAATACATGTCTAAATACATCCCTACCAAAGTAAGAAGATTGTAGAGCAGTTTGAAAATTGCAAAAGGAAAAGAATAAATCAATGAAGGAGTGTATGAAAGCAGGACACAAAGAGAGGTTTGGCGTAGTGCATCGTCTCTTGGGTATAAAAGGCAAATTTCAAATATAGCATCACCCAAAGCAGAGCTTTGAGCAATACTTAACCAACAGATCAGCACCTGCAATTTGCTGCTTTTTGTTTTCTCGGGGTTATATGTTTTGCACTTGGAAGGAAGAGAAAGAAAATGTGGATTTTTTTTTAACTTTTCAAAGGTAAAAGATCTCAGAATGTAACTGCCCCTGCATTTCTCTAAAAGCTAATTTTGAGATAACATTGGAAGGTAATGTTTAAGAAGGTGAAACATCTATAGGAAATAGAAGAGAAGGTTTGCTAGGAATTTGTATGGAATCAGCAAAATATCATATCCCTAAAGACTCTAGAACAAAGGTAGCCAGCTCCCAGTGTTGCTGGACTACATTTCCTATGATCCTTCACAATTCACTGGCTGACTACAGCTGACAACATTCATACTTGATGAATATATGGAGGGTCATAATTTGTCAACCTTTGTTCTATGGACTCTACAAATTCTTAGAATCATAGAATCATAAAATCTCAAGAATCTTAAGAGCTGGATATGATGGAGGACCTTGTGAAAAGCCTTACTGAAATCAAAATACTCCACATCCATAGCACTTTCCAGGCCATGAATACTAGGTTTCAAAGACGTGTACACAGACACATTTTGATTTGGTGCTGAAATGTATCCATTGTTGGCAGTATTTAGGCCTTCAAGGGTACGGCATTCCTATAACTTGGGAGCTGTAACTGAGAATGCCCTTGCTCACATCTACCAAGTGTGTTTAGTTCCCAGTGGTGAGACACAGGGGACCACCCAATATTTGGGCAGAGGTATACAGGGAAAATATTTCCACAGGTATTAAGTCCCCAAAAGATTTAGGGCTTTAGAAGTCACCAATCAACACTTTGAACACCAAACAAAAGATAACCAGAAGTCAGTCCAATTCTTTTAAACTAATATAGTATTATATGGTCTTGATATCAGTGTTACAAATCACAAAAGGAGGCAGCAGTCAAAAATCAAACAACAAAACAAAATACTATAAAAGCACACTCTACTATAAAAGCACACAGCTGCAAAAGATGAAATAAATTTCATGTCCAAGCAGGATGTGCCCCATGGACAATACAAGTCAGACACAAAATTATTTTGGAAAAAACATATTGGCAATAACTGCCACAACTTTATTGATGATAGCTGCAGTTGGTTGGCTCAAACATATGGGTTCAGATCCTGACATTGACCAACACACTGCTTGATGAATACATTGTTGGCCTGCTTGCTGACAAGTACCAACCTAGGAAAGGGGAGGAGTCTTGGCAGGCACTTGGGTGTGTACCAACCATCTTGTTCTCCCCCTTTCACAACCAAAGAAAAACGGGGGGTATCCGGTAATCGCATACCCTGAGCTGACATGCCCTCCTGGCCCATGTCCCCCACACCCTTCTGCCCTGGGATCTCTGTGACCTTGACTTTGTCCATGAACTTCATGGAGACCTTTGATAATGATGGCCTTGGATTGGAACCAATGCCAACTGCCCCCAAAGTTGATACACGGACTCCCTGAAACAACATCTCAGGCTCAGCCAAATTGATCACCAACAATGGTCCGCCCTGGCCTCACATCGGGAAGCATGGAGACACACTATCCACAATGCTGCAGCCTTATTTGAGAACTCATGCCGAACAAGTCTTGAAGAGAAACGACAATGCAGAAAGAATCACAACCCAGAAACATCACCCAAGGAGACCTTCTGCTGTACTTTCTGCAACCAGACTTGTTTATCTTGGATTGGCCTTTTAGTCATCAGCGTGCTTTCAGAAAGCGTGGGATGAGTCCTTCCTGAATCTTCAGGTGCATCTATATGCTCATAAAAAAATCCGTTTTGCGGGTAAAAAATACGAATAGGCTGTCGTTCATTTGCATATGAACCACCCACACGATTTCTTACCCCCTAAACTCTGTATGACTCCCTCTTCCCCAAGCTGGCTGGAGCGAGAAAGCCAAGTGATGGTTTAAAATCTCCTACCGCTTTTTTTTAAAAAAAGTTCCTGCTTTGCGGACACTCGGTTTTCCCTATTTACAATATAAAATAAAATTAAATAACTGTATAATTCATGGAATTACCGGACTCTTGCTAGCTGGGAATCCAACATGGCGGCTGCTCCCAATTCCCCTCTGTGCTAGCCCTGCCCCCTCTACTCGGCCAGCCAATCAGATTACACAGCCTGTTTGTATGTGTGCGAACGGACAGTATAGACCCATCAGCCATCCAAACGGCGTACAGATTTCTCTTCACGATCCGCTTCCTCTCCCGAACGCCATGTGTGCGTATTTCAGGGTGGAAAACCACCACCCCTCTTTTGGATGCGTGTGAATCCGAATGGCCGTGTGTACCGAAGCGCGAACTTCCACACACCATACATATTATTTAAATTGTGTAGATGGGACCTTTGTTTGCGAAGAAAAGCCAGATATACATATACATATATACATATATATATATATATATATATATATACACACACACAGTAGTCTCTAAAAAGGCCAATCCAAGATAAACAAGTCTGGTTGCAGAAAGCACAGCAGAAGGTCTCCTTGGGTGACACACACACACACACAGAGCTCTGAGAACATACTGAGAGGGTGGGTGGGTCAGCTCGTTGAAAGCCACTTCCTTCTCCAGTGAGGTAGCTGGGAATTTTACCTGACTGCCAGACCAGAGTGAAGCCTACTGAAAAGCAGGGGCTTCTTACCCTTCCCAGCCAATCAGATTTGAACTGTGAGACCACATCTAATTGTCTGTGGAGCAAACTTTCCCCCATCCAATCAGGGCAAAGGTAGCTTCACCCTGATTGGCTACTGCTCCATCCTCTTCCCAGCCAGTAAAGATAGCTGGGAAGAAGATGGGCCAAGCATGGTGACCGCAGCACCAGATATCACATGGCAGGAGAGGTATGGGAGCTCAGCCAGAACCGCAAAATGACACAGGTATGAAAAAGGGAAATATACAAACAATACAGAATATGTTCAATGTGTGTGATGCAACATGTTGCAATATTATACTAACAAAAATTAAAGTACAAAGTTGTCACAACCATATGTTGATGTAAGGATGTAGGTAGAACAAACAGGACTTAGATATATTCCTGTTTTGGAAATTCTTCAGTACTAGTACTGTTTTAAAGAAATTCTTCCTGTAAATAATCAAAAAGCACACAGCAGAAACAATGAAATGACTGGAAAGATAACATGTTAACAAAGAAAGAACATGACAGGAAAATGTTTAAAAATATAAGCCATAATGTGAGATAGTCAGCTGTGATTGATAGTGGTGGTGGTGGTGGGGAACCTTTTCAAACTTCCTCAAACCAGAATGAGCAAGGGGTCAGAAGAAAATGTTTTCTGTGCAAAATAAACACACACAAAATTTTGCATAGAATAAGTCCTGAATTGTAACTTTCAAAAACTGTAATTTCCAAAGACTTTCTTGCAGCAGGAAGAAAATTGTTAAAATTACTCATTGCTTACTTTGAGAACAAACACAGTCAGGAATTACATCCCTGCTTTCCACTAAACCAAGGCAATTGACTGTGTCTAGGTGATAAAATGTTCATGGCAACTAGGTTCTTCTTCCAGTGAGCAACAGTTTTCCAAGTTAAAAAAGTAAAATGCAAAAGAAGGAAACTTAATGGCTATTTTCTCCACATCTTCTCAGCATCTCACAATTTTTTTTTTAATGTTTTCGAAAGACATAGTTTCAACTTGGTAAATTCCTAAGACTGAAGAATATAATTCTGAGTCATTATTTCAACTAAAGTTAAACGAGATGTTGTACTGGAAACATATTCAGGGGTAGCTGTATTGTCTATGCAGCACAATACAACAAAATGCAAAATCCACCAAAGAGCAATACCTTTATTAGCCAACCAAAATGCTGATAGTGTATCATGCAAGCTTTGAAAGCTCCACTGACTTCTTCATCAGGCCAAAATTTTAATATATATATATATATATATATATACACACACACACACACACACACACATACAGGAGAAGAAAAGTGATGATGTTAGAGTCATAGAGTCATAGGCCAATATTTTGTATCAGATGTTGTTTCTGTTGTAGTTTAGTTGGTCTGGAAGGATCTCAATGCATGCAGAGGCCACTCACCTTCTTGGCCATGTAGAGACTGTGACAAAGGACAGTAAATTTTTAACTTCATTAGCAGCAGTAAAGTAACTTCTCTTGGGCTCCAGGCTGTCTTTGTCCTTTATGAGGCAGAGAATATTGAATTCCTCAAGATTTCTCAGGTATTGTACTGTGTTGTACTTGTCAATCAGAGTAAGTTGACAATGTAGGAGCTAGAGTTTCCAGGAAAGGATGAGGTAGTTGCTACAGACACAGTGTAGTTTCCAGCCCAGTTCGCATGTGCTTATGTACAGCCTGGAAGCCACTGCGGCTGTGGGGTAAAGCAGGGGCAACGTGCTATTTGGACTCAGAATGGTGCTTCCAGGTTGACAGAAAAAAGGAAAAATTATTCTGTCTTGGCAATTTAAAATAAAACTATACAAGTAGCATAGGGTTCTGTACTGTTAATGCTGATTTTGCTACCAGTGTCAAGCTTCAGTGTTTTTCTTATCTATGGTGAACTTGCCCTATTCTGAAAATATCTAGTCTCTAGTTATTCTCAGACATCATCATATGACGGCTTACAGGGAAGAAATATTGACCACAGAAGAGTGTTAGGTAAACTCCCATGGGTAAAGTCAAGGTTGTGCTGATCTGTCAGTACTGACCTCTGCCTTTACATCTTTTCCTTCCTCTGCTTCTGTTTGTTTTCTGACTTACTCTCAGGATTTAGATTTAAGCTCCAAACAGCAGGAGTCCTTTTTGATGTTATTCTGCAAAGCACCGTGTACATTGAGTACACTGTATAAACAGTAAATGATTGCAGGTGGATGAATGAGTCAGGCCTAACTGTGCTGAGGTCTTCAGCTTTCTAATCTTAACTTCATTCCATGCTATTTTCACATTGGTTTCTGGGTTTGTTTGTTTTTTCAGTCTACACTAAAATGTGTGTGTGTGTGTTGTACACCTTTCTCAAAGTATACTCATTTGTGAATATTTTAAAGGATATTGGCATTTTTTTCTCCACACTTTTTGAAATTGGAAGGTGATTTTCCCATTGAATAAAATGTTTGTGCATTTTTTCCAAAAAATAAACACATTTTGGATACATACTTTCAGATACTTGCATTTTCTATGCATAGTTTCAGGTGTACAATTTACTGGATGCTTTTTTGCAAACTGTGTCACAATCTTCAGAAAATAAGATTTAAATGTGTGTGGAAGCCCTGGTGGCACAGCGGTTAAATGCCAGTACTGCAAGTCACCACGTTGCAAGTTCGATTCCAGAAGGCTCCAAGGTTCACTTAGCCTTCCATCCTTTCGTAGGTTGGTAAAATGTGTACCCGGCTTGTGGGGGCAATTAGCTAACACACATTGGAAGCTGCTTCTTGCAGTGTAGATGTGTAAATTGCTATTGCTTAAAACAATTTGTAAGCCACTCTGATAGCCTTGTGGCTGAAGAGCGGGGTATAAATATAAATATAAATATAAATATATAAATGCATTCCTGTTTGTTAACCTAAAGGGTCTTTCACACTATACAATTATAGTGTTATGATTCTACTTTAAGGGATTTGGTTCCAACCTATGGAATCCTGAGATTTGCAGTATAGGCAGGGGCATTTAGAAGTCTCAGCCAGAGAGCTCTAGTGCCTCATCATACTACAAACCACAGGGATCCCATAGGATGCAGCCATGAGTTATTCAGGCCTCTGTATCCATGTGTTCAACCAACCACTGTTTGAAAATATTCAGGGGAGAAAAATTCCAAAAAGCAAACCCTGCTGTCCACCATTTTATAAAAGGGATGCCATTTTACTATTTCATTGTGTATAATAGGACTTGAGCATCTACAGGTTTTGGTATCCACGGGGATCCTGGAACCAAACTCCAGCAGATGCTGAGGGACCACTATATAGCACTACAATTGTGTAGTGCATTCCTGCTTGAGTTCAGACAAGAACCTTTTTGCCTCTTTTATTTAGAAACATATTTTATACAGGGGTTATTGAGAACTGTGTTTATTCAGTGCTTTGTGGAATAAATTTATGAAAGCATTGCACAGTATAATTTAAAACAATAACAACATAATACAGGATAAGCTCAATTTTTAAAAACCCACTGTAGCACAATATAAAACCAAAGTTAGCCTAAAATGTATCAGGGATGAAAAAATAAAACAACAACAACAATAATATCACAATCAGGTACAGGAGATAAATTCTGTAAGGATAAAAACAGCAGATTCTAAATACTTGAACTTGTGAAATACTATTAAAAATCCTAAGAGAGTAAAAAAACTTTTACCCTGTCACCCAAAATACAACAGTGTAGGTGCCAGGCCAACTTCCTTTGAGGAGAGATAGGAGTGCAATACTGGGGGGAAAAGCGTTCTCCTGCAGTCCGAAATGCAACAGTCTTTATTTTTCTGCATGCGAAAGGCAGCCCTACCTTTACCTGGAAATTAATACTTTTTTAAAATGCCTTCATATGTTTGTGTGTTCACCAGAACTGTTTTCTGCTGATGGACCACTTAATTATGAAGTTCTTGAGGGACCACTTAATAAACTTGTGCTTGAATGTATAGAACATGGAAATCTGTAGCTCGCATTTTAATAATCCCAGTTTTGCTATTTGAATGAGCTGGATGTGCCTGGTTTTGTGAGTGAAGTTCTGCAAAGCTAAATGTTTGTGAGATACAGCCCCAGGCTGAGTACAACATTCACCTCTATTTAGATAAACAGCGACTGTCTATCCTTTCCATTAATGATTGGAACTAAACTTGCAGGCCCTCAATTGTCCATGGGCCATAGCTTGTGAAGCTCTGCACTATATGATTAAAGCACTGAGACTGCATTAGAAAACTGGCAAGGGTTCTGAGGATAGCTCGATAAATTCAAAGACAATACCATTTGAAACAGAAGTGGTTGATCAAGGGGCCAATATTAGCAGATTTATCTGTTCTGCTTATCTATTCTGCATATAACATGTTCATATCATATAATTCTGGAGAAAAGCTGATTGCTAAAATCTCCAATGCATGATCAAATACTAACACACACACCCCAATTCCAATTTCTCTGCAATTGCCATTAAATGCTACTCCATGAAATAACAAAGGAATATAATATTCAGTGACTATCTGGGTCATCACAATTAACTTGTCTGGAAATAGATAAAAGGAAACCTAAAAGTGTTTTGGCTGCCTTCCTCTTTGGAGACTTGTCCCTCCAGGGCTTCAGGAAGATGAGGATCTTTAATCTTTTAATACAGACATGGAGCTGAAACTGTGACCCTAAAGTTTTTTTTAAAGTTTTAATTCTGTAAATTTATGATGTGGAACATCAGGAAATTTGATATCTATGGCAACTGAGTCAAAGGCTCTCTTTCTCTTTGGGTTCATAAACACATCTGGTAGGAAATGTTCAGCTTTTGCTTGAATAAATTTTCTTTCTGACCCATTTCAAAAAAAATGCTGTCATTAATAACAGCTAGTGAGAAAGTGGAAATAGAAGGAGGATTTTCATGATCAAACTACTTCAGAGGGATAAGTCCTTAGGTCCTGTCCTGGGATATAAATAAAATAAATAAGTCTCTTTTTTCTTCACTAGTACTGCCAATCATGGCTTCTTTGATAGGAACCAGAATGTATTATTTGTAATTTATTACCTACAGTAGTCCTGTTTTGGCAATATACATGGATGTTGACTGAAAGTACATGAGAGGAATTGCTATCATATGTACTGCCCCTCCCATATTCATTCAACATAATTTCCAAATAGAGCTTACATGAGTATAAACTTCAGGTCTAGCATCTGCAGATATAATCAGGAATATAACCAAAAAAAAAAAAAAAGCAGGGGTTCCATATCATGCATAGGACATAGACATGTAAGGTCTAATCAGAATTTATGTGATTAACAGAGCCAGAAGCGTGATGAACATGACTACCAAAGGTAGAGTGTGGGACATAAGATGTGTGGGCAGTGAGCACTGTACTCTCCAAGCATCCAAAATTTGTGTCAAGAGACTTGAGATGCCTTTTTCTGATTGTTCCAATGAAGTTTGGCTTTGAGTGTGCTTGGTCATATTCCTACACTGGGAAGTGGAAGAGGCCAAGTTATTATTATTATTATTTTCCCAGGAGGCAGGGGAAGAAGGATTCTATTAGAAGAGACTTAAATTGGGAGTTCAAGGAGATTTCTCTTTGGCTACTATTTAAAAGTAGAAGGGTGGGAGGGGGAACAACCTACCTCTGGACTATGTGTCTGTCCAACTATGTATTTGTTGTTACTTTTCAAGCTTCAGAACTTCCCTACTCAAAATTTCACCCATAGGATGTCATGTAACCTTGGCCCAGTCTATACCAGAGCCTTATCCTGGGGCTAATCTGAACTATTCCCGATCTGGAGCCATGTCACTGGAGGCACACAATCTGATTTTATTCTGGATTACTCTGGGCCTATGAACCATACATCTCATGATTCCATGTCAAATTTGTTTCAATGAAGCGTACCCATTGTGCTCAAGTGGAAGCTTGTTGGTCTATTTGTTGTTGTTGTTGTTGTTGTTGTTGTTGTGTGCCTTGAAGTCATTCCTAATTTATGGCTACCCTAAGGTGAACCTATCATGGGTTTTTTGAGGCTGAAAGAGTGTGACTTGCCTAAGATCACCCAACCCTGGTGTCCAGAGTCATAGTCTAATGTTCAAAGCACTATGTCATGCTGGCTCTCAACTGGGAGCTTGGTTTGTATTAATTTGGAGTATGTCAGACCATATAGAGAAGAATCACCAGCAGACCTGAAAACATAATTTGTTCGTCCCTATCCAAGTGTACACAATCAGAAATACTACTTTTCTTTTGATTGGATACTGCTTCAGGTGACACATCCCTCTCTCTCCTTGGATCAAGCCTGAATATAAACTCTCATGAGGAACATTAAAAAAAAATACAAGACTAGAATGAGCTATTTTAGTCTGTGTTATATAGGGTATTGCAAAATTATCTAGTGCTTAGAGCTGGGATTATATTCTGCTCCATGTAGATGGAATGATTTTATCTCACCTCTGCCATGTGTTCCATGATCCTGTGGGTGGCAGAAACCATACTCCCAATTGCTGGTAGGCACGACCATTACCCTTTCCCAAAAGGCTGCAGAGTGAGAAAAGGAAGCAAGGGGCCTGTCTAAACGGTGAAAATACACATAATACAATTTGAGGAGAATGTGACCTGTCTTAATGGGATCCCATATCATTCTGCTATATTTGGAAGGAGGGGGGCTAAATCCACCCAAAATTCCTCAGGGAAAGCCTTCAGGGCTTTCCCCAAAGTTTTTTTTAAAAAAAAAACACTGTAGAGAATGTGCATTATTGATCATTAGGACAGGCAATCTCATTTATTTGCATAGTCCCAGAAAAGTGGAAGTAGAAAGCTGATTGACTAGACAGGAATAGGGGGTGGGGCTTGCTAAGAAGGCAAGCGCCATGGAACCACCTTCTTGGATTTTTGCCTTAGCGATCATGTGCTGAGGTGACAAAACAGCCTTTTTCTTTTCTTTTTTCCATTTATTTAGGTGGAATATTGCACTATCACACTTCCACACCTTAGATATGCCTTTAAAAAAACTGTTTGGTGGTGGCAACTGGCAAAAATAAAAACATGAGTCACAGCCACCATCTTGAATTCCAGGCTTACCCACTGGGGACAGCAAAAGTAGATAGCCTCGCATGCCTGTGATTGTGCCAAACCCTGCTTCGAATTTGCGTGACTATGCATCAATCCACATTTCCCCCCTCATATAGATGAGCCGATTGTTTTCACATTGAGTTGCCATTATGACAGTAGCATGTCATCACATGATGTAGAGTTAGTGCAATGCTTTTTGGTCCTCACTGTGTAGGTAAAAGTTCATCCAGTAAAAAATGGGTGCATACACACTGGCACTGATAATTTTGTCTTACTTTTTAGGACTAGTATTGTCTTCTGAGCTCTTTGGCAGAAGTGAGGGCAATTAATGCTTCACACAAATAAATTGGAAAATGGAGTGTCATGCATTGTAGGTGCCAGTGATATCTAATACTGTACTTCCATCAATGCTTCCATTTATAGGGATAGTTCATTTAGCTCTGTTACTGATGCACACCAAATTTAGCTGATGTGAAATTTAACCTTGTGAAACACGATGCCAGATTGAGATCTCTTCATGCTTTCACTGATAAGATAGAAAGCAGATGCTCCCAAACTGCCACATAAGGAGCTGGAAGCTATATACATTGAAGGACAGCATTTCTAAACTGAATTGCTTTTGCATGGGTCAAAAAAGACAGTACAGAAGATTAGAACGTATGCATTTGTAATCTCATTAGAAGTAATCGCATTTGTAGCATCCCGCCAGTATTTTTCTGTCTGACCATTATGGAAACCAAAGTTTCCTTCCATTCCCCTTCCACATTTTATGATCCAGCTTTGAACCAGTAGTTGTTGCATTTTGAGAGCCACCTTATCCCAGACGTGTTCTCCCCCTCCTCTGAATACTATGACCTATTTTCTCCTGCTCCCCACTCTTTCTTTTTTTTTTTTTGGCACAATCCTGAAAACAGTACAAAATGAGATTGGCTCATACAAACAATAAGGTCATGGTTCTGAAATTGAAATACCTTGCAAATTTCTTGACATTTTTCTCTGCATAATAACAGCTGTTGTTTAGCTTCAACACTGGATATTGCTTAGGAGCTTTTTAAACAAGTCACAGATATATTTATATTCCTATTTAGGAAGGAATAGTGAACCAGTATATTTCATCACTGCAAATCTGCAGTCTTCATGGCAAGATATAAGCAATTTGAGCCAGACAACTGATCATCAAATTCAGAACTGCAATTTGAACTTGAACTAGAACTTGAATTAGAAACAAGCTTTTATTAAAGTTACCCTATTATGTGCAGATTTCTGGCTAACAAGATGTTAGTAATGTCCAGAAACTTGTCTGGACATTACACCAGAATAAATCTTGTTTCTACCAGCAATTGTTCTATTTAGATGCTTGCATAATGAAGTATCTAATACCCCCTTTTACAAACAGTTCTCCATTCACCTGCAACACAGTGGCATGTGGCAAAGCTATGTTGTCCTGCTTCATGACAAGAATGGCTGTGAAGCTCACAGTCACACTGTCTCCTGTCCCCTTCAACTAAGTATACTAGCAGAACTTGTATACTTACAGAACAAACCAACAATACAGTATTACTATACTGTATTGTTAGTTTGTCAGTTCAGATCATTGCTATTCATTTTTTTGTCACAGGTTTTCATTAAAAGCACTGAAGGCATTCAGTCAAACTATACCAGAGATTATGCTCCTTATTGTTCACCGGAGGATTCCCATAGAAGATCTTTGGGTTTCACTCCAACCTCTCAGCCTTTCTTGGAAGCCTGAATGTTTACCACACATCTGGGCTACAGGATGGATGTTGTCACCAGTTTTCACAGTGATAGGACCAAGATTCCCACCAGCCTTCTCTACTGTAATGCCTGATTTTAGAATGCTTCCCATCCCTAAGAGAACCAATTGACGTCAACATTGGCCTGATTTCAGTATCAAGTTAAAACTTGGCTATTAGCACACAAGAGGAGTAGCTTAGGGTTCTCATGTCAGCAGGGTGATGAATCTGTCCAGGATTTAATCAGCACATTAAAAGATGTATCCAAGATGCTGAACCAAAAGAGGCTCAGTATCTTGGATAAGTCATTTGAAGTTCAGACTAAAACCTGGAATGGATTCACTACCTATCGACATGAGAGCCACTAGCTGCCATTAGGTCCCAGTGGCCCTGTCATGGTTCTGGTCTGTTGGGATGCAATTGTGTCTTCTATTTTCCTCCCCATATTACTTATGCTTTTAAGTGTGTGTGTGTGTGTGTGTGTATATATTTGCTTTTTGCTTTTTATTTTATCTATAATTTTACAGTAGGGCTGGAACCTAGGACCAAAGTCCAGAACCCTGCAGCTTAGGTGATCCCAAATGACTACCCTAAATATGACGGGGAAGCAGACAATGGAATTTTAATTGGGTCAGAACAGTGCATTCTGGCATCATCCTTGCTTCTTCTTTTTAAAATTATTTTATAGTCAGGGCTGGTTCCTGTTGCATTTTTTATTTTATTTTCGAAGTGTATTATCCCTTTCTATAACCAAATAGTACTAATTTCTAAGCAAATGTGTTTAGAAATTAGAACAGGCATGAGGTTGAATCCAGTGGGGTATTCCATGAACAGAACTCCTTCCATCAGAAGAACCAGAAGAACAAGGCTATCCACTTGTTCCTTTGTAGGGCTGGGAGACCCTCCAGAACAGGTTTCTTAAGGCAACATGGAGGGCTGCTGTGGGAATGAGAGGGGAAGAAAGTCCTCTTGTGTTAGTGAATGGTAGCTTGTGAGATACTTGATTCATAGCTAAGCTATTTCATGAACTAACACTGATGGCATACAAGGGAGGAGTACTCTGACATGGTCACATCAAGTCAGTCATATCATTTCTCAATTCTACTGTTAATGTATAGTTACAAAATCAGTGGATCATGAGATTTGATGATGCAGAAAACCTTCAGTTTCTTCAGTTACATAGTATGTTAATTTGGCTTTGTGCCTACAGTACATTTAAATATTACCATAAGGATATTATAAAAATCTTGCACGGTAGTCATCTGATCATGCTAGGTTCTATTCTTTTTTAAAATCAACACATTGTGCTTCAGATCAAAGTAAAAATCAAGACTTAATTCCAGTTCAGTACACCAAGCATCATCAACATCAGCATCATCATTCACATTTGAGTTTTTTAGAGGTCCAGAGAATGTAGGAGGGGAAAAAATATTGTACTTTTATCTGTTGTTTCATACATATGTTGTTTTTGCCAAACTGTTCTAGTAATAAATGTGAACTTATCAAAATGCCACATCAAACTTGGGGTTAGGAGTTAGGAGAGTGTATCAACAAATTCAAATAAAGACAAATCAACAATTCACTAAAGATTAGCATAAATTCGATATTACAATAAAATATCCTAGACAATATGTAAATATAAAGCAAAACCATCACTAGCAAAATAAAACAAAAAGCTAACCCAGGCCAAGTATATATGTGGATTGTATGCAGCCTCCCAAATGGAAAAAGAAATAGGAAAAAAATGGATTAAAAAGAGATTTCAACAATTCTCAAAGATTCTGGGAGGAGCTGTCAGGTCTTTCTGAGGTTTCCTCTGATGAAGAAGGGGAAGAGGAGAACTGAGATGATGGGCTCCAGCCAGAGCCAGAGGTGGCTGAATAGTCCTGTCATGGAACCAGAGTCTGGACCATCCCATATGGATCCTGAGAAGCAGGATTCAGAAATAACTGCACCCTTTTGAATTACAAAAAAAAGTAGCAGAAGAGCAGGAAATACTTTGATGCGCTTTAAAAAGGAAACACTAAGATAATTAGGATGTGCATATTTACAGTTAAATTAAAGGCTGTCTCTTTCTTGCAAGACAACAGATCCACTATCTTTGTTCAGCATGGTGTTACATTCCTTGCTCTCTCATTTCCTGACCTTAGGTTTGCCTCTTGGACTGTTCTGTTCAGAGACTTGCTGGCTGGCTTAGACCCTTCTCAGTTTGCTTTTCATGCTCAGATATTGAATTTTATTGACAACACTTTCATTCTTATAGACCGTCAGTGTCTGCCATTGGTATTGCTTGAGTTCTTCATTATAGTGGGCTTTTCATAGACCCAGAAATGTAGTTTTGGAACCCCCAGCAGATAGCAAAAACTACAGATGGCTGAGTCCCATATTATTCAGTGGTGGCAATTTGCATGCAGATGCTTCAGCACATCTCCATGTACATGACCATCATTTTAGGTATGAGGTGAAATGATCCTCTTTTGCTTGAATCTGCAGATACAGAGCCTGTGAATAAGGAGGGCCCACTATACTTGTTCTCTTGGACTATAGGTGCACTCTTCATGCACTCAACATCCTGAAACAGGATAGTAGCAGTTTTAACTTTAAACAGATTGTACTCCCAAATCAAAACAGTCCTCAGAAGCTCCAGTACCCTCTACTATTGATTTGGTGGCAATTTTTCAGATCTAATAAAATCCATGGAAGATCCTTGAGGTTGGAAATGAGTCTCTGGACCGTCCCAAGTTGCCCTTTCCTGGTCTTGAGAAAGAGATCTTTTAATCACGTTAGAGGTTTCATAGCTGGCTTCTTTGTCTCCTCTCCAACAACAAGTTGGAAGCAACAAGAGCTAAATGTCACTTTGGTTCCCATATTGGGAGAAACATGGGATACAAATCAACTAAATAAAATCAAAATAAACAATTTTGGAAAGCAGCAGTTCTACTAGATTCTCTCTCCAATCCTCCTAAGTGTTCTAGATGCTACTGCTAGTGATACACCCCTCTCTCCTAACCCATATGTGTGTTTGAAGTTCTGAGTATAGTTTATATATGTGTATGTGTACACACACACACACACACACACCTGCACCCAAATTCTACTCAAATAATTCCAAATCATGTGTGGGAAGAATATTAATATATTTGCTCCCAGTGACAGAATTATTTATCCTACTCCACATCTACCACCAGCAGAATCTTTTGCTGAATCCAAATCATATCCATGAACAGAAGGGCTCCTTCCATTCAGGGGCATCTAGTTAGGATAAAAGCCACATAGCTCAGGAGATTATTGGACAGGGACAAAAATTGTGTCCCCATCTCGCTATCTCTTCTCCCACCCCTTCCTGCCCCCATCCCGGCACAATAACGAAAAGTCTTCAGATCTACCTTTTCTGCATCCACCCTCTCCCCTCAGCAGCCCAGGAGTGAATGCAGCTCTCACAGAGCTGCATTCACTTCCTGGTTGAAATCCCGGGTCATTCTCACGAGAGGATGTGCGTGCAGGAAATTCAATGTTAAAGAGAAAAATAATGTCAAAAAGTAAAACCAATCACCTAAACACACTTAAAAAACACAAGTAACCCAGGGAGGGTACAAATAATTGTGTCACTTACCTTGTGTCCCAACTGCACTCGGAAGTGTTTGGCACGGACCTCCCACTGATGCTGGCATCCCGCCAGCAAAACGGGGCACCTTTTAACTCGGCCGTCATTCCATCATAGAAACGGAATTGGCAGTCTATTCATGGCTTAGCCCATAAAGTAAAAGAAACGATGGCAAAATGGGACCAGCACAGGAACATAACAAGATGGGAACGACGTTGACTAAAATTCAAGCCCTTTTGCAATTTCTTGGCATCATTGTCATGCCACAGTGTACAGATACTCTGTTTCACTTCTTATGAACAAAGAGAGGGCACAAGAGAGAGACAGCAGGTGCAGTTCCACTTGCTATGTCCCACGTGTTCACTTCTAAAAAAGTTTCAGTGCTTCATCTTTTCAGAGATGAGCTCAAGTAGCCAAGCTGACCCCATAATGCTCTTCCCTCACCAGCCAGTTTATATTGTCGCTTGTAAATAGTTCTTTAGAGTAAATATGTTTAGAACTCTACTCTTTTGGCCAAGGATCATTGTTACTTATGTACTTACATAGCATTGTCTGGGGGCTTTGAACATTACCATAATGCAAATGATATTCATTTATCATTTGTCATGGCCCACATAACCTTCTGCAAGCACGTTGATTTAGTATTCCATTATTTTAATTGCAACAGATAGTACATTGGTTTGACTTCTGGAATTTAATCATTCTGTCTCATCTTTAGAAAAACTGCAAGAGATTGTGCCTATTAATTATCACACAAGTTTTGCAGTGGGAGTGGTTTAGGAACATATAATTTAATTGAAGGAAAAGTGAAAAAATAAATCACATGTTTGCCAATTAGCCATTTAAATTGGAAACTATACCAGTCTGCCAGAAGAAAATCAGGTGAACAACTTTCAATATTTCACTATTCATTATGGATAATTAACTGATGGGAAGTGATTCATGAGTTTCATGCTTCTGTGGAGGTACTAAGTATTTATACATGGATAAACACACCCCTTTCATATCCCCACTTTTCTTTTCAAAAACATCCAAGATTTGCTACATACATAAAGTATGTAATTCTGATTTTAGATTCTGAGGGTAGATTTACTTAACCTCTTTGAGCAACTCATTAAAAAAATGTAATTTAAATAATGTTAAATATAAACAGTAGAATAGGCTCTATAGTTGTAAGTATCATGCTTTTCTTCAGCAAATGTTGATAGTAAATATTTTCTGAATATTTCATACCTCTATTTGTCATACAGTGATATTTGATTTCAGCACATGATAGAGGACATGTTTAATATTAATTTATTAGTTCTTTAATAATTTATACCACCTTTTAAACTTTGTCTTTCTAAGGTAGCTCACAGAAGTCATATAACAAAAATAAAATACAGTGAAACAATATCGAAACATCAACACATCAAAATAGAACAGGAGTTTTGACAGTATTTGATATTGCTATCGAATGGCATTTGATATTTACATGCCTATGGGAGTTTATATTTAAACCTGATTAAAATCAGACAAAATTGAGAGAAACCAAAAAAATAAAAAAAAAATAAAAAAAATCTTAAGAGCACAATCTTATATATGCTTTCTATTCTGATACAACTCCCATTGAACTCAATATGGTTGACTCCCAAGTAAGTGTATAGGACTACAGCTTCAAATATTCAAATACTGTGATAAAAATTTACATCTGAATATTTTAAAATTCATGTGAAAGATCTGTATGGCATAATTAGACATTTCAGCAAATATCAAATCTGTGCAAGTAATTAACTGAGAAAACTATAGAACTTTTTTTTGTTTTGATTTTTTTAGTACTCCCAACGAAATATGCTTTGGCTTTTTATTTGCACCAGAAAATAAGTTTTGGCTTCACAATTCTCATTCCTGGACAATGGTGAGATGTATTTTAGATAAGAGAAGGTGATGGTTCATAGCAATATTTTCAGCAGACACTACTTGACTGCTGAATCAAGGTTACATGGCAGTGCTCCATGGCCATAGGGACTCTGCCCTCAGAGGAACCATCTGCTAGACTCCATGGAGATTATCAGACTGGAACTAAAAAAGTGTTCCTGTCCCACAATCTCCACTCCTGCCCCTGTCCCATCCCTCTCATGCCACAATCACCCTCCCCACCACACTTACCCTCTCTCCCATCATTCCAGAAGCCCAGAAGTGAACAGAACTCTAATGGAGCTCCATTCACTTCCTGGATCGAAATCCCATGGAATGTCATGAGAAGACATGAGCACGGGAAATTCAAAAATAAAAATAAGAACACAAAAAAATTACAGCAAGCACAAAAATACACTTTTGAAATGTAGAAGTAACCCAGGGAGGGTCATAAAAAGTGTGTCACTTACCTGCATGTCCAGTCTCACCTAGAAGAGTTCTGGCAGGGACTTAGTACACTTCTGATTGCCTGACCATTGAGAGTGGGGTAAGCCTAAACTTAGTGGGCTTATTTAGGGGTCAGTGCATTTGATCAACTGAAGTCACCCTCTTTTTTGGCCACATATAGTGAAAGGAATTTATATTTGAAAGGGAGAAAGTGTTTTCCCCAGCACCAACTATAAATTTGTAGATGAACTATAAACTTTCAGGATATTCCTATCATGGTATGTGTGTGCAGTGCATTTTAACTCCTTTTTTTTAAAAAGTGTTTTAATGTGCTTGTTTAATTATGTTTCACCTTTTTTATTATTGGTTTTTAGCTTATTTTGTTTTTAGTTTTTGCAAGCCACCTTGGGTCCCATGCCATGAGAAGAAAGGTAGCATATGAAACAAACAAACTGGAGGGAAACTTATCTAAGATTTTTTATTGGTTTACAACAAATTCAAAAGTCACCTAGACTATATTGTATGATACATTGCTGAGATGGCTTTTATACTCAGTATATTTGAATAAATAAATTGCTGCATACTGCTGGTTCAGTTAATACAGTGATTAGATTTTGCCTGGAAAACACCTTCTCATGCTTGGTACAACGTGGCATTTTTAAGACCAAAAATTAGACTCTGTCTTCTGCAAAGACTGGTGAAGATGTTGCTTGAAGGTTCCTGTATGAGTTGAAAAGAAAGTGACATTACTGAACTCAAGCACTCTTCCCAGTTGGTTTCAATAGATTTCAACATAGTTTGGTTCCAAAAATTAGATGTGATATGACAGGCAATTTTCTTACTCCCTTTACAAATGGCTGACTTGGGCATTGAGGAGAGACTGAGTATTGAACCTGCTCAGCAGCACATGCACAATGCAGTCCATGTCTAGAACTCTTATTGATTTTAATGGATACAATTTTACTGGTTAAACAGTAGGGAATTATCTAACAAATTATAATATATCCATGTCTCTTGCAATGAATCCCTTAAGGAATTCCAGTGCTGGGCTTGCAGTAACATTAGCACTTTTTCCTCTTCCTCTTCCTCCATAGCAGGGTTTCAAAGACCTCTGCAGTGGGTTTAGTGGTTTACAGGAAGGGGAGGCTTCATGAAGGAGTGGGACAACCCCAAGTTGCTTGCTCTACTCACATAAAACACTTCTGATGAATGCTGGACTGACACACAGGGTTAACTATAAATGGCAAAAATACTCCTCATGGAATGCGAGGAGAAATCGTACCTAGAATCATAGAATCATAGAATTGCAGAGTTGGAAGAGACCACGAGGGCCATCCAGTCCAACCCCCCTGCCACGCAGGAAATCACAATCAAAGCATCCCCGACAGATGGCCATCCAGCCTCTGTTTAAAGACCTCCAAGGAAGGAGACCCCACCACGCTCCGAGGGAGTGCGTTCCACTGCCGAACAGCTCTTACTGTCAAAAAGTTCCTCCTAATATTGAGGTGGAATCTCTGTTCCTGGAGCTTGCACCCATTGCTCTGTGTTCCAGTCTCTGGAGCAGCAGAAAACAAGCCTGCTCCATCCTCAGCGTGACATCCCTTCAAATACTTAAACAGGGCTATCATATCGCCTCTAAACCGTCTTTTTTCCAGGCTAAACATACCCAGCTCCCTAAGTCTCTCCTCATAAGGCATTGTTTCCAGACCTTTCACCATTTTAGTTGCCCTTCTCTGGACACGCTCCAATTTGTCAATATCCTTTCTGAATTGTGGTGCCCAGAACTGGACACAGTATTCTAAGTGAGGTCTGACCAAGGCAGAATAGAGTGGCACTATTACTTCCCTTGATCTAGACACTATACTTCTATTGATACAGCCCAAAATTGCATTGGCCTTTTTAGCTGCCGCATCACACTGTTGGCTCATGTTCAACTTGTGTTCTACTAGGACTCCTAGATCCCTTTCGCACGTAGTCTCATTCAGCCAGGTCTCTCCCATCCTATATTTATGCATTTCATTTTTCCGCCCTAAATGCAGTACTTTACATTTCTCCGTATTGAATTTCATTTTGTTAGCTTTGGCCCAGCTCTCCAGTCTATCCAGGTCATTCTGAATTTTGATCCTGTCCTCTAGGGTATTAGCTACTCCTCCCAATTTGGTGTCATCTGCAAATTTGATAAGTATGCCCCTAATTCCCTCATCTAAGTCATTGATAAAGATGTTGAATAGCACTGGGCCCAGGACAGAACCCTGTGGCACCCCACTGGTCACATCTTTCCAAGACGAAGAGAAGCCACTGCTGAGCACCCTTTGGGTTCGGCCGGTCAACCAATTACAAATCCATTGAACAGTTAACTTGTCTAGCCCACATTCTACAAGCTTGTTTGCAAGAATGTCATGGGGAACCTTGTCAAAGGCCTTACTGAAATCAAGGTATGCAATGTCCACAGCATTCCCTTCATCTACCAAGCTGGTAACTTTATCAAAAAAAGAGATCAGATTAGTCTGGCATGACTTGTTTCTCTGAAACCCATGCTGACTTTTTGTGATTCCAAATCATTTAACCATGTTGGGAAGGAGGGGGGGCAAATGTGAAAAACTCCACAGAAAACGCCTTCATGGCTATTCCTGGAGTTTTTTTAAAAAAAATAGTGAGGGTTTGTGTGCATTCCTGCGCATTGGGACAAGCGATTTGATATGAACCACTTTCCCCTAGGAGAGAAAGTACAAAGCTGATTGGCTGGGCAAGCACCCTCTGCCATCATGTTGGATTTTTTCCTCAGCGAATAAGTGCTAAAGCAAGAAAATGAGATGTTGTTGTGGTGGTGGTGTTTTGCTTTTCTGTTAATTTGAAAAATTGCTCTATCACACCTTGGACATCATTTTATTAAAAAAAAAAAAAAGGTTTGGCAGCAGCAAATTGAGGTAAGTACAAATGTGGCCGCCATCTTGCATGCAAAGATTATGGGTGCAAAAACACAATTAAGACAAGTTGCAGCTGTGAGGCACTCCAGGTTTTTGTGTGCTTTTTGCCTCGTATAGACAAGCCCATGGTCATTTTCTGGTCAATGAAGCTACTTGTGGCTATTAAGGGAATCATTTCAACCCTTCTAACATTTCTTGATGAAACAAGAATTATCATATGTGTATCAGCCCAGTGTTTCTGTATAATATCAATATTTGATCATACTTAAAAAGAAATAAAGTGCAGGAAAAAATATTTAAAAGTGGAAGGGTAAAGCAGGCCATGTTTAGAAATGTTGCTGCATTTATTAAAATACCTTAACCTTCCTTCCAAATGTTTTGCTAAAGAATGAAAGCCTTGATTTAGGAATAATTCAGTTCCAAGGAATTACATTTGAGGAATTTTCCGTTCCTTTCTAAACTCTTCTATGTGCCTGTAAAATTCCTTAGATTTGGTGGTGGGAAGAGACATTTGCTTTTAAAGCACAACCTCCGAATTGTCCTAAAGTTTAGCTTTAAGTAAATTTTGATGGTGTCTTTATTAAAATACTTCAAAATAAGTATAACACAAGAAATCTCAGAGCACAGCAACAAAGTGTTGTCACTCTTTTATAGCTCTTCTTTCACCACCTGCTCCTGGACACAGAGTTCCTGAAATGGGTTAGAGAACATAAAAGGGAACAGATAGTCCAGGTGGTAGCCACTGAAGGAAATGACCCTGTTTTGCTACAGTCCTTCGACACTTCCTTGAGAAGAATAAAATTGTAAAAGGAACAAAATCAGTACAGCTGGCTCTATTATGCAAATGCAGAAGTTTGTGGCCTGAAAAAATCTGAACCAGCTGAAGAAATGAACTCCTAGGGATCAGTTCTCCTGAAGAAAGGGTACTAAATGTACATCTGCCATTGCTATTAGGTACAAAAATGTGAGTTCCTTTCTTTTTTCACATCACACCTAGAAATACCCCAAAATTCCCATCTGACATGGAATTTGCAATATTTGTGTAGTCTCTGGATAGACCCAAATCAAGTTAATAACCAACTTTGTATTTTGAGCAGATCTTATTTTAAATCCCCAGTTAACTTTCACACTTCCTGAATGATGTTGCTAGTGACTGTCTGTCTGACTAATCTACCTCTCAGCACTTCTGTAAAATGAAAAAGTGAAAAAAAATATTCTTAGTTATCATCTAAGAATTGTCTTCTGTTCCACTGAAGGTTAAAATATTCTTTGGTCTGGTTCAGATGGATCATTCCCATTAAAACACTTGAGAAACAATTTCTAGTGCTTCCCTTCTCTCTTTTATGAAGTGGCATGTGCAGCTAGGACTGAGTCATGGGTCTAATCCACAGCTGGGGGGGGCACTGAATGCTAGAGCATGGGTGGAGAGCTAATGGGTTGGGCGGTTTTGTTACTGTCTTCCATCTGAGAGCTGTACCCACATGTCTATGTACATGTCTAAAAAGTAAATTAAAACAAACATTTTCACTTTAACACAGAGGTAAGTAAAGATGGCCCTGATCCCACCTTTGGCCTCAAGGATATTTTTGTGGCCCCCCAAACCTTCCAGAATTCTTCAAACAGCATTTTTCTGCTCTGAAAAATATAATATAATTGGTTAACTGCTGCTTCTGGAAACCTCTGGATGTTACCATTTATATTTAAATGGGTAGTAAGGCCTCTCTGTACTATTTAACATAAAATATATACATTTTTGAGAATCAGAAGTAGAATTCTGGTCACTTTTGGGACTTTATTTCCCAGTAGTCTATGTGACCACTGGAAGGTCCTGGGGTAACAGCAGCCACCCCTGTTTTAAAACAAAATGTAAATGAAATGTGTACCTCCAGAATATGTCTTCAGAAACCACCCAGAAATTTTGATGATCTTCAAGAAGCCTCCTCCCTGTGTACTTTGTTTTAAAATGAATTTGCTTTAACTAGATTTTTACCACATTCACTGTACATGTAGAAGAAGTTCTTAAGGAAAAAACATTCTTTTTTTAATAAAAATAAATCTTCTACTGTTTACAATAACAAATATGATAGCAGGAACAGGTAGATTGGTGACCTCCTCCAGAACACGGCCTCACACCCTGGGAAAAAAACCAAGGAAAATCTATGTCAAAGGGATTCATGGAGCCCAGAGGTCATGTGTTGTCCAGTCATTACATAGGGGACAGGAATAAAAGAATACTTTTTAATATTCACATCCTTGGTGGGGAAAGTGTGTCTTGATGCTCAAATTATTCTGTAGAAATATTGTGGGAGAGCTGTATGAGTCTTTACACTTTGGGACTAATATCAGGGGGGAAATGACAAAATTTTGTACAAATACAATGTTCCTGCCCAAAAATATTGCTTTCTGCAAAGAAAACAAGCTGCCTGTCCAAAAAAACAAAGCAAAGCAAAACACACACAAACAAAAGTTCCATGTATCCTGCATAGAAAAAGCATGGGGACTTTTGCATAAATGAATCCTGCCCTCCCATAAAAGTCCCAAAGTTCGAAGAATAGTGGTTAAAAATGCTGTAGAAAGGCTAGTATTTCCATGCTTCAAGGAGAAAGCATGTTATTTATTTGAAATTAATGCTTCTTCTATGTAGGAATGAAATAAGCAAGGAATTACTTCCCTACTGCAGAATAACACATGATGGGCCATCAATGGAGAACCACCATGAGCATGTCAGGGACCAGATGATGCTGGCTATTTCTTCTTAATTTTAAAAATATTTATAGTCAAGGGAAAGCCAGAAGTAAACATAGGAGATTATCAGACGAGGGTCTAAAAGTATTCCTTTAGCATTATATTTTACAACGTTAAGTGTCCTGACATATTTACACTTCTTTTCACATGCTGCTGTAATCATGAGACATAGACACCCCTGAAATCTGGCAATACAGCCACTCATGCTGCTTACTTCCATGTTTTTCCATGGGTGAGATTTTGGTGGATCTCTCAAGAAGACTGAAGAGTGCTTAAAAGTCCAAAAACACCTAAATTACCAAACAAAATGAACACACAAGTGAAACACACTTGGAAAGTTGCAAGCAACATGGGGAGGTTCATAAAAAGAGTGTACAGTACCTAGTTTTCTCAGTCTCACTCAGAAGTGTTCTGGCGGAGACTGCCCATTAACGCTAGCATCACACCAGCAGAACAGGGCATGGTTTTGCACACGAGCAAAGACACAAAAACAACGCTATGGGAGATCAATTGGCAGCTTCTGCCTGTTCATAAAAAACTCTATTTCATTGCTCTACCCTAACAATACTATTATTTAAGTCAATTTAAAATGGAAAACCCATAGAGTTGCATAGATATTTTACAAGAAGTATTTTTGTTTATTTGTTGCTCAGAATATCTCAAGAATATCTCAAGAATATTCAAGGAGTCATAAAGCATGGAAAGCTAGCTGGAAGATGGGGAAAAGAGAATGTTAGCCATGTGCTTCACAAATTGAAGTAATGAACATGGATATTTAAATGACACCCCATAAGACTAGGAATGAATTTAAAAAAAAACATTCAGAAAATGGTCAAAAACGTTTTTCCAATGTCAAGAAATCCTGACCAGAAAAATGCAGGACTGCTTGCTTTTTGTATTTTTCCCCCAAATATTTTTGAGCAGTGGGTGGTTGAAACCACAGATGTAGAACCGATGGATACAGAGGGCTGACTGTAGTGAAGTTTATTCCAGTTTCAAGCTCCATGAATTTGGCATTGTGTAGCTTGTTGTTGTTATGTGCCTTAAAGTTGTCTCTGACTTAAAGCAACCCTCTCACTGCATTTTCTTGACAAGGTTTATTCAGAGGAGATCTGCCATTGTTTTCCTTTAAGGCTGAGAGTGTGTAACCTTGCCCAAGGTCACCCACTGGGTTTCCATGGTGGGGAAGGGATTTGAATGCTGTCTACTAGAGTCATAGTTCTGTACTCAAAGCACTATATCATATTAGTTTCAGCGTGAGTAATGAGGTTCAAGAAAAACAACAAAGATGTTTTAAGGGAAACTGTTAGTCCCAGCAAGAACAGAACCAAGAAATCAATGGGATAAGTTAACTTTCCAAGATGTCATTGATTAATATGGGACTAATAATTGGATTTAGTCCTTGGTGAAAACCCTAAAGGCAGCAGACCCTGTCTGATTTTGGAAGCTAAGAAGGGTCAGCCCTGGTTAGTACTTGGATGGGAGACCAGCAGTGAATACCAGGTGCTGTAGGCTATATTTCAGAGGACGGAGCTGGCAAAACTACTTCTGAGTATTCTTTGTCTAAGAAAACTCTGTGAAATTCATGAGGTCACCATAAGTTGACAGGTGTCTTGTAGGCACACACACACACACAACATCTAAAGCTTTCTGACTTTGGAATCAGCACATTTTCTTCTAATATAGTGTCCCTCAAGACAACTCTTTGTTTTATGGAGAAATAAACCTCACCTGATTTAACTGAGCCTTATAACCTCATAGTATGTTTAAGATCAAATCTTTCTAGCAATAGCTTTCCATGGAGAAAGAGAATAAGTATCTTATTTTATAGATTTGGAATTTGAATTTCAAAACTTTCTGAATGTTGAGTTTCTGTAAATTTCCATTTAAGTCTACTCATCTTTTTGTCAATGGAGAAACCAGTCATTTCTTCCAGATTGAATCATGCTGAAGTTAGTAGTAATAGTAGTGTCTCTTGCCAATGATAATATTCAAAAAGTAGCAACTGCCTACTCTAATCTCCCATCCCTCACTTTCTACAGTGCTATTAATGGGAACGAAACAGTTGTCATATCTCCCCTCCACTCTCTGGAATTTTTACAAGTGCTATTACCAGTTGTCAGAAAAATAATTCTAGCAAAAGCTTTTCTCAGAATGTTTTTCACATAAGCCAGAGAAAATGTATAAGAGGTTCTTGAACAATTTGTACAGCCTTCCATAGAAGGAAAAGATTCCAGATGGATTGCAAATTATGTGGGTGGTCACTAGTACTGTTTAGGGATGATAAACTGGAGAGCAAAAACAAGTCAGTCCTCACCGAGATTTTAAAAAGGCAGGGATGGGAATGTGTTTTTCTTTAAAAGTTGATGAGAATTATGTGGGTAATGGTGCATAATACTATAACCCATTATGACTTATTTAGCACCTAACACCCTTGAATCAGAATCTTGTACTCAGAATAAGGTTGGGTAAAGATAGGGAATGGCTAAAGCAAGGATTCCTGACTATTTGGGGGATGGGTGGGCAGGGGCATGTCACAGAACAACTTGAGCATATGAAGAAAACTATGAATCCCCTCCTCAGAAAAATGCACATAAATAAATGCACACAAAATTTTGCAAGCAATTTATGTTTTATTGCACTGGAAATTAATTTCCTCAACATAGATTAGTTTGGAATGGGACAAAAATGTGATAGGAACTTGAAAAGCTTACCCTTTTAAAAACCTCAAAATTCACCATGACAGGAAAAATTCAAATTAAGAAAATCAAGGGGGGGGGGCATTTTAGCACCCAAATTATGTCTCCCTGCAGTCCATCAATGCTCGGAGGGGACCATGGACCCCATGTTAAGAACTCCTGGGCTAAAGAGTAACAAGGCTATTGTTACATATTTCTAATGCATTTGTAGTATGAAGGACAGGTTTAGATTCTCATTGCTGATGGTGAACATAGCCTTTTGTGTATGTTTAATCAAAGTTTGGAGGGTCACTTTAAAAAAAAAGTTGTCACAGCTACACATTACTCAGTTTTATCCCATTAGTCACTAGCATTACACATTACTCAATTTACTTCAGTGCTCAATAATGTTAGTTCTTTGGAAGGACTCTTTTTTAAAAAGTATGAAAATGCCCTAAAATGAGGGGGGGGACCCTCTGCACACTTTTTATCTCCAAAAGGTAATGAGGAAAAAGTATGTAATGAACAAATGTTACTGATACTATTAACAAAATGATGTTACTGATCGTTAGGTTCTTCTTCGTGGTCTCTGTGAATCCACACATAAAGGGTTAATCCTGTGCCTGCGCAGTAGCATTTGGAAGTCGTTAGAGTCAATTAGCCATTAGATTGAGTTTTGGCGGTAATCCCGCCCACCATCCCCTTCAGGCTATATAGGCCCTCCTCGAGCCCGCCATTTTAGTTCCTTTTTTTCCGCCGCGTTAGCAGCACGAGGAACGTTGTTGGAGTCTTAGCCTTCGGACTTGGATTCTAACCCCCCCCCCCAGTTTTGCTTTCCCTGCTTTTTTCATTGAATAGGATTCTCTTCGACTGGATACTGAAGATTAGACGGATCTTTCCTCAGTACGACCCCGAATTTTCCATCGGACCTCGAAACCGTGAGTGACCACATTGTTCATAATGGCGTTGACGGGCTTCTTCAAAGCATGCTTGACTTGCGGGGCAAAGATGCCCGAGTCGGACGGGCATTCCAACTGCCTGATGTGTCTGGGAGAAAGGCACGATGTCCGGTCCTGCCGCCACTGCAGCGCCTTCACTCCCCAGGCGAGGTGGAACAGGGAGAAGAGGCTGAAGGCCCAACTTTATGAACATGTGCTCTCGGGCTCGGCCACGACTACGGCCCCAAGACCCTCGACGTCCAGCTCAGTGCAACAACATAAGCAACCTGCTAAGGACCCCTCCAAACCGAAATCCCGGGACCGGGGGAAAGAGGTGGCCAAGAGTTCTTCCTCGAGATCGAGGAAGTCCGATTCTGAGACTGCGGACGGTACCGTCCCGAGAGATCACGGTACCGCTACACTACAGAAAGAGAGGCTTAAGACAGTGAGACTTACCTCCCCAAAAGCCACTCCACAGGAGGAACCGCCAAAGAAGAAAAAGAGACGGTCCGACGACTCCCTCTCGAGTGGGACTCAAAAAGGCTGGACACCGATACCGGACCACTCTCCGGGTCACAAGTCCCCGGTAGTCTCTCCTATCAGAGTTAGCCTCTCCAATCTTTGGTCACCACCGAGGGATACATCCCCGATGTCAGTAGGGGATAACAGAGAACGAGAGCTGTCGGAAGGCGAGCTCCAAGAACCGGAGCTGAAGATCGTCGAGGTCTCGATGAGCTCGATAAAAAGAGAGGGACGGCACCGATCCCACTCGAGATCGATCACCTCGGTATCGCATCGATCCCGCTCACCCCAGACGATTCCTTGGAGATCGGCCTCCCGATCGCGGTCCCGCTCACCGCAGCTCACCAAACCGACCACCCCTCGAAGGTCTCTGCGTCGGTCCCACTCCCGCTCCCGGGACCGCCACTACTCTACGGAAAGGTCTCCACAGGGACCACATACCCCCCGTCGGTCCCGCTCCCCGAAGGGGTCACCGTGTCGGTCCCGTACCCCGCGACGAACCCACTCACCACGCCGGAGCCGTAAGTCCCGCTCCCCAAGACGCCGACACCGGTCCCGTTCACCGCGATGCCCCCGATCCCGGTCTGGGTCATTGGCCTCGTACATCTCCGACGTGGGGACATCGGAGGAAGAGTGGCTGTGGGAGCGGTACGGCCGTAGGTATTACGAACGCCCTCACAGGTATCACCGGTACCACCCATTAGGGCACTACTGGGATCCGTACTACGAGGACGTCTTTGACCCCTCGCCACGCTACAGGGCTCGAAGATACAGAGAGCATCCACGGTCCCTAACACCCACCCCAGAAAAGGAGCGCCAACCCATCACTAGACCACCAACAGAATCTACACCCAAGTCAGGCACCGGTACAGCCCCGGACGGCTTGGGCAAGGATAAGGAGCCGGCCCCATCGAGATCGCCATCGAGGTCGCCTTCCCGGGAGAGGTCATTCCCACACAGTTCCCCACCAAGAGGTTCACCGTCCGGAGCGACAGTACCCCCCAGACGCCCAACACCGCCGAGGAGGCCGGTCTCGAGAACCCCCTCGGCCCATTCTTCAGACTCGGACTCGAGATCCTCTTCGCCATCACCGAGACTGTCCCCAGTCCCGGGAGGAGCGCGACCGGACCCACCGTCACCTTCAGACGATATGAAGGCTTTCGCCGACTTTATGCACCGACTAGCAGGCACCTTGGGGATCAAAACCACTCAACCAGAAAAGGAAGTGGACGATCCCATATTTGAGGACCTTCAACAAAGGGCACCGTCCCTTCCCTCCTTATCCATCTCACCATACCTATTCCAGGTATTGAAGTCGTCCTGGGCTACACCATCTTCCACACCGCCCACGTCCAAACGGCTGGACCATCTATACCGAGTCTGTACAGACTCCGCACCATGGCTTTCAATCCACCCAAAACCCAACTTGGTGGTGGTTGAGTCAGCTCAGATGAAGACATCCCAGAGACTGCACTCCACCCCGTCAGACAAGGAGGGCAAGAAGCTGGACGCCATAGGCCGTCAATTCTACTCCTCCGCCTGCCTCCTTACTAAGATGACTTCGTATGCGGCCTGCATGGGAGCTTACCAGAAGTTCCTATGGGACGCCTTTTCGGTCCACATCTCGAAGTTGTCTGAGCAGGACCAATGAATTGCCAACTCCTTCAGGGAGGAAGGTTTGGCGCTAGCGGGATACCAGCGACAAGTGGCAAAGCATATTGCTGAATGCACAGGCAAGATTGTAGCCAACTCAATTGCGGTTCGCCGCCATGCATGGTTGCGATCGTCTGGGCTGTCACACACTGCACGCTCTATCATTGAGGAGCTTCCTTTTGACGAGCTGGGTCTATTCCACACAGACACAGACTCGAAGCTAGAGCATGCGGAGAAGATGAGGTCGACAGCCAAGAAATTCGGCCTACCCAGCAGCCACCACCCGACTAGACCTCGCCTGCCCTTTCGCAGGACGGGATCAACCTACCGCAGGAGATACAGCCCGCCACCCTCCAGGCCACGACAGTCCTCCTCATACCAGCCCCACAGGAGGTTCCAGTCATTCAAGCCCAAGCCGCAATTCCCCAAATGGAAACAGGAGTCCTCCAAACAACGCGCGTGACTTCGAAGAGCCACTACCACCACCAGACACCAACACTGCCTCCACACCCCATACTACACCCTCTCCCGCAGACCGCCTCACAGAGGCATTCCATTCATGGCAACTCATTACCTCAGACCGTTGGGTCCTGAACATTATAAGGAGAGGATACTACATAGACTTCGAAGAGCTTCCGCCCCCGAACCCACACAGAGGAACCCCACTATCTCCACTCATCGTGGAAGAGGTCAACACTCTCCTACAAAAGGGCGCCATTGAACAGGTTCCCTGCTCACGCACGGGAGGCCTATTCCTCTCCAGATACTTCATCATCGAAAAGAAGGACGGAGGCGGCCGCCCCATCCTAGACCTGCGAGATTTAAACTCATTCATCCGCCCACAGAAATTCCGTATGGTTACACTCCCATCTATACTACCTTTCCTGAGGTCAGGAGACTGGTTTGCCACCTTGGATCTGAAGGACGCTTACTTTCACATCCCAACCGCGCCCTCACACAGAAGATTCCTCGCCTTCGCAGTCGGTGGCGCGGCCTTCCAGTTCAAGGTTTTACCGTTTGGCCTTTGTACAGCTCCAAGAGTATTTACGAAGTGCATGGCAGTGGTAGTGGCTTGGCTCAGACAAAGAGGCGTAGTGGTGTTCCCATACTTAGACGACTGGCTTTTTACGGCCCATTCGGCCGAAAAACTGGGCAGAGACATCAAGATGACCCTCACCTGGCTCAAGCGACTGGGACTAAGGGTAAACTACGAGAAATCACACCTGCGCCCCTCGCGGTGTGTCAGGTTTATAGGGGCCTCCCTAGACTCCAGAGTAGGGAGAGCGCTCCTACCAGACGATTGGTTCCACACACTTCGAACGGCAGTGCTGAAGTGTATAAACCGACGAAGGTCAACAGTGAGAGAGGTGCAGCAGGCCTTCGGCTACATGGCCTCTACGACAGCAGTCACACCCTTCGCACGACTACACATGAGACCCCTTCAAAGTTGGTTCATCGCAAGGTTCAACCCGTATGTTCACGGGCCACACAAACGACTGACCATCCCCTGACCACTCAGGAAATCCATCCTCTGGTGGACGAACCCACGGGTGGTCCAACAGGGCCTGCCTTTCAAACAACTAAACCCCACAAGAACCATCACGATGGATGCGTCCCTGTCAGGTTGGGGGGCTCACGCAGAAGGACTGTCTGTCCGGGGACGTTGGTCACGGAAGGAGAGAACACTACACATAAACGCCCTGGAACTCCTAGAGGTGTTCAAAGCTGTGAGGGCATTC
This sequence comes from Gambelia wislizenii, assembly GCA_030847615.1. Lineage (NCBI taxonomy): Eukaryota > Metazoa > Chordata > Lepidosauria > Squamata > Crotaphytidae > Gambelia > Gambelia wislizenii. Next base: position 308,337,002 of record JAUMIR010000004.1, on the reverse strand, counting down.
GAACCCTCCCTGACCGGACAAGTGGTCCAAGTGGCATCTGACAATACCACAACGGTCTTCTACATAAACAAACAAGGAGGGACGCACTCACCGACGCTCCTGCGACTCACACTGGAACTCTGGGACTGGTGCGTGAGACGAGACATCACACTACTAGCCACACATGTCCCGGGCAGGATCAACGACCTGGCGGATGCGCTCAGCAGATCAACCACCAGCAATCATGAATGGACTATGGACAGACAGACGCTCGCTTCCCTCTTCTCGCAATGGGGCACCCCAACAATAGAACTCTTTGCCTCCAAGAGCAATGCAGTGCTCCTGCTATTCTGCTCGAGGGGCCGCCGGTCACGGGACAGCCTGGGTGACGCGTTCCTATGGCAGTGGAAGGGCCCCCTACTTTACGCCTTCCCCCCTTTCCTCTCATCCCCAGAGTGATTTCGAAACTACACCAGGACAGGGCCAGATGCATCCTAATAACTCCATGGTGGCCCCGACAACACTGGTTTGCCCCTCTCCTAAGGATGGCACAGGGGCGGTACCACCGTCTCCCATGGAAGCCGAACCTTCTGTCAATGGCAGACGGCCGGATTCTCCACCCGGACCTCAATCTGATCAACCCAACAGCATGGCTGATAACGCCGTGAACCCTCTCTCAGAAGCAGCAAGGGACATCATCAGAGCGGCACATCGCCCTTCAACGGTGAGGGCCTACGACTACAAGTGGAAAAGGTTTTGCTCCTTTCTAGAGGAGAAGAGGATTCCTCCACACTTAGCGGACTCCTCCAACTTGATGGACTTCCTAGCCACCTTCTCAGACAAGAACTTCGCAGCCTCTTCCATCAGGAGCTATGTAGCAGCGGTATCTTGGCATTTCCAACGCCTAGGTAAACCATCCTGCTTTAGAGACCCTAAGGTAAAAGCCTTCATCAAGGGCTACACTAACCTACACCCCCCAACACTGGGGCCTACCCCTGCTTGGAGTCTGGAGATGGTATTGGCGGCCTTATCTAAGACCCCCTTTGAACCGATAGCTACATGCGACCTACGCCTCCTCTCCATGAAGACGGCTTTCCTGGTCGCGATCACATCGGCAAGACGAGCCAGCGAGCTGTGCGCGTTAAGGGTGGATCCCCCTTACACACGCTTTCACATAGACAAGATTGTCTTGCGGCCGGACATTGCCTTCCTACCCAAAGTAGTATCCGGCTTTCACCTCAACCAGGACATAATACTCCCTGCCTTCCCTAGCCAACCGTCGGATGACGGCCAACAGTCACTCCAATACCTGGACGTCAGAAGGACGTTAGCTGTCTACATTGACAGAACCGTGCAGATGAGGAAGTGCAACAGACTCTTCATCTGCTATGCAGGCCCAAGAAAGGGCGAGGCGGTATCTTCACAATGATTTTCGAAGTGGGTAGCGACGACGATCAAGCTAGCATACCAAATGGTGAATAGGCAGCTGCCGGAAGGCATCCGTAGCCACTCAACCAGAGCTACCTCCACCTCTACGGCATTCCTACAAGGGATCCCGATCCAGGACATCTGCAGGGCAGCCACATTGGCAACACCCCTGACTTTTGTCAAAGTCTACAAAATAGACTCTACCTCGAGAGAGGACGCGGCCTTGGGGTGAGCGGTCCTCATGTCCTGCATTGCACAATGGACTTGACTGGGTCCATAGACACTGGACACCACAACACAGCTACCTCTACTAAGTAAATAAAATGGCCTAAAGGGGTCCCTTTGGCCTTATCTTGACTGACGTGTGGTGTCTCTTCATTTCACTTCTTCCTTGGCTTCTAGACAGGACACACCCTCCTCCTAGGTATAAGCTTGCTAATCTACCCTTTATGTGTGGATTCACAGAGACCACGAAGAAGAAGGACAGGTTGCTTACCTGTAACTGTAGTTCTTCGAGTGGTCATCTGTGAATTCACACAATCCCACCCATCCTCCCCTCGGGTGTCCTGGGCTACCTCCTAAAAAAAAGGGGGGGCTGCAACTGCAGCTATTCGGAACTAAAATGGCGGGCTCGAGGAGGGCCTATATAGCCTGAAGGGGATGGTGGGCGGGATTACCGCCAAAACTCAATCTAATGGCTAATTGACTCTAACGACTTCCGAATGCTACTGCGCAGGCGCAGGATTAACCCTTTATGTGTGAATTCACAGATGACCACTCAAAGAACTACAGTTACAGGTAAGCAACCTGTCCTTACTTCAAACACGAACTTATGCTCCCTGCCCCCAATATGTTACAAGCAAGAATGTGGAGAACAATCCAGTTTCAAGAGAGCAATTGTCCATTGGCAAGTAGAAATAGGCTATTTTGACATGTTGAGGTAGCCCTTATAGGATTCCCCAAGCCCCAGAAGAGATCTCATCTCTGATATGAGACCAGGATTCCTTGCATGATTTTTTTCCATTGTATTTTTCAAAAAAGTTTCTATCAGTCTGTAAATTTTATTTTGTTCTGTTGAATTTTTTAAAGTTATATTTCTTTCAAGGAGGAGGAAGATGAGAAGGCTCCCAGCAAGATGGTAAAAAGTCTTGAAACCAAGCAATGTAAGGTATGGCTTAGAGAGCTGGCTATGTTTAGCTTGGAGAAGAAAAAAATGTGAGGTGACATGGTTGCCATCTTTAAACATCTGGGGAAAAAAAGTCATGTAGATGAGAAAGCATTGTTTTCTGCTGCTCCAGAGAGTTGCACCGAAACCAAAGGTTTCAAATTGTAATACGGATGTTCCACCTAAACATTAGGAATCACTTCATGGTGGTAACAGTGTTCAGCCGTACAATGAGATACATTGGAGAGTGATGTGGTTGGTCCCTTTCACTGCAACTCTTTAAACAGATGGGGCTCTTTGGATGGGGCAACCTTCAGGAGTGCTTTGGTTATATTGGTGGAATGCAGTAGTGGAGAGACCCACCTTTAGCCTGCTGACATAGCATGTAGCATGGCCACCTGGAATTATGATGAATACACAATATACCTAATTAGGTTGGAGATAGAAGCCAGAGTGTACTTGGTCTAAGGAACAAATACCTGTCTTAGTAAAAGGAGTGGGAGAAAGAAATGAGACTGATATTGAGATATTACTAATTCCAAAGCAATGGGGATATTTCTCTGTGAGAAATCTATCTTTTTGGACTAGATCACAAGGGATTATATGAATCTTTATGGTGGTTTATGAACCACTACATGGGCTCTTCATCATGAATTAATTTTGGGGAAAATGACCAATGCCTTATATAATAATATAAAGCTTGCTTGCTTTGTAAGAAAAATAATCAGGAAAAATGTCATGTTGGGGAAGGAAGGTCTAGCTAAGCCATGATAGTTTCTTTTCAGCCCTGTATTCCAGAGGTGAGCCACTGTGCCCTCCAAGTCCTTTTGGCCCACAACTCCCATCATCCCTAACCAGTATAACCAATTGTGGGGGATTAGGGGAACTGCAATACTTGGAGAACCATAGTTGCTCATGCCTGATGTGTGCTATAGAGCTTAGAAGAAAAAAATTGGCTTTTCCATGAACCCTCCAAAACATTAGTTCTCCTTGAATCCTCCTTTATCTGTCCAAAATGGTACAGAAACCATCTGTATCAGCAGAATAAGAACATGAAAAATGCCTGTGCTGCTCAAAGGAGGAAGAAATTTCCCCCCTTGAGTAAGTTACAAATTGCAGAGACCAACAGAACCTTTTATATGTAAATAATTCTGTTTTAAAATCTTGGTTTTTCAGGCTAGACTTTCCTCTAATTTATGTGTGTATGTATATAAACAGGCTTGAGGAAATATAAAATGATATTAAGGGTTTAGTTCCCCACCCACTTGTGTTTGGTGTAAAAAGGTGCACGGTGCAAGAGACTTCTGTGCATAATCTTTATTTTTATAGGGATGGCAAAAATATTAAAAACATTTGCAAAATAGACAGAAAACATCATTTTTGAATGCTAAGAAACCCTGATAGCAGGAATCCTGGACTGACAAGAATCTTTGCAGTTCAGCATTTACTTTTCACAAAAATCACATGTAGTTCTTTAGTGCAGAATGCTGCACAGGAAATATTGTTTCCTATACATACAGAAATATAAGTTCCTGTGTAAAAAATGCAGCTTCCTATGCAGAAAATGCTGTTTTTTGCACAAAACAACCATGTGCAAATTTGCCACAACATAATCCCAAACTACAAATAGGCTTCAAAAATATTGTGGTTTTAGAACACTTTCTCACAGCTGGGGAAAAAATGTCAAAATTATTTGTTGCTTCCTTTAAGAAAAAAATTAGTGAAGAAATTAATCCCTAATGTGTTGTAACGGTTGCTAAACAAGGGGTGGCCAAAAAGCCCATGATTGCCTGAGCAATCAACTAAACAAGACATACACATATTAAAAAATTCACAGGCCTGTGAGCCATGGGTAGAAACCATTCTCCGCTTTTGTGCCAGTTCAGGATGGCCAGTAAATATCTGCTTCTTTCTTGTCCTTATGATTCTCTGCTTAGTATATATTTCCAGATAAAAGAAAAGAGAGAGAGATGATCATAGAATCATAGACCCTGTCTATACAAGGAGGAAAAATATGATCTCTGAAGCAGCCATTTGCAATGGTGCAATCTGTCTTAATGGTCAAAAGAGCTCCACTATGTGGAGAAGATGGCAAAATGCTAACAGGGGACAGAGAGAAGGTAGAATTACTCAACACCTTCTTTGCCTCAGTGTTTTCAGAAAAGGAAAAGGGGGACCAAACTGATGAGAATGGAACAGAGGACACAATAGGGGAAATCCAGCTCAGAATAAGCAAAGAGATAGTACAGGAATACCTTCTTAATCTAAATGAATTTAAATCTCCAGGACCAATTGAACTACATCCAAGAGTATTAAAAGAGCTGGCAAATGTGATCTCAGAGCCATTGGCAATAATCTTTGAGAATTCCTGGAGAACAGGAGAAGTCCCAGCAGACTGGAGGAGGGCAAACATTGTCCCCATCTTCAAATAGGGGGAGAAAAGGATCCCAACAATTATCCTCCAGTTAGTGTGACATCAATACCAGGGAAGATACTAGAGCAGATCATTAAACAGAGAGTCTGTGAACATTTAGAAGGCAATGCCATAATCACAAAAAGTCAACATGGGTTTCAGAGAACAAGTCATGCCAGACTAATCTGATCTCTTTTTTTGAAGATGGGAACGTTTGCCCTCCTCCAGTCTGCTGGAACTTCTCCTGTTCTCCAGGAGTTCTCAAATATTATTGCCAATGGATGTAGTTCATCTGGTCCTGGAGATTTAAATTCATTTAGATTAAGAAGGTATTCCTGTACTACCTCTTTACTTATTTTGAGCTGGATTTCCCCTATTGTGTCCTCTGTTCCATTCTCCTCAGGTTGGTCCTCCTTTTCCTTTTCTGAAAACACTGAGGCAAAGAAGGTGTTGAGTAATTCTGCCTTTTCTCTGTCCCCTGTTAGCATTTTCCCATCTTCTCCACGTAGCGGCCCTATCATTTCCTTCTTCCTCCTTTTGCTGCGGACATACCCAAAAAAACCCTTTTTATTGTTCTTAACCTCCCTAGCAAGCCTGAGCTCATTCTGCGCTTTAGCTTTTCTGACTTTACTCCTACACGTGTTCGCTATCTGTTTGAATTCTTCTTTGGTGATTTCTCCCTTTTTCCATTTCCTATACATGTTCCATTTAAAACTTAGCTGCATTGAAAGTTCTTTAGTCATCCATCCTGGTTTCTTGAGACACCTCCCATTTTTCTTCCTCAATGGTACTGTTTGAAATTGTGCCTTCAGTATCTCCCTTTTGAGAAAGTCCCATCCGTCTTGAGGTCCCTTCTCTTTCAGTATTCTTGACCATGGGATCATCCCCAGTATTTCCCTGAGTTTATTGAAATCAGCTCTCCTAAAGTCAAGAATGCGTGTCTGACTATGCCTGGCTTCTCCTTTCCATTGTATAACAAACTCCAGGAGAACATGATCACTCTCACCTAAGGATCCCACCACTTGCACCCCATTAACCAGGTCGTCTCTGTTGGTTAGGATCAGATCTAAAATAGCTGACCTCCTTGTTGCCTCTTCCACCTTTTGGACCATGAAATTGTCTTCCAGGCATGTAAGGAATTTGCTAGACCTTGTAGTTTTGGCTGAGTTAGATTGCCAGCAAATATCAGGATAGTTGAAGTCACCCATCACTACTACATCTCTCCTTTCTGCATGTATGTTCATCTGTTCTAGAAAGGCAACATCCAATTCCTCCGTCTGATTTGGGGGTCTGTAGTAGAGTCCCACAATAACATCCCTGTTGTTTCCCTCCCCTTTAATTTTTATCCAGATGCTCTCCACTTGGCTTCCAGTATTGATGTCATGGATCACTTCACTGGTGTAAATATCCCTGACATATAATGCTATTCCTCCTCCTTTCCTGTTTGGCCTGTTTCTCCTATAAAGGTTATACCCCTCTATTCCTACATTCCAATCATGAGACTCGTCCCACCAGGTTTCAGTAATGCCTATTATATCATATTTGTTTTGTAGTGCAAGGAGTTCAAGTTCATCTTGCTTATTTCCCATGCTCTGTGCATTAGTGTAGAGACATCTGAGACCATGTGTTCCCTTTACTTGCTCCCTGTGCAAGTTTTTTTGCCTCCCACTGTTGGGTCCTTGCGCTGTTTGCCTTGTTCCCTCTATGACAATTTGACTATTTTCTCCAGCCCTTTTGCCTTCCAGAATACTGTCTCCCTCCCCCATTTGACTCAGTTTAAAGCCCTCCTGATCACATTCTTGAGACTGTTGGCAAAAATGTTTCTTCCAACTGTTGTAAGATGCACCCCATCTCTTGCCAGAAGTCCCCCCGCATGGAAGCGCAGTCCATGATCCAAGAATCCAATTTGTTCTCGGCGACACCATCTATGGAGCCAGTTGTTTACGTCGGCTATTTTCCTCTCCCTTCTTGGACCATGCCCTTCAACTGGCAGAAGAGACGAGATGACCACCTGTGCGTTCATTTCTTTCAGCTTCCTCCCCAGGGCCTCATAATCTCTTCTGATCTTGGGAAAGCTGTGCCTTGCAGTATCATTGGTTCCCACATGGACCAAAAGGAAGGGGTAATGATCCGTAGGCTTGAAGAGTCTTGTCAGCCTCTCAGTCACATCACAGATCTTTGCCCCTGGGAGACAACACACCTCCCGAGTCATCTTGTCAGGCCCACATACCACTGCTTCTGTACCCCTCAGCAAGGAGTCCCCCACCATCACCACACGCCTCCGCTGAGGCTTCGCAGCTGCTGTTTCTTGCGGTGGTCCTCTCAAGGTCCCCTGCTCTACCCCTGAAGTCTGTCCATGCTGTTCTTCCTCGGTGTCCTTGATAAGGGAAAGGGCTTCGAATCGATTCTGTAGCTGCAAACTGCTGGAAGAATCCCTGGATTTTCTTGTTCTGTGTGTGACATTCCTCCAGCTGTCTACTTCCTGTGTCCGTGAAGTGACCCTCTCCTCCACAGCCACTTCCTCTGTGCGGTCCCCATCCAAGACTCTTCGTTCTGTTCTGTCCAGGAAAACCTCTTGCTCATGAATCTGTTGAAGTGTAGCTACCCATGTCTCCAGCTGCTGTACTTTCTCCTCCAAGAGGGCTACCAGCTTGCATTTGGTGCATGTGAAGTTCTCCACGTCTGTAGACAAGAATACAAACATCGCACAAGTGTTGCAAGTGACTGCTGCAGTCCCCTCAGTGTCCATGATGAGAGCTTTTAGGTAATCTAAGAACTCTTAGTTAACGCTGAGAATGCTAAGCTGTACTTTTAGGTCTGCTGTATTTTTGTTTGGTTACTGAAATTCGCACGCCGTTAGGTGTGACTCACAGGAGGGCTCTTGAGGGTAAAAGGGCAAGGTCAGAAGTTCAAGCCCCTCAGCAACAAGTAGCCTCTCCCAACAGTTTTTAAAAAAATTCAATCTCCCCAGTCAGAATGGCTGTCCAGAAGTTGCTTCCTTCTTCTCCCTGGCAGGAAACTGGCAGGAAACTTGCTGTCCAGAAGCTGCTCTCCTTCTCTCTGGCAGGAAACTGGCCTGGAAAGCCTCTGCAAGGACTTATATAGAGCTAGGCTCCCAGCTCCACCCCCTAATGACTCACAGGTGTGACTCACAGGTGTGACTCACAGGAAGGCTCTTGAGGGTAAAAGAGCAAGGTCAGAAGTTCAAGCCCCTCAACAACAAGCAGCCTCTCCCAACAGTTTTTTAAAAAAATTCAATCTCCCCAGTCAGAATGGCTGTCCAGAAGTTGCTTCCTTCTTCTCCCTGGCAGGAAACTGGCAGGAAACTTGCTGTCCAGAAGCTGCTCTCCTTCTCTCTGGCAGGAAACGCTGATGAAAGCATTTGAGGAGTCGTAAGTGGTGGCGATAGGTGATCCATGTTTCAGACCCGTAGTCAGAGAGCCAAATTGCACAAATCTACAAAAAGGCAACATAAGATAATGGTGTTTCTGTCTTAAAACAACAACAACATACTTCTTATGCCAGTTAGAAGCCATCTGGAAACTGGGATTAGGGTTAAAATATGAGTTTGATTGAGTAGAAGTACTAAGTAACCAAGTAAAGTTGGGTTCATTTGCAAATAAAATAAAATAAAAGGCAAATGCATTGTTTCACAAATTCAGAGAGCAGACAAGCTGGAACAACATGTAAAATGACAGCAGGGAGAAACGAAGATATTTTTGAAGAAAGATGGAAGGCATAGAGCTCCTGATACTTTAAAGAGACACACCTGCATATTCAAGAGATAAAAAATATCTAATTGCTCTTCTGCCTTAACACTGAGGTATTTGCATATTTGAGTGGTGTGATTATGGCTTATTCAAAGTACCATTCTTCTAAGGTTTAGCTTGAAGAATCTAAAAGAACAGCTGTCTGTGAGATAGCTGGAGAAGCAGGCTGTAGTCAACAGGGTTCCTGTCTTGAAATAATAATTTGAACCTGAGCTAATGTATGTTTATTTGAAATTCAGTCCCGTGGTACTGAATACCACGCAAAGATATTTTGCTACCTGAAAACAAGGTACTATCTCCTCCCATTGTGTGAACAAAATGTAACTGGACTGCCTGTCTTTAACAGTGGCCATGACAGCATCCTCCACCATTCGCAAGGGCATTAGCTTAGCTTACAGGGTAGAGAAAAGCAATTTAGCATACAGTTGTCTTCTTCAACATTTTGTAGGCTCCACACATCATTATTCCAAATCTCAAGACTCCTAATTTAGATCAGGATGCTAGTGATGTTAGATATACTATTGAGGACCATCTCCCTCTGCCATGGTACTGATCTGGATCAGGCCCCAGCACCTCCTATTTATTTTGTAAAACTAAATGGCTAATCATTTAGCAATATAAATGGGGAGGACAATCTAGGTTAGGATTACAGCAGTAGGTAGGACCAGTTTAAGGAATGCCTTATGAGGAGAGACTTAGGGAGCTGGGTATGTTTAGCCTGGAAAAAAGACAGTTAAGAGGCGATATGATAGCCCTGTTTAAGTATTTGAAGGGATGTCACGCTGAAGATGGAGCAGGCTTGTTTTCTGCTGCTCCAGAGACTGGAACACGGAGCAATGGGTGCAAGCTCCAGGAACAGAGATTCCACCTCAACATGAGGAGGAACTTTTTGACAGTAAGAGCTGTTTGGCAGTGGAACACACTCCCTCGGAGCGTGGTGGGGTCTCCTTCCTTGGAGGTCTTTAAACAGAGGCTGGATTGCCATCTGTCGGGGATGCTTTGATCAAGATTTCCTGCATGGCAGGGTGTTGGACTGGATGGCCCTCGTGGTCTCTTCCAACTCTGCAATTCTATGATTCTATGTTGGGGTCCCCTGCAATGCTTTATTTTGGGGGGCCCATATTTTTATTTCAGGTCAATGTAACCTAATTCAACCTAAGCTATTCACAGTACAGGATATTCAGATTATTACTAATACTGTTTTTGCAGGAGGAGGGTTACTACTATGGGGGCCCACACAATGATGGGGTCCCCACAATGATGGGGCCCCCTGCAGATGCTGATGCCACCGGTGCCTTAAACCAGCCCTGGCAGTAGGAGAGGGTTAAAATCCATCATTCTAAAACCTCAATCAGATCCCCTGTACTTACACTATTTTCAATGTTTATAAAGTAAAGTAATGCTTTGGCCCTGATTAGAGGAATGCATAATGGGAATGGTCTACAGTCTGAGCCATGTGGTTTGGTATGTCAATAGGAATCTTATAACATACCCCTATTTTTATCCACAAAATGTTGGGGGACATGTAAATCAAAATATTCAGATCCATTTGAAAGTATTCATAGTTTTCTAACAGCCCAGCTAAACAATATTAAGATGCAGTCTTAATCACAAAGTGGTGAAGCTTATTTCCAGATAAATGAATTTTAAATCAATGTGTTACATGGAAAATAGAAACCCTGGAACTCTCTGCACAGTCTTTTGGAAATGTTTTGACAAATCTGTCTCCTATATCTATATCTATATCTATATCTATATCTATCTATCTATCTATCTATGGCTCTGAGAGTCACACTGGCTTATTTTCAAGCAACAGTGCTTGAGCATGAAAAAGTTAACTTGCACAGATTTTCTTTGTCAGTGAGCCCATTTTCCATAGTTAAATGAACACCTAAAACCCTTATTTGCGTACTGCAAAGCATAAGGGGATAGGTTGTGATAATAGACATTTATGAACACTCAATTGTGACAAGTTTTTTTTTTAAATCCTGCCTCTGTTGTGTGTGTGTGTGTGTGTTTATCTCTGTATGGGTATTGATGTCTGTGTTCTTTGTTGACTTGCTGAATGTTCAGTTAAGCATGGGAAAAGGAGGACTTTTATTACAACTGCATTAAGCACTTGGAAGATTGCACTTTGGAGAATGCTAGCTATAAGCATGTGCAATTGCGCAAGTAATTACATCTGCACGCTTAAAATAAGCTGTTGAGAAAACTAGCTTTGATCCATCAGAATACATGTATTGAAATCATGATCAAGGAAGTATTTAGTAATAAATTGTGTTATCTTTAGTACACATATAGATCTTAAGTAGGTTTGAGCAAATATAGCTCAGTTTTTAATAAATATTTATGTCAGTTCCCAAAAAATTACATCTCTTTTTGTTGATGATTTTTTGGTACTCTTTGTATAAATGTTCATTTGCTAAATTTTCCCCACTTGTTTTCACTTTTGGTTTCATGTGGCCTCAGAAGCATAATCATAGAATGAAATCTTATTGCTATCCAGTACCATAACATTAGAGCATTTATAATATGATTCCTGGTTGGTTGGGCCACTCACATAACTACTTCAGAAAGGATTGGGCTAACTTACTTTCACAACTACCTTCCTTTTCCTTCATCTCCAGTTATCTAAATCTGATGGACTACATGGCATCATGATATCAGCCAGTTCACTATATGATTCCCTGATCAGATGGCATGCATGTAACAAATGCAGAAAGCAAAGGGAAGCTTCAGCCATGGGGAGAAAATGGTTGTGAATCACCAGTCATTAAGGGAAAGAGGTGACAAACACTTTAAAGTCATTCCAAATTCAAAAATTGAAAGTTGAGAATTTTCAGCACAGTCTTTATTTTCACTTATGAAGAGACAGAGGACTTTATCAGACAAACCTCTAAAAACATTATTTTGCCACCATATTTTGCACTGTTTTTCTGATGGCAAAAGAACCCTTTTTAACCATACATACCTTTAATAGCATGAAAAGGCAGCCCCAGCATAACTGGAATATGACGCTAGTGCTGTTTACTTCTGCATTCATGATCTTGGCAGTTTTCGCAACAGGACATGAGAATGGTAAAAATGTTAAAAACAGCAAAATCAAAACAGAAAATGTACACATAAGCACAGAAACACACTCAAAAACTCCCAAGTAAAATGGGGAAGTTCATAAAAAGAACCTCATAAAAAGAGTGTCCAATTCCTGGCTTTCTCATTCTCAACCAGAAGTGTTCTGCCAGTTGACACTCTAGTCACAAGAGGAAAATGGTGTGCGGTTTAAAACGCTTACAATACTGGCACAAAAATACCATGGCAGATCTATTGACAGCATTGCCCATCAATAAAAAAGCACACCTTATTAGCAGCAGCAGAATGCTAAAGGACAATGTCATTTGGAATGTGTGCCCTTTTGCATTTATTAGGTGTTGTTATGGCATCATGTTTGCCGTGTCTGATAACGTACAGAAATATTTGTGTATTTTCACAGAGCTTGGAAAGAGCTAGTTCAGTAATTTGTTAAATTATTAACTGGCTAGATTTCCCCCTAACATGACCAAACTAATTAGATTTCCTGATAAATGCTGAAGTTAATCCCATATATTAACGATATATATATATATTCTAGACTGAGTTCCTTACAATGTGTCTCCCTTGGGCAGATTCAGTAAAACAGGTAGGCCTCAAGAGAAGAAGGATTAGGGCTGGAATAAATACATCACATGGCTTTGTTGCTGGAAGGGGTAATCTGCCTCTTATGTAATGGCTTTCATTGGAAAGAGACAGAGAAACCTCTTTGGGTTGAGAAGCAGAAGAATCCGAGATCAGTCAGATGATGAGCCTGAGTAGCTTTAAAAAAACACTAAAGATGGATCTCTTTCTGCAGGCCTTTCCTGATTAGATCCCGGCCTCAGGAGCTCCTGGCCTCTTTTAGTCTGCTGGCTATTTATTATTTTTTTTAATGTGATTTTATATTAGTTGTTTTTAACTTATATTGGTTTAATATCTTTTTATGGGGGAGGGTGGGTTGTGGGTGGTGTTTAGGGATTTTAATCTGTATTTGTATTTTAATTTTTGTAAGCCGCCCCAATTGTTTTTAATAGAGGGACGGGGTATAAATAAATTTTATGATTTATTATTATTTATTATTAATAATCAGGAAGCAATTGAATAAGAATGAAGAGAGAGAGAGAGAGAGAGAGAGAGAGAGAGAGAGAGAAGTGAACCTAACCTATTATAGATAAATTGAAGGTGTATGTGAGAGAGGATTTATTTGTTTGCTCAATAGAAGGACTTCAAGCAGTCATGTCCCTTTCATAATGTCAGGACTTTTAGGGCTGAAGACTGAGGCTCTTCCCCCTTCTATTGGCTTATATGGAAGTTGTTGATTTTTTCTGGGAGTGGAAGATTGTGAGACTCTCTTCAATGCTCCTCCTCTACTGATGTTATACTATTGCATATGATTGTTTAATAAGTGTATATAAACTCAGCAATTAATCCCTTTACACTCCTTTAGTGTGTTTATCATTGCTCATTATCGACTTGTCTATATGAGGCAAAAACATGTGGGTTGCTCCAGTAAGGGCAATTCGCAGCAGCAGCTATTTGTCTTAATGGTTTTTTGGCAGATTGCAGGCATGTGAAGCTATCCTCATTTGCTGTGCAAATAGGCATGCCTGTGAATCAAGATGGTGATCATGAGTGAATTACTCACGTTTTTACTTACCTCAATTTGCCACCACTGGACAGTATTTTTTTTTTAAAAAAAAAACATATCCATGGTGCAAAAAAGTGACCTTTTGCTTTAATAAAAACAGGGGGAAAAGCCATTTTATCACCTTAGTGCTCATTTGCTAAGGTGAAAATCCAACATGGTGGCTCTGGGCACTTGGCTTGTTAGCAAGCTCCACCCCTTCACATCTACAACTAATCATCTGCCCATGTTGGGAAAGTGAATCGATTCAGTTGCTTGTCACAACAAGCAGGAATGCACATTTCCTGCACTGTTTTTAAAAAACTTTGGGGAAAGCTACAAAGGCTTTTCCCATGTACCTTTTGGTGTTTTTAATCCCCCACTCCTTCCAAATATGGTGGAGTGATGCAGAATCCCATTGAGACAGTTCGTATTCTCCTCTCATTCTGTGAGGAGTATTTCCGTCATTTAGGTAACCCCAGATTACAGGTACTTGGATAATTAAATGGAAGTTTTTTCTCTCACACATACCCCATTTCCTTCTCTGTCCCTTTCTTAACCACTTTCTACTCGCTCCTGACCTTTGCTTGAGTGGACTATCCTAGACTACATCAGTTGCTTGCTCAAGCTTTGTTTCTGACATTTTCTACATGTCATTTGAAACACAAACAACAAAATGGATAGTCCAAATATCTTTTTATTTCAGTATCCGCTAATACAGGATAAGAGATTGAAACAAATAAGTATTAAGGTAATTTGGCTTCAGAAAATAGTGGGCTTGTTTGATACCTGATTTTAAATGAAAATAATACAGATTGAATTTGGGATCACTGGATCCGTCATGAAAAACATGTGCTAATTATAGTTGGGAATCAAACCTCTTGTTTGGCACTGAGGAGGTAAAATGATTTAGTTGTGCAGAAAAATGCTGATCATATAAAGCAACCAGGCATTGTTGACAACACAGTTTCTCATGCAAGAAGTGCCATAGTTTATTGCGAGAAAATAGTTTGTATGGGGTTCCTGATTCAACCCCTGACATCTGCAGTTGAAAAGATCAGGCTGAAGATGATATGCAGCTCTGATTAGAGGTAAAAAGACTATTTTCAATCCTGTCTGTAGGAACACTCTTGCAAAATGTTCTACATAGAGGAGAAAAAATACTAATGTTGAAACTAAAATGTAAAAGTTAATATGCAGCAGAGCAGTTATTCAAACACTGTATCTTGCCACACAACCTAAATGGCTTAGGCACAATATATGGGACAGAAGAGAATGAATTAGCCTGACTGTCAGGTTAATTTGCTAATCTATTATAAAATACATAGCAAAGTGGGTAGTAAGAATGATGCAGTATCTGCAAAGTAGTCATGAAGTGTATCTTTACAAGCTATAAAACATTTTAGTGTATTTGACTCCATTTTGGAATCAAGAGGCTTTGAGAAAGCTGTTATTTCCAGGTTCAGTTGAAGCTTCTCAGTCTTCCTTTTTGAAAATGCTGTTTATGTTTAGTAAAGGAAAACATTGTCTTCATGTTAGCTGAATAAATATGTTCCTCTTAAAAAAAGTACATAACCTCTTTCACTGACAATCAAGTCATGAATGTTTACATTGTACCATTTCATTTTTAAATGAATTTAATTATTTTATGTGCTTCCAAGGGTTTTTAGCTTTAGTATCAGAGATACATATTCACATAGGCTGCTCCCACCATGCAGAAATAATGCAGTTTGATACCACTTTAACTGCCATGGCTCAATGCTATGGAGTTCTGGGATGTGTAGTTTGTTGTGGCACCAGAGCTCTCTGACAGAGAAGGCTAAATATCTCACAAAACTACAAATCCCAGAATTCCATAGCATTGAGGCATGGTAGTTATAGTGGTGTCAAACTGCATTATTTCTGCAGTGTGTTAGCAGCCTTTGCCAAGACAGGGAAGTTGAGCACATTGCTGCACAATCCCAAACATCTGCAGTGATAGAACTGATCCCAATTTAGTGATCCCAGTCTCTTTTGGCGTAAAACTCGGTAGTAGTGCAAGTCTGCAGATAATCCATAGACTAATAGGCTGCAATCATAACAGCATCTACTGGGTATCCAAAGTGTTTTTAAAAATTAATCATTCCACAGATGATAACAAATGCAATTCTGTGATCTTAATTTGCAACCCATAACAAACAGGCCTGCACAACCTGAAATTAGCCATGATGAACACAGCATAGCATCCATGCAGCAGTATCCATGCCTCTTGATTTTGCAGATTTTAGAAAGCAGTTTTTAAAAAAGTTTCATCACCATGGTTACAGTGTTTACAGAGTGATTTGTTGTCTTTATTTGTTACTACATTGAACTGGCAACAGAGTATATTATTCATTGTGCTTCTTGCTCTTTTTTATTTTTTATTTTTCATTTCTTTTTCTTTTTTAAAAAAAACATAGAGTTGATAAGAGAATAGCATAAAACCTCTGAAAATCCTACCAATGCATTTCAAATGCGAAAAAACCCACCCATCCCCCAAAAAGTAATCTTTCCTAAGAAAATCCTGTGCAATTCATGGGGTTGACATAAATTGACAGGTGACTTGAAGGCACAATATTGAAAGTAACTAAAAATGTTACTCATTATACCAATAAAATAATTGTGTTCCCATTTTTATTTTTATTATTTTAAAATGAATTTTTAAAAATGTAACTTACTTCCAGAATGTTACACGAGACTATGTTAGTTGTAACTCATTATTTGAAAGTTATGTTTTATCTCTAGAGCATCCAAAGAAATTAATCAAGCATCTAATGAGTTTCTGTACATTCATGAGAGTGTTAAGAAAGATAACAGAAGTACTTCTACATGCAGTACAGTATACAGTTAAACTATTATGATCATTTCTTTATGTAGCAGCATCAACATACATGATACTTTTCAACTGTAAAACAAAGAGTCCTGCCAAAGGCATTCAAACCTGTTGTGTGTAGGGAGGGAGTTTTAAGGGGAAGGAAGAAAATGACAAATACAAATATTTTAAAAATGCAATTTAAAAAACACAATAAATATCAAATATATATAATCTAAATGTTCAAAAGTGTAAAAGAAAATTAAACTGAAATTCCAAGGGCTTTAGAAAACAAAAACAGAAACTTTGAACATTGCTGCCACAGGATTAATATCCACTAACTTGGCTTGATTTAAAGTGGGATAGTACATAAAATAATGTGCATATTTTAAAATCCAAATGGCTAAATTGTGCATAATAGAAAACACCTGCAAGGCCCTCATGAAGGAGCAGGTTTTCATTCTGAGGCCTTCAGCCAGCCATGTTCAAGTAAGTCCTCACCTGAGGAGGAGGACCCAACATCTGGTCCCCTCACAGCCACTGCAGAAATGTCTAAATGCTTTCTTCCCCTATATTTCTACATGGTCCCTCAAAAAAGGGCAGAAATGAACGTACTGAAAAAGTGACAATTGCTGAGGAGGAGGAAGACCTGCATTTGCTTGATCCACAGCCCTCTCAGCCCCAACCTTTCTCCCAACACAAATATGAATTTAGACATGCCTCGGAGTACACCTGACCTAATTCCTAAAATGTGCAGACACACACTTTCATCATTGATGGAGACTTGTGTAAATCAAATAAATTTTAGAAATAAATACCAGGAAAGGTGGAGAGTAGTAGCAAGAGAGGAAGGACACATACCAGATGGATAACCTCAATTAAGGAGGCCACAGCCCTGAGCCTGCAGGACCTCAGAAGAGTTGTTGAGGTCAGGGAGTCATCGGGGTATCTCATTCATGGGGTTGCCATGAGCTGAAGTCAACTCAAAGGCAGTTAACAAGAACAACAAACTATTACTGGTAGGATACCTCTAGGATTAAAGAGAATATGCCTCTAAATATCAGTTGATGGATAACAAGAATTTGGAGGATATTATTCCATTTCATGTCAGGTTTGTGGACTTTGCATAATCATCTGGTGGGAATAAAATGGTGAATTAAATAGAGCGCTTTTTTTTTTTACTATACTTTTTATTGAACTTGCCCATTAAGTGATTTTCTTGTCAGTTCCTATAGATTGTGGGCTATGTTTGACATCCAGTAAACACATAGAGAACTAATTCAGTTACTGCAATCAACTATGGGGAATCAAGGGGGACCATCCTCATTACTAGTTAGAAGTTATATCTTTGGAGCATGATTCTCACTGGCAAATTCTGAATGGGACATTCTTGAACAAAAACATTTCACATGTTACAGGGCTTCATTTTGTAGTCACATAAGATGTTCATGTCTGGTTACTTGAGAACTGGAGTGTGCATTTGATTGCCCTTTAGAATGTGAATTCCATTCAAACCATTATTTGCAGGAAGATGACATTCTCATTTAGAGTGCATTTGAATGCATGAATTCACATCCAAATTTTGCAAAATTTATGTCTGTTATGTGCATACAAGCCTGGCTACTTGTACAAATATCATTAGTTGGACTACCACAACCATATTTTATTGGAATATGTGGAAAAATAATGTTTCTGCATTGCAAATGCATATATTATACAGGTATATTTGATAGGAGGCTTAGATAGGAGCTCCTTGCTGTATGGTGGCAACCATCCAATTACTGCTATATATAATGCCAGACATGGTCCTTTGTGATTTTGTGAAATCAGAGGGCTCTTGATATCCATATTCAAATCATTCAAAGGAACTAACCTTTCTAGTAATAATACCTTTCTTAAGCTGCTTTCCCATGGTCTTGAGATCAATACCAAGGCCTTTAGGAAGGAATAGGGCTTTTTTTTCCCTTTCCAATTAAGCTCTCACCTCAAATGTCTGGATCCAACAGCTGGTCCTCTCACA
This sequence comes from Gambelia wislizenii, assembly GCA_030847615.1. Lineage (NCBI taxonomy): Eukaryota > Metazoa > Chordata > Lepidosauria > Squamata > Crotaphytidae > Gambelia > Gambelia wislizenii. Next base: position 308,318,704 of record JAUMIR010000004.1, on the reverse strand, counting down.
GAAACTGCAGAAATTTTTACATGGCCCATCTCAAACTATTAACCCCAGAGATGGAAGAAATGGACATATTGGAAGTGTGACAGTCGTTAAGAAGTACGAAAACCTGGGTTTGTTTGATCCACAGCACACCCAGCCTTGACATCAATAAGACTGGTGTCACCCATTCCCCCGATGGTGTCACCTGGTGTGGTTTGGCCTCTCTGCATCCCCACCACTGCCCTCAGCCCCAGCCTTTCTTCCAAACACAAAGATAAAGTTAGACATGCCTCAGAATACATCTACCTGAATTGCTTCCCAGGGTTTTCAGTAGGAGGACTTCTCCCTGAAAAGAGACAAAACAAGCCCCACGGATCAGTGAGAGTGCCCAAAATTGGCAGCATCTGCACTTTCACACTGCCAGCAAGAGCCTGATGGGAGTTTGGAAATGTCAGAAATTCTGCTATTAGAGCATATCCTCCTCTGCTTCCTCCCCTTTAGGCCTAAAGTCTTAGGCTTTATCCTTAGATTGCCCCTATACAGTTAGAAAAACTTTTGGCTCTGTAATATTTGGGACATTGCCTAAGGCACATCTAAATTTAAATGACTTAGCCAAAATGTGCTAAGCATAATCCAGAGCATCTCTCTTTCTTTGCTCTTCATCTTTTGATAGTATCGTTTTCACACTTACTACAATTGAAAGTTGGTTCATAAATTATAGAGGCATTGTCTTAAGTAACACTTTATTGCTGCTTCATCACAAGCAGTCTTTTCCAATTTTTTGTTGTATTCCTTAACAATTTCATTTGTATGAATTCTGCAGCTTTCTCACAAGTTTCTCTGGAAATAGCTTTGGTGCTCACAATGAGGTTACAAGCTTTCTGCATCTTATGAAGTGAAATTTACATGAATCCTAGTGAAAGCTCTCATCCAGGGATCAATGTACATAGCCAAGCACTCAACAACGGTATTCCCAATGGTATTTACCTCTCTTGTCACATAAAGGTATGCGGCATCATTATTTTATGCTCTCAAAGGTGTTCAATAAACACTCTGTGTTGGCATAAGCAAATATAACAACTGCTAAGAAATTGCTGGTAGTTAAGAGCTTCTACTTATACTTGCAATGTTTATATAGTACTTCTAGTGTTCAAAATGCTTTGCATACATTCTTTTGTTATTCTGCTAGCAATTGTGTAGGATAGGTAAGTCAATATTATTATCCCATATATTACAGATGCAGAATCAAAGATTAGATTTGCAACTGGCTTAAGGCTACTTAGTTTACAGCAAAGCTGAGATTGAAAACAAATCTAGTAGCTCAGTATCTCAGAGTTGTACTGATGACACAGGAGATCTATGATCAGAAGTTCCTGTATTTTCCTTAAAATATATTAACAGCTGAAGGGAATTGAAATTGGATTGAGCTATTATTTTGAAAGATGGGAGGACTAATCTATTAAAGTTGGGAAAATGGCAGAGATAAATGCAGTGGTTGTTAAAATATGTCAGTGAGATGGTAGATTCATTCTGAATGTTAGTTGTAACTCTAAAGGAGCTATTCAAGGTGCTGAACCTACTGTGGGGGAAAGGGTTCAGCAGCTTTTATAGTTCAATTCAAATTTGGGATTAAAACGTGGGGTGAGTTAACCTTCCATTCACATGGAAGCCGTTAGTCACTCTTGGATAAAATGTTTATTTCACACTGCTAATTTTCTAATTTAAATCAGCCCTGGAATCTCTTATTTTCCTTGTGGGGAAGAATATACTCCTCTCCTTCTTGAAATCTAAATCCCAGATTAAATCCAGAGAGTTCTGTGAGCCACACCTCTCCAAATATCAGGACATCCTGATTGTAGATTTCCTAAATTACATCCAATTGCATCCTTAGCCATTGCACCACATAAGTTTTCCAGGCTATACACTTTCTCAAAATGGAATATGAACCTCTTTTATTATGGAAGTATTTCTGACATAGGGAAGGAAAGACTATTCAAAAATATTTGGAAAAAATGAATGTCAAGAAGCCCTGATAAGAAGAATCTTGGACTGATGAGAATCTTCACTATTTGGGACTTATTCTGTGCAAAAATCACATTTATTAATTTTATTATTATTATTTTGGAGCAGAATAAGTCTCCAGTTATAATATTTTCTGTGCAGGAAGCAGCTTTGTCTGTCCAGGAAATAATATTATTTTATGAATGGAAAATTCTGTTTCCAGCACAGAAAACACTATAAATTGGGAGGGGGCATTGTGTGCAACATTCACACATGATTGATTTGCATAGAAAACAACATTTTCTGTGCAGGAATAGGGTTCCCAGCATGGTTGCAATTGTGCTGTAGGAACCCCCTTTGAGAAAACGCAGGATGGAGGCCGGTAACTTTGCCTCAGCTCTTGTGCTGTTGCCAGGAGAGCAGAAGGTGCTGCTAGATGGGATTTAAGCTCAACCCCCCTCTTCCTCCTCCTTTTCATTGCTTTTTTCAGCCCACCCTCCTGCTGCTGAATCAGTTGGTTGCTTCAGGGCCAGGTAGGAATTTTTGCCCTTTTACCTGGACTCTTTTTGCTAACCCACACTGTGCATGTGGACTTGACAATTGGCTTAGGGTGGTTTTTTGAATAGGTGGTCACTTGACAGGTAGAGGGGAACATTTTGGTACTTTGGTGAGAACTTTTGGCACCTTCCTCTTTTGGAGGTGAAGGATGGGGAGCTTGAACTGCCTCTTTAGTTCCTGTGAACTCACGGTAGGGAAAGTGACATCTAATTTGTTGCACAAAAAACCTGTTTCTTCCATAGGACCCAGTGTTTTTCTGCACAAAATACTATTTCTGATGCAAAAATGGGGGAGGGGTGCTGCTAAAAAAAAACCTTGTGTATTTTTGGACAGAATAATTGTCTCAAAGAGTTTTCAAAGTGTGAGTATTGAGAGAATATTGCATGGGATGTGCTCATCCTTTCATGTGAGAATGAAGACTATGAAGATTTATATCCTTATGTAGGTAGAGTACTCTTTTCAAAGGCAACATCTTCTTTTCAAAGGCAGTATGGTGCAACAAATACTTCTTCAGCATGTGTTAGCTGATAGGGGTGGAAAAGCAGTGCTGAACACAATGTACTATTAAAATATTTCACTGTTACAATTAATGTACAATCAAACTAAAGGTGAGTGCAAATGCACAGATCATAACTATAACTCTTTCTAATAGTACTCTGGGGATGTCAGTGTTTCTGAGAATAAATAACAGGAATAAAAAAACACAATAATATACTACAGAATTAGAGTGTACTCAACCTTAGAGTGTTAAAACTGTTTAAATAAAGATGCAGATATTTAAGAATGTAATTGTCCTGGGTGAAAATAACATATTTTAAAAAAAATGGCATAAAAATCTTTTTTAAAAAGTTGGCATTCTCTTTGAGAACTTGTAAACCCTCAAGAGCTTTTGTGAGAGCTTGAAATGAACAATCATAAAACTTGACAATTCTGTACTTCACATAAGCCTTATCTATATGGGCAAATTAGCCCAGCTTGCTCCTCTCTGAGACCCCTGCAATCCATGCTATTTGCTCTGTTCTGCCCCAAGGCAGTCATTACAACCCTCAGGGCAGAAATGGGGCTCAGAAGGGATCAAGTCAGGGTAGGGCCCAATACTGCATTCTAAAATATCTGCTTTACTCAGCTGCCATTGGGAAAAATGGAGTAGACCCTACATGTCTGCAGGATCCTGTCCTGGCAGGCCAGCCCATCTCTCCAGATGTCAGTCACCCTTACCCTTCCGGATCCTGGAAGGGACCATGCTGCATGTGACTAAGGCTGTTCAGATGCAGGGCGCATTTGGTCACATGTTGTGGCTTCTTCAATGTAGGGGTGGGGGGAAGGAAGATTGCAGTGGTGGCAGCTGCAGCAACAAGCTGGTGTACCTGTCTAGACTCCAGACTGCTTTGATGAGGTAACAGGTGAGCAATGGACCTGATATGCAGCCAGGATATGCCAGCAGGGAGCCAGCATATCATGGCTCATGTAGATGAGCCCTATGTAACATAAGAGAAGGGTGAAACACAAACCTATACATTTGCTTGTGAAAGGCTTTAGTAACTGTGCTTGCATTTACTGTAGCTCCAATGATTTGCTTCTCTTAGTTGAGACAGATTCACAGAACAGTAGCTGGCTGAAGGCTGTTAATGTGAGGTGAACTATAATTGCTCTTTTACTTCAATAGCTACTATCTTTAGGTACAAATAAAGCCAAAGACATATTGAAATAATATTTGCTGGATATTAAACGCCAAAATAATTTGTCTACAGTGACAGAACTCAGCTCTTGGTTGGTCAGAGTCTATCCAGTTTTCTTGATTCCTCACCCTCCTATTCATAGCTCTTAACATACCTGAAATAAAGTCTTCACAAGCTCATGTTTGAAAGTGCTTCTCTCTTTGATACTTGAAGGCCGATATAGGGTAATTCCATTTAAAAATCAGATGTGTATGTGGTGATGGAAATATTAAAACAGCCCATGTTTGTTATTTTTTTTTCCTTCTGTACAGAATCACATGAAGAGTCAATTGTCCCTTGACTCTGTCTCACGCAGGGCACTCAACTGATTGTTGTCTGAATTTCCTCCTTGAGGACCGAGATTTTGTGGTTACCCCAAAAACTGCATTATTTTATATATATATATATACATATATACATATATATATATATATATATATATATATATATATATATATATATATTAGCATTTGCTATTAAAATACAGGATACAATCAAGTAATGGATTTTTACATTGTACCATTTCATTTTGAAATAGATTCAACTATTTTATGTGCTTGCAAGGTTTTTTAGCTTTAGTATTAGAGATACATATTTGGTACATAGGCTGCTGCCACGCTACATAAAGAATGCAGTTTGACACCACTTTAACTATAATGGCTGCATCCTGGGATTTGTAGTCTGTCATGGCAGCAGAGCACTCTTATAGAGAAGGCTAAATATCTCACAAAACTACAAATCTCAGAATTTCATAGCATTGAACCATGGCAGTTAAAGCGGTGTCAACTTGCATTATTCCTGCAGTGTGGCAGCAGCCATAATTGACTTAGTATAAGTATCGTGATGATCATGTTTGTTGTATGCAGTGTACTTGTTAAAATTGCAATGACTATTGATATAATGCAAATAAAATCTGTATTGACTTGACTTGTGGAAGAGGGGTGGGAGGAAACTCATGTTACTTAGTCAGGCAGACCTCTGTTCTAGCAGCTGAACACAAGACTTCCACCGTAGCTGCTGAAGTTTCAGTGATGCTTCTGAGCCTGCTTAGAAATTTAATTTTTTGCAAGGATCATGGAAATGGTAATTGTGAGTGAGAGAGAGCTCATCTCACTACACATGGACCCCTTGTTCCTAGCAGCCAAGTCATGGCCTGGGGGGAGACTTCCCGTGTCACTATGGGCTTATCTGCATGAGACAGGATATGTCCCAACCATGAATCAGGCCTGTTCTGCCCTGTTACATGGACAAAATGGGCTGGAGTCAAGACAGAATCCCAGCTTGCCACTGCAGCTGCTGCTGCCGCTGACATCTTCCTTTTTCTGCTGGGTCCAGGAAGCCGGCCTACACCATTTGATGAGGCTCCCTGCATGTGACCAGCCTTGGTGACATGCTGCAGACCTGCTGTCCAAAGCTGGAAGTGTAAGGGTGACTAGTAGTTAGAGCGATGGGCTGGCCTGTATGGACAGGCTCCCATGGACCTGTGGGGCCTGATCTGTTTCCTCTCAGTGGAAACAGAGTAAATTGGACATGTTTTTAAAAACTGCTGTATCACGCCCTACCCCAGATTACCCCTGGCTGAGCCTCTTTTCTGCCCTGGGGGTCTTAAGGACTGCCTGGGGTCAGAATGGGCAAATGTCCTGTGTCATTTGGACTGCAGGTTTCTCAGACATGGGCAGAACAGGATAAATAGCCCATTTGGGAAAGGCCTATGATGTCCATCCAGATAGTAATGTATTCTACATACTATATAATTATAAATATAATTATTATAATTAATTTATATATATTCCACCTTTTCCCTAGAGAATCAAGGCAGAGCACAACATGAATTATAACAATAAAATATTATAACAATAAAAACACAAGGGTAAAAAACAATCCCATATCCTGTCTCTCCTCCCAATCATAAAAACAGGAAAGAAAAATAACATAGAAATTAAACAGCATAATATAGTAAAATTTACAAATACAAATTGAATAAAATTGCGGGTAGATGTTTTGTTTTTTGATCTGGAAGGTTACGTTAACTGTTATGTTAACTCCTAAAAGTAATGTTATTAACCTTGTTACTCAGAAGAGGATCATATTACAGCTTAACGATCACACTTTTAATGTGTTACATCCATGTTCTGGTTCAGATCCAATATTCCTAGTGCTCCAAAACACTACTAGAGAAAGCCACTTCCAGCGAAGGATAAACTGCTCTTTCTCTTTCCACTGTAAGGTTAAGCCTGCTTCATTTATAAGTAAGAAAGGGAGTTTGGAACTACTTTTTTCCTATTATTATCGGGGGGGGGGAAGGGGCTCTCAAAATTTTCTTCTCCCTTCCTTCTTCCCACAGCCCTCCACACTACCTAAAAACTGGCTCCGAAAAGGTTACAGCCTTCGAGATCTGGCCTTGGGGGCATTCCAGGGGTTACAGTGTGGGAGAGGAATCATTCACATCTGGGTCTTGGGTCAGTCCCATCTATTTTACTAAAGAGAAGATGTCATTTATTGGTAGCATGCCTGTGGCTAATGTGAAATGGACAGGAGCATTATGACACCAATCTAATATTGTAAAACTGCTGAGGAATCTCCTTGAAGTACAGTTTGTTTTTTTAAAAAAACATAAACCTGAAGGCCTGCTATACTTAAACATCCAGGTAATTATGAGGAAAAAAAAGATTCCATTACACTAGAAAATGGTGAACAAGGAGGTATCTGTACATTTTTATGCAAGGTAAGTCACCTTTTACATGGGCTGTACAGGAAAGGCCTGTTTGCCCATGAGCATAGCCCAATCTCTGGAGATTTTCAGACGTGATTTTCAGCAGGATATATTGCAAAACAGCTCCGTTGCTGCCGTGCAGCAGGGGAGCTGTTTCGGACGCCACTGTCCCTCTGCCGAAACCCTCCGTGTCACTTCCATGACAGAATGGAGGAAACTGCATCGTATTTCACTCACGGGCAACAATTGTAAATGAAATACAACTTGGTTTCCTCCATTCTGTCATGGAAGTGACACGGAGGGTTTTGGCAGAGGGATGGTATCGTCCAAAACAGCTTCCCTGCCGCGCGGCAGCAACGTAGCTGTTTTGCAATATATCCTGCTGAAAATTGCGTCTGAAAATCTCCTCTCTCTCTCTCTCTCTCTGGCTTTTCTTTGCAAGCAAAAATTCAGGAAGGACTCATCCCGTGCTTTCTGCAAGTGCGCTGATGACTGAAAAGGCCAATCTGAGATAAACATGTCCGGTTGCAGAAAGCACAGCAGAAGGTCTCCTTGGGTGATGTTTCCGGGTTGTGACTCTTTCTGCATTGTCGTTTCTCTCCAAGGCTTGTTCGGCATGAGCTCTCAAATAAGGCTGCAGCATTGTGGATAGTGCGTCTCCATGCCTCCCGATGTGAGCCCAGGGTGGACCATTGTTGGTGATCAATTTGGCCAAGCCTGAGATGTTGTTTCAGGGAGTCCTTGTATCGCTTTTTTGGAGTGCCCCTCTTATGCTGACCTGTGGCGAGTTCACCGTAGAGTACTATTTTTGGGAGGCGATGGTCCTCCATCCTAGAAACATGCCCTGCCCAGTGCAGCTGTGTTCTCAATATCATGGCCTCAATGCTGGTGCTCACTGCTTGCTCAAGGACAGCAACATTCTTCACATAGTCAGTCCAGTGTATATTTAGGATTGTGCATATACAGCACTGATGAAAGCGTTTGAGGAGTCGTAAGTGTTGGCGATAGGTGACCCATGTTTCAGACCTGTAAAGGAGAATAGACAGTACAATGGCTCTATATACACTGATTTTTGTGGTTCACCTCAGGTGTTTGTATACAATCTTTAAACAGCACACATTCACTTGTGTGAGGGTCTAGGAGTAAATTTAGGGCAAAGCCAATATTTCTCCCCCCCACCACTCTTTTTAACTTCAGCTATTTATGTGACCTTAAATTCAACCTGCCCTTTAGGAGTAGCCAGTATTTGGAATACAGAGTAGGCATAAAATAATTACAGTTTCTTAAACATTATGCACATACATTAGATCTTCATTCCCAGAGATAGAGATGTAGAAGCCAAGAGCAGACAGCAGTAAAAATAGTACCAGACATAAAATGTTGCCTTAAGGCAAAGAGCCTCAAAGGCATACTTAAGGAATTGTACAAAGCCCCTTCTTCATATTGTAGTATGAGCTATAAACAGGAGACCCTTATGTCAGACTTCTTTCAGATATCCCCAGGTAAAAATCTGTGGATGTGGGTAGGTGGTGGTGACTTTTTCTGTCTTAAAATAATTGTGTGTATATAAATTTTTTTGTAGTGAAAAAGGAGGAAGCCTACTGCAGGTGTAAATAGAAAATGTATGAAGCAGGCCCAATGTCTGGTACTTAAGGGATGGATTTAGTATCATCTCAATTGCTGGAACACAGTTAAGTGCCTGTATCTATTAAGCATGAACAAAGACAGGTGACAGAATTTGTCATGGCACTGTGTTCCACAGCCGCTTCTGGCCTGCAGAGGAGCAAATGGGCAGCTGTGAGGAAACAGCTGTAAATTGTTGAGGCCTATGGGGATGGCTTAATTGAATGGCTTCCCACCACATTTCCTTTCCTCCTTCCTTGCTGTGCCGACTATCCAGTCTCCATTCCTATTATCATTTGCCACCTTTATTTTGTTCTTTTCTTTTCTTTCTGTGTCCTTCTGCATTTTTTTTTTATTCTTCTACTTCCTCCTGAGCTATGACTATTTTCTCAACCACACTTCGTGGAGTCCAACTAATTGCTCCATGACCTCTGCAGCACTTCAGATGCCAGGAATAATTATGCATGATCATTCTGTAATGATATGACAATAATTGCTGTGGACTAAATACTGACCTTTAATCTGCTGAGGCTGGTGTGTATAACCAGATAGATACTGACAGATTGTTTCCCCATGTAAATACCAGCTTCTTGGGGGTAAGCAGGGTGTTGCCCCTTCACCTCAACCACTTTAAGGTTACAGATTTTTTTTTAAAGAAAAAACTGCACTCCTTAAATGCAGCTTTACTGGAAGAAAATGCAGAGTGTAACAACAAACTTACTGAAAGAACATTCATGAAATATAACCCCTTTGTTTCTGTTCCCCAAGATAAGTGTTAAAAATACTGAAGATATTCCTTAGTCATATTTTTCCTCTTCCAGGCAAGCAATCTTGTTTCAGATTCTTGTTATTAATTATTTTTTATAACCCAGCTAGCCCTGGAGATGGCAAGCACTCAGGTAAGTGCACCTACATTTCATAGGAACACAGAGTGGGGGGAAATCAGGCCAGTTCCAGGTCATATACAAAGTGTCACTGGAAGCAGAAGCATGGTACAAACAGTTCTAAATGTGAGCCTGAACAGGCTCCAAAGCAGATAAGGGAGTGTGGCTAGAAAGAGTAATCCAAGGTTCCTTCTGAAGTTAAGAAATCCACAAACCAGACACATCAGTCATTGCCAGGTTAGTCAGGGAAATGAAAATTGAAGGCCCAGCTGCTATTAGTGTTGGTGTCCCTTTGCTGTTGTCTTTTTAACCTTTTGTGTTTTAAAACATTTATAGCTTCTAGAACTATGACAAGAAGCTCCTCAGCCTCCACTCTTTTTGTTTCCCTGGAAGGATTCTGGGGCACAACAAACACTTCTCTAAAACACTTTTCGGTTGCCAGGTGAAATAAGGCTCCTGTGTCTTCAATGGTTGTGTAGAAGAGGGAATTTCAGCAGGTATTCCTTGCGTGAGAAGCAACAACTGATCAAATTCCCTCATCTACACAAGTATAGGAGCCCTGTTCCTTATTTTAACTGGCAATCCTAGTGTGGTTCATTGTCAATACTTTATTCAGGCAGAGGAACAGAAATCACACCAGTGATAGTTCAAAGTTTTTCTGCAGACTGTGTCAGATCAGTATGTGCTCACAGAATGCTTACCCTGCAGTATTTCACAGTCAAGTATGACAACTATCCAACCAGATTAGTTCAGCCTTCGACTTCTCCCAGGGACCAACTGGGGGGTTTGGGAACACCATAAATAGGACACAACGGAAATAATCATCACCTCCCTGCATTTACTTGTCTCTGAACATGGGCATTCCAGTTAATTATGATGGCTGCTAATATTGATGTGTGTGCTCCATTAGGTCTCTTATGTAATTCTTCAAGATTTCAGCATTCCTCAACCAGCTAGCTCTCTGCAGAAATGTCTACACCTGACCAACCAACTGAAATTGATTAAAGGTACTCCATATCACTGAGGGACGTGGGCTTTTAGCAATAAAGCTAGACCTAAGAGAACCTCCAGAATGCAGACGTACTCTTTCCAGGGTTGTGCAAACTCATTAAGAACAGACTTAACACCAATTCTCTGGATCATAAAACCCATATATCCACTGTCCAATTTTTTTTTTAGAATTAAGCTTTAGTTTATTGGCTTTATAAAGCCCATGGCCACATCCAAACTCTTGATTTCTCACAGTCTCACTTAATATCCAGACATTAGTGCACCATCTTCACAGCCTTACTTAACACTGATGATAAGGAGTAAGAGTAGATGGGTGTCATCTACATACTGAAGGTATATCACTCCAAATACACAAAGTAGTTTCATGTGAATCACGTATTGGAAGTCTATATTCCATATATAGACATCCTGGACTGAATTTTGTATACCCTGAAGCCCACTCTCTCAGCTGTGTTGCTCTCCTTTATATAGCTGTTCCCCACTGAATGGCAAAGGGATGTGTGTGTAAAATGGAATTTCTCTGGTCTCATTGCAATTTCCCTCCCTGGGGTCTCTCAAAATAAAGAATTGTAACACTATGATTCTCATAGTTCCCTTGCATGGAATCCTGGGATTTGCCACTTAGGGAGGGATGTTTAGATCACCCAAACCCCAGGATTCCATAAGATGCAACCATGGCATAGCAGTATAACTGTGTGGTATGAAAGGACCTGAGACAAATCAGCTGGATTGTGGAAACAGGGAAGATGTATAATGGGATTTCTGGGATCCCATCATCAGCCCTCCCCACCTTCCATTGTCCATCACAGTGTCAGGGACTAGGGAGAAAAAATGAGTTGGTAGGTGTGCTTAAACTCAGCAGTGGGGTAAAGTTTTATGTGGAGATGGGAGTATAATTTCCACAAAATGCAGACAGCACATATAGATAAAAATAAAACTGATTGATGTTTCAGTCTTGCACTGGAGAATGTTCAATGAGCTGTTTAGCCATGTTGCAAGAGCTTGTCTCAACCAAAATGTCAGCAACAGTGGGATTTCCCCCCCACATTTCTGTCTACTTTATTCCTCCTGAGATTTCTGTCTCTCCCGCCCCCATTCTGACCCTGTTCCAGCACGAGAATGAAAAGTTTCAGACACCTTCCTTTGCCGCGTTGTTCTCTTCCCCCAGCCCAGGAGTGAATGGAGCTCGAACGGAGCCCCATTCACTTCCTGGAATAGAAATCCCAGCTGTTCTTGCGAGAGGACGATTGCATGGGAAATTCAAAAGTTAAAAGAAAAATACACATAAAAAACTTAAAACAAAGCAGCTAAACACACTTTTAAAATTACAAGTAACCCAGGGAGGGTACAAAATGTGTGTCACTTACCTTAATCTCCTGATTGCATCTGGAAGTGTTCTGCCATGGACCTCCCACTTACACTGGCATCATGCCAGCATAACGGGGCACCTTTTCACTTGCCCATCGTTCCATGACAGGAACAGAATGGTTGATCTATTCATGGCTTAGCCCATGAATTAATAGGAACATGGGCAGAATGCAAGCAGCATGGCAACTTGGGAACGACATCATGTGAAAGGGAGGCCCTTTTGCGATCTCCTGGTGTCGTCATAACACCATATTAAGCACATCTGATAATCTCCTTAGAAAAAATCACCTCATCACCACACCCACAAGCTTTGCATTTCTATGGCCTTTCAACAGCCTGCTTTATTATCTGTTCCTGGGCACAAGTTCACTCCATCCATCTAAGGAAGTAGACCAAGTCTACGAAAACTTATGCTACAACTTCTTGCACTTAGTTAATCTCAAAGGTGCTACAACAATCCCTTGCTTAATGATATTCCAGACTAACACAGCTATGTCGTTGCATTGAAAACTATGTCCCTCTGCAAGTAATTGATCACTCAATTTAATTTTATGTTCTTCTTGGTAATTTTCCAGAAGATCCTGGTACATTCACCATTTTTCATTGCCTATTGTTTCTCTTCTATAATGAGCTTCTTGTGCTGAGACCAATAAAGTAATTTTTGGGCACAGCCACAGAATCTATTCCATATTCTTAAAAAGGCACGACTCAAAAAATGATTATTAAACCTCAGGGTGTGTCCTTCCAATTCTATTTTTTTATTTCTCAGCACCATCCATTCTTTTAACCAAACCGAACAACAAGGTGCAAAATATGATGTCAAATCAGATAGACACAATCCTCCTTTTGTCTCTGCATCCTGCAATACCTTATATTTAACTCTTGTTTTTCCCTTGCCATATGAACTTAGATAAGTTTTTTCCCCATTGCTTAAGTGCTGCATCAGTTGTCAATGCAGGTATTGTCTGTGATAAGAACAACAGGGTTGTCTTCCTGTAGAGCTGAAACAATTTAGGTCCAAATAAAAATCCAGCATTTACAGGTTTAAAAACACAAAGTCTCTCAGATTTTTCTGTAGTTCTGTAATTCTTCTCTTCATCTTCTATATGGCAATGTACAACATATAAATCTCAGTACTGTATCCTTAAATGCAGTGACACAGTCCCCCTCTAATCTTGTTATTTTGTTACTTCCAAATAAACTTTCCACGTTCCCATGCCCATCTGATTTTACTCAATTAATTTCCAAGTCTTCAAAAATACATTCAACAATAAAAAGAAAGAAAAATTCACAGCATTAAATACTGTTCCCCTTTATTCACTTAAATCATTATTAAATCACAATCTTTTTGGAAATTTTTGCTTTTAAAATAAAATCTTTTAAAAAGTCTTCAGCTGCTCTCTCTTATTTACACAAAGAAGGCAAACTCACTGAGGTTCCAATATCACCACCAATATTTAATTATAATCCAGATGTTAAGAAATTTAAGAAATTGAATTTTTAGCAGGTCCAGTGTTTGTACAAATGGCTTGCTTTATGCGGCTGGACCAGATGTTAATCCTAAGCCCCCCCTCTCACAACTCGTGCCTGAGCACAATGATTTTAGTGGTTTCCTCATGTGGGTAAGGGTTCCAGGGCACAAATGGGCTATCTCACACTCTTTCCCCTGTTGCAGAGCCCTCACAGAGCCATCAGTCCACTGGAAGCCCCTTAACCCATTTGACTGAATTTCTACATGCACACACAAGAATATTTTGAGAAAATTTTGCAAACTGGTCTCCTTTTTCTAAGGGAAACGGTTAATAATAATCTCACAGATTATTTCAGAAACTGTTTTTTCAGGAAGTTGATCTCAGTCTGTTATTTATGGCAACATCTTTATGTTCCTGACAGGTTTTGTCATAGTCAAGGTTCCAGGCTTTTCCTTTTGGAGGGAACATGATCAAGGAACTGCAAATGGAGTCAGGAACTAAGATCCTTTATGCATTGGAAACCCAAACATCTGCATTCATGAATGCATTTCTTATTATTGCTTCTCTAGCTGAGGAAAATTGCTATGTGTTGAATCTCATGCCAGTAATTCAAGGCAAAGGGATATGCCTTTTATTGATAGATGGTTTTGCAATAACTGAAGCCTATCTGGGCTGACTAGATTCAAAGCAGGCCAGGTCTCCCACATTGTTAGTATGTGATTGGAAGAGGGAAACAATGCAGGAACAGTTTTTCATATGGAGCTAAGGAAAGTGGCATAGTTTCTTTATGTGTTGTTATTTGCCATCAAGATAGCTTCATCTTATGGCAATTCTCTGAATGAGAGAATCCAAGAGTGCTAGTCATCAGCTGCTCTGCTTAGGTCTTGGAAATTTGCAGCTGAGCTTCCTTTATTGAATCAAGCCATCTATTATGCAATCTTCCTATTTTCCTACTGCCTTTCACTCTACTGAGCTTTATTGAGCTTTCCTATGAAACATGTTGTCTCATGAGGTGTCCAAAGTACAATAGCCTCTGTTTGGTCATTTTAGCTTCTAGGATGAGTTCATGCTCTCACTAGCATACTCTTCTGTCAAGAGATGCTAGGACACTCAATCCCCAGCTGAAGCCAAAAAGTATCTCTGCAGACTCAATAACAACCTGTTCCCAAGAATACTCACACACAGAGTGTTTGATGTCCAAATAAGCAGGAGGCACTTTTATCTTCAAAGTCAAACAGTTGCAATATATACAAATATTTACAATTGAAAGAGAAACTGCTTCACCAGGCCTCAGCATTCCCAGGAAGAGAAGAGAGGAGGAAGTGAGCTCTGTTCTGAGCTCTCCCATATACACATCTACAGGACATTGCCCTTTAATGGCCTGATTAGGCATGACTTGCTAGTTCATGCAGTCAGCCATTATAACTCAGCATGGTTCTGCAGTTGTTGTTCGGCCATTTTGTAATGGAGTTCCATTTCTAACTACTGACATCTTCAACATTTCACAGATGAAATGTGGCCAAGTATTATCAAAGTGTGATCAAGACAGAAAAAAGTTATTAAGAATGAGAAAGAACACACAACCCAGGGGAGGCTGCAGTACATTGCTTTTGCTTGAGTCTACAGGGAAGGGCAAGATTCTATCCTCTCTTCTCCTCTCCCTCTTATTGAATTAAGTCCAAATTGGTTTTGCACTTTGAACTCAGTTTACAGCAATGGAAGTAAGCTGAGGAAAAAGGGGGAAAGTAGGAGAAGCAGAGACAAACATTTTTAAAGCAGCCGAAAAAGTGGGATGGCGGGATTAATTAGGTCTGTCCCTGTCAAACTGGGACAGCTGGAAGTTATGCACTAGCAGAGCCAGTATACAAAGCCAGAAAGGCAGTGAAAATTGCTGACTGGTGGAGGGGGAATTGTGCAGGACTTGCCAGAGCTCTTAAAAAGTTCCTCAAAGTTCACCATACTGCAGGACATGTTGGAAAATGAAAGTGGCCTGTATCCCACAGAAATTTTGAAAAGCTGTGCCAATATAACCCCACTAAAAATTGCACCCAAATATCTAAAATATGAAGAATGGGAGACATATACAGCATGAGTCTTTCACAGGAAATATTTAGAAGACAAATACTCTCGTATTTATAATTTATATGTTTTTATATTTATATAAATTTATATTTACATTTATAATAAGCATGCCATTTGTTACCAAACTGAAGAGAGCTCCAGCTAAAAACTGCTCATAAAAATGTTATTCAAAGTTGCAAAATAAAGACTGACTACTCTGTGTATCTTATTATATTTTTGAACTAATCTAAAGAGCCACTACAAATGACCAGGAGAAGTGAATCTACAGAGTTTAAGTAGAAATCAACTTCTTCCCTTTCCAGTGGGCACACCTAGTTGACCTCATGTATGTATGCATTTGTAGCCTGCCTTTCTTCCAAGAAATTCATAGTGGTGCACATTGTTCTTGCCCCACCATTTTCTCTTCACATCTTGTGATTTGATTAAGCTAAAAGCAGATGACTAGCCTAAGAGCAACCATTAACCAGGAAGAATTTGAACCTGTATCTTTCCTGTCCTAGTTTCAATTATCTACACCAAACTGGATCCAAACATGGCCCAGTTCTCCTGTCTCTCACTGTTTCTCATATTTCTAAAACTGTGCCCTACTATTCTTGATTTGTAGCCTGAAGAGATGTTTAGGCAGCCAGAGTCAGTATGGAACCATTATTGTGCATTGCACTGATCAATTGTATATGGCCTAAGATGAGTTTTGTAGGCAGGAACTATACTGTTTTAGCTTGCTAAATCCTTACAGTAATACAGTTGCTAAATCCTTACAGTAATTCAGCAAAATGATTGACTATATTCTATTTGCTGTATAGTCAGTGTATTGTTATGTGGGTAGTAATGATAAAAATTGACATTGTTCTGACTGGAGTTCGACTATTCTGACTACAGTGTCCACTAGTGTGTGTGTGTTTAAAATGAATTTATATTAGTTAGAATTGTGTAAGAATAATTTGTGATTTTTGAGGTATGATTGCCATAAGGAAAAAAAATTACCTTTGCTGTGGTCTTTGTGATCCACCAGATGGAGCTTTGCAATTGCTTAAAAAGGTGTTTGCAATGTCTGCTTCAAAATATATGGAGGGAAACAGCACATTAATCATGCAACATTTTATGTGAAAACAAATCTATATAAAGAGTTCAAGATGTGTCTTCAGGATATTTGGTAGTGACAGTAATGACTTTTTTGAACAAATGACATGCAAAAACTATGTTTGAGTAATGTTATGGCTAAATTTATTTAGGTAAATTTATCTTAACAGTTATCAATGAACATAATGGCATTATACAGCTGCAGGCAAATGTACATACTGAAAGCTTCATACATGAGTATGAAGCTTTCAAGATTAGATACAGATACAGGATGTGTGTGTGTGTGCAATTTTCAGACATCCTGTGTATTTTCCTCTCCCTGTAATAAAAACCATGCCATACAAGAATTAGTAACACAGCTAAAGAATAACCAGACCAAAGATCAAAAGTTCTCAGCCACAGCTCAGATCTCAGCTCAGATCATTGTACATCTAAACTGCAGTGTGCTTCTTGCAGGTGTATAATACAGGGCCAAAAGGACTGTACAGAATCACAGCAGGAGGTTGCAGAGATTTCGCAGCTCCCACTAAATTTTATTTGAAAGAGGTTCAGAACCAATGCAATTCCTCTTAAGTGTTCTTACAATAATGTTGCATTTTAGCAAATGTCACCACATGCTTTCTTTAGCATGTGCCAATGAATGTTCAAAACCAGTACTTAAAGGCTTAAAGATTCTGTGTCTTAAGGATGTTGCTATGAGGTGCTCACCACCTTTGTGGCTTCCATTCTTTTCTTTTTTTTTTCATAGAACCCAGTTCTAAGAAAATGAAGGTGCTCAAGTTAACAGGCTCTTCAGTTTTCTTTAAACAATCTGACACATCTCCCTCTCCGTATTTTACATGATGTTGTACATACTCAGAACTGTAGGCTTTTTACATCAATTGCAGAATGCTGAGTCAATTCTAATGTAAATCCCATTGATTCAATGGGTCTGTTCTAGTTGGGACTACCTATAGGATTCCAGCCAGACAAAGCAAACAACAGTATATGTCACTATATGAAATCCTGTAAAGTTATTATACCAGAATGGTAAATTCTTCAGTGTATATATAATTCAAATCTTCACTGGGATAGATGCATCTACGCACTTATGGTGTGATCTGATCTGAAACTAAATCCTTGGTGAATTGGAGAAGAGAGCACAAACACCAGCCCAAAGCCAAGCTCTAAACACAAAGATGTAAATTCTAGAGGAGAAGCTGAGGGAGAGAATGGGACCACAATAAAACCAACAATAAATTAATAAGTAAGAATAAACAAAGCTTCAGATGGCTATATACCAATGCACAGAGTTTGGGAAACAAACAAGATGAGCTTGAAGTCCTAGTGCAGGAATAGAAATGAGACTTTATAGGCATAAGAGAAACCTGGTGGGATGACTCCCATGATTGCAATATTATAATTGAAGGGTATAACCTATTCAAAAAGAATAGAGGTGGAAGAAAAGGAGGAGTAGCAGTCTTATATGTCAAAAACAAATTCACTTGTACAGAAATCCATGAGAGTTATCAGTGTGGACCAGTTGAGAGCATTTGGGTAAATGTAAATGGAGAAATAATTAAAAGCAACATATGGTAGGAGTTTACCACATGCCACCAAATTAAGAAGAGGTGGTGGATGATGCTCTCCAGAAACAAATCCCAGGAATCTCAAAGGTGTGAGAATTAGTAGTTATAAGGGACTTCAATTACCCTGATATCTTCTGGGAGACTCTGCTAAGCATAGTCACGCCAAAAAATTCCTGATGTGCCTTTCAGATAATTTTCTATTTCAAAAGGCAAAGGAAGGAACAAGGGGTTCAGCAATCCTGGATTTGATCCTAACCAATAGGGAATAGTGAGCCACTAGAATCAAAGTAATCAGTACTTTAGGGAGAAATAAACATGTAATGCTAGAATTAATAATTGTGGGGCCGGGCAAAGAAACGTATAGTCAAATAGGGTCTTGCTCCTATTAAAAATGGCTGCCACAATCTCTCTACAGAGAAGTTTATACATTATGCCCCTATTAAAATTGCCATTGCTGCTCCACTTCCACCAGAAGTAGGTCATAAAGTAATATAAAATAACCCACAAATAATCAAATCTGTGAATGCTGAACTCATGAAAGTGGAGGGGCAACTGTAATAAGTAATGGCACAAACCTAGTTACAGTTTATACTGAGATAGACTGGATTTAGGGCAACCAGATCAGGAACATCCCAGACCCTGGGATTTTAGGGCCCAAACCTGACACCTAAAGACAGACACTGGTGATATCACAGGGCATGAAGCCCAATGATATCATTAAACATAATGAATTAACTATCAACCACAGTTACTTAAAGGCATGACATTCAAATATATAATAAAAACCCTAAGACAACAAATCTTTGATTTTCCAAGCATCTCATCAACCAAAACACCCATGCCTGTTCCAGCTCTGTTTTTAATACCTTGACTTTTAAAATACATTAGAGTTGTAGTCTAAAGTGGGGGGAAATGTTTCCAAGCAAAAATAAAGTTTTCCAAACCCTGCTTTAATAGATTGCTCCTATTAACCACTGCAGCTCATTGTCCATAATTTCTTTTTCTCTTTTTTCCTTTCTTTTTAAAGTCAGGTTGTGGGATTCTCCCTCCTATCAAAATAATCTATCATAATCATCTACTAATCTACTATTCTAATAATCACCAAATATTTTGGGGAGAGGGAGATGATAATGCTGCTTACGTACGATAGACAAGCAGGTTAATTGTATCTATGTGTGTCTACTCGGAAGCAAGCCCTATTTAGTCTAATGGTATCTATAACAGTATGATGCAGCAAAAGAGAAAGGAAGGAGACTTTTAGCCAGCAGTACTATGGGGGAGGGATGAAGAGAAGGAGAAAAAGATGAGGGGAAGGAGAAGATGTTTAGTCAGGAGTTGAAGGAGGGCTGGGGAAGAAAGACAACAGCAAAAAGGATGAGGGAGAAGATGAATATAATATAGAGGAGCTATGGGGCAGAGAAGGAAAAAGAGGATGACCGAGAGGGAAGAGGATGACAGAGAGGGACAGAAGAGGAAAAAGGTGCTTAACTGTCATAACTCACCTGCTGGATGACTCAGACAAGGAAGAAGAGGAGGCAAGTTACCAGGAGACTGAAGTTCTTGATAATGGAGCTGTCTCTGAGTCCAAGGAGATGGGGGCTGGGGCAATGGGGGAACCCCAGCAAGAAATAGAAGACAAGAAAACACACCCCATCCTTTGTTTAATAGGAAAGAGAGAAGTACTAGGCCACCTATGGTAAGCCCCAGGTGTTTTTGAGATAGCTGGCCATAAATCTTCCAGCAGCTCCTCCAAGTCTTAGGTGTTTGCAACTGCCTTATCTGACTGAGTGAAAGAACTCTGGAGTAGCTACACTTTGAGGATTTTGTTTATTCCTTGCTGGCTCTTACATTTAATTGCTGACTTGTTAAGGACTCTTGGACCAGCTGACCACCCATGTGCTTCTCGCTGAATCTTGGTCAGATAATCTGTGACTGACTTGGTCTGGACTAACTATCCAACAGCTCTGACACACCAACCAACTGTTGCATCGAGTGCTTGCTGACCTGTTTTCAGGACATTAACAAGGAACTGTGGGTGGAAAGAAAGAGAACAAGAAAAAGAGTGAAGTACTGTAGAGAGAAGTGAAATGAAGAATGAAAAGACAAAGGAATCTAGTGCCTAATCAGGGCTGAACAAGAAAGAAGTTTGTACCAGGCTTTTTGCTAAAAGTGATGTCACTCATGTACAACTCAGACCAAGACCCCTCCAAAAATGAAACTCTAGTGTGGGTTCTATCATTTAAAGTAGGAACAAAACTGGATAAGCTAACAGTAAGATAGAAAAAGTTGCAGTCCCATCATATTTTACTCAGTGACTTCAGAGGCAAAGGATACTTGAGGCAGCCCAGTATTTCCCCAGGCTGACTACACCACCCCTCTGAGTACTTCAAAGATCAAGAACATTTGATTGGGTAAGAGGGGTAGACTGACTGCAATATCTCCAAAGCACCTGCAACCTCAATTAAAAAAAGAACACTCTTTTCAGGGCAGTGCTCACCTCTGCAATTTCCCCCTATAAGACCTAAGCCTTGGTACTCTGGGTCAGTCATGACAACAGGATTGCTAACCTATTTAAATTATAGTAATTATATCCTATTTTTACCCTCTATGAGTATAGAGTTGCAAACACAAATTGTATTCAAATCTGCATTTCATCTTTTGGGAGATGGAAGATTTCCATCCAGACCCATTAAAGATAACAACATTGTTCAGCACCCCATATCTTCTGGGTATTCTTGGTTGAAATTTGGCTGTTTAGGGAATTCACACCCTCTGTTTAAGGTTCTTTCCCCTCTTAAAGATTGTTTTGTACGTCTGTGAGCTTTTACTTCCTTGTATGTAGATGGTGGCATTTGGCTAAGTAAGAGAGGGGACAATGCCCATTTTTTTCCCCCTATCTCCGAAATTACAGGATAAACATACCCTTGTCGTCTCTTCCAACTCTATGTTTCTATGATTCTATATCAGATGATAATGTAATCTCTTTAAACATATGTTTTTAACATATTTGCTTGTTTGGAAGAATAAGTCTGCATGCTTGGAACCCAAATATGAATATGTAGAATATTTATAGAATAATATAACTATAGCTAACATGTGAAATAAAAGGGAAGTGAAACCTGGGACTTAACTCTTTGGGGTTTCTACCTCCAACAAAGGTAAAATGTTTCTTTGGGAGTAGAGTTGGCTGAGTTTACCTATGCAGCACCAAAAATTTTTTTTCCAGATGTAGCAGCACAGAGAATTATTTAGAAATCCAGTGTTCTCTGCCTGAGAAGGGGGGCTGTGGATTTGCAAAGGGACAAAGACACTCTGGATCCCAAGAGGAGTTACTTTGCTGTTGCTAATGGAGTTTAATTTTTTTTCTGTCCTTTGTCTTGGTCCACAAATGGCCAAGAAGGGCATGGACTCTGCCTCCATCGAGATCCTTCTTACCAACTGAATGACAACAGAAACAACATCTGATAGAAGATGTAGGCCTGTGAATCCAGCACCATCACTTTTTTTCTTTCTCCTGTATTATTTTTTAACATCTTCTGCCTGATGAAGAAGCCAGTGGAGCTTTTAAAGTTTGCATGATGTGTTTTGTGCATCTCAGGACTTTTTCGGACAAGCTAATTCTAGCGCTAGCAGCCTTGCCACATTGCGAGGCTGCAGCACTGCAGGGCATCCCTTTCGGATGACGCCCGTCCCTGCCGGTACTGTTGCGGTACCGCAGGGACATTTGACTGTAATATTTTGGCGATTTTTACTCACGATCAATGAGTGGCGAGGCTGCTAGCGCTACAATTAGCTTGTCCGAAAAAGTCCTCAGTTGGCCAATAAAAGTATCAATCTTTTGTGGATTGTTTCATTTTGCTGTATGGCCAACACCGTTACCCCTGAGTATTTTTAAAAATGTCAAACAGAAGTATCACTAAGTGTGATTTGGACATGAAAGGGTGAATGTCTATTCAAGCAGGGGATGGTATTTTTAGAGACATGTGGCTGACTAGAAAAAGTTTAGAGGGATAAGTGTGTGTGTGTGAAAGATAAGGAAACCTTGTCCAGAGGCTAAATTTGCCCTTACTGAATAGCATGTAGCAGCAGTGGTAAAAATTGTTGAGGACAGCAAAAGATTTACCAGCATCAAGTGGAATAAATCATAAATTATATAATAAACTACACTTGAATACTTTCATGTTTGGTGTAAATGCCTGGAGGCAGTGCAGAAGGCAAGAGAGATACTCCAGGAGTGCTGATAACAAGAGAAAAAACTGGTTTCTTACTTGGAACTGGAAGAACTAAAGGCAATGGTTTTAAGACTTTTTAGTAAGTTTCTGGCATGAAATATATCCCTTGGAGTCAAATAGCATATCACCAATACACTGAATAAAGGGATTGGTTTGTCAGATTAATCCTGGGATACAGTTTAAACTTAGTGTCCATCATTAGTCTGTCTAAGCCTTAGAGGAAGAACAAAGATAGGGCATGACGGTCAATTCCTCATTTGTTTTACACTTACACAGGCAAAAAAGAAATGCCTTGTCGAAGTAGTTCCCTTGCCTACTCAAACCACCTAGCAAAGAACCAGTTAGGCAAGGGGGGAACAACTGTTCCGTGCTTAGCCAGACAAGGTGGGAAAGGGTCCCCATGAGACAGAAACCTTAACTTCTTTACAAAATTCATACTGCTTCTATTAAGAATGGTGGAAATGTAATAGACATTTTTCAACATTTCTTAGAGGTATTATGGTCATGAGTACAAAGACTCTTTTACATACAAGTAATATAGTTCTTTTTTAAAAGGTGCCATAAAATTCTCTCTTCCAATTACAAACAGTTTCAAATGTATGAAGGGGAACTCCCAAACTTCAGTTTCTTATGAAAAGAATAGAAATGAATGTGAATAGAACGATGGACAGAATGATACAGAAATAATGTCCATGCATTGGACAAACAGTGTCCCCATATTTACTTTTCCAGTGATCTGAGTGTGTACATTCCTCTAGATTTGTAGATACCTCAACCATTAAAGTGAGATCATGAGGCTTAGGCACTTTTTTAAATGACTCAAAAATTATAATACACAACAGAATTATTTTATAAATTCCAACATTTTTTTTAAAGTAGGTGCTTATTGAGAGAACCAGCATGGTATAGTGGTTTGAGTGTTGGACTATGGACTTTTTCAGATGCTCTAAAAAAACCCCGCAGAGGTTGGGAGCAGGATGTTGCTGTCCTGCTTCTGGTGGTCGATACTGTATGCCCCGTCCTCCTCCCATCCTTCCTCCATGCTTCATCCATGCTCGAGGGATGAAAAATGTGCTGCTTTTCACTGATGGAAGTTTCCATCAATAAAAAGGGGCACCTTTTCCATTGCTCCAGTACAGAGGAAGAATGAATGGATGATGGGAGGAGGATGGAGCATGTAGCATCGACCACTGGAAGCAGGACAGCGGTGTTCTCCTCCTGACCTCTGTGTTTGTTTGTTTTTGTTTTTTTTTTTTTTTTTTTTTAGAGCATCCGATAAAGTCTTACAACTCTGGAAAGTAGGGTTTGCATCCCTGCTCAGCCTTGGAAACCCATTGGGAAAGCCCCATTCTCTCAGCCTCAGAGGAAGGCAAAGGCTAACCACCTCTAAACAAATCTTGCCAAGTAACCCCATGGTTTGTTCACCTTAGGGTTGCCATAGATAAAAAATGACTTGAAGGCACACAACAACAAGGTGCTTATTCTTCCTGGGTTGTAGCTACTGAAAATTTTCGCAGTACCAACTACACTACTTCCCTAATTAAAGAAGTGCATTCTTTAAGCAAACAATTAAGTAAATATTTTACGTATGTATTCAGTCTCTCAATTTTGCCCTCAACAAAATTAATTTCTGTGGTTTTTGAATTAGTTTTAATGAGGAGTTGAATGCCCTAGAGAAAAGAAAGGAATAAGTGAAAATTTATAAAAGTCTTTCTCAGATAAGAAATTGACAATCTATTGGTCTGTTATTAACTGGTTTTTTTTTTTGCCTAGATAGTGAAAATAATCCTAATTCAAAGAAAATACATTTTTGTCCCAACAAGATCCTAACAAGATTCAACATATTCAGAAGGAGGGGGGGTCAAAAACTGCAGGGGGAAAGCCTTTGTGGCTTTTCCCGAGTTTTTTTTTTTTTAAATAATCTGTGGAAGTGTTTATTCCCACTTTTTTGGACATCCGATTCACATTGCAGCACTCCCTATCAGTGAGGGAGGATGTGAAAAGCTGATTGGTTGGACATGCATGGTGGGTGGGCTTGCCAGCAATGAAGTGGCTGGAAGCACCATTTTGGAGTTACATGCTGTCAATGTGCACTTTTTGCTGTGCTAAGGGAATCAAACAGCTTTTTTAAACAGAAGGTCACACTTTCATACCTTTAATTTATAGTTAAAAAAAAATTACTGTACAGCAGTGACAACTTGTGGAGAATAATGACGCAAATAATTCATTCTTGTCCACCATCATGAATCACACCTATGGTTGTGTGTGCACTTCAAACCTGGATAGCTTTGCATACCAGCAATTTTGCAAAAGGACCATGGATACAAATGAACACTGCTGTGTATTTGTGTCATGTGCAGCAACCCAATATTATATCTTCTTGTCTAGCTAATCCCTGGAACATTAGGTGGTCCATTTAGAGTTGGATAGTTCTACAACTGAAGCTCCACATCTTAGCACATGGAACAACCTTTGAACTGAACACTCAGAGTACAGGAACAAGTGAACATGGCAAACAGACGGATTACTTAGGGCAATGAATTTTCTTCTCTATCCAGGTCTTCCCAGCTGTCAAATAACACATCCCAAGGTTATACTACTTAGCTTGTCCCTGGAACCTGAGACGGGGGATTGAGAGATACAAGGAAAGAAGACAGAAAATGGCTTAGGATACTGTTACTCCTGTGAAAACATCCGTACCATGGCCACATTATTGTCCCTCTATGGTACCCTAGATCTGTGCCCAGAGGGACAAAGAAGAGGTATACTAGAATTAAAACTGGTTGAGTCAAGTTGCAGTAGTGGATGACAGAATGGAGGTGGAAAGTATGGGGAAATTAATATTTTCCACTGATTGTCTGCATCACTTCTCTAAGAGTGGCTGTAAGCTATGAGCACAAGAAGAGTTCTATGGAATCATACCAAGGGAACATCTTTCCCAACGTCCCATTTGCCATGTTAGTGAACCTGAAGGTTCTGGTGGTCTTAATCAAGAAATGAAGTCAACCATTTCCCCTGTTGCCTAGCATGCAGTATCCAGAGGCATATTGACTCTGGGCTTGGCTCATTGCTGTTAGCTATCCTATCCTCTATGAATTTGTTTAACCCCCTTTAAGGTAATCAGAGCTAAGTATTTATAGTGTCTTGGGCAGAAGGAAGTTATTGGGTCCTTTTAAGTAAGTACATGGTCACTGCAAATAAAGATCACCCTCAAATTTATCTTGAACTTTAAATCTGAGGTGCTGAAGCCTATCTCCAAAATAGGTTTAGCACATTGCATAGGTCATTTAAAGTGAAGCTGGACACACACTCCTCCTGAAACAAGGTACAATCCAGGTATTCCCTTTCATCATAGATGAAGCAAATGGATCAAAGCATCAGTCTAGGCTTAAGGAATGTCTAGAGAAAAGATCAGCACTGGAGAGCAGGAGCAGATTGAGGAAAAGCAATGTGTATGTTCCATTATCTATTTATCTAAAGGTATAAAGCAGGTTGGTGAAGAAACAAAGTGAGTGCAGGATATGTTTTGATTTATTTCTTCAAGTAAGGAGTGTGGAATGAGTTCAGGACATGCTATGATGTAGCTTGAATAGATATGCCAATTTCAGATTTGTTCACTTTCTCATTAGAGCCCTGGCGGCACAGTGGTTAAATGCCAGTACTGCAGCCACAATGTTGTGAGTTGATCCTGCAGGACTCCAAGGTGTACTCAGCCTTCCATCCTTTTGTAGGTTGGTAAAATGAGCATCCAGCTTGTGGGGGCAATTATCTAACACAATGTAAGCTGCTCAGAGAGTGCCTTGCACTATAAAATGGTGTAGATGTATAAATTGCTAAACAATTTGTAAGCTGCTCTGAGCACCTTTGTGACTGAAGAGTGGGGTGTAAATGCTCTAATATAAATAAATAAATAAATATACCCCCTTCCCCAGACTTAATAGTATTTTCCTCTGTTTCAATGACACTTCACATGTTTAAAGTCAGTATGAAAATGTGTATGACTTTTTTGTTGTTGCCTTTCACCTAATATACATTCAACCCCCAAGAAGTATCTTCAGTTATAACTCATTCAATAATCTACTTTCACTAAAATACACATTTTATGCAACCTTACTATAATATACTAGTAACTTATCTGTGCATGCATGTATTGATCTAAGAAATACACTGAAAAGTTCAGATAAGCATCAGTACTGAGAAATGATTGCTTTGGATTTCATTTTGATTTGGAAAGTATGTGTCAGAAACCATGTGAGCCTAGGCTAGCCCCTCCCTGTTTTTCTACCAATAGGAAAAGAAAATTCAGCCAATTATTTTGGAAATCAACTGGCTGCTGAGGAGGGCCATTTAACTCATGGATATTGTTATTGTGTATCTTCAAGTTGTTTCCAATTTATGGTGATCCTAAAGTGACCCTATCATAGGGTTCTCTTGGCAAGATTTGTTCAGAGAGGGTTTGCCATTGCTTTCCTCTGAATCTGGGAGAGTGTGATTTGCTCTAGGTCACCTAGTGGATTTCCATGTCTGAGTGAGGATTATCCAATACACATATAACTACACCATGCTGCAGTTTCTTTTTTTCTTATGTGCCTTTTAAATTGATTTTAATTTGGTAGTTGTTTTAACAGAATAATCTGTGTTTAAATATTATGACTTAACCTCTGGCTTTTCTTTGCAAACGAAGATTCAGGAAGGACTCATCCTGCACTTTCTGCAAGCGCGCTGATGACTAAAAAGGCCAATCTGAGATAAACAAGTCCGGTTGCAGAAAGCACAGCAGAAGGTCTCCTTGGGTGATGTTTCTGGGTTGTGATTCTTTCTGCGTTGTCGTTTCTCTTCAAGACTTGTTCGGCGTGAGTTCTCAAATAAGGCTGCAGCATTGTGGACAGTATGACTTAACCAGCTATTTGGTAATACAGTAATACTATTTGGGTTCAGTTTCCAGACATACCATGGATACTGGAAACCACGGATAATATTGAACCCTATTAAAACGAAGGACTTCAGGTAAAAACGTACCATAGAGTTGTGTTGGAGGACCTAGAAGATGCCTACAGAGGACATCCCTCTAGGCATTTTTTCAGCATGACTCTATGGTATGTGTCCCCTATTTTGTGTCCTGTGAATAACTGAAACCATGGATATTGGTTCCATGGATATAGGGCTCTGACTATATCTGCTTTTTAATCATGTTGTAAGCTGCCAGGGCAATTACCCATTGGCCTATTTGTTTTTTCCTGATAGATTGAAGATTTATTAAAAGGCAAATAATGTTTATCCTAGTTTGTGTAGAAGAAGAAGCACCCTTCTCTGTGTGAAGTAGGGCTCAGGCAAAAGGAAGTTTTGATTCAAGGGTCAGAAGCAATCAGTTAGGTGTGATTATTGGCAGGGAGTTCAGTACATGATTTTCTTGTACATTGCATATATTTTCTTCATTTGACAATGTCAGCAATCCTTTATTGCTTGAGCGTATAAATCTCCTCTCATGGGAACATCTGATCATGGGTCATTTGCTCATCTCTTCTGCTGCTAACCCAACAATGTTAGGCAAACCAGGAGGGGATTATACTTGTTTGCTATCACTCAGGCAGATTTTGTAATGTAGCCTGCTGATATGTTTGTACAGTGCTGCTACCTGCTCATCACCACTGAGAGATTAGGTGGTGCAGATCTAAAATACAGTTTTGAAAGCACACTTCTCAGGAAGGTCACAATCCAGTGGGAAATCCTTCTGTGCAAATCCAATTGAAATGACAAGGAGCTATGAAAAAATATGCTACGTCTGTGAGATGTAGGTATGTATTTTTGTATCTGAATGCACATGGCAAGTTGTTTTGATGAATTTAGGTGTAGCTTCCATAGTACACATTGAATTATAGATAAAAAAGCTGGATTTCATCATCTGTTTTTCAGACCAGACCAGAATGCTGGGGGGTGTTAAGTTCTGAAAAGGCATAAGCTTGACCTTTTTAAAGAGCAGATCTTTGACATATTGTTTAATATTCTGAAATTCCATTTCTCCTATTATCCCTTTGACAAATTTTCACAGCTACCATGATCTGCTTCTCTCCAAATATAACTCCAGTACAAGCATCAAAATAAATGCCACGTTAGAACCATGCTGATTTTAAAAGGAAGAAAAAAGAACAGTAATAGTCAATAATAAGCCCTGACATTCACACAGAAAGTTTATTTCAATAAGTGATAAAGGTAATGACCATTGTTCTAAATTTGGAAAGCATCCAGTTAATTTGCTTACAGGTATGTACAACTTACAAACCAACCCTAATCATGTTTACTGTGAAGTCTCAAGAAAAGCTTATTATTGCAGGTTGGATTGGAAACTTGGTCAGCTACACTGGGAAAATTGTCCTGAACTCACAGTAGCAAGTGCCTGAGGAGCAACAGGGGAGGAATGCAGGAACAACAGGGTAAGGGGTGCAGTTATAGCCTGCTGCCAATTGTCCACAAAAGAAGCAAGAGAAGTCCAGAGCCAGTCCAGAGCCAGTCACCAATAGTCCATACAAGATTCAAGAGTAGTCAAAAGCCAGTCCAGAGTTCAATTACCAGGCACCCATGCAAGATGCTAGGGAAGCCAATACCCAGTCCAGAGTTCAGTGGTATCAGGTCAAAGGTTCAGGTCTGTGGTCACCAAGGGGCTAATGCAGCAGTCCAGAAGTCCATCCAAAGCCAAGGCAAAACAGGAACATGAGAGGAATGCAACAGCTTGAGATAAGCAGTTGTCTGCACTGAAATTTGAAGTGAAGCTGCGTCTGAATTTATAGCTAGAGTTTCAGGGCCAGGTGGAGCTAATTAATGAGGAAGCAGTTTAGCGTTTCGTACTTAAACAGCAGTGTTGGGCATGACACTTCTCCCTCCTACATTCAGAGAAAGAAGGCAATATCACTGGCTGAACAGCTGTTTGTTCTTCTAAGTGAGGCATGTGTTTTTTATCTGCTTTGGCTGCCCTCTTGGGGGGAGCCAAAGCGGTATCTTCAGATTGAATTAGGCTGTCTCCCCCCCCCCACTTCTGCCTTGTCTGTGTTCTCTGCTTCCTCCTTTGAGTCCTCATCCAGGGATTCATGACAGTAACAGGCAGAGTACTCCTATTCAGACATTCTCGTTTGAGGCTAAGTAATAATGAGATGAGGGGAGCATGCTGGTCCTACCCCCTCCATGGAATGTGAGCTGGAATGTGAAGAGTTTGAATTGGAAAGCCTCACATATTTGTGGAGGCTCCCTGTGCAAGCCAGAACCCTGAAAAATAAAGGTTCAGAATGGGATGGTGAGCCTTCACACAAAACAAGATGTTCTTTTCCTCTTGTTTGCATGGTTTTTATGCAAACTAATCTCTCCCCTTTGCATTTTTAGTTAACCTTAAAAAGGAAATATTTGAATAGGCAAATTATAAACATGAGGTGGGAAGATACGAATTCACATATCTGTTCGGTTATGAAACTGACTGACAGTGTAATCAGTACATGTCTGTTTAGTAGGAAATCCCATTAAGTTGAAGGAACAGAACATCCTCTCATATAGGACTGATTTGGAGAACTCATTGTCCTGGCTCCAGATTTAGCCATATGTACAGTAGATCCATTGGAAAGAAAAATGTGGGTATGTTTTTAAAATTTTAGCTGTTTTAAACTTTTTAGTTGTTTAATTGTGTTTTAACTTTTGTATTTTGCTGATTTTAACAATGGGGATAATCAGACGAGCCCTTATAACCCGTTTCTGTCCCAGTACCCCCCCCACCCCACTCCCATTCCTGTTCCATGATTAGGAAAAAAAATTCAGACACTTACCCCCATCAGGGAAGAGGAATGTCCTCCCCTTGCCCTCGCTGACCAGGAGTGAATGCAGATGTCAGAAAGCTGCATTCACATCCCAGAAACGAAATCTCACCCATTCTCACGAGAGAACTATGAGCAGGAAATTTAAAAATAAAAATGAAAAGAAATGACAGAAAACAAAACCAAGCCCCAAAATATCCTTAAAAATTAACAAGTAACATGGGGAGGAGAAAAAAAGGGTGCCACTTACCTCTTCATCCCGACTGTACCCAGAAGTGTCTGGCATGGACCTCCCCCCAGGGCTGGCATTGTGCCAGCATGAGATAGCATCGGGACATCTTTCAGACCACCCGTGATCCCGTTACAGAAATGGGACAGGTGGTCTATTAACGATGTTTCCCTGTGAATAAGGTATCATGGGGGCAGAATGGGAGCAGAACGGGAACAGAATGATGTCGTTTGAAAGGTAAGCCCTTTCCTGATTCTGTTCCGTTCCTGCAGTGGACTTTATAGTCTGTCTGATAATCTTCAATATCTTTTTATTGTACACTGCTTTGAGTCCCAAACTGGGAAAAAAGCAGGATAGAAATAAAGATAACGATAAGAACAACAACAACACAGGCTGTCTTACTGATTTCATGGGACTATCCTGATTTTGAAACCCAATGTTTCACACCTTAAACTACCTAAAAGAGGTAGAAACCCATGTACAACTCTCCTTCCACTCTCTTAGGGCTCATCTACATGGACCAGAATACACTGGCTTCCCACTGCTGCTTTCTGACCCCAGATCAGAACTGTTGCCCCCCTATTTTGCTGAAACGTTTTAACAACCTTTAATGAGCTTAGTCTCCCCCTCCCCCATCTTCCCCATCTTTGCCCCAGGTGTCATCAGGAGTGCCCGGGGGAAAACGGGAGCCCTGTGTCATTTGGACCACAGGGCTCCAAGATGGGGTAAATAGCTGGTCTAGACAAGGCCTTAGAGAAAGACTGGATATGGTTATAATTAAGAAATATTAGCATCAAAAGGCTCCTGTCATTTTGTTTGTATCTATCTAATGGGGGGGGGCAATGAAGAGTAAAAGAAGATGTTTCCTGAGCCTACTCAGTGCAATTTTGATCGCATGGAAATTTGAATCCAATACTTCCTAGACAATGTATTTCACTAAATTATCCCCCACAGTCTTAACACACTACAAAGAAGTCCTTAATACATAGTAAGCAAAGGTAAACATGAAAGCCATAAGGAAAAATCCATGTAAGTGTAATTTTGATAAATGTAAAGGATGTAAGAGCTTTCCTTGAAATTCTTCAAGTGAACTTCAAAATCCATGATGAGTTGGTTTATTTAAAGAAATTTGGTAATAATGGTTGGTGATAATGAATGAAGATTGTCTAAAATCCTTCATGAAAAAGTTTGCATCTTTTAGTGAATATACAGTATTCTAGAATATTCTAGAATATTTCCACTAGGAATTTTCCAGTCTCCTCAATACACACATATTCTTCTTTAGATGAATTATTGTGGATGTGTGTGTATGTTTGCAATGTCAGAGGTTAGATACCCTCTATTCTCATATCAATATACATTTTTTTAATATTGTGGAACACATAAAGGAAACTTAAGCACATTGTGTTATTTTTATTGTACACAAATTCTGATATATAGCAATATGACTATTTAGCTCAATAACATAATAATTTAACTTTTGCTCTGCAAAAAGACCTTGTTATCTGCTCCAGCTAAGTATTTATTTATTGTCTTAGCACCATTGATTAGCTAATAAAAACAGATAAATACATGAGCTCATTTTCACAAACTAACCAAGCCCAGACAATATAACTGCTTCAAGTAGACTAATTCCATTGCAATGTTTTAAATTAAACATTTAAATGAAGTGCCATATCACATTCAAATGAGTCTGAAAAGTCAATACTGAGTAATACAATACAGAGGCAAGATGCTCCTGGCATATGTAATAACACCACCATTAATTTTGCAGTCTCGGAATTGGCTTTATGCTGCCACCCAGTGGTGGATAAATTTCAGTACACAAAAGAGGACCTATTCTTGCCTGAGAAAAGCCCAGTTTGGAAAGAAGTCAGGCCATGAAGCACATAGACACCCACCATTTCCTTTTCTGCACAGAGTAAAAAAGGACCTTGGCTACAGCAAATTCATTGCTTTGCAAAAAAGTGTGAAAAGGAAAATATTTACTTTGAGGAATAGAAAACCCCCACCTCACTCCATAACATTAAACCTATAATAGAGAGCAACACTGCAGCAGAGTGGCAGTAGAGCCATCCAGAAAGCTGCATTGGTTAGAACAGTAAAACTGGCCTTCATGCATTTGAGTCAGCCTTGGAAAAATAATCAGTAACACCCAGGCACATGCCTACACTTGTTGTATGCAAGGGCATTTATTTGTGTATTGATTTATTTTAAAAAAATGTTGTTTAGTCCGAAGATTTCCAGGGCAGCCTAATGGAACCACAGGTATGTACTTGCAGAATGCAAGGTTCATTTACTAGCATGTCCATATATTTATCATGACCAATTAATCGCTGCTTTAGTTTACTTCAAATTCACTGTTGCCTAACTCCTATTTACTCTCATACCATGTTGGCAGTTTATGATTGTAATAAATCTCCTTGCACACACAGCTGGGTTTCTTATCTATCATTACCTCTGGTCCAATGGGTTATGCTACATGAATTGCTGAGCCACGGGATGGGGAGGGTAAAATTTCAAATGACATTGCACCAGGAAAAAGAAAGATTTCTGATTTTTCTGACCCTTTCTTATTGGATGAGGCAAGTTGATACATGAAATGAGTATTGACAAGATTGCCAAATTCTGTTTAAAATGGGATTGGGATGGATTATTAAAGCCGCATTGAAAAAGAGGAAGCCTTCTATATTGCTTCTATAAGAACTGTTGAGTAAACAGGTGCTGTGTTACACTGTAACACTGCAAACTCATTTATTTTCTAATTACACAGCATAATGGACTTTCTAGATAGAAGCTATACCCAGATAGCTGGTATGTAAGTAAAAGACTGCAAAACAGTAATCTTGTATGGAACTTCAGTGTATGCTTCCTCCTTAAGATATCTTACTGTTCAATCCTATGCAAATGAATCTTCTATATACCACCAGAACTGCCCGTAACCCAACTCCGCAGTGCAAAAAATAAATATTTGAACCAGGATTCATGATTGTGTTCATAGGATAAGGCATGCAACCCCAGAGGCTACACATTGTTAAATGTTGAATCAACAATTATGTAAACACCACTGATTCTGTGAATCTACTCTAGATGAGATTAAGGACTTTTTCAGATGCCCCCATTATAATGTTCTTTTGCTGGCATAAAAAAAATCATTTTTTATGCCAGCAAAAGAATGCCCCCCCTGCACTTACCTCCTTTCCCAGCAAAGCCTCCTCTGGTAATAAAGAGGAAGTGAACAGAGCTCTGTTCACTTCCTCTTTTGAAATCCCATGCAATGAAATCATGTGGGAAATTCAAAAATAAAAAAGAAAGAAATGTCAAATAGTTAAATTAAGCGTACACACACACACACACACACAAAAAAAAAAATCCTCAAAGTAACCCAGGGAGGGTCAAAAAAAGTTTGTCACTTACCTGGATGCCCTGATCTGACCTGGAAGTGTTCATACTGGTCCATCCATTGTTGGGGTAAGTCTGAGATTTAAAGGGACAGAGGCAGGGGGATCTATTGACAGCTTAAGCCATCAGAAACTATGGGTTTTGGTCTGTTTTTAACCATGAAAGGGCAACATTGTCTGATCTGTGCACCCTTTTGCATTTATGTGGCATCAGCATTTTCCATGGCTGATAAAGTCCTAACCGTAGGATTCAGACTACAGTGTTAATTTCCAAGCAGCCTGTGTTCATATACATATTGTATGTATATGTCTTCTCTATGGAAGGGGAAACCATAGCCAGTCAAGGTTCCTTCTCACATGGCAAATGTCAGTATGCATACATTTGAATGCATGTAAGCTCCCTTCACAAGAGTTTCCAATGAGCAGGATTTTAAATCTTCATTTTGAGTTGGGGCTGTCTTGCTACCCATTACAACCCCATACCACTGCCACACATTCAGTAAATATTTAGAGTAATCAGAACAGCTATCCTCGGTCCACACATCCTGGAAAAATATTTAGAAATGGGAGAAAGAGAACTCAGTAGAATTGTACCATTATGATTTTGACATGTCTTGGAGCAAAAATCCTGAGGAAAAACCTGACCACATGAAGATGATCATGTAACGGTATATCCAGGATATTTTTTATTAAAGGAAAAAAGACTGTAGGGAATTGGACTGTGCTTTTGTTGGCTAGTTGGTTTTAGTGAGGTATAATGTGTTGTATTGTATGTATCCATGTTGTATTCACACTTGAGTACTGTAATACACAATATGTGGGTCTGCCTTTGAAGATGGTGCAACATGCATATACTTGAGTCTTTTGGGGGGGCTAGTTGGACAGATGATATTGGACCAGTTCTGTGCCACTGCATTTGT
This sequence comes from Gambelia wislizenii, assembly GCA_030847615.1. Classification (NCBI taxonomy): domain Eukaryota; kingdom Metazoa; phylum Chordata; class Lepidosauria; order Squamata; family Crotaphytidae; genus Gambelia; species Gambelia wislizenii. Next base: position 308,284,075 of record JAUMIR010000004.1, on the reverse strand, counting down.
TCCCAGTGCATTTCCATATCCAATTCAAAATTATGGGTTTGATCTTTTAAAGCCTTAAATTGCTTGGGTCCAAGTTACTTGAATGATAGGTTAAACATATATGAACTTGCCTTTGTGTTAAGAACACTTCCAAGAACCATTCCTTTTTGGCCTGGTATTAAAATCTTAAGATTATTGGACATTAAAGATAGAGCCTTGTCAGTGCCCTATGGAATTCCTTTTCAAGCAATATATGGCAGACTCCATCTGTAGTTTTTAAGAGTGTTTTAAAAATTTTACTTGTTTTGTTTTACTTGGCTTTTAACATTTTTTTAAAAAAAATATGATTCTTTTCATTATCTATGCTGTTTTTGTTGCATAAGTTTTGGATCTGGATTGTTTTAAGTGGTTGTCAAATGTATTTAAAGCTAATCTATGATCTTCTAGAACTGCCTCTATTAAGACTGTATTGTATTCCTTTATTTTGTAAAGCTGCCTTGAGAAGAGTACAGTCTTGAAATGTGGCTCAGACATGCATTAAATAAACAGACAAATAAAACATGAAACACACATGACTCAATTCTCTCCCTTAAAACCACAGTCAAGTCTGTCAACTTCTACAAGCTGACACAGATAGCTAAGAGGAGCATTATAAAAGGCAAGAAGGCTGTGATCTTGCAGTAGGAGAACTAAGGTTACATTAACAGTGGTGATAACTTTGTGAGGAAAATTAAAGAGTGACAAAAGATTTTGGTGCAGACAGAAAGGGGGGAATAAGCAGTTAACAAACAAGTATTATATTTTAGGTTGTCCATTTTTCTGAAATTAATGCTTATTTAATTTAAAACCATGTCCTCCATCATCCAATTATCTCCTTCCACAGGCCCACTTGTCATGACCATCTTCCAAATGCCAACCAATCAAACAGGCACCAAAATTGCCATCATAATGTTACTGTATGAGTGCTCCCCACTCTGTGTAATAATTATCACACTATTATGATAACAGGTGCTATTAGTTATATAATTGGTACATATTTATTAATTAGCTTTATATTAATAGTTTTAATTATATTTTATTTGTATGTTATTGCTAGGCACTCTCAGCACTATATAGTAGTGGCAATGCATGATAAAAAAATTAGTGAATAAATACTTAATTTACAATTAAATGTTTATGTCCCATTTCTGCCCTCCCCCAAAAGCACTCATCTTATTATCATTGCATGGTACAATTCACAGAAAACTCTTTTATTAGACTGGATGATGTCATCAAGGTCTGTTATACACTACATTTCAGGTGGAGAGCCCTGTTTTTCTGATGAAAGAAAGACTAAAGGCCAAATCCATACTACACGAATAATCCAGTTGAAACTGGATTATTTGCCATGGCTCCTTCCTATTGAATCCTTGGATTTGTAGTTTTACAAGGTGTCTAGCCTTCTCTGCCAAAGAGTACTGGTGCCTCACCAAAGTACTAATCCAGGATTCCATAGGGAGTAGTGATGGCAAATAATCCAGTTTCAAAATAAGTTATTTGTCAAACTGGATTATTTGTCTAGTGTGGATTTGTAGCATAAACTCTCTTAGCCTTTGTTCCCATATTATCTACACAGAACTCTCTCCCATGAAAGTTTGTGCATCCATAAATAGAGATCCCTTGCCATTGCATAATGGTTACCTTTAGACGACCTAGCACATTGTGAATTGTACCATTTTATCACTATGTAAAAGTCATTGTGAGCATCCTGAGGAAAAAACCTTAACATCCATTGACAGGGGTGATGACAGCAGTGATGTCATGAAATAACCTGTCAGTGCAAGCCTATACATGTCTATTCAGAACTATGTCCCATTGATTTCAATGCAGCTTACTTCTAGGTAAGTGGACATAGGATTAAAGCCTGTGGAGGGTAGCTTTGATGGACTGATTCATTTCTTTCTCTGACTCTTGTATGACAGAGACACCCTTCTGTATCTCAGCATCTGAGGAGCAGCCTGTCACTTTGAAGAGAGAGGTTTTCTCTGCCCTTTCCATCTGAGTGCATTTGAACATGTTAAAGCAAGAGAATATTATGAAAAAGAGAAATGACAGGCAGCTCATGTCTTCAGGATTGTTAGGCACCCGAGATGCATTATGGGCCTGTCGGCAGATTTAACTCCCAACTTCTAAAGGCAAACTGACTCTAGCCACCCGACAAAATGCAATAACTCTTAGAAATGCACTGCCTGGAGTATCTTTAGGCTACTGTGAAATGGAAATGATTAAGAATAAATAAGAGGTCAGAGTAGAGCAATGCAACTCCTGTGGATAATTTTGTGACTAGAAGGCTGGGTCTGATGTTAAAAAGGAAACCACTTCTGTGTTGTCTTTAGAGCTTTTTAGAGCCAGTAATGTAATGTGAAAGCTATGTTAAGAGGTTGTTAAGGGACTGTTAGTAGAATGGCAGAAATAGGAAAGAGGAACACATAGCAAAGTTTATTGTGTATGTATGTGGTGTCCTTTCTTGAAATATAGGTCCATTTTTGCCAAGCTGTACCTCATATTATTGGCAAACCCCTGTTTCCTCCTTGAGGGGAGATTTACCTTTGTTGTTATCTGCCTTTACATTCTTTCCAACTTATGATGACCTTAAGGCAAACCTATCACAGGGGTTTCTTGCTAAGATTTGTTCAGAGGAGGTTTGCCTTTGCCTTCTTCTGAGGCTCAGGGAGTATGGCTTGCCCAAGGCCATGCAGCTGGTTTCTATGGCCATGCAGGGATTTGAACCGTGGGTGCTAGTTCCATGACAGGATAAAGTTTGTGAAATTCCGGATTACTGTTCTTTCGCATCAGGAGTGCATAATTCACATGAATTCTTGCTTATTTGGAAGATGCGGCAAGCTTCGGTTTTCATTAGTTCACACAGGCAAAGGTGGGGGGCATGGCCTCCAGATGATTAAAGCCAGGCAGGAGGCAGGGAGGGAGCAAGAAGGGGGTCATGGAGAGGTGAAAATACACTGTAAATAATGAGAGGGAAGAAAAGCACAAACAAACAAAAGAATGACAGAGCAATCTGTCAAGTTCCTAATAGTCTTCCCTGCCCCGAAAGCCTTGAATAAAGACAAAGGAATGAAGGGAAGCACAAACAAACAAAAGCATGATGGAGCAATCAGCAAGTTGCAGCACGCACACATGCACACACATACACACACACCACCCAAGCAGGGGCTAGCCCCATTCCCGATTGTCTTCCCTGCCCCTTTATTTTGCCTTGAATAAAGACAAAAGAGTGAAGAGAAGCACAAAGAAACAAAATCACAAGGGAGCGATCAGCTGGTTGCAGCATGCACGCACACACACAGATACACACACACCACCCAAGCGGGGGCTAGCCCCATTCCCGATCATCTTCCCTGCCCCCAAAACCTTCCTTTGAAACAGACAGGAAGGGCTCAGAGCAGATTTCCAAAAGTGGGCTGCAAGCAGAAGAAGGGGCAAATGGCAGGCTCAGTAGATTTCTGTCTCCAACCCCTCCGTCTATTCGGAGAAGGCACAATGGTCACTCCATCCAATCAGGATTCAGATCTGTTCACACTAATTTGAAAAGGTCGCTGCAAGTTCACACAGACATTTGTGAATGGTAAGTTCCCATGACCAATTGTGCACATTTTCGTGAACTTTATAAAAAAAGTTGGGAAAACTAGTGAAAGCTGATACTGGGCGACTTATGGTTTTTTTGCTCCCCCTCCTTCTGAAAAGGTCGCTGTGGCTTCAAAATGTTTGGGAACTATCAGGCTTCTTGTCACATTCTTTGAGGATTTATTTTGCCATGTAAATGGCACCTTGGTCTCCACAGTCACAGTCCAGTGATCAAACTGTGACACCACATTGGCTCTGAACCTATAAAACTCTATACAACTTAGACGTAGACTATCTGAAATACTGTATCATCCTATACAAAACCTATACATTACATCACACTGGCTGTCATCTACCTACCACTATATATAGCAAAACAGGTCATTGACCCTTACATCTATGTGTGGTATTTCTGTGGATATCTTCCATACTTCCATCTTAGTATGGAATTGATTAAGGCAGGAGAAAGGAAACATGGAGACAGGGGAAAGGAAGGCAAAAGTGAGCAGCATTATTATGATTTTTTGCTTCAGGTAACAGCCTAGCTGCTGATATAGTATAGGGGCTAAGACACTGAGCCAGAAAGCTCCCTGTTCAGATCTTACCTTCAGTCATTGGATAGCCATCTATGTCACACTTACTGCCTCAGCTGGCATCTTATCTGCACTGATGGAAATAATAACACTGACCTATTTAACATCACTGTGATTGCTAAGATAAGGTATGCTTGAGCCTTTTAACATTTGTTATGTATTGTGCATAAAGCCAGATAAAATGCCTACTGGTTTTGATGAGTTCACGTCATCCAGCTCAACTGTAATCCATACAAACATTGGATTTGAAAGACTCATGCTATAGTGCCAATTGTCAGCATACAGATATTTACACTATGCTGAGTAGATGCTGGATTGAAGCCATGGCTTGGTGTGGATAGCATGGACTATTATGTGAGAGTAGCTCTGGAGAATACAGAATTTTGACGCTCCTGCTCTAACAAATAGGCCACAATTCTGCACTTATTTAATTGCAAGTAATCCTGATGGAATTTACACAAAGTGGCTCCTAGTTAGACATCAATAGGGTTGCTCCATTCACTAGAGCCACAGTTTAGTTCCAAAACATTTTTTTCAGTGCCAAGTGTTAGTCATAGCATACATGAATAAATAATATAGAAGAATGCCTCTGAACATGCATTAAAACTCTTTCCTTATTAACATCAACTCCTAGTATATCTTGACTTAGAAGTATAGGTCTCCAGAACATAAAATGTGACCTCTAAGAAAGCCTGACTTTCAGCCTTTTTCTCTTTTGACAAATGATCCCCTAGCATGCCCTTGACCAAGATGTGAAGGGCTAATTATATCTGGCTTTATGTCAGCCCAGGATTCAACGAAAATGTCACATTATCATCCAGGCTTCAGAAGGAATGATGAAATTCAAAGTAGCACTTATAATCTTTTTCCCAAGATGAAGGAAGTCCATATACCTTTCAGAAATGAAGCTTGGCTCATAGTGAGTTTGCCACCCAAAAAACCACTCCTTTTATCAGTGGGGATGAAGCAACACAGGGTGTCCATCTAGTACAGAACTGTCCTATATAGTATTTGAAGGTAGTCAGAGGGCAATCTCCTCTTTGAAAGCATTCTCAGTCTTAAAATCTGTCTAGTCCACATTTTGTTCTAAGTTCAACAGCCATAACACAGGGGGGGGGGAGCCTTCAAGTTGCCCATTCATTTAGTATATAGATAGCCAACTGAGCAGATAAACAGGTCAACTGGTCACAGCCTCCCCCGCTATGGTAAGATATACTCCTATTTATGAGTAAAATACAGTAGCATCCCTGTATCTGCTGATTTGCCAACCGTGGATTCAATTATCCATGGTTGGTGATGGTGGGGGGAAGGGAGGGGGGAAAGAGCAATATCTCCTCCTCCTACCTTCCCCCGGGATGGCTCTGGTTGAAGTGGGGCCATGGCGGGGGTGAAGGAGGAAGGAAGAGGGAGTAGCAATCTCATCTCCCCCCTCCCAGGATGGCTGCGTATGTGGTGGGGCCATGGTGGGGGCAAAAGGAGAACAGAGGGGGAAGAGGGATCTCGCCTTCCCCCTTCCCCTGGGAGGGCTCCTGTGGTGACAGCAGGGTGGTAGTGGTGGATGGCATTCTCTATTATCCATGGATTATACCATCTGTGGGGGTGGGGGTGGAACCAATCCTCCGCAGATACAAAGATATAGTACTTTTCCCCCTAAACATGCAAATATACACATATATTAACATATGCACATTGTTTTTTAAAATTATTTTTTTAAAATGAAATTCTTATAATCTTTGTCCTCTTATTTGTGATGTGTTTCCTTTTTTTAAGCAACTTGTTAAGTATCCATCCTATAATTGCTTGCTTTGTATATCTATTACCAGCAATGTGTGGGTTGTGGAGGTGGATAAAAACTTTGTTTGGTTTACATTTTAATGCAAACTTGTCCTGTTTGCTCTTTCATGGTGAACCTGTCACATACCAGGCTTCACTATTTGTACTTTTCTGAAATGCGTGATATATTTCACCAATTTAAAGCATGTACAATTTGTGTAAAGAACCAGTGTGGTGTAGTGGTTTGAGCACTGGACTAGGACTCTGGAGACCAGAGTCTGAATTTCCACTTGGCCATGAAAACCCACTAGGTGACTTTGGGCAAGTCACACTCTCTAAACCTCAGAGGAAGGCAAAGGTAACCGATCTTACCAAGAAAACCCCATGATAAGTTTACCTTAGGGTTGTCATAAATTGGAAATGACTTGAAGGCACACGACAACTATAACAACACTCTTTGTATATTAGGGTAAAGTGTGCACAAAAATGTTTAATACTATTATCAATAGATGTCATTAACAAGCTATGGCCATCTGTGCCATTCACTCTCTGCCATAATGGGTATAATGTGTGTCACCCCTATTTTTGTAAAGAACAGTGGCTCCTAAACTTTGGTCCTCCAGATGTTTTAGACTCCCAGAATTCCAGACTATTGGCCAAGTCTGCTAGGGCATCTCAGAGTTGAAGTCCAAAACACCTGGAGGACCACAGTTTGGGAATCACTGGTATAGAAGACTGAAGAATTTGCTTACTCTTTGGCTGTCTTCTCAGAGTAGAATTACAACTTTCTTATCAGTATTTTTTTTTTAAATAGGAAATATACTTATTGGCTATACAACCATGATAACTACTGTATGCAGACGCTTGGATTGGCTGGGAGATGGGGGGCAGACTTTTCAGTAGTGGTTTTAAAGTTGTGCAAAGACATCCTCACAGGCTGGCTTCTGATATTTTTTGTACATCACAAAGATATAAGAGGAATTAAGAACAATTTAAAAGAGAATTCAATTGTATGCTGTCTTCATGATTTTCCTGCACAGCAACAGGTCTATTGTTAACAGCCCATCATGTGGTTTTAGGGAAAACCCTCAAATTATAAACTGCAATGCTAAGCTAATGTCAATATATTGTAAGTTCTCACATTACAGCAACCTCTCTTTTAGCATTTAATGGATGGGCAACCTATTTAAATACTGAATGCACACACACAACACAGTGTAGTGTTGCATGGGTGAGGTGCTTCGATTGCCTCACATGATGAGAGGCCTTTAATTGGGTCACGGCATTAAACGCCATGACATAGGAAGTTTGGGGCAGAGTAGAGGCTATTTAAGAAAGTGCTGCCCCTTCCCGCCTCCTCTTTTGATTTAATTCAACCCACCCTCCCGCCTCTATCACAGTGTGAGTTTACTGGTCGCTTATGGGCTGGGCAGGATTCTTTTTCCCCTTTCCATGTTTTTTTTTTGCCAACACCACACTGTTACAAGGGAATTGGAAAATTGGCTTTAGCTTGGTGTCATAAATAGGCAGTCACCTGTCAGGTTATGGGGGTGATGGGGTTTAGTTTTGTGTACACCTATGACATTTATTTGGGGTGAAGGATGATTCTATCAAACTACCCTTGCAGGTCATGTGACTTATGGGGTGGGGTTAGACTATCCTTGAGGCCAGCCTGATGATTGAGCCCTCGCCAGAAGTCACACGACTTGAGGTGTGTCATCCTAGGGGTTTCACCTTCCAGCATGTGGTGCCCAGGGGGTAGCCCAATTGATGGGAAACTCCCCAGGGGCTCTGGTGTTTCACCCAGGGAAGCTGGGAGGCAGGTCTGGGTGAGACTGTTGGCTCCAGCTTTTCCTGAATTGGGCCTCTCCCCTAGTTTGCATATTCCAAGGAATAAATATTAAGTAGGTGATAGAACAAATAAAATGACCCCTATTTGAAGGCAAGCTTTGTGCCTGGCATTGTTATTTCATGTGTTGGTCATCAGTACATGGGATAGAATAAAACTAGAGACTTGGATATTAGAATAACATTTTAGTTACATAAATTATTATTATTATTTTTTTGGCTAGTCAAACAGAGTGATAAGTACAACATAGCTAAGATTTCATATTTGTGAATAATGTATACGTTCAATTTGTAATAAGCTGTATATTAGAGCAATATTATAGTAATAACACTAAATACATTATATTTGATAAGAATTGTACGTAGGGTTATCTAGATATAATGACATGACTGGTTATATAAGCTTCAGAATTATATATATATATATATATATATATATATATATACTGCTGCTGTTAGTGGTAGAGTTCCAACCTGCCTAGAGGAGGCAGTTGTGAGGCTTTTGTCATCTCTGAGTATAATTGATAATTATCATACAGTGTCTGACATACCATTCTTGGTCAAGGTATTAGATTCTGTGGTGGCCTCCCAGCTCCTGGGAATCCTAGATTAAATGGATTATGTAGCTCCATTTCAATCTGTTTTCAGGCCTGGTTATGGAACAGAGATAGCTTTGGTCACCTTGGTGGATCACGTACACAGGGAACTAGGCTGGGAGAGTGTGTCCCTGTTCACTCTGCTGGACCTCGCAGTGGCCTTCAATGCCATTGACCATGATATCCTTCTGGGCCAACTCTTTTGGGGGAGGGAACTTGGAGGCACTGTTTTACAGTAGCCCCTTTCCTTCCTAGAGAGTCAAACCCAGAAGTTGGTGCTGGGGGACTCCTGCTCAGTCCCCTGGCCATTAGCCTACAGAGTTCCTCAGGGTTCTCTTTTGTCTCCCATTCTCTCTCTCTCTCTCTCTCTCTACACACACACACACACACACACACACACATATATATATAACAACTGGGAAAGATTATTTGGAATTTTGGGTGCAGTGCCATCAATATGCAGATGACACTCAACTCTACTACTCTTTTCCAATCTTGTCATTAGTGCTTGTCATTAGTAATGGACTAGATGAGAGTGAACAAATTGAAACTTAATCCAGACAAGACAGAGGTGCTCCTGGTCAATTGAAAGGCAGATCAGGAAATAGGAATTCAGCCTGTGTTAGATGGGGTTATATTCCGTCTGAAGACACAGGTTCAGTTTGGGTGTTTTCCTGGACTCAGCTTTGAATCTGAATACATATTATGAGAGCATGTAAATATTATGAAGTGTAATTAATAATAAATATATTCATAGATCAATGCAGAACTCAATTGGAATGGCCTTATAATAGGCATGCTGCTTTAGTTCTTCAACCGCATATATTAATTTATAAGTGTGCATGTGTATGTGTATATATGGCTGCGTGCATAAGCATGTACACATGCATTATATTTCTAGTTGAATATTTGAGATGGAAAGATGTAATTTGAAATTTTGAAAACTCGAAATTCTTAATGAAAAAACACCATAACTAAGGGTGCATCTACACCATAGAAATACTGCAGTTTGACACCATTTTAACTGTCATTGCTCCATCCTACAGAATCCTGGGATTTGTAGTTTTGCGAGGCACCAGCAGTCTTTGTCAGAGAAGGCTAAAGAAGTTGTAAAACTACAAATCCTAGGATTCCATAGGCTGGAGCTACAGCACTTAAAGTGATGTCAAACTGCACTATTCTACAGTGTACATGCACTCCAAATGTGATGGATCAGTTTGTTTCTGATCTGTGTCAGTTTTGCCCACATTCTTTCAACCAGTGATAATCTGCATTATTTTCATATGCATTTCTTCACACAATATACATTTGTATGTGCATCTTGATCTGAAATGTGCATCATTTAGATTAAAGTTTCAACATACAATAAAATCTACATAGATACGTACAAAGATAAATAACATTTAAAAAGAATATATTTATTTATTTAGAGTATTTATACCCTGCTCCACAGCCACAAAGGCTCTTAGAGTGGCTTACAAATTGTTTATTTATTTATTTATTTATACCCCGCTCTTCAGCCTCAAGGCTATCAGAGCAGCTTACAAATTGTTTTAAGCAATAGCTATTTACACATCTACACTGCGTTAGCAATTTTCAATGTGTGTTAGCTAACTGACCCCCACAAGCTGTTAATTGAACAGTTCCCTGCCCTCAGGTTTACAATCCAAATATGACATGACACATAAGGAAAAAGGAATTATACTGGGGATAGGGATTAAATCCAGAAGATATTGCTGGTTCATCTCTCCCTCCAAGGGCAGGGCAATGATAATTGGGATGGAAGGAGGGCCTTTCACCTGCTGTTGGGCCTATAACTGCCAGGTCACTATCTTTTTCCAGAAGAAAGTCAGTACAGGTTTCCAATCTTTTACAAATATGATTCTATTATTTTTTCCCTAATCAAAGTAGATAATTTATCAATTTCTGTTAATTCATTTAGTTTTAATAACCAATCCTTCTTTGAAGGTAGTGATAAATTCTTCCCACTTTGAGCATAGATCAGTCTTGTAGCAGTGGTCATATGTTGCAGTAATCTGCCACAATCCTTTTCTAATTGTCCATCTAACAAATCTAACAAAAAAAAAGTTCTGATTTTAATTTAAAATTATCCTTTAAGATCACTTCTACCAAAGTATGTATCTGCATCCAGAAATTGTTAGCTTTAACACAAGATCACCACATGTAATAAAATTATCCTTTTTGTTCATATTTCCAGTAATCATTTGAAAACTCTTCATACATTTTAGAAAATTTCTCAGGTGACATGTACCAATGATAAATCATTTTATAAGAATTCTCTTTAAGATTGTAGCATAATGTAAATGTTAATCCCTTTGTTCACATTCTTTTCCACTGTTCCATCTGTTCCATCTGTATATTGCATCCAAAATTATTTGCCAATTATCAGTCCATAACTTGTTCATCTTCCATTTTAAACTTTAACAAAAGTTTATACATTTTACCAATCACTGATCATCATCCAAACATAATTGCACTTCAAATTCTGTTTTACTGTGTTTGAATCATGCTTTTTGATCCATCTTAAACCTTTGTGATAAATGTAAATATGAAAACCAGTGGAAACTATAACCTTCTTTAATTGCTTTTTTGGCTTTAGTTTTGTACCCGTTTTGCCCAACTTCCAAGAGGTCTCTGTTCATTAGCCATCTTTCTTTGCTTGATATTTCTTTTCAAAAGTGAGCTTATTGTGCTGAGACCCATAGAGGCATCCTCTGACACAGCCTTGCTTTGTATTTATTCCAGACTCTTGATAAATTACATCTCACAAAATGATTATTAAAATCTATATTCACTTTAAATTAATCATACCATGAATATCCACATCCCCCAGAATTCAAATTTTGACCTTCCAAATCTAATAATCTTTTGTTAGTCAGCAGCATCCATTCTTTCAATCAAATCAAACAATAGACAGAAAAATACAATTTTAAGTCCTTCAGACCTAATCCTTCTCTTTATTTTGTATCTTGTAGTAACTTATATTTTACTCTTGGTTCCTTCCCTTGCAACAAAAACCTAGACAAATCTTTCTGCTGTTGCTTAAATAGTAAATCATTTGTCAAGACTGATATTGTCTGGAACAGAAATAACATTCTGGGCATCCGTCATAACTCAATCCCTGGATGATTCAGGGGAGGAGGAGGATACAGAGTGCCAGAAAGTTGCAGCTCCTTATAGTGGAATTCTCTCTGCGTCTGAAGAGATGGTGACTGGGGACCTTGCTCCCCAGAAGGAGTTGGCAGAGGCTGCAGATGTGGAAGATGAAACACCCCTGACTTTCATTGAGCAAAGGAGGAAAAAAACACCAAGCCCAGCACCAGGTAACAGACACTGACAACTTAGGCACCTGTGGCCTTGAAGAAGCTGACCATAAATATCCTGGCAGTTTTCTCTGAGACTTTGTATTGACAGTCAATACAACTCTCTTATCTGGTTGAGAGGCAGTACTCTCTCACATTCCTATTTTTGGGTTTTTTTATGATCTTTGACTGGCTACATTTTGGACTAATCTGTTAACTCTTTCTTAGCACATGTACCTGGACTTCTAATGTGCTGATATGACCTCTGGACTGGTTATCGACCACCATTGTGCTTCTCCCTTCATCCTGCTTAGATTACCCATGACCCATGACTGACCCTGAGTTTTCAACAGCTCCTACACACCAACTACCTGCTTCCTTTGTCAGTTGCTGACTCATGTTCAGGATAGCAACACATTGATTTTTATCACCAAAATCCAATGACAGGTTTAATTTTCCCCATTTTATCATATATTTCTTAATTTCATTTGAAATGTTAACCAACAACATACAATTCATATTTGTCATACTTATGCCCAGATATTTAACCTTTTTCTCAGCTTTAAATCCAGTATTTCCTCCAGTTCCATTTGATCTTCCTTTTCCATACTCATATTTTTGTTCAACATCATTGTCTTTTGCTTATTGATCTTAAATCCAGCCAAATCCCTAAATACTTTTAATTTTTCAGTTAATATTTCTGCATATGCCAAACACCTTTCCATTACTATCACCAAATCATCTGCAAATGCTCTTAATTTAAAACACTGATTTAAATCTTTATGCCCGTGATTCTTTCATTTTGTCTTATAGTTCTACTCACCACTTCCAAGATTAAAATAAATAATAATAGTGATGGTTGGTATCATTGTCTAGTCACTTTTTGATTTACACAAGACTTTGTTAGTTCACCATTAATTACTATTCGTGCACTTTGTGACGTATATATCAATTTGACACATTTAATAAAATGATCACCAAAGCTCATCACTTCTAAAACTCTGCATAAAAAAATCCCAATTCACACAGTCAAAAGCCTTTTCAGCATCAAGGAAGATCAATGATGCTTGTTTTTCATTATCTTTTCCTCCTCCTAAATATTCCAAGATTTCTAAGGTATTTATGACATTGTCCCTCAATTATCTGTTTGGCAAGAATCCACACTGATCTCCATGGATAAAGACCTAAAGAATTATTTTCAGCCTATCAGCCAATGTCATCATAAACTTATAATCATTATTGAACAATGGGATCGGCCTATAGTTTATTGTCATAGCCAAGTCTTGGTTGTCTTTTTGGATTAACATTATATTTGTCTCCTTCCAAGTGTCAGGAATCTCTCTAGTCTGTACGACAGAGTTCATTGTCTGCTGCAACAGCAAGAAAAGTCCATCTTCAAAACATTTGTGATATACAGCTGACAAGGCATTCGACCCCAGGAACTTATCCATTTTAATCTTTTTCTTAATTTCACAAATCTCACTTATCATTATTGGAGCATTCATAATTTGTCTCTGTTTTCAGTAATATTTGGTAAATTCATTCAAATATCCAACTACTTTTCTAAATCTGCCCTCATTAGACTCATAGACAGTTTATCACATCTCCTTTCTGGTTCACAAACAAGCAGCTCACTACATTCCAAAACTCCATCCACCATTTATATGGTTATCCCCCCACCCTGGTCTTTAGCAACATCTTACCTCCTGCCTTTGTCCCTCAACAACCATTGTTGAACTGAACTTCTTGTCTCATCACCCGCTAGTTTTGCATTTCTATGGTTATTCAACATCCTGCTTATAAGGTCTGTTCCTAGGCATCAGTTCACTCAGATACATCTAAAGACGCAGATCAAGTCTATAAAATCTTATGCTACAATTACTTTCTCTCAGTCTCAAAGGTGCTACAAGATCCCCTTGCTTACTTATATTCCAGACTAACATAGCTATGTCTTTGAAGTCTTTCAGAATAATAAGTATATTCCTTTGGATCTCCATATTTATGCCTCCTGACATCCATTAGCTCCAAGTTAACCATCAAACTAAAAAAATGATTTGATGAAATGTGCATTTTGATATGTGTTTTGGAAAACGGTTGATGCATTGCACATTGTATATCACAAAACTGGGAGTGAAAATGTGAGAATTTAAAGATGATGGCATTTGAATAGTAAAATTTATATTAGTTTGCTTAAATACCCTAAAATATTACTAGTCATAACTAAAATAAGATCTTTTTTAAAATAAAATGATTACACATCTACAGTAGCTGTGCAGCAGTTTCCTCAAATAACACTCTCCTTGTTCTCTAGGGGTAACAGTTTTAGAAGTCCTTTATAACAATACCTCTGTGGATGGCCTTTGCTGTTCTCTCATTGTTTGTATTTCATGTTTGGATAATCTTTTAGTGCCCTTACTGTGGTAGTAGAGATATTAATGAGGAATCAAATCTCATCTGATCTTAGGAGTCATGGTAGAACACAGTGGAAGAGATGAACTCTAACCTGTGTCCAAATAGTCTGCAATAAACCTTGGCTTTTCAAAGTGAAAAGGCCTTCTATGATGCAAAGACATGTCTAAATAAATAAAGTGAAAGGATATGAAAAACTGCCTTGTTCTGAGTCAGCCAAATGCATCCTGGAGCCTAATGCTGTCATTCTGACTGGCAGCAACTCTCCAGGGTTTCAGGCAGAAGCCTTTTGCATTTCTGCTACCTGAAGTTTTTCTTTTCTTTTTCATTAAGGATGCCATCCTATTCCCATTTACATGAGAATAAACCCCTTGAAGGCACTGGGACCTATATCTGGTAGACATATGGATTTGTCATTTAAAGCTGCCAGAGGTTTCAATCAGGGAGCTAATATAAATAAAGCACTATCAATTTGTGAATTTTGTTTACTACCTTTACTAAGACAATGGAAAAACTGTGAGGCATTACATCAAAGCACAGAAAAAACAGAGTGAAATGGATGAAAGTAATGGTGTACCCAATTTATTTAGTAAATCAGTAAAATGTGAGAGAACAAAAACGTATGGAGTAAACACAGGACCCTGTTTTTCACATCTTTGTAGCAGTTGGCTGTGAGAGATATGGTTTCGGTTGATTGAAACAAGGGGCTCATCTATATGAGGCAATAAAATGTCGATTGATGCACACTAATGCCAATTTGCAGCAGCTTTCATTGGTCTCCACTGTTGTTTTTTTCAAGAGTGCAGACATGGGAAGCTATACAGGTTTGTTGTTTAAACATGCACACCTGAGAATCAAGACAGTGGGTGCAAGTGAATTACTCATGTTTTATTGTCACCAGTTGCCACCGCTGCCAAATAGTATTTTTTTAAAAAAGCAAATCCAATGTACGGAAGTGTAATCTGCTCAAATAAACAGGAGAAAAAAAGAGAATAAAGGCTATTTCATCACCTCAGCACACAATCGCTACAGCAAAAGCGCAACATGGAGGTTCTGGTGCTGGCCTTCCCAGAAAGCTCCACCCCCTGTGCATGTCTGACCAATCAGCTTTCCACTTCTGCTATTATCAGGAATGCACAGTAAAGCAAATTGGTTGTCCCAATGAGCAGGAATGCTCATTTCCTTCGAAGTTTTTTAAAAAATGCAAAAAGCCATGTAGGCTTTTCCTGTGGAGTATTTGGAGTTTCCCCCACTCCTTCAAAATACAGTGGATTGATTTGGGATCCCATTTGGACAAAACAAAATCTCCTCGAATTCTATGAGGAGTATTTTTTGACACTTCGACAACACAAGGTTGGGCTGGAATCACAGGCGAGCACTTCTATGCATTTGTCAACAGCTAGAGGCCAAATCCACACTACACAAATAACCCAGTTTAAAACTGGATTATTTGCCATGGCTACTTCCTATGGAATCCTGGGATCTGTAAAGTGGTGAGGCACCAACACACTTTGGCAGAGAAGGCTAAAGACTTTATAAAACTACAAATCCCAGGATTCCATAGGAAGGAGCCATGGAGATTATCAGACATGCCAAAAATCACGCCATAGGGATGACAGGATGTTGCTAATAGGCTAACTTTTCAGATGACCTCGTCCCTGTGGCGTTATGCCCCCATGCCTGTTCCCCCCCACTCCTTTTTATTGATGGCCTTTACCATGAACTGACCCGTTATTCTTTTTCTGTCATGGAATAACGAGTGTGTGAAAAGGTACCCCATTATGCTGGTGTGATGCCAGCATAATGGAGAAATCCGTGTTGAACACTTCCAGTCCAGATTGGGACATCGAGGTAAGTTACACACTCCACCCCCCCGGTTACTTGTTTTTTCTTTTTAATGTGTTTATGTACTTGCTTTAATGTTTATCTTAGTATTATTCTTTTTATTTTTAAATTACCTGCACGATTGTTCTCTTACGAGAATGGCCAGGATTTTGTTTCCAGGAAGTGAATGGGGCTCAGCAAGAGCTCCATTCACTCCTCTGATGCCAGAGGGGAGGGGAGCACCTTTAAAACCTCCATTAAGGCAGGTCTGAAAAATTAATTTTTAAAGTGCTATAGGAATGGGAGTGGGGTGGGAGGGGACGTAGCAAGACAGGGACAGGTTTTGTCATCCCCGTCTGATAATGTCCCATGGAAAATAATCCAGTTTCAAACTGAATTATTTGTGTAGTATAGATTAGGCCCAAGCCTTCCAGATAGCCCATGGTGGTGAACACACTTATCTATCCACTACCTGTGGCAATCTCACTTCATTGCCTCACCCTACAGTATGTTGTTGGGTATGCTCACTGGATCCAATGCATCTAAGATCTGTATAAGGCTATTCATTGGTTGTAGTTGCGGTTTTGTTTTTAATGGCAGTTCTTTCAGCTTTTTGGCTCTGAGTGTTGGAATACTAGTAGAGTGACCAGGTGGTAGATGTAGTTGCATTAAACAAAAACAAAAATGTATGTTCATGAAATGTCTTTTAATATGTTTATGTATTTTTTGTTTTATTTTAATAACAAAAAAACAACAAGTCAATGCAGTTGAAAATGTACCCTCTCACAAGCTCAGACCCTCCTAGTTGCATACAGAGGTTAATCCTTTCTGACTCATATCCCTTTCCTACATTTCTCATAGCACTTCCCATGCTCACTCTCTCCACCAATCACCATAAGTATACAAATTCACATCATCCACCATTCTACCCCATCACTCAAGCATCCGACCCATAATTTACAGTTTTATATTACAATATAATAAAATAAGCTACAATATAATTTATGTGATGTCACATCGACTCTCTCATCCCATCACATCCACTATTTAATTCCCCTTACATTAAGGACTTTTCAGATGGGCTAAAAACAAAACAAAACAAAAAACCATGGAGGTCTGGAGGAGGACGGCACTGTCCTGCTTCCAGCAATAGATTTTGCATGATGCCGTCCTCCTCCTGTCCTTTGTTCATGCTTCCTCTGTACTGGAGGAATGGGACAGATGCTACTTTTCATTGATGGAAACTTCTGTCAATGAAAAGCAGTGCTTTTCCCATCCCTCCAGCATGGAGGAAGCACAAACGAAGGACGAGAGGAGGATGGTGTCATGCAAAATCGATCACTGGAAGCAGGACACTGCCGTCCTCCTCCAGACCTCCACAGGATGTTTTTTTTTTTAGCCTGTCTGAAAAAGTCCTTAGGTGAATAGACAAGTGCTTGTCCAAAAACAGAGGAATAGCTGGTTTTATCCGATGTGCAGCTTGTAGTACTTACTGTTTTAATTAGCGAACATGGCTTCTGTGAACTTTCACTAGGTGACCCTACATCAGGAATTGTGGAGCAGTTAAAATGGAAATGCCAACAGCAGCAACAGCAGCATTTGATGGAGACCCTGGTTTTCTTTTAATTCAAACGGTGGGGTATGCTTTTTTGAAGGAAGTCTTCTTTTCGGAGCCCAGGGCAGTTGGCTTTGTCTTCATTACTGTCAGGAGCAGTCTTTATGTTTATATAAAGTATGTGTATGAGAGTCATATACAAGTAATGGTATATATATATGTGAGAGTATTTCAACTGAATTGTTTTGTACATGTGTTTGTGTGAATAGGGGATTGTCTAAATGGCAAAAAATGCTCCTCACAGAATGCAAGTAGAAGATGATCTGTCCCAACGGCAATCTGTGTTGATTCGCCATATTGGGGGGTGACTGGGAAAAACTCCATAGGAAATGCCTTTATGGCTATTCCCAGAGTTTTTTTAAAAAACAGTGAGGAATGCATATTCCCACTAATTGGGACAAGCAATTCAATCTGAATCACTTTCCCATATGAGAGGAAGCACAAACCTGATTGGCTGAATGAGCGCAAGGGCACAGTGCTTGTTAACAGGGCAAGCACCCGCTGCTGCCATTTTAGATTTTTCCTCTTAGCGAGTGATCACTAAGGTGATAAAACAGAATTTTGTTTTATCTATTTTTTTACTTTGTAAAGGTAAAATATTGCTTATCCGTACCATGGAAATAGGGTTTTTTTAAATAAAAAAAGTTCAGCAGCAGCAGATTTTAAAACATAAGTAATTCACTTGCGGCCACCATCTTGGCTAGAGGAAATGCGAAGTTTATGAGGGTGGAAAGCCATTAAGACAAGTCATAGCTGCTGCAATCTGCTATTACTGCAGAGCAATCTTTTTCTTTTGGCCTCATATAGGCAATCCCCAGGAGACTTTGAAAGAAAGAAGATGTGGTGAAATAAACATATTTTATGCACTCAAAAACTGATGTGGGAGAATACATGGCCTCCTCTTCAGTTTTCCTAATCTACATGTAACATTTTTTTCCATTTAACAGCACAAACAGCATGCTGAAAGAGCAGTAAACCCTGTTGAACTCAATGGGGCTTACTCTCAAAATATCTGGATATAGAACTGCTGCCTAAATTAACATAGTCAAATACCTATTAGCTGTTTCAGAAGTAATTCAAGTTTTTTTTTTCATGCCTAATATTAATAAAGCCTATCCTTTATTCTATCATACTTCATATTACATTTCAAATTGCTTTTCCAACATTAAGTAATGTTTTGTTTCTTTAATATCCAATTACAGCAAAGCATTTTGTTTTAATGCACCAAGTTATATTTTTCTTCCATTAATCATTCACACTTTACTGCAGTCATTCAACAAAGTCAACACATCCTAAATGCCGGTGATGAAAGTGTTGTTTTCCTGAAACTTGTTAGGCTCACTGAACACTGGTTTCAGTTTAGAACACTGCATTAATATCTTAGTCACATCCCTTAAATTACCACTAAGTAATTAAGTGAGAGACAGAAAAGCATAATTTTTTTTTTAATTTTCTATTATTTTCATACTCACAGGGTAAATGATTCATCCTGGGTGTGAATTTCATTTTCATTTCACTGCACCAATAATAAAACCATACATTCTTAATTATGCAGATATTTTTTTTTTAAAAAAAGAAGAAAATAGAGACTTCGATTAGCAAATAACACAATACAAAATCCACTTGAAAAAGAAGTGCTCACATGTGAGTCAATTTAGCAAAAGTCTACAGTTCCTTTCAGAGCAGCATCACACGTGTTCTGTTGAGATCTCTTTATTGTTCCAAATCTATTGCAGTTTGTGGGAGTGTGGATTGCAGTTGGTCTGCATGTCATTTTTAGAATGAAACTAAACATTACTAAAAATAAAAGGTTTCCACCAGTGGCAGTCAATAGCTTCCATTTCAGGGGCAGAAGGAACATGTTGTGAGCTTTATTTCTTTGTTGTTGTTGTCTGCCTTCAAGTTGTTTCTGATTTATGCTGACTCACCTACCATAGGGTTTTCTGAGGCTGAGAGTATGTGACTTGCCCAAGGTCACCCAGTGGGTTTTCATGGCTGAGTGGGGATTCGAACCCTGGTCTCCAGAGTCATAGTCCAACCAACACTCAAACCACTACACCATGTATACATTAAAGCAGTTATCCCAAGTACTGAACATATTTTTGGACATAATTTTCAGCATCTTAGAGTTCATCCACATGAGAAAAAAAGTCGCAAGTCCCAGGTTTTGTTCCTGTACAAACCAATTTTATTTTGGAGATCCATTTAATGTTTTCTTCATCCCAAAGTATTTCCTGGGAACTCATGGCATTACCAAGGACTTTTCATTCCTATTTCCCAGCTCAGTTTAAATTAACCCAGGGCTTGTCTAGACTGGCTATTTGTCCCATCTTGTCCCTGTTTCAGGGCCCCACAGTCCTGATGACACAGGGATTTTGGCCCACTTTCCCTCTGGCAGTCCTCACAACCTCCTGGGCTAAGACAGGGCTAAGATGGGGTAAAGCCTGATAAAATGTTTTTAAAAAACACCTAGCCAAAACTGTTCCTTTTCAGAAAAACTGGACTGGGCCCCACCTGACCACAGGAACCCTTACTGGCATGCTGGCCTGTCACTGCACCTGCCACCTGTGTTGCATTTTCTGAAGCCATGAAGGACCAAGACTGGTCACATGCAGGGGGCCTTGGTCACATGCTGCTGGTCAGTTTTCTACCTTCGAGGAGTGGGGTGCAAATGGCAGCAATGGAGGCTGCAGGAACCAGCCAGCATGCTGCTCTGGACTTCTTCCTGTTTCATCCAGATAACATGGAAGGAAAAGGCCTGATGTACAGGCAGAATATACTGGTGGAGATCCAGTGTATCCTAGCCCATGTAGATGAGTCCTCAGTTTTTTTTCCTGCAATGAAATGTATCTCTACTTGATTGTCTGTATTATTCCAGAACTACCTAAAATGGCCACCACCTGTAAACACAGCTAATGTTTCCAAGTCAGCAATGAGGGAAGAGGAATGTTTGTACTAAAGAAAATGATCCTAATGTTAACTGCCAAAGCATGCATGCACACATCTCTGTATGTGTTTGTGTGTACTCAATAATGCTAATGCTAATAATAAAGGCTTTAATGAAAATTGGTGAAAATTTATTTTTGAGATGTTACATGAATATAAATATGACATGCTTTTAGCTGGGCTAAAAGAGAAGACAATTGAAGAGGGAATACAATCAGAGACTTCAAGAAACTGAATGTGTGTCATTAACTTTCATATTTTGTCAAAAGTAGGAAAAAAGCCAAGGAAAAATAGGAACACACAGAAGATACTTGGACTGCATCTGTACCATGATGATTTGGGGCAGAGGTTAATTTTGTATTGCAATGTATGGAATATTATTGCATTGGCTTTTTGCACTATTCCTTTGTAAGTAAGTAACCCCAATGTCAATTCACCAGCAGGATCCAGCCATACTGCTTAACTATCTAAAACACCAACATGTTGTGCTACTTCCTGCTTAGCATGTTTTGAACATATTTTAAGGAGCCTGTCATGGGTCAGTTCTGCTTGCTCTTTTCCAATTGCCATTTAGGCTCACTGTATGAGAAGCTCCTCCCCCCCCCATTTCTATATGACCATATTGACGTAATCGAAAGCTGTATGTGATACACTGTTTAGCGTATGCAATTAGGTTATGTATTTATGCATTGCTTATAATACCTGCTGATTTGATAATAGAAGCTATTGGGCATAGAAGCCTGAATAAAATATCCCATTCCTGTGACCCACAATCAAATAAGAAATATAGTATAATATTATGTTGATAAACAAAGATTAAGTAATATATTTATTAATTGGAGGATATAGTATTTATCTCAAAGATTAATTCTAAGGAACAGTGTTTCTTTCAGATTTTTTCCCATATATACCTTTGATCATGTACATGAACTAAAGAAGAATTTTGATTCTTTCTTCACACCAATGTGTTTCCACCAGAACAGCTAGAATGATATTCCTTTGCCAGACAGTAAAAGCTTATCTACTTGATGCAACCTTCTAGTCTAATTACATATTCAACAGACCTTGTGCACTTGACAGAAGCAGCAACATCCTGTAAGTCTTTCTGCAAGCAAAGCTAAAACTATCTGGCTTAAGGTCAGACTTAGGGCAGACAAGTCAGGAGATCACAGACCTCTTAATATCAAGTATGAAATGAATATGTAGGAAAGGGATATTGAGATCAATAATCGTAATTGCTCCATGGCACCAAAGGAAATAGGTAATGAATGGGGGTTGTCTAGATGTGAAGATATAATGTTGTTTGCTGCACATTAACGTAAAATCACAGCAGCATTCTTTTGTCTCCATGGTCCTTTGGCAAAATTGCTGGTATGCAAAGCTATCCATGTTTGAAGTTCACATGCAGCTATGCCTGTGAATCAACATGGCAGCTGAGAGTGAATTACTTGTGTTATAATTCTCCACAAGTTGTTGCCACTGCACAGTTTTTTGTTTGTTTGTTTTTTTTTTTACTGAAAATCAAAAGTGCACAAGTGCAACCTTCCACTTTAAAAAAGCTGTTTGGTCACCTCAGCATGATTGGCAAAATGAAACTCCAAAATGGCACTTCCGGCCACTTTGTTACTAGCAAGCCACCCCCCTGCCACCATGCACATCCAACCAATCAGCTTTCCACTTCCATCCTTGCCAAGAATGCACTATGCTGCAATTTGGTTGTCCCACAGTTCCACTGAATAATTTTTAATAACTTTGGGAAAAGCCGCAAAGGCTCTCTCCACACAATATATGGTGTTTTTGGCCCCAGTCTTTCTGAATAAGGCAAATCACCGCAGGATCTTGTTGGGACAAAAGGTATTCCCTGTGAATTCTATTAGGATTATTTTCACCATCTAGACAACCCCTGGGAATCAGAAGGTCCTTGATAGCTGTCTTTTGCCAAGCGCACTGTAACACTTGAGCAGATAAGCTGCCACATCATATTTGGTAACTATGGCCTGGGGAATATGATAGTTGCAACATGTGCTGTCAGGACACTCTGTACTAATATGCTCAGTAAGCCACAGTTTAGGGTATCTTAAAGATCAAATATAAGTGGATCTCAGAATATTATTCAGTATAAGGTCTCCTCTGTAGAACTCTGTAGAAGCTTGTTGCTTGGGGGATACATAAGTGAATGGCTTGGCTTGAGTCACCTTTCAGACTGACATTTCCAGTGTTGCTAGGTAATGTTGTTGTTTTGAGATATGAAACAAGGGTTGCACCAGCTTCCTATTTCTTGCATGTTTGATCGCTGTCTGTCTTCTGTTACATTTCGTCAGTAAGGTTGCACTATTATAATTCTGATATTTCTTTCCTGCATCACCACTCTTTCCCTCCTCTGGGTCTGAAAGCCCTCTGATGTGAAGTTGCTGAACTCTTGTAGGTTCAGGATGCTGATCATGCACCCCAACATGGCAAGCTCCCAACTGCAGACCCTACATGTGGAAAGTGAAGGGCTGGGTGATGGAGAAGTGAATCTAGCTAGACTATTCCTATTGTCCCCGTCATGAGATTTTAACTGTAGAAGGAAAAGGATGAATGACTAGGGCTTGCCTTCACCACTTGTAGGGTGTTGGAAGCTTTTAGAAAGCTGGCAACTGCATAAAGAGGGAACTAATGTGGTATAGCTTTGCTAGAGTGTTGAACTGGGAATTGAAAGATTCAGGTTCTAAGTCCCCCAATGAAGCATGAGATTCATTGAGTAACCTTAGGCCAGACAGCCTTTCTGTATCTTCACAACACTGTGAGGTAGGTCAGGCTGACAGATGAAAGTGGGGAAGGGATGACTAATGTAAACCACCTTCAACTCAATGGGCAGAAGATGTGATGTAAATCTCTAGAACAGTTAATCATGCAGAGATCTTTCTTCTCCTCCTTGACACAGTTTTGTGGCTGAAAAGTGACATCTTCTCAACATTCGTCTCAATGTTCTTTTATTCTTATTGAACTTTTTAGTATGGTGACATGGAAGCCCTTTCTACTCTTGTTGAAGAGTAGAATTCAACACACCCGTGCTATTTGTCGGAACATGGATAGCTTATACTCAAATGCACATTGGAACTTATTTTTGTCATTTGCTGCTAGGTTAATTATCCTGATGCTTTGCTTCTTTGAGATCATTTAACTCTGTGCCATGGGAGGGATTAGCTCTTCAGGAAAAAAAAATGTGTGAGCTAACTCATAGCTCTGCAAAATCCTATCACCTAGCAGCTGTCTGCTGCCACTTTTGAATTCCAGACAGCCAGAATTTATGTCTTTGATGGATGCTTTATCTTCACTAACTAATATTTCTTTTTGTAAATCACATTAAAAATTTACAGGGCAAGGTTTAGTGAAGTCCTTATGTAACAGGAAGCAAATGAAAATAGTAGGCATGACATCAAATTTTAGATAAACTTAATCCAGCATTACAGCTGCTTTTGAGATCTTACAGAAGAATTGTCTTTTTTTTTTTTAAAAAAAGTTACTTCTTCTACAAGGTTTACTATTATGTTGTATAAAGTTTTGTCTAAGGAGATTATCACACTACTGTACACTGTTATAGTGCTATTATTCCACTTTAACTTCTATGGCTGCCTCCTGTGGAATCTTGGGATTTGCAGTTTAGGAAGGGGCATTTAGAGCTCTTAGCCAGAGAGCTCTTAGGCCTCACTAAATTACAAACCCCAGAATTCCAAAGAAGGAAGCCATAGCAGTTATTTATTTTATTTTATTTTTATGCCACCTTTCTCCCAAAAGGGATCCAAATGAAAGTGGAATAATAGCACTATATCAGTGTGGTGTAATAAAGGAATTTTTCAAACGGGGTAAAAAAACCGAGGAGGTTGTGAGAAGAATGGGGCTGTCACGCTTACAGAGCCCCATTTCAGACAGCCCCGTCCTCCTCCCACACTTACCCCGTCCTTCCTCCATGCTGCCAGCATGAGAAATGTGCTACTTTTATTACCAGAAATTCCCCATCAATAAAAAGCAGCACCCGCAGCACGGAGGAAGGACGGGGGAAGGTCAGAAGGAGGACAGAGCTTTCTGAAATGGGGCTCTGTAAGCACGACAGCTCCATTCTTCTCACAACCTCCTCAGGGTTTTTTAACCCCGTTTGAAAAAGTCCAAAGTCCTAAGTTACTTTGGCTATAGAAATATTTTTTTTCTTAATGTCTTCAAAGCAATTCAAAAGAATGCTGTATAAAGTGTTGCTCTCACAGTACTGTCTCATTGATCTGTGACAATCATTTCCACTTGTAGCATTTTGTTGAGTTTTCACAAAGCTATCTGGCCATTTAATTTCTAAAGCACTAAGCATATGGAACATTCTAGAATGCCCTTTCTGTTTGTATCTAGCTTTTATCCTCTACTATTATACTCAAGCAACTCCACTTCACCCTGGTGTCTTCCTTTCTCCTTTAACGCCCTTTACATTTCTTTAAAAAGCCAAATATTGATCTCTTGGATGTGTTGGTTAAGTTATTTGCTTGTTTATTTTATTATACACACATTTCCAGTTTTTGTATGTTCTTGTATAACCAGGATAGCTATATTGCGAGAAAGCACCAGGGGTACTATTGCACATACCGTCTCCCCACCCCCCTCCAAAACCATGCAAAATAACATGGATTCACATATTCCATTGTGAAATAAAGTTATATCTCAAGAATCAGTTTGGTGTAGTGTTTGACGATTGGATTAGGACCCTGAGAAAGTAGGGTTTGAATTCCTGTTTGGTTACAGTAACCCACTGGATGACTTTGGGCAAGTCACACTTTCTCAGCTTTAGAGGAAGGTGGTGACAAATCCCCTCCAAACAAATCTTCCCAGGAAAATCCCATGATAGGTTCACCTGAGGCCATTTGTCAGAAATGACATGAAGACCCATAACAACAGTTCATTCTCAAGAGTCTCCACTGTTTTGAACAAGGGTTCTTTTCTCTCTTTATTATGAATAATTGGAAATCAGGGGCCAATCACACTACATAATTAAAGCATAATAATTAATCTATAGATTATAATAGTTTCATAGACATAAACCTAAACGAAGTGGTTAGTCTTTGGGCAGAGTGAGCTTCTCATCACCTGATTACCCAATATCAGTTCCTTTCTGATGTTATATGTGGCTTGGGAAAATGAGAAGAATTATGTATTCCTGGGGTCCATTCAGACGATAGAAATATAGAGCTATCATTCCACTTTCACTGTCATGGTCCCATCCTGTGGAATCCAGGGATTTACAGTTTAGGGAGGGGCGTTTAGAAATCTCAGCCAGAGCACTCTAATGCCTTGCCAGACTACCAATCCCAGGATTCCCTAGGATGGAACCATGCTAATTACAATGGAATAATAGTGCTATAATTCTCTGATGTTAACTGTGCTCGAGGAATACATAATTCTTCTCACTGTTCCAAGGTATATATAACATTAGAAAGGGACATTGATATTGGCTAATCAGGTAAGAAATGGAATCTGCCCAAAGACTAACTACTCCACTTAGGGTTATATCTTCTATATGCTATAAGTAATGTAAACAGACCCTTTTAGCAGATTTATGGGGGGGGGGGTAAGAGGGGCGCTCCAAAAAAGTGATACAAGGACTCCCTGAAACAACATCTCAGGCTCGGCCAAATTGATCACCAACAGTGGTCCGCCCTGGCCTCACATCGGGAGACATGGAAATGCACTATCTACAATGCTGCAGCCTTATTTGAGAACTCACGACGAACAAGTCTTGAAGAGAAACGACAATGCAGAAAGAATCACAACCCAAAAACATCACCCAAGGAGACCTTCTGCTGTGCTTTTTGCAACCGGACTTGTTTATCTCGGATTGGCCTTTTTAGTCATCAGCGCGCTTGCAGAAAGTGTGGGATGAGTCCTTCCTGAATCTTTGTTTGAGAAGAAAAGCCAGAGAGAGAGAGAGAGATTTACACTAGGTCAGATTATTTGTCCTTCTAGCCTAGGCTACCTTTATTGGCAAGAACTCTCCAAGGAGCAGGCTCTGGTCTTTTTTCATCATCTACTGCCTGATCATTTTAAATGGAAATTCTAGATCTGGGAGCCTCTCTATGAAAACATTGACTTTACCATTGATCTATGCCCTCTCTCACACACACAACTTTTCTGCAGTGGTGAGCATTTTTCTTCGTCTTTTTTTGGCTTCAGAATATCTGTGTATAATGGATAGCAATTTATATTAATGAAATCAGTTTCACTATGATGTAGATTTATTTATTAGTTAATTTATTGAATATCAATAATTGTAGTACTTTGCAAAGAGTAAGTGCCCTAAATTCTTTTAATTGCTGATATACAGGATAATGTTTCAGGATTATTGCAACTGCTGGGGGTATAAAAGTGAAACAAAATGGCAAGACTACAGGCACAAATTTCCACGTGTTTCATGTGCCTTTATGATATTTTACCTGTGTATGCGTGGATATATGTTTGTATTAAAATACTTATATTCTGCCCTATATCATAGGATCTCAGGGTGGTATACAAATAAAATCAAATTGAGATGCTTTAAAATGATCTAAAATGTAACACAGTGAAGAATAATTTAAACACTCTAAAAGCATGTTAAACAATTTAATGGCTTGGAATAAACAGAACAGTTTAAAATCATATACCTGTACAGAGTGGGAAGATCGTTATGCCTCAAAGGCCTTGTTTTTACTTGTAATCAGAAATAATATCAAATATCAAAATAATATCAAAAGCCACTGAGAGATGGCACCGACTGGGCACCAACTGGGTCTTCAATGGGGCATCATTCCTTAATTGTGGTGCCACTAGGATTGCCAGGTCAGGATCATTCCAGGCCCTGAGATTTTCTGGCCAAAACCTGAGAGGTAGAGATGGCCCATTAGGGATGTCATGGGAATGGGCCCTGGTGAGTTGCTTACCACTCATCTTTCAAGCACAAACACAAATAGAGCATACTTACCTGTCTGGAAATCAAGACAGAGATTCTGAACTATTCCCAGATCAAGGTAAAGTGAGGCTATTATTCCTACATAGAGAGATTAGATAAAAATATTTAGGAGATTTTCAGACCTGCAAAAATTCATGTCTGCCGCGCGAGCAGCCTCCCGAAACTGCTGCGCGGCAAGGGTCTTCTTCGGACGACGCTGTGCCTCTTGCGAAACCGTCCGTGTCACTTCCATGAAGCTTCGGACGGCTCGGCGCCATATTTCAATCTCGGGCAACCTCCGTGATTGAAATATTGCGCCGAGCCGTCCGAAGCTTCACGGAAGTGACACGGACGGTTTCGCAAGAGGCACAGCGTCGTCCGAAGAAGACCCTTGCCGCGCAGCAGTTTCGGGAGGCTGCTCGCGCGGCAGACATGAATTTTTGCAGGTCTGAAAATCTCCTTAGAGTCAGACCCCGTATCCGCAGAAAATATATACCATTTCAGTTTTTGGTGGGACACAAAACAGGAACACATGCCATAGAATTATCCTAGAAATTTGCTAGAGAGGCATCCTCTCTAGACATCTTCTAGGTCTTCCAGAGGAGGACCTTCTAGGTCTGTGGTATTTTAAATTGGAAATCCTATTATTTTAAAAGGGTTCGTTGTTATCCACGGCTTCCGATATCTGCAATAAGTCCAAGAACCCAAACCCCATGGACACAGGGTTCTGACTGTATTTTGGCAGTAAAAGAAAAATAGCATACAGATAACACTAACTCAAGAGTGCCATTTGGAAAGTGAAATCAGTTAAAGTTTGCAAATTGCAGCATGCTGCAAATCTACCTAAAAGAGCACAGGGTTTTAAAAAACAGAGCAAAGAAAGAAAGTCACAGAGATGCAGCTTGCAGAATGCTCTCCCAGCTGAAGATCTGGTCACAAGTCTTGCCTTTGACCCAGATACAACCCCATGAAAACTGGAGAGTTTGAACCCTCACCTCCCACCTACAGGTGATGCGCAAAAACTGGAGACTCAGGGTGGGGCCCTGAGATTTGGCCACCCTAAGTGCCACAGCAGAGAAGAGCTTTTCCTGTGCCCTCTTGCAATTTCTGTACCTTCACATATTGTTCTCACTGCAATTGTGATTCAGTTTCCAAGCTGGAATAAGATGATCAATTTATGGAATACATGTAATGACTATTTTTCAACAGCACTTCTATTTAAGGTTATTTTTGTCTTTGCCTGAGATATTATGATTTGGGGGGGGGGTGCATTTGCAAAAAAAAAATTGCATAAATTATGTAAATTGCATAGATAAATTATGGTAGCATGTTGTATGGTCTTTTTAAAATCAGTAACATCAGGTGTAGTTTTTGCATCTTTTTCATCAGCCCTTCTGCATTTGCTCTGTGTGTGTACTTAATTTGTACAGAGACATTTTGTACAAATTATGGAAACTTCAATGAAAAAGAAAATACCCATTCTCACTGGAAGGGAGAAATCTCATTGTGTTAATGTGTCAATGTGCCAATGAGTATTGCTGAGTACAAACAATTATTATGATTCTTCAAATCCACCCCCACCCACCCAAAATGATTGTTTTAAGCAGGTATTTGACCTTTATTGTAAATGTTGGCCCCACTAAGGAGATTTATCTGCCTTACTCCATGTCACATAGGTGACTGAAACTAGAATCACATTACATCTATGAGCTCTCTAAGAGCTTCTTTCTCCATTACAGTGCATATACATCTGAGACATATAGAAAAGGCCTCAAACTCTATGCTGAAACACCTGTTAGTCTCAAAATAGAAAGTGCTAAACCTGCTTTCAGAATGGATTATGCAAAATCAAACATATTTGCATATCATTGTTCAGCTTGCCTGGCTCTGTTCTAGTTGCTTTTGCAAAATTTTTAAATTCTATTTTATTTTAATGTTGGTTTCCTGTGGACTGGATTAAATTTATAAGTCAGGGATCCCTAAGTAATATGCCAGAGAAAAGGGTTCAAGTTAGCATTACTCCCACCCCATGTTCTAACACTGAAAGATGAGTGAGCTCTTGTTATGACCTCAAGATATGTCTTTCAATCTTTAAAGAATGAGGCTGTGAATTCAAGGACTAGGAGACTGATTTGCCCTCAAAATTTGTCCTAGGTTACGGTTAGGGTTAGGGTTAGGAGAGGAGTCTGTTTTGCTACACCTTTCCAACATGAGGAAGTCACATGGTTTCAAAGGGTTGAGGCCAGCCAATTGCAGGAATTGCCAACCAATTGCAGGAATAATGAGACCACACACACGAATAGGGTGAAATAAAGTATTTTATTAAACTCAATCTATTTTATACCCTCTAAGATCTTGAGTAGGGGGAGGCAACCTGGTGAGGGATCAGCTGAGGCTGTAGGTCTATGCTAGGCCACACCCCTCAGCCTTCCCGGGTGAACACCTGGGTCCTGGAGAGGAACCCCCGTTGCCTCGGGTTGCTTGCCACTTGGCCCACATCTGTCAGGTCAACCCAAAAGTCCCCCACCCAAGCCACACGGATTAAGGTGAAGGATTATCCTTCAGGCCAACCCCAAGGTGGGTCTCCTTCTTTCCCCTTAGGCCACAGGACCTGAAGTGGCCCTTCTAGAGACCCTTCCTTCACCAAAATTGGTGCCAAGGTACCCACCGAAACTACACCTCCCCCTAACCTATTTAGCCACCACCCTGACCAATTTCCCAAATGCCACTACCATAATATGGGGCATGTGAAAAAAAACCAGGAAAAGGGGGAGAATTCCTATCCAGCTCCGAAGCAACCAATTATCACACTATTTAAGTGGTGGGAGGGTGGGTCGACAATTTCTTTGGCTGGAGAGGAAGCGGCGAGCAGCAGCAGGGTCTTATATGGCCTCTGCCCCCAACCATCACCTCCCTGCCTGCGACAGCATAAGTGGTCTCTGGCTGCTCTCCGGTGGCAAAGGTGCCCTCCCCCAGATATGGCTCTACCAATCTGGGGGGAGCCAGGAAAACCCCAACAGAACTACAATACACCTGCTTCTAGAAGGCTAGGCCCTTTCATTAGAGCTAGCCAGGCTGATAGCACTACCAGGCTTTAGCCTGATTGTATAAGTGCTAAAAGTTCATAGAAATGGCAGCTTGCATGTAAGCCACATCCAGAACATTCCCTTGTATGTAGGCTCCTAATTTTGTTCACCTGTATGTGCATAGAAGGTTTTGGTTATGTTCATGAATGTGCTTGAACTCTTTCTGCTGAATTCTACGTTGCCTTTTTTTTACTGAAACTCAAACTGCTAACTTACACTACCACCCCTTCTCAGGCTATAATGCCTTCTGGCTGAGAACATTGCCTAGAAACTGCTTTACACCAAACTTACTGGATTGGTTGGAAATAAACTGCTGCGTTCCCTGCTGAGAGAGTCAGCACAGTACAGTTGTTTAAATGTTGGACTCTGAGAGACCAGGGCTTGAATCTTAGCTCAGCCATGGAAACTCACTGGATTATCTTGGGAAAGTCACACTTTCTCAGCCTTCAAGGAAGACAATCACAAATCTCCTCTGAATAAACCTTACCCAGAAAGCCCAAGAATAGGATTGCTATAA
The DNA here is from genome assembly GCA_030847615.1 of Gambelia wislizenii. NCBI lineage: Eukaryota > Metazoa > Chordata > Lepidosauria > Squamata > Crotaphytidae > Gambelia > Gambelia wislizenii. The sequence continues at coordinate 308,253,002 of JAUMIR010000004.1, read as the reverse complement.
ATTGGGATTTGAAGGCATATAACAACAATCCACTGCCCCAAGATATGAAATAGTTTGGCTCAATTAGCTAGGAAACCTCAAACTTTCTTGGAAGAAACATAACCTTGATGCATTTCAGTTCTGTTTTCTGGTGAGGGTGCAATACTGAAACAGTCTTGGTTGCTCTGAGTGGTGCCCTGCTCCTAGGGAAAGATGGGTGAAAGTACTAACTTCTTGATCTTCCTGGAGCATGCCAAGGTTTTTAATACAATTGATCATGCTGCCCTACTCTGTAGACTTTGCAGGATGGAAGGCAATGTTTTAAAAGTGGTTCTGCAGGGTTGGTTCCAGAGATAGCAACAGGTGGTCCCTGTTCAGCCCCAAAGCCATCAAGCTATGGAGCGCTACTAAGTTCCATTCTACCTTTCATGCTGTTCTTTTTTTATGTCTTTCTTTTTTTAGTGTTCTTTTACAGTAGGGGTGGGCAAGTCCAGCAGATCTGACACTGCTTGAAAGATTAAAATGCCCTCAAATGTGGGAAAATGGCTGGAAATACACTTCTGATTTGAAGAGGGAAATGGTTGTTTTGATGTTCTATTTGAAGGTTAATGATTGCTTCTAGAATCTTCTAGGAGATGAAGTTTGTCCGTCCTTCTTGCCTGCCAAGGAAAGAAGCTGGCCTGTGGTTGACCCAGGGGCTGCAGAAACAACCTTGAAGAGTGGGGGCTAGGATTGCCAGAGTGACATCTCAGGAGAGCTGCTGTAGATTTAACAGTTGTGTAGAAAAGGACTTTTCAGCAGCTGTTGCTTGTTACCTGGCTGTGTAAGAAGCAACAGCTGCTGAAATTTCCCCTTCTATGCAACCATTAAAAGTACAGGAGCTCTCCCCTGTTTTCAGTCTTAGAATCCTAGCAGTTGCATGTAGTGTCTCCCTTCTTTTACAATAAGCTTTTATCAAATTCTGGCAGTTGGATACTTTGTCTGTATTCTGTGTTGACACCAGCCTGTCTCATTGATTACAAGTTTCTATGTTATCTCCCATGATGAAAAGGAAACGATGAATGCTGTGTTTTGTTGTATAGCTTGGTGAGAGACTGAAAAGGTACTGAGTTAACCTGAGAAGTAAGACATTTTGGATTAAATTGGTTTCATTCTTTAATGAGTACAGGCCCTCAAGATTTCTTAGGTGTTGTAGTTCATGGGTGTGGACTAGAACTCTCTAGCACAGAATTGTAAATACTTCACCAAACTATAAATACAGTTGTCCCTCCACATTCGCGAACTTGACATTCGCGGTTTCGGTTATTCGCGGTTTTGGGAGGGCCCCCCCGGGCCCCCCCAAAACCGCGACACGGGACCTCCAGAGGCCCCGTGAAAGACCTGGGGAGGGGTGGGGAGGCCTTCGCGGGACGCCCGGAGGCCCTCCGGAGGCCCCGCGAAGGCCTGGGGAGGGAGGGAGGGAGGGCCGGTGAGGCCTCGGCGGGGCCTAGGAAGGCCCCGCGAAGGCCTGGGGAGGGAGGGAGGGAGAGCCGGTGAGGCCTCCGCGGGGACTAAGAAGGCCCCGCGAAGGCCTGGGGAGGGTGGGAGGGAGGGCCGGTGAGGCCTCCGCGGGGCCTAGGAAGGCCCCGCGAAGGCCTGGGGAGGGTGGGAGGGAGGGCCGGTGAGGCCTCCGCGGGGCCTAGGAAGGCCCCGCGAAGGCCTGGGGAGGGTGGGAGGGAGGGCCGGTGAGGCCTCCGCGGGGCCTAGGAAGGCCCCGCGAAGGCCTGGGGAGGGTGGGAGGGAGGGCCGGTGAGACCTCCGCGGGGCCTAGGAAGGCCCCGCGAAGGCCTGGGGAGGGTGGGAGGGAGGGCCGGTGAGGCCTCCGCGGGGCCTAGGAAGGCCCCGCGAAGGCCCGGGGAGGGTGGAAGGGAGGGCCGGTGAGGCCTCCGCGGGGCCTAGGAAGGCCCCGCGAAGGCCCAGGGAGGGTGGGAGGGAGGGCCGGTGAGGCCTCCGCGGGGCCTAGGAAGGCCCCACGAAGGCCCGGGGAGGGTGGGAGGGAGGGCCGGTGAGGCCTCCGCGGGGCCTAAGAAGGCCCCGCGAAGGCCCGGGGAGGGTGGGAGGGAGGCCCGGTGAGGCCTCCGCGGGGCCTAGGAAGGCGCCGCGAAGGCCCGGGGAGGGTGGGAGGGAGGGCCGGTGAGGCCTCCGCGGGGCCTAGGAAGGCCCCGCGAAGGCCTGGGGAGGGTGGGAGGGAGGGCCGGTGAGACCTCCGCGGGGCCTAGGAAGGCCCCGCGAAGGCCCGGGGAGGGTGGGAGGGAGGGCCGGTGAGGCCTCCGCGGAGCCTAGGAAGGCCCCGCGAAGGCCCGGGGAGGGTGGGAGGGAGGGCCGGTGAGGCCTCCGCGGGGCCTAGGAAGGCCCCACGAAGGCCCGGGGAGGGTGGGAGGGAGGCCCGGTGAGGCCTCCGCGGGGCCTAGGAAGGCGCCGCGAAGGCCCGGGGAGGGTGGGAGGGAGGGCCGGTGAGGCCTCCGCGGGGCCTAAGAAGGCGCCGCGAAGGCCTGGGGAGGGTGGGAGGGAGGGCCGGTGAGGCCTCCGCGGGGCCTAGGAAGGCCCCGCGAAGGCCTGGGGAGGGTGGGAGGGAGGGCCGGTGAGACCTCCGCGGGGCCTAGGAAGGCCCCGCGAAGGCCTGGGGAGGGTGGGAGGGAGGGCCGGTGAGGCCTCCGCGGGGCCTAGGAAGGCCCCACGAAGGCCCGGGGAGGGTGGGAGGGAGGGCCGGTGAGGCCTCCGCGGGGCCTAAGAAGGCCCCGCGAAGGCCCGGGGAGGGTGGGAGGGAGGGCCGGTGAGGCCTCCGCGGGGCCTAGGAAGGCGCCGCGAAGGCCCGGGGAGGGTGGGAGGGAGGGCCGGTGAGGCCTCCGCGGGGCCTAAGAAGGCGCCGCGAAGGCCCGGGGAGGGTGGGAGGGAGGGCCGGTGAGGCCTCCGCGGGGCCTAGGAAGGCCCCGCGAAGGCCTGGGGAGGGTGGGAGGGAGGGCCGGTGAGACCTCCGCGGGGCCTAGGAAGGCCCCGCGAAGGCCTGGGGAGGGTGGGAGGGAGGGCCGGTGAGGCCTCCGCGGGGCCTAGGAAGGCCCCGCGAAGGCCTGGGGAGGGTGGGAGGGAGAGCCGGTGAGTCCTCCGCGGGGCCTAGGAAGGCCCCGCGAAGGCCCAGGGAGGGTGGGAGGGAGGGCCGGTGAGGCCTCCGCGGGGCCTAGGAAGGCCCCACGAAGGCCCGGGGAGGGTGGGAGGGAGGGCCGGTGAGGCCTCCGCGGGGCCTAAGAAGGCCCCGCGAAGGCCCGGGGAGGGTGGGAGGGAGGCCCGGTGAGGCCTCCGCGGGGCCTAGGAAGGCGCCGCGAAGGCCCGGGGAGGGTGGGAGGGAGGGCCAGTGAGGCCTCCGCGGGGCCTAAGAAGGCGCCGCGAAGGCCCGGGGAGGGTGGGAGGGAGGGCCGGTGAGGCCTCCGCGGGGCCTAAGAAGGCGCCGCGAAGGCCTGGGGAGGGTGGGAGGGAGGGCCGGTGAGGCCTCCGCGGGGCCTAGGAAGGCCCCGCGAAGGCCTGGGGAGGGAGGGGGAGGGGTGTAGTTATTCGCGGATTTTTCACATTCGCGGGGGTCCGCGGAACGGAACCCCCGCAAATGTGAAGGGACGACTGTACCAGGTTTCCTGTTAGTGAAGACACTATTATAGTGCTATTATTTTACTTTGTCTAGTATGACTGCCTCCTGTGGATTTCTGGGATTTATAATTTAATATCTGGAAAAGCAGCTCAAAATGCCAGCAGGATAAATAAGGGCTGGGAAAGAAGCCAAGCTCCAGTCAATCAGGGAAAGCCAGATAATGCTCAGAACAAGCAAGGTGCTGTTTCTTGGAGAAACAACAATACAGGCAAAAAGGCACACAGAGAAAAGTCTTGAATACAGTCCAAAAGTCAAGGCTTACAGAAGGCAGTGTTGTCCAGAAGTCGGTCCATGGGTCAGCAGGATCAGGCAACGGGCTGGTCAGGAACTGTTTAAGGTGAAGGCAGCAAGGATTCAGGCACTGAAGTCAGCAGGAAGCTTTCTCCAGAGAGATCAGTTGATGTCTGACAAAGCCTCCATTGCCTCTTCCAGCCTATATAAAGCACTTAAGGCTTTGCCAGGTGTTTCTTAATTAGCAAGTTCTTCTCATAAATTCTCAGAGACCTCCTTTAAGTCTCCTTTTGAGCTTGCTGCTGGGTATAGGATAGTGGAGGTAAGCCCCTCTCCTCCTCCTCTTCTTCCTTATTTGAGTGGACAGGACTCTCTGCTGGAACTGATGCCAACCCACTTGGACCAGGCTCTTCTTCTGCTTGAGCCTCCAGGTTGGCAGGGTTTCCTGCTGGCACAGGTGTAGATAAATCTGTGCCAGGGTCCCAGTGCCACTCCCTGCCATGTCCTCCTCCTCTGCCTCTACAGCCTCATCAGGCTCATGGGGCATGGCATTTGGTGAGGCCTAAGAGCTCTCTGGCTGAAAATTCTAAATGCCCATCCCTAAACTGCAAATCCCAGGATTCCATAAGAGGCAGCAGTTAAAATGGAATAATAATGCTATAAGAGTATAGTGTGATAAAGTCCTTTATGTCTGTCTGTAGAATTCAACATGTGAAATGTACCATGAGGTCATAATTCTATCCAATTGATTTTCAAGAAAGAAGCCTGTGCTAGGTGTTTAGCTAATGAGTGAAATTATAACTGTAATTGATTTCATATTTTAGTGACCTCTTCATTTTACATACACACACACACAAACACACATACCAGAAATAGAAGCCTAAAGTGTGTTTATAAGATGACGGGGAAGGATGGAGAATAGTGTGAAGGTAGGGGCTTGCTTCTGGAGTCACCCTATCTGTATACATATGTGGCTGCCTGGATTTTGGGAACCAACATGGCAAGAAGGAGAGAGAAATTTACTCCTGGTGTCTGAGGTTGAGAAGGAGGCTAAATGAGTAATAGGAAGGCAGGGGGAGAGAGAGAGAGATACTAGTGAACAAGAAGAGAAAAAAGCTGGAATACAAGGGGGGAAGACAGAGGTAATGAGAAAAGGTATAAAGGATCGGATTTCTAACCCAATTAAAGCTTACAAAGACTGAACTAGAATGAAAGTGGAGAAAAAATGGGAGAGAGAATAATATACAGCAGATAGTACAGAGATCTCATGAAGATAGACTAAGGAATAGAATAGAATAGAATCTTTATTACAGTCATAGACCAGCACAGGTAAAAAGGGAATACAAAATAAAGGTGAAATCACAGGATAAAAACAGGCTAAAAGCAGTATTTAAAATGTTAGCTCCAGTATAACAAGACTAGGTTGACACTGTTCTACTGCTGATAGACTAAGGGTATTATCAGACTAGTGTCTAAAAATGTTGTAATTCCACAAATGAAGATAGTGGGAACATGAAGATAGTGGGATCATGGCATTATAACACTTATTTTCACATGTAGCTTTAATCACGCAAAAAACTCCACCATGGATTATCACACAATGACCACTAGTGCTTCAAGAATGGGAGTTTACTCCCACGATTCAGCATGGCAAGATTTCAGCAGTTCTCATGAGAAGATGCAAACACACTAAACACTCCAAAACACCTTTAATTAAAAAAGTAAATGAACACACAAGTACTGAAACAAACCTAAAAACATGCAAAGTAAAGGGGAAAGTTCATAAAAAGAGTGTCCTGTGCTTCATTTTCGCATTCTGGAATTTAGTTTTCTCACTGAGGACCTCCCATTCACTCTGTAATCTCATGATTATAACAGAACATGTTTTTGCACACAGTCAATAGCACGGAAAGAGCACTATTGATCTATTCATGGCTTGTCCCGTGAATGAGAAGGAACACCTTTTTTGCAGCTGCAGCATGGGGTAATAACGCAAGGACAACAATGTCATGTGATAGCAGGGCCCATTTGCACTACCTTGATGTAATCTCATGATTTTTCTAACATCTGATAATGTCATAATAGGTTTTGAGCTCAGGTAATGCTGGGAATGTCTGTCTTTACCATAGCTCCAGAACCGTGTCATGTGAGGATGAAAGCGTCAAATATCTGTATCCCTACCAAGACTATTCAGCTTTTCAAGTGATGCAATTGATATCTACCTTCCCTGACTAGGAAACACAAAACTTGAGGACAGCTTCCCAAATTTTATACAAAAAGCAAAAGAACTATGGCCTGATAAGTGAAGGGGGGAAAAGAAGAAAGAACAGAGGGAAAGGCTAAATGCATATTGAGTTGAACAGGGAGCAAGATCAAGAAGAAGCATGTGTGTGTGTGTGTGTGGGGAGGAGATAGCACTAATCTTTCTTATAAATAATCTCTGCAAATGTGCCCTTAATTTTAAGTTAGCATGGTGGTGTGTGATCTATTGTCCAAACTTAATTTCTTTGGGATTGTAGCTAGCTGTAATGTTTTTGCTTTATACTACTTTCTTTTCTTTTTTTAGAATTTAATATTTTTAAAGTGATTGATTTAGTGAATTCTCTGATAACTGGTGAATAATTTTGTCCCTACAGACTACCTGGATTTTTGGAACCAAAATTTTGTGAACTTCCATTCCTTTTGCCATCACCAAATTGGCTGAAAAATTTGGGATGGTCACTTTTACCCAGCCTTTTTGGGGTGGGGGGTGGGGGTGGGGTGGGAAACGGGCACAGTGTGGTGGTTTGAGCATTGGAGACCAGGATTTTAATCCCCACTCAGACATGGAAACCCACTGAGTGATCTTGGGCAAGTTACGCTCTCTCATTCTCAGAGGAAGGCAAAGACACACCCCCTCTGAACAAACCTTGCCAATAAAACTCCATGATAGGTTCACCTTAAGGTCTCCATAAGTTGGAAACAACTTGAAAGGTACACCACAACAAATCTGTCTCTAAAACTGGTGGCATCATAACTTTTCTTTTGGAAAGCAAAAGAGACATATAGCATGTCAAAATAATGTTCTTTTTCAGTATTTTTAAATAGACACTTCAATGTTTTCATTGCTTATACTTTCTCCTCTCTGATATTTTGAATCCAAAATTTTAGTTCCTCCCCTTTAAGAAAACCCCAAATTGCTGCCTACATTTCTGAGGAAAGAGTAGAGGATGAGATTTACAGCAGAACAGAACTTAGTTTTTTTAAAGGGCCTTAAATGTTAGATATTTAAGTAGGACAATTCGAAGTGGTTAGCTTAGGAAGGGGTTTTGATAATGTTTAGAAATTTTAACTGGGTGTGAATTTAAGTGTGTCTGAAGAGCCCTTTGGCTTTCACTGTGGGGAAGATTAGAGAAAATCATGAGAGGAAGGTCATTGAGAGTGGAGTCCTTCAACTTCCTGGCAAAAAAAGATTGAGTCCACTTGTCTCAAAAATTAGATAATTCTTTCCTGGACCCTGAAGCACAATGCTTGTAAATAATTCAACACCATTCTTCATAAGTAATTCAAAGTTCATTCTAAGAAGTGATATCTGAACCAAATGTATCCCAAATGCTTTTACAGAGTTAAGTAATGCAGTCAGAGTTAAATAATAAATAACAATAGATAATTTTTCAGATGGGATTTAAAAAATAGATCATGAGTTGGTGAGGCAAAGACTGGTACTGAGGCGGTGAAATTAGACTTCTTTGACAATCGGTTTTGGTAACAGCTAGCAGTTTGCAGGCCAAACTGATATGGGTAATTGTTCTTCTGAGCTAATAGAAGGAACCACAGCTATTAGTATTCTTGCAGTGTGAAGCAAAATAGGAGTTGAAACTGAGTGTCATTTCTCAGTATTCTGTGATAATAATTTCAAGGGCAGAGGTTGATGTGGAGTGTCATGAACCATAGGCAATAGACTTCTAATTACAGATATGTTTGCATTTGTTATATTTCTCTCTGAAGGAAATATGTCTTGCTGAGTCCAAAAGGAATGGAGAAATTAAAGACATATTAAGACTCCATGGTGTAGTGATTAGATTGGCAGACCAAATTCCAAGAGCCCTTTCACACTACACAGTTATAGCACTGTTTCCACTTTACCTGTCATGGCTCCAGACCATGTGATCCTGGAGTTTCTAATTTGGTGAGGCACTAGAGCCCTCTGGCTGAGGTTTCTAAGTTTCCCACTCCTTGAATTGCAAATCCATGGATTCCATTGAATGGAACCATACTGTTCAGGTGCAATCATTATGCTAAATTCTTCAGTGTGAAAAGCAGGGTGCTCCAACATTTCACAGATGAAAACCAGGACACATGTGGCCAGACAACAACAGAGTGTGATCTAGATGGCAAAAGTTATTCATGAGGAAGGACACACAAGGTAGGAAAGTCTGCAGCAGTTTGCTTTTGCCTGAGCGTACTGGGAAGGGCAAGATTCCAGCCCTATTCTCTGCTCCCCACCCATAAGTTCATTGAGTGCAAGCTATTTTTGCACTTTGATCTCAGTTTGCAGCAATTGAAATAAGTCAAGGAGAAAGTTTGAAAGTGGGTGGTGTAGGAGAGAAAAACAGGGACATTTTAAAAGTAGCTATAAAAGTGGGATGACAGAAGATTAATCAAGACTGTCCCTGCCAAATCAGGATAGTTGGACGGTATGGAAAGGGCCCCAAGCTGAAGAAGTTTCTCCATTTTCCCTTTCCACTGTGGCATTTGTCACCAGACCCCATTTTCACCCAGTACCCTTCACACCAGATCACCCAAAACGTTTCCCCTTTCCCTTCATTTGTCTGTAAAGTAGGTGTGACTGTGGAGACAGAATTGCTGGAAGGGAATACCTTACTCTGCCTCATAATACCCTGAGTCTCTAACAAGCCAACCTGAAGAGATTTTGTTAGTAAAAAGGGAAAAGGATGAATATTTTTTAAAAAATAAACAGGAAAAATACTGTGTGATTTTTTTTCACTTGTCTCACAGCTGAACGTGTGAACGGCTATTAAAAATATTTTGCTTGCGAGAATGTGAAGTAATATAGAAGCTCTGAGTTGGTGCTTAATACACACAATAAGAAGATGCTTATTCAATCATGTTTCATTGGATATTATGAATAAATTCAGTCAAGGAAAATAATGGCAGCATTGCAGAGAGAAGTAAATTCCACCTGTAGTGAACTACAAAAATAGGAACTGAACTTCCAAGTGCCAAGATGCTTTATGAAAGACATTACAATCCCTTCTTCATTTTAAGGGCTAATAATTACTTATCTCAACTGCAGCACTGCTTGAAGAAAAGGGCAATCTCTTTGGCAATCAGGTCTCAAACTGTTTAGGGTTTTATTGCTTAATAAGAACACTTTGAGAAACCTATTTGTATCCAGTGGTCCTAGTGTAATGTGCTCCACTTTCCAGTTGGGAAACTCTGCTTAGCAAATAGTTCACAAAATCCAGGTTTATGGGGGCTGGGTAACTTAAGGTGTGACCCTAATATAATAAGAACTAATGGGAAGCTTTTGATATTGCATTTTGATCCCAAATGCATCAGTTTGACTATATGCATCATAATTTGTTGACCGCCAATTAAAACACTCTAATTTTAAGGCATGGACAAAATGGGGGGCGGGGAATGTATGACCATAATTACATTCATGGCAGGACTGGATCACTTTGTTTAATTGGTCTTATTGGTGAAAGCTTCATTCAGGAACATGTTCAGAGTGTTCATTGATATACTGTTCATTGTTTTTGCAGGTTTTATTTATACATGTGGTGGAACTTTAAAAGGACTCAATGGAACTATAGAAAGCCCTGGCTTCCCATATGGATATCCAAATGGTGCAAATTGCACATGGGTAATAATTGCAGAAGAAAGAAACAGAATACAGATAGTTTTTCAGTCTTTTGCTCTAGAAGAAGAATATGATTATTTATCATTATATGATGGGCATCCACATCCTACAAACTTCAGGACAAGGTAAATATTGTTTTCATGCTCACAGAGTATGGGTTTCTACAAATTCCTTCCTGGCTAGAAATGCTTTTGCTGGTAGCATAAGACTTGTTACCTTTTTGAAAAATCTGTTGATCTTTTTTAGTAGCACATTTGAAAGTCAAATGAGCTTCACCAAAAGATAATATTGCCCACTCATCTTCAGAATGAGGCTGACAGTTACACAAATGCTTGACAGAAATGCATTAGGATTGTTTGTCTCTCTCTGTGTGTATGTGTGTGCGTGTAAATTGTACAGTTAGGTCCTGGGAAAATGAGGAACTCAACACTCTTCTAATCACTTCTTTATACATGGATAAGGATTGCTGTTATTAGTGATATGGTACACATATTTTCACTGTGGTAGCTCAGTGGTGGAATGAAAATGGCACCTAAATCCCCAGAAAGGACCCTCATAGTGAGGATTCATGCTCAGCTTGATTCACAGGCTGAGAGATTCTTTCTGGCATTTTTTATTGAATCTTGCAAGATTGAGTACACATGGCTTGGTAGCAAATCACATGTTCCCACATGTGCTCACATCATTCTTATACAGTTTACAATTACACCTATGACATCAGAGCAACCTGTGATTGGAAGAACACATTCTACATATGACCACAGCCTAAGCTTATGGACACTGTATAGTTACTAACTCCTTATTAGCTTCTCAAGCTTTGCTTACCATGTCACATATATCTTTTTTTCTGCTTATGTATAGCAAAAATGAGATCATCTATTGTCTATTCACCTCTCAGAAATGAGTTATCTATTGTGGCTATACTCTCTTCAGTTCCCAGAGAAAGCAATGTCAGTTTGCATCCTCAAACAACCAGACTTAAAGGTGAAACCCTGCTTGTTTTCCTAAGCCATACTGTGAGGTTTGAGGCCCACTTTTTGTTTGGCCCCAGGTCCTTTGGTATCAAAGATTTCCTTTCAGGAGATTAGAGGAATATAGTTTTGTTAGCCTGTATATACATTCACTATAGATCATGTTAGCTTTCCTAACCTCTGTAATAGTCCACCCAGGTAGCAGACATTGCTTAAAGTATTCGAGTCGCAGGTATTCTGTAGTAAATTCAATCACACTGAAATTTTGATTAGTCATACTCTTTCTTTAAAACTGTTCAATCTACTAACATACCTGGTTGATAACCCCAGTAATGTACAGGGCAGATTACTAAAAGGTATATGGACACCAGACATATAACATCCCTAGCAACTGGTAACAGGTGCTTGAAAATTCAAGCAGTACTGGTATTAGGTACATGTGAGAATCCCACGTTTCAGATATACTATATTGGAGGCCATAATATTGAGCTAGAAGGAGAGATTATCAGATGAAGAATAAGTAATTCTAGAAGTTTATTGAGGACTACTAAGAAATAGGGATGGAAATAAATATTTTAAAGTCCCCTCCCAATGATTGAAAAATGTCTTTTTAAGTGTCAGTAAACTTTGATAAGAAGTACCTTGGACTGATGAGAATCTTCATAGTTCATGATTTATTCTGTATAAAATTTGTACGTGGTTGTTTTGCACAGAAAACAGTGTTTTATGTGCAGGCAACATCATTCTATGCAGAAATATTATTTCCTGTGCTCAGAAATTGGTATAACTTGAATTTATTTTGCACAATATTCACAAGTAGGTGAGTTGCATAGAAAACAGCATTTTCCACAGAGAAAATAAAATTTCTACATATTAATATCATTTTCTGTGGAAAAATGCTGTTTTCTACACAGAAAAATGCTGTTTTTTACACAGGAAATGCTGCCTTCTGTGCATAACAATCATATATGATTTTTTTGCAGAATAAGTCCTGAACTGCGAATAGGCTTCAAAAATTATGTGGTTTTTAAAGACTTGCAGAAGCAAGAAAATTCCTAAAATTATTCATTGTTTCCTTCGGTTCAAAACAACCACACATAAAATTTGTACAGAATAATACCTGAATGACAGACTAAATTCGCTAAAGGCACTAGATCCTGACTGATCTTGGAAGCTAAGCGGGGTCAGCTCTGGTGGGAGACCACCAGTGAATACAAAGTACTGTAGGCTAGATTTCAGAGGAAAGAGCTGGCAAAACAACCTTATCTAAGAAAACCCTATGAAATTCCTGAGGTCACCATAAGTTGACAGACAACTTGAATGCACATGCACACACATGCATACACACACGACCTGAACTGCAAAGATTCTCATTTGTCTAGGATTCTTCCTGTCAGGCTTACCTGGTTCTCAAAAAACCATGACTTTCAAGAGTTTTTAAAAATATTATTTTCATCCTCACTTTTGTTCCATTGCTAATTGCAAGACCGAATTATAGGTCTTCCAATGAACCTTTATGATATGTTTTTATCAGAAATCCTTTATTTTAATAGGGTTTTCTGTCATCCATGATTTCCAGTATCCACACTAAGTCCAGGAACTGAGCCCTCATGAATACAGGGGTCCAAAAGTACTGAACAGAAGAGAACAGTACATTACTTCTATCTTCAAGCATCACATGATCCCAGCAGACAGTTAAGAACACTTCACAAAAAAGGAGGGGAAGTACCCTCCTGATCAATCAATGAGCCACTGTGATCCTATCTGTTTTTTTTTTATTGTGGAGCTGATAATCAGTCATCTTTATTATCATGTGAAACATAACAAACAGATGATATTGTTTATTTGTTCCATGTGAAGGTTGTGGAGTAGGGGTGGGGATGCAGCCCCAGCACCTTTTTGCCACCTTCAAGTCTCTACATCTCACCCTCAAAAAAACTGAGGCAGAAAAATTGTCCCCTCCCCAAGTCTATCACTGCTTTTAGATTTCATTCAAACATAGGATTGCCATATGTCCTGGAAAACCAAGAAAATCCTGGATTGAAGGGAATAAAAAATGCCCCAGCTAGCTGGCTGAAGCTGCAGATCCTGGATTCCTCCTTAGTCAGAGCACAGGCCAAGAGATTTCCAGCACTTTCAATGGTTATGTAGAAGAGGATATTTTAGCAGGCCTTGCTTGTCTTGCAACCAGAGAACAAGCAACACCTGCTGGAATTCCCTCTTCTGCACAACCATTGAAAGTGTTGGAACTCTCTCCAGATTTCAGTCAGGCAATCCTAATTTTTAGTGGCCAGAAAACCTGCCCCTAGCTTGTCTTCTGTTATCTCTGCAAAAAATGGGTTTTTGATTACTGCACAAATCAGGGTGTGAAGTGAGGGAGAAAGGCTTTTTGTACACCAGCAACAAGGTATAAGTATCACATACCATGTTCAAGTTTCGTTTTTGTTTTGTTTATTTTAAGCAGGATTACCAACTCTGTATTTGAAGGCAGAATGTATACTATTTGGAGGCAGCTGTGATTATCATTGGCAATCATTAGGTATATTGAAGGTGATGGCCATGCTGACTGGGAGGATTTGGGTGGGGTTGCAGTCCAAACAAATAATTTTTTCCATGCTGTGGTCAAACAACAAGAGAGACATAGGCTTTGTGTCATGTTTGTGATCTTCCAGAGGCTTATATTGGTAGTGAATAAGCAACACCTGCTCCATTAACACCAGGACCCATTGTATCTCTAGGGCCCACTTTTTTATTGTTGTACTTGCAAAGTGTCATGCAAATTGATAGTGCAATATAAATAAATAAATAAATAAATTGTAACTACTGCTACTGAAATACATGATAAAACAATATTAAATATCAAAATTTGGTTTGTTGTGGGGGGGATTTGCTGATAATCGTCTCAATCCAGTCCCATATACTTTTGTCCAAGTTTTGTGGAAGAGAATTATGGCAGCCCTAATCAAACACCCTCCACTTTGTAAAACAGAACAGACTAACCAGGGAGTGATTTGGGGTTGTGGCTGCAGGTAGTTTTTAGCCCAAAATTCAGTGGTGCACTTCATCACAGGGGCACGAATTGGCTGTCCACATGATTGCCCACCTCTACACCAGAGAAACTGCAATTGCTTCAGAGAAGTACAACAATGATGGCTAAGAGTATGAAAAAAAGTAATTTGGGGAAGAAATTGAAAGAATTTGATACCTTTAGCCTGAGGAAGAGAAGAGTGATGATTCATGAAATGCCTTGAGTGGCATCACATAGGAAAATAAAGAGTTGACTAAATAGAGATATGCTGTGGGAGAGCAGTTTTCATTTAACAATGGGAGGGATTGCTGTTGATGCTAAGAGCAGTGCAACAGTGGGGACTGTTTTCTTGGTCTCTCTCTCTCTCTCCTTCTGGAGTTCTTTGAATAGAATAGCAGTTTGAAAAATGGAGCTCTGGTGACACTTCTTTTCCCCAAAGCTGGTATTTGTTTTTTGTTTTTTGTTTTTGTTTGGTTTTTTGTTTTTGTTTTTGTTTGGTCCTTGATTCCTCCAAACTCTTTGTAGTACCCTTCTTTCTTCCATTCCAAAGAGGATGATTAAATCTCTGAAAGTATCCAGGAATACCAGTTCACCCTTTAAATAGTGGGCTTCTGGCATTTGTGGCAGACATGCTGTAGCTCTGGATTTATTGTAACAAGTGGGGTTTTGAAGAATGTAGCAGACAAGCCCCCTTCCAATTGTTAGTGTATAATCTTAAATAGTTCTAGGTTGTCCTCTGTGTGACAGCTCAGGACAAGAAAGCAACATCTTTCTGCAGAATCCATAAAATATGGTGGCAGCTGGCTGATGGCTCCCATATCAGTGGGATGGTGAATACACTTCAGATTTTAGTCTGAACTATAATCCCAAAATAGGTTCAGGACCTTTGATGGCATCTTTTTAAAGTTCAGACTTCAGCTCCTCAGTGTATTTTAAATGTGGAAACCATCAGGTACCACTGCAATTTACACTCTGTCTGTGCGGCATAATCCATAAAACAGATCTGTTAGGATCAATAGATGCTAGCAGGACCCAGCATACTACTGTATATGCAGCTCTCCCCGAATCACTGAAGGTGGCTCACTCTGTTTCCCTGCTACTGCTGCCACCACCAGTTGACTGCCTGGCTCCCATTGCAGTGGCAACAGCAGCATCCCACCACCACCAGTTGACTGCTTGGGTCCTGTCACAGTCGCAGTGTCCCACCAGCATCTCTGGTTGACAGTAAGGGTCCCATCATGACAGTATCCTATCAGAATGGCATCCTGCTGCTGTCACCATTTGACTGTCTGGGTCCTGTTGCAGTGGCAGCAGCGATGTCCTGCTGCAACCACCATTTGACTATCTGGGTCCCGTTGCATCCCGTGACTGGTGAAAGCAGGGAGGGGCCCTTGTGAGGCTGTGGGTGTAGGTGCAGATTGAGTGGATTGTGAGCTGGAGAGGGAATTTGCATGTGGGTGGTGATTGGTTGGGTGTGTTTCCTGAGCAAGTCAATCAGCACAGTGGGAGAGGAAATGTACCCAGGCCTATTGTACGTACCCAAGCTTTATATATATATATATATATATAAATGACCACAACTGAATTTGGCTGAAGTAAAGATAATGCAGCTCAACATGCATTTGAAGCTGATGCAATTAGCAAAGGCTCTGTAATGAATGTAAATAACTGAGGCACGTGACATGCAAAAGAAACAGGCAGATGAATATTCATTATTTCTCTAGCATTTAACCATGACAGTAAATGGCAAGAAGATTGGGTGTAATTCTTCATTACATTTCTTCTCAAAGGTAACAATGTGTAATTTCAGCAATTTTCTTCCTGCTGGAAGAAAACCTTTGCAAACAACAGTTTTTAAAGGTTATACAGAATTTGGGACTTATCCTGTGAAACAAAAATCCCACATGGTTGTTTTGCACAGAAATTAGCATCTTCTGCAGAAGAAACAACTTTTTCTGCATGGACAATATTATTTTAACACAGAAATAATTCTTGTGCAGAAAATGCTGTTTTCTGCACCAGAAATATTTCTGCATCGAAACACTATTTTCCACAAAGAAAGGCTGTGCAGAAAATGCTGATTTCTGTGCAAAACAACCCCATTTGAATTTTGGGTAGAGTAAGTCCTGAATTGTGAGTATTCATGTCAGTTCAGGATTCTTCTCATTACAGTTTCTCAACACTCAAAAACATGTTTTTAAACCATTTTTGAATATTTTCTAATATTCTTTCCATCCCTACAAGAAGAATATATATTTTTAATCCAGTGACATAGTATGGTTTATACTTTGTGATTCATAGGTGACATCGATACTAGGAAAGCTTCTAGAGCAGCCCCCAAAATGTGGAATGACCTGCCGAATGAGATCCATCAGATGACAAGCCTGAGTAGCTTTAAAAAAGCACTAAAGATGGATCTCTTTCGGCAGGCCTTCCCTAATTAGATCCCGGCCTCAGGGGATCCTAGCCTCGTTTAGTCCACCGGTTATTTATTGTATTTATTGTTTTTAAATGTGATTTTAGATCAATTGCTTTTTAATTTATATTTCTTTAATATTTTTTATGGGGGAGGGTGGGGGTGCGGGTATTTAGGGATTTTTATCTGTATTGTATTTTAATTTTTGTAAGCCACCCCAATTGTTTTAACAGAGGGGCGGTGTATAAATCATCATCATCATCATCATCATCATCATCATAGAATCATAGAATTGTAGAGTTGGAAGAGACCACGAGGGCCATCCAGTCCAACCCCCTGCCATGCAGGAAATCTTGATCAGAGCATCCCCAACAGATGGCAATCCAGCCTCTGTTTAAAGACCTCCAAGGAAGGAGACCCCACCATGCTCCGAGGGAGTGCGTTCCACTGCCGAACAGCTCTTACTGTCAAAAAGTTCCTCCTAATGTTGAGGTGGAATCTCTGTTCCTGGAGCTTGCATCCATTGCTCCATGTTCCAGTCTCTGGAGCAGCAGAAAACAAGCCTGCTCCATCCTCAGCGTGACACCCCTTCAAATACTTAAACAGGGCTATCATATCGCTTCTTGTCTTTTTTCCAGGCTAAACATATCCAGCTCCCTAAGTTTCTCCTCATAAGGCATTGTTTCCAGACCTTTCACCATTTTAGTTGCCCTTCTCTGGACATGCTCCAATTTGTCAATATCCTTTTTGAATTGTGGTGCCCAGAAGTGGAGACAGTATTCTAGGTGAGGTCTGACCAAGGTAGAACAGAGTGGCACTATTACTTCCCTTGATCTAGACACTATACTTCTATTGATACAGCCCAAAATTGCATTGGCCTTTTTAGCTGCCGCATCACACTGTTGGCTCATGTTCAACTTGTGGTCTACTAGGACTCCTAGATCCCTTTCGCACGTAGTCTCGTTCAGCCAGGTCTCTCCCATCCTATATCTATGCATTTAATTTTTCCACCCTAAGTGCAGTACTTTACATTTCTCCGTGTTGAATTTCATTTTGTTAGCTTTGGCCCAGCTCTCCAGTCTTTCCAGGTCATTCTGAATTTTGATCCTGTCCTCTAGGGTATTAGCTACACCTCCGAATTTGGTGTCATCTGCAAATTTGGTAAGTATGCCCCTAATTCCCTCATCCAAGTCATGATAAAGATGTTGAATAGCACTGGGCCCAGGACAGAACCCTGTGGCACCCGACTGGTCACATCTTTCCAAGACGAAGAGGAGCCATTGCTGAGCACCCTTTGGGTTCAGCCGGTCAACCAATTACAAATCCATTGAACAGTTAACTTGTCTAGCCCACATTTTACAAGCTTGTTTGCAAGAATATCATGGGGAACCTTGTCAAAGGCCTTACTGAAATCAAGGTATACGATATCCACAGCATTCCCTTCATCTACCAAGCTGGTAACTTTATCAAAAAAAAGAGATCAGATTAGTCTGGCATGACTTGTTTCTCTGAAACCCATGTTGCTTTTTGTGATTATGGCATTGTCTTCTAAATGTTCACAGATTCTCTGTTTAATGACCTCCTCTAGAATCTTCCCTGGTATTGTTGTCAGACTAACTGGACGATAATTGTTGGGATCCTCTTTTTTCCCCCTTTTTGAAGATGGGGACAATGTTTGCCCTCCTCCAGTCTGCTGGGACTTCTCCTGTTCTCCAGGAATTCTCAAAGATTATTGCCAATGGCTCCAAGATCACATTTGACAGCTCTTTTAATACTCTTGGATGTAGTTCATCTGGTCCTGGAGATTTAAATTCATTTAGATTAAGAAGGTATTCCTGTACAACCTCTTTGCTTATTCTGAGCTGGATTTCCCCTATTGTGTCCTCTGTTCCATTCTTCTCAGGTTGGTCCCCCTTTTCCTTTTCTGAAAACACTGAGGCAAAGAAGGTGTTGAGTAATTCTGCCTTTTCTCTGTCTCCTGTTAGCATTTTGCCATCTTCCCCACGTAGTGGCCCTATCATTTCCTTCTTCCTCCTTTTGCTGTGGACATATCCAAAAAAAAAAAAAAAAAAAAAAAAAAACTTTTTATTATTCTTAACCTCCCTAGCAAGCCTGAGCTCATTCTGCGCTTTAGCTTTTCTGACTTGGGATCACCCCCCAGTGTTTCCCTGAGTTTATTGAAATAAGCTCTCCTAAAGTCGAGAATGCATGTCTGACTGTGCCTGGCTTCTCCTTTCCATTGTATAACAAACTCCAGGAGAGCATGATCACTCTCACCTAAGGATCCCACCACTTGCACCCCATTAACCAGGTCATCCCTGTTGGTTAGGATCAGATCTAAAATAGCTGACCCCCTTGTTGCCTCTTCCACCTTTTGGACCATGAAATTGTCTTCCAGGCAAGTAAGGAATTTGCTAGACCTTGAAGTTTTGGTTGAGTTAGATTGCCAGCAAATATCAGGATAGTTGAAGTCACCCATCACTACTACATCTCTCCTTTCTGCATGTGTGTTCATCTGTTCTAGAAAGGCATCATCCAATTCCTCCGTCTGACTTGGGGGTCTGTAGTAGAGTCCCACAATAACATCCCTGTTGTTTCCCTCCCCTTTAATTTTTATCCAGATGCTCTCCACCTGGCTTCCAATATTGATGTCATGGATCTCTTCACTGGTGTAAATATCCCTGTCATATAATGCTGTTCCTCCTCCTTTCCTGTTTGGACTGTTTCTCTTATAAAGGTGATACCCCTCTATTCCTGCATTCCAGTCATGAGACTCATCCCACCAGGTTTCAGTAATGCCTATTATATCATATTTGTTTTTTAGTGCTAGGAGTTAGTGTTCGTCTTGCTTATTTCCCATGCTCTGTGCATTAGTGTAGAGACATCTAAGACCATGTGTTTCCTTTACTTGCTGCCTGTGCAAGTTTTTTTGCCTCCCACTGTTGGGTCCTTGCGCTATTTGCCTTGTTCCCTCTATGACAGTTTGACTATTTTCTCCAGCCCTTTTGCCTTCCAGAATACTGTCTCCCTCCCCCATATTACTCAGTTTAAAGCCCTCCTGATCAAATTCTTGAGACTGTTGGCAAAAATGTTTCTTCCAACTGTTGTGAGATGCACCCCATCTCTTGCCAGAAGTCCCCCCTCATGGAAGCGCAGTCCATGATCCAAGAATCCAAATTGTTCTGTCTAATATCTGTCTATTATCATTCAATAGACAGTCTGCAAGCACTTAGAAAGGAATGCTGTGATCACTAAAAGTCAACATGGGTTTCTCAAAAACAAGTCATGCCAGACTAATCTTACCACTTTTTCTGACAGAGTTACAAACTTGATAGATGAAGGGAATGCTGTGGATATAGTGTATCTTGATTTCATTAAGGCCTTTGACAAGGTGGCCCATGATATCCTTGCAAAAAAAAAAAAAAAGTTAGTAACCTGTGGGGTAGACAATGTGACTGTTAGGTGGATTTGCAATTGCTTGACTGACCAAACCCAAAGGGTAGTCACCAATGGATCCTCTTCATCACAGAGAGAAGTGACTAGTGGGGTACAACAGGGTTCTGTTCTGGGCCCAGTGCTATTCAACATCTTTATCAATGACTTGGATGAGGGAATAGAGGACATTCTTATCTATATTTTTAAAGATGACAACAAATTAATATCCCAGAGGATAGGCAAAGAATTCAAAATGACCTTAACAGATTAGAAAGCTGGACCAAAACTAACAAAATGAATTTCAAGAGGGAAAAATGTAGGATACTACACTTGGGCAGTAAAAATGAAATGCGCAGATTTCCTAGGAAATTACACTAAGAAGTGAAAGTTAAGTAGCTCAAATATGGCAGTGAGGGACCAGGTAATGGCAGGATCTTTTGACCTATGTATACTGGTAGTAACAGAGAAAACTCTAAGCCAAAATGTACAATTAAATTATCTTTATTAGAAATTAATAGTAATAGTACTCAAACACTCAGGACTCAGACACTCACACAAGGCTATTGAAGATAGTAGGAAGTTTTTGGATAGAGGAATAGAGTAAGGGGGTTCCCAGATGATATGATATCTCTCAGAGGACAAGAGATTTATGCAGTAGAAGGTTCTAAGAAATGCATTCTGAAGGTCTCACAGCAAACTGGTACCATGAATGTAGGAAGGGGAACAGTGGACATTTTGGTGGTGTTTTAGGGTAATATTGATATCTGATAATTCCCTTGAAGGAATGGGATTTTAAGCGGAATACAATGTCTTTTGGACTTTCACAGGACTCAACAAAGAGTGCACCAGAAGAGTTAAAAGTTAGATCATTAATGGGTGATCTAATAGAATTGAATAGGAGCACGCAAGGTTTATTGTTGGAGGGGAAGAGTAGAGGAAGAACAGAAGCATCAAGGACTTTGCTATCATTGAGTGGATTAGTGAATGACTCACCTCTAGGTGTTAACTCTGACCTGAGTATTTGTTTGGGGAATTTCCAAGGGCCCCTCCCTTGGTTATACATGACTCCAGCCTTGGTATTTTGGGGCCCCTGATTTACCTGCTAACCACAGTAGAAGGCCACATGAAGCTAAAGTATCAAATATTGCCAATTATTTGATATTCAAGATAGGGGCTATCAGCGTAGGCAACAGGTTTTCACAGTTTCATTCTTTTCACATTACCTTCCACTTCACCAAGCATTATTGTATTTTCCAGTGAGTCATATCAACCCATGATGTCCAAAATATAACAGCTTCAATTTAGTCATATTCTCTTGATTTGCTCTAAGATGCATTCAGCCTTTTAGCAGTTCATGGTGTCCATAGAACTCTTCACCAGCACCACATTTGAAATGAGTTGATTGTCTCCCTGACAGTTTTATTCACTGTCCAGTTTTCACACGTGTACATAGAAATAATAATTAAAAAAACAACACTATGGACTGGATGATTCTGATTTTGGTATTTAATGATACATCTTTACACTTGAAGAACTTAGTCATTCAAGTATTTCCTTTTTTCTTCAAGTAATATGGTGTCATCTGCACAGCTTAAATTATTGATGTTTCTTCTTCCATTTTTCATGTGTGCATCCTTTGAGTTTAATCCTACTTTCCATATGACATGCTATGCATATAATTAAACAGTTAGGGTAATAAAACACAGATTTATATGACCCCTTTGCCAATGGGAAACCATTAATTTTCTCCATACTGTGGCCTGACACTGGTCTTTTGTCCAGAGTATAGGTTATAGAACAGGACAATTAGATGTTGTGGCGCTCCCATTTCTTAAGAGTGATCTATAATTTCTCTTGACCTACACAGTCAAAGGAGTTACTGAAATCTCATCATCATTATCATCATCATCATCATCAAGTTTATTTGTCTGTGGCACAATGTCCATTCCTGATTGTCTCCTATCTTCCTGCACCTTCCCAGTTGCAATGCAAGCCAGGAAGGAGAAGGCCATAATGGTAGCCCCCATGCCAGGCCATGAGGGCCACAGAAGGAGGAGCCATGGGGGCACTGGCCGGGCTACAAACTGGCCCACTGTCCAGCCAGTAAGCCCCCTTGTCTGTGGCACAACGTCCATTACAAAATATTACAAAAACACATCAGAAAAGTATCTACAAAATTCAAAGAAAATACAGGAATAAAATCAATTAAAATTACAGGGGGAAATGTCATGGCAAAAATAGGGCTTCAACCACTGGTCTTCTTTGCAGTCCACTGCTGATGTTTTTAGAAATTTGCAGCAGATCTTTTGGACTGCTACTGTGACGGTGGCCACCTTAATTTGGAGTGGTCTGCCAACGATCACAAATCATATCAGGCAGAGTCCAACCTGTCCTCACTTTCAAAAGGTCTCCTATGAAATGGGTCCTGGGGTCCCTATACTGTGGGCAGTTTGAAAGATAATGCACTAGGTCTTCCACCTCCCTAGATCCACAAATACAAAGATGCTGTGTGTAAGGGGTCCCTTTATACCTTCCCTCTGAATGAGCTGAAAGCATTGTCTTAAAATGGAGGGCAGTAAAGGCTTTTTTCAGAGCAATGAAAGTTAAGTCTTGAAAATACTGCTGGAAATATTGTTCCCTCTTCATAAGGCTGTACCATGGAGAGAACACTTGCTGTTAGCTGGCAAGCATATTTTCAGAGAAATCCAGCTCAAAAATCTTATCTCTAATAGAATATTTGTCCTTATTAATGATAGAAGTCTGGATGTTTTCAAGATAGGAAAGGGACAATGTTGTACAAAAATGGGTCCATCCTCCCTTAGTAAGTTGCTCAATAAAACATTGTTTTGCTAAATCACAGTCATCCAAACTCATCAATCTTTTCCCATAAAATATAACTGCTTTGTGCATTCTAGCCTTAACAGAAGGGAGATCCACTTCCAGCCTTCGCAATGAAGAGGGTACTCCTGGAGGAAGAACTAACAGTTCTTTCAGGAATCTGTTCTGGTTAGTTTCAGCTGCTGCAACGTGGACCTGTCCCCATAGCTCTACTTCATATAGTTATTGGGGCAGGACTTTAGACATAAAGATTTTAAGAATGGGACCTACCAGGGAATCTCCCTTCCAAAGGTTAGTATTGCTTTTGCTGTCCTTCAAGCCAAAAAGTTTTGCTGCCTCTAAATGTCATTCCCAATTTCCATTATAGTAGAAATGTACCCCCAGGTATTTGAAACTATAACATTGTTCAATCAGGTGACCATCTAAGTACCATTTATGGGGACGCTTCCTTTTAAAGAAAACCACTACTTTGCTTTTGGAGTGGTTAATAACCAAGTTCTCCTGATTGCAAACCTTGACTAGTTTTTGTAGAAGTCTCCTCAGACCCATCAGATAAGAGGGCCATGTCAAACTGAAATCTATAAAGCATGGGTTTATTTTCTTCTGTAATTATTTGGTGCATTTTATCATCCAATTTATGTTTGCAATATGATCCTGAGTATCTGTTCCTTTTCTTAACCCATCTTGGACATCTGGTATTCATTGCTTCATATAGAGTAAAAGTCTTTGTCATAAAAATTTGAGTATCACTTTGCTTTGCATGGGAGATTAATGGTTACTTCAGTTCCTAGTGTCCACTTTCTTTGGGATTGGAATGTATATTGGACATTCCAATCTATGGACCATTATTTTATTTTCCATAAATATTAGCAGATATTCAATATATTCAGATGGATTTTGAATGGAGTCTGTTTATACAGCTTGAAGAAGATGTACACTATCTGTTCCTGGTGATTTATCTATCCCAAGTGCTTTGAGAGCCTTTTCCACTTTGTGTTCTAAAATTGTGAGCTCATATTCAAATGGTCATCCTTGAAGGAATCTATCATTGTTTCATCTCTTTTATATAGTTTTGCAGTATATTGCTTCCACTGACTTTTTATTTTGTTGTGATCACACAAGTTGTTCCCCTGTTGGTCATGTAGCATTTCTATGTTTAGTTTGGATTTCCTTTTAATTTCTTGAATCTTGTGAAAGAGTTCTCATGTTTGGCCTTTTTGTTGTTGTTGTTTTCTATTTCTTTGCATTGATTATTACAATGCAATATTATTACAATGCAAATATTATTTCTCTTTGTCACTGTGCAAAAATTGGTGAACAATTGTATTCAGGATTCTAAACTTATTTCTGCCACCCTATTTATGTCTGGTCCTATTTTTTTTTCACTTTTGTCTCTCATCTTTCCTTAACCATTTCAAGAGTTTCATCTGTCATCCAACGAGGCTTTTGTTGCTTGCTTGCTTGCATTCTCCCCTGACAATTTCTTCCTCATCTGCCTCTGTGGTGGGAGCATAAACTTGGAACATGGTTATATGATAGATTTTCCCTGGAATCTTATTGACACCATGTGGTCAGACTTTGCATTATATCCCCTAACTACTTTTGTTACATCTCTGCACACCATTTCTTCTTTGATTGTCATTTTCTGAGTAAAACACTGTGAAATTATCTGACTAAAAATGTCCCATTCCTGTCCATTTCAGCTCACTCAAACCAAGGAGATTTTCAGACTACACTGTTATAGTGTTACTATTCCACTTTAATTGCTCTGGCTTCCTGCTGTGGAATTCTGGGGTTTGTAGTTTAGTGAGGCCTAAGAGCTCTCAGGCTGAGAGTTGTAAATGCCCCTCCCTAAACTGCAAATCCCAGGATTCAACAGGAGGCAGCCATAGCAAATCAAGTAGAATAGTAACACTATAACAGTGTGGTCTGAAAATCTAGTAAGTGTTACAATACAGTAGGACCTCATATCCATGGTTCTGGGGGACCCCACGAATAATGAAATCCAAGGATAATATTGTGAATGCCCTGGAGGAGGAGGAAGGAAGTGGGCCCACCTAGGCTGTGGACTCCCAGACCTCCTCCTCATCTGCTGCCACCACCACCACCACGGCAGCCTCTCAGGCCTCCTCTTCCTTTAACACAACCACACCCGCCACCATGTGCTCCTACCATGGCCTCCAAGGCCTCTTCCTCCTCCTCCTCCTCCTCCTCAACCACCACCACAGCATGCACTGCCGCCATGGCCTCCCAGGCCTCCTCCTCCTCCACCACTGCAGCTGCCCAGGCCTCCTCAACCACAGCCACATGCCACTGTCACAGATTCCAAGTCATCCGCCTCCTTCACCACCACCACCACCATGTGCTGCTGTGCTCTCCCAGGCCTCCTCCACCACAGCCACAGCTATCACCTCTGCCATGGCCTTCCAGGTCTCCTCCTCCACCACCACTGACACTACATGTGCTGCTGCTGCTGCCTCCCAGGCATCCTCCACCACTGCTGTGTGACACCACCACTGCCTCCCAGGCCTCCAGAGACCTCTGGCCACCAACTGTGAGATCTCCCCTCCTCTTCTTCACACACCCCCCACCACTACTGCCACCGGAGCCATCCCAGGGGAAGGGAGAAGGGAGGAGAGATCTCTTCCTCTCCCTCCCCATTCACTCCTCTTGGATAACTGAATCAGCAGATGGTGAATCAGCAGATACAGGGGTGCTACTGTATTTATACTTTATATTTCTTGTTTTACAATATTTAGCTTACTCTGATTGATGCTTCTCACATTCCATCCTTCTGTCTTCAGACCCATTGCATCATTAGACACATTGCTGCTCATACTTGTCCTCTACTCTTCCCTCAAAACCAAACAAGAGATAGTGTCTTCTATCCTGGGAGTCATAGAATCATAGAATCATAAAATTGTAGAGTTGGAAGAGACCACGAGGGCCATCCAGTCCAACCCCCCTGCCACGCAGGAAATCACTATCAAAGCATCCCCGACAGATGGCCATCCAGCCTCTGTTTAATGACCTCCAAGGAAGGAGACCCCACCACACTCCGAGGGAGTATAGAGTATCTTCCAGCACTATCTCTTGTGTCATTTTTGATGGTCTTATAGGGTTTTCAAGGTAAAAGGCTTCAGGAATGGTTTATCATTGCATCCTTCTGAGCAGTACTAATTCCTTTGGAATTAGCTGTGGTGCAACTGCTATTGTCTCTGAGAAATTCTCTGCCTGTGTCATCACCCAACACACACACTGCTGCCACCACCACTGCTGCCCTTTAGCTTTTTGACATATTTAAGCTGACTCATCAGCAAAAGCCTGCCTGATGCGAGAGACCCTATGAGCAACAGTTCTACCAGCAGCATAGTCCCTTGCCTCACAGGAAGATGGAATCCCACCACCATGGAAAGGTAGTGCCAAGGTGGGAGATGTTTATCACTTCATATTATAAAATGCCTTGATGATTAGTATATGTGAATCAAGAGAAAACTAAATGTGGCTTAAAGTCAGACTACATCTTAACGCAATGGCTTTCAGCAGATTTAAGCCCTCGAATGAATTGGTTTGTGACATTAGCTGCACAAGAATGTAAATAACATACCCACATTTTTGTTATGGAAATTACAACCATGGGAAATCAGAGTAATCTAGGGACTGGATGGTGGGGAGAGGGAGCTGAACCTTTTCCCTGCCTGTTAGAAGAATCACCTCAAAGATGTGATTTGCATTTCAAGGCAAGCTCACAGTGGCATTAATATTCTGAACTTGTACTTGAGTTGAGAGAAATATCCTCTTGCATATATCAGTTGCTAAGTATTCAGGCTTCCCAGATTAGGGTATTTTTTTTTTCCTGTTTGTCCATTCCTTCTGATCCACCACATACAATTATTTTCTCCTTCATCTATGACAGGGGTGGGAATCACATGCCCTCCCAAATATTAATGAACCTGAACAAGTTACTTTTTTTTTTATGATAAAGCCCATGATTCCCTAGCTAGCATGGTCACCATTCAAATCATAGAATCAGAGTTGGAAGAGACCACAAAGGCCATACAGTCCAACCCCCTGCTAAGCAGGAATATACAGTCAAAGCACCCCTGACATATGGCCATCCAGCCTCTGTTTAAAAAGTTCCAAAGAAGGAGACTCCACCATACTATGAGGCAGTGCATTACACTGTGAAACAGCTCTTACTGTGACATACTAGTGGCTGCTAGATTGTCCCTGAATGGCTGCTTTGTATTAAAAGTGTTATAATTACAAAGGTGTCAAAGAATGGCAGTCTTTGGGAACTGATCCCATGTATTAGTAAAGCTTCACCTAAGGGGTAGGACCTCAATGCTTATCTTTCTTGACTATTGGTTGTGCTGATTCAGGCTAATGGACATTGTAGTCCAAAACATCTGGAGGACACCAGGCTGGGGAAAGCAGTGTCCACTTATCCCATGCTTATTTAACTCTACATAAAACTGGGTTTAGAGTGCTAGAAACGGTTAGAGTGCTAGAGCGTTAGAGTGCTACTCAGGTTACGAGTGGCATCAACAGATTATAGGTGCCTCACCTCATATATACCTATAAAGCCCTGGTCTCAAAGCTAGCGTTGCTAGTCTTCCAATTATTTCAAGCTTGCATATAAGAACACCCCCCTTCTTACTTGGCAAGATTACAAGACATTTTTTTCTTGTATTTTTAGTGATTTTTGGTGAGTTTTTTTTAAAAAAATAAAACCCATGAAAGTTATTTTGCACAAAATATGGTGTTTGTTTGTTTGTTTGCATAAATGCATAGTGGCTTTTTGTGGAAAACTATTTTCTGGATAAGCTCTTTGTGACATTTTTGCAAAGAATTTCCAAATTGTGAAACACCCCACAGTAGTTGACATCTTTTTCAGTGAGGTTTTGAAGCACACTTTCTGCCTGAAGGATGAGAAAATTAGCAGATACTTTTTACATCTTGACTTAAGGCTGACCAATCAGTCTAAACAACCATCAACATGACTAGTAGCATCAGAAGATTACCAGTACTTCTCTCTAACTTGCCCTTGGCCTGCCTCAGTCTGCTCTTCTAATTTTGGACCCTCAAAAACTGATCTGCTAAATTGAACTTCAACCTTGCTTGTTTGGACTTTCTCTCAGCTCCTGGCAACTGAAGAAAGACCCATGCTTGATGCCTGACATTAATTAATCAGGAATAAATTGTTTCATCCCAAGCACTTACCTGAAGTAGTACTCATGCATAGCAAGGGATCATAGCAAGGGACATCAATTGGAGCTTTTATTCTGATTGTACAAAAGAAAGGAATAACTAACTTTTAGGATCTTGCTTATGTATGCAAATCACTCTCTTCTCTCCACCATGCTCCTACTCTCTTTTTTTACCTGGATATGGTTGGTTTATTTGTTTATTAGCTGTCCAGTAAGTGCAAGACATAGTTTGGTTACATGAATGATTGGCCAAATCAGTGATGATTGAAAAATATGGGACAGGAGAAATGAAGATAATTTACCTCCCACTCTACCTCTGAGCAAGTGTGTAGTATTTCCGTGGTTTATATTGATCCATATATATATATATATATATATATATATATATATAAAGTCATATTTCTCCTTCAGTGTCAGAAGACTGGAAAAATAATAAAAATGACTGCCGATAGAAATACTTCTTCTAGTTATATGTGTAATGAAAACAGTCCATTTACTTCTTTGAATGTAAAGGTCAAACAAGTAGTTGTCATTTACTTGCTCTTTGGAGGTCTTGTTGATCTTTATAAAGTTTCTCTTTATAAACTGGGACCTCTTGAGCTTTTTAGAGTCCTCAGGGGTTCTTTTAAAAAAGCACATAACCATTACAAGGTCTAGGTAATTTGCTTCTGTCTTCACTGCTCCTTCTCTGTCTAAATTGACCAGCTGAGCAAAAGCAGTCTGAAATGATTAGGAGCAAATTAAGGGCTCAGCATTTTTGACACACCCTGGAACTACTGAGCACAGACTTATTGATTTTCTTTGAAGAGCCTCACACAACACTGCAACTTTGGCTACCACTTAGGTAGATGTAGAAAGCAGACAAGAAGACTAGAATTTACCATGGGGATTTAGACTAGTAAGGAAGGATACCAAGAAATAAAGAGACTCCAAAGGTTATCCATAGGCTCTCTATGAATTTAATAATGTCAGTGACTCCAAAGAGCAGATGAAAGTGATTACATAGTAGTACTGTGCCAAAGAAAGCCTCTTCACCTTTTCTTTTCTTTTTCTTTTTTGCCACTCTCATTGAATTTGACAGGAATGAACTCGTTTCAAAGGGGAACTAGGTGAGAAAAAATAAATTCCAATAAAACTCTCATGGAAGGAATATGGGCTTCCAGCATTTAGCTTCGTTAACACTTACCTGAGGGTGTGTGTATTAGTGTCCTTTGTTTCACTGTACAATTATCTCTTTGGTAGTCTGTATCTTCCTTTGTTTTTCCCACTTAAAGCCCAGGGGTTTCTCCCACTTAAAGCCCAGGGGTTCCTGATCTATTTTTTTAGATCAGGAAGTGGGAGCAGCTATGGAGGATGCAGATAGAGGTCTAGTTTAAAATGGTGGGAGCACATCATCCTTAGTCACCTTATTAATGATTAGATAGAGCTCGAAAACAGCCCTAAGAAGCACCCCCCCCAAAAAAAAAAATATTAAAATGGCTGGAAATGAAAACATAACATTCTTTTGAAGGGGAAAAAATACTTTCAGGAAATTGTAGAACAGACTTTAGCACTGCAGTATTAAACAGACAATATAAAATATAAAAAAGATTTTGATAGAAAAGTATGAAATACAGAAGTAAACCCAGCACAACAGTAAATACATGGCAACATGAAATCTGGATTGTATCACCATGCAACAATGAGTATGGCTTATCTGGATGTATTAACCTGAATTGAATTTGTACTCTGTTCATATGCTGATGTGAAATGAATGCTTGCAAAAGTGGATAACGATTATGCATTTAAATATTGGAAGTTAGCTCTGTCTTGTTAACATACCTTCTAGTCAACTCCAACTGTCATAGGGTTTCTTGGCAAGATTTATTCAAAGCAGGTCTGCCATTGCCTTTCTCTTAGGCTGAGAGAGTGTGATTTGCCCAAGGTCACCTAATGGGTTTCCAGTGCGGATTCAGACCCTGGTCTCCCAGAGTCCTAGTCCCACATTCAAACCCTACATCACACCAGGGTCCTTAAGACATCGAGGTTTGTTTACACATTTTCTTATTATGGGGTAACATTTTCCAGCACTGCTCAATCTGATCTTAAACTATATTGACCTTATTTTGGCTCCCTAATAGATCATGAAGGGCTAGAGCCAGGGTTTAAGCTGAAGTGGGTTCAGAACAATCTAACCCTCTCCTCACTAGCTTCCTCACACTAAGCACTTGGTTGAGATAGAGCTACCTGCATGCAACAGAGAATTGTGTCCAGGTAAATGGTTTCTTCCTCCACCAAAGCTTGGTGAATGTACAAAAATGTATTTCATAACATGCATTACTTGATGGTTAAGAAAAAAAAGGGAGTGTGGCTAAACTCATGCTAAACGTACTCATGGTGTGTCCCTTATTCCATATATCTCTCTGAAGGCACAGAGAGGAGGCCATGATAATGAGAAACATAGGCCTAAAATGTGTATAAAATTTTCTCTGAAGAACTTGGGAAGGTATTTTTTAAAAGATTGGATATAAATTCTGGACAGTAGTAATATGATGCTCTGGGCTGTATATGTTAGCCACTTATATATTTCAAATACTTTATGATAGCTACAGAAGGTTTATTCAAACAAGACTAACACAGAAATTATAGAATCATAATTTCCTAGATTTGGTAGTGACATCAAATGTCATTAAATCCACCACTCTTCTTATTCAGGACTACTACTATTGTGGCAACCTTGATAGTTGGCTGTCCAACCAATTTTTTAAAATCTCCACTGAAACATATACTGACACCTTCTGAGGGAGTATGTTTACTGTTCAGCAATTCATCTTACAATGCTACTATTTCTAATGTTCAGTACAAATCCCCTTTAGCCCTTCGGTTTATGTCCTAACATGAAATTTATACCCATTGATTTGGATTCTACTTTCTGGAGCAACCGAAAATAAATTGGCATCATCCATTTGAGTACTCTTAAAATATTTGGAAGGTGGTTCTTATATCACTGATGAACATACCTAGTTCCTTCAACCTTTCCTCATAGGACTTTGTGTCCATCCCAGTACAATCCTTGTCTCCCTCTTTTGGACGTACGATCTCCTGCATGAAAGTAAAAGAATAGTATGTTGAAAAACAGAAAGTTGTCTCTATTGTGGCTTCCATTTATAAACTTCCATCTGCTTTTATGCATTCCAAACCTGTCTTAATTAAAAAGATCATGCTTTCTTTTTTGTTGAATCTTCACATAATATTAAGGTTTCGTAGGAATATTAACTTACCTTTTCTGGTGTCTTAAGATTTTAAAAACTCTTTGATAGGCTTCTTGAAGCAGGCCTATAGCAGGGTTTCTTCTAGTCTGAGGGAAGAGAGAGGAAAGTGGGGTAGACTAGGTTTCATTTAGGTAGAAAGGGCCTAAATTCTGTACTTAGTTTCAGATAGGGGTACCTATTGAATCTATATGGACTTGATAAAGCAGTACTTATGAAGTTTTCATTGACTGAATGGCTCTACTCTACTTGGGACAAACTATTGGACTTAGGCCAGTGTGTCATACAACACAAATAAAGTTTTTACTGGACTGCTGTGTTAATTTATTTGGTATCTGAATGACACTTCATTGATGGCATTTTTGTAGAATGTGTCAGTTAGTATTCCAAGTGCTTTGATATTTTACAGAGCAAAGTCCTATGCAAAAAGAACTTGGCTTTTTTGTTTTGTTTTGTTTTTGAAAATCAAAATGAACAAAGTATCAAGTTATAAAGTGATTTGCTTCATAACTATGAACCCCACATTACTAAGTTATTCATTGCCTATATCAACATTGTAAAGTTTGTACTTAGCTAGATTTCTGATGGTTTACAAGATCATGTGAGACAGATTTATGAACATTATAGCCTGCAATTTTCTATTCATTATTTTTATGTCAGGCAGAGAACTCAAATATTCATAGGGAGGGGGAATTCAAGGGGAAAACTGAATTTGCCTGCAAATTATAAAAGAACCTACACTACTTGGGGAAATCTGTTACAGTCAGATTTTAAATATTTTCTAATGAAAAAATGATCTGTATAA
The DNA here is from genome assembly GCA_030847615.1 of Gambelia wislizenii. NCBI lineage: Eukaryota > Metazoa > Chordata > Lepidosauria > Squamata > Crotaphytidae > Gambelia > Gambelia wislizenii. The sequence goes on along the minus strand of JAUMIR010000004.1, from coordinate 308,221,299 downwards.
AGGGGTAATTTAATGCAGATAGTTTTTATTGGCCATGTTGTAAACACCATACCTGGGGCTTTGTTTGATATTAATTATTTTGTGCATTTCCCTTCATCATTTGTAGAGATAGCTCTACCTTGCCTGGAGAATACTACTTAGTTCTCCATTATCTTATATTTTGTCTATGCCCTACTTTCCACATCATTATTTTTCATGGTGAAATTGTTCTTGTTCTGGAGTTAAGTTCTTCCTGGCATGTTTTTTTGAATTATTTGCTTTCTTCCAAGGGCAGTATGCATGTGCAAGGTGTCATAGTCTTTTGAGGAGAAATATTTCCATAGGCAAGTTTCCCCCTCCTTACATGTTCACAAGGAAGATTAGGGTGAGCAGACATTTGCATATAACCTGCTACAAACCAGGCTTTGACTTCACTAATCCAATCAACCATTGCTACCTTGCTTTGTCCCTGTCCAAGATGAAGACACATACTTTGTGGACCACGCCACCAGATACTGATAGCATATATTTTCTTATGTGGGACTAGGACTGCCAGTTACCGTGGCTGAATGAAGGACCTAGAGCAGTTCTGAAACAGGCCACACTTTTTGTACACAGATGTGAGCTCTTTGTGCAAGGATTGGCTTCAGGTTGTGATAGATACTAGTTGGAGGTCCTTCAGATCCAAGAAAAAACATCCCTGGGGGCAGAGCCAGCTTATTTCATGCCTGAGGGAGAACTGTGTGCACCCCATTTGCCTGTGTTCCACCTGAAATGGACAAGGCCCAAGTCACTTAGGCAGTACAAATCATCACCTGTGTTAGCCCTCACGCTACCGGTGGGAAATTCAGCCAGGCTAAACACTACAAAATCGTGTGAAGCATTTCGCCTTTGACATCACAATGCAAAGAATGAGTGAGTGACTGGGAGAGAGAGGGAGGGAGGGAGAGAGGGAGGGAGGAGAGAGAGAGATGTCAGCAGCAGTATGAGCTCCCTAGCACATTGGAGTATTTGTTTTAGTTGTAGCATTGATAATCCAGTTACCCAGAATTAATGTAGTTACCTGTTGAAACCGTGGTCTTGTATATACCATTCCACCAAGCATAATCTTCTGGGGATCCAAAATTATCAGCTGTTTCTTCTTTGGCCCCAAGGTGTTTTTTTTTGGGGGGGGGTCTTGCAGCCTGTATAGATATCAAACAACACAGATTACAGGGCATGACATACTTCCAAGGCTTGATGAACTAGCAATTGCATCAACTAAGGCTATAGTGTAGCCCACCAAGATACTTTATGTACTTAGATTGCAGAGACTTGTTCAGTAGAGAAAAGACAAAAGAGTTATGAGACATCAGTTCCTATGAATGGCAGGGAGTAGATGAGCCTTCTATTTGGGTTCCTACCTTTGACTGTTAAATTTGGTAAGGAACTTAGAATGCCTTGCTAGAAAGCTTTAGTGCATATCTACTGATAACTTCATGTACTCCCTCAAACTGCAAATCCCAGGAAAGAGATATGGCAGTTAAAGTTTTATGAAACTGATATAACTATGTGGTTCAGATATACCCTCAGACTGGAGGAAGGTTCTGCCTTCACCCCAAATTGTATAACCTTCATCCCATTTTGAAGATATGGGTAGAATATGGGGAATTTTTGCATGTGAACATTGTTTCATTTTCAGATGGAAGCATTTGATAATACTAAGATTTTCAAAGTCTCAAAGGAAACTCTTTTTTCCCTTTGGAAATGCCAGGGGAAATTTTCAAACCATGATGCGGCTAAGCAATGTCCATTTCAGCAGCTCCCCACATGCACCCATCCACCCAAATGGAGTGTACAAATAAACTAGGGAGCCCTGCTGGCACAGTGTTTAAATACCAGTACTGCAAGCCACCACATTGCAAGTTTGATCCTAGAGGGCTCCAAACTTCACTTAGCCTTCCATCCTTTCATAGGTTGGTAAAATGTGTTCCTGGTTTGTGGTGGCAATTAGCTAACACATATTGGAAACTGCTTAATGTGGTGTAGATGTGTCAATTGCTATTGCTTAAATGATTTGTAAGCCACTCTAGGAGCCTTTGTGGCTGAAGAGTGGGGTATAAATACCTAAATAGATTAAATAAATACAATTGTGAAGGAAACCACTTCATCATTGCCTGCTCTGTTTTTAAAATGGCAACTGTTGTGCTGCCATTTCACAGCTTGGCTTTTTTTAAGTGACAAAGAAGTTGTTAGCATCTTGTAACTAAGTATTTATTCTCCAGTACATGAAAATCTGCCTCCAGATCTTTTGGAAGTTTTGCCTACCCCCTTGCCCTTCTAAACTGTTTGGATGAATGATCTGTAGAGCCCTATTTTAACATTTTCTCTCTGTGATGTTAGAAAAGCTTGCCCTGGTCTGCTTGCTTGTTGAGAAAAGAGTCTCATGTGAACTGTTTCTTTTAAGGACAAGTGCATGTTTCACAGCTTCCCAATGACAATGCAAGTGTGTATCTTTGTATTTTCATTGATTAAACTCCTTTCTCTCTCTCTGGATAGGTTTGTTCATTTGCATGATCTTCTGAAGACCTTGCAAAATGAACTGTTTTGAATGCACATTGTAAAATACTAGTGTTTGAGCTCAACTTTTTATTTAAGGTTAAATTTTAAGTGTATTTTCCTTCCCCCACTCCCTAATTCAAGGTGACTTGCTCTAGTTTCAAAGACTATAATAGGCTCCCTGAATGTTCTTTCCTGTAAGAGTGCTGATTACATTCCAAACAGGCCCTGTTATTAGCTGAAGCAAATTTATGTCTGTGGTAAAAGGGCAGCTTTTTGGAGCCTATAATCTAACAGACCTTTTCATGATGGATTTTTCCTTAGCAGTATTTAGCAAAAACGTCACATCATAAATACAAGACAATAATATATAATGGAAAGGCAGCTCATGGCAATCCAGCATTAGAGGTATGTGCAATGAACTTAGGTCTGTAAGTTATGAACTTAGAGCTGCAAATGGCTTGTAAATGCATAGGTGCAGCAGCAGTTCAATGTTTCATTAATACATCTCTTTGTTCACCTCTTCTTGTATAATTATATTACCTTATTGTCTGAAATGTTACATTATAAATTAATACTGCATTTGGGGATATATATTCTCTCTGGCTTTTCTTCTCAAATGAAGATTCAGGAAGGACTCATCCCGCGCTTTCTGCAAGTGCGCTGATGACTAAAAAGGCCAATCTGGGATAAACAAGTCCGGTTGCAGAAAGCACAGCAGAAGGTCTCCTTGGGTGATGTTTCCGGATTGTGATTCTTTCTGTGTTGTCATTTATCTTCAAGACTTGTTCGGTGTGAGTTCTCAAATAAGGCTGCAGCATAGTGGATAGTGCGTCTCCGTGCCTCCCGATGTGAGGCCAGGCTGGACCATTTTTGGTGATCAATTTGGCCAAGCCTGAGAGTTTGTTTCAGGGAGTCCTTGTATCGCTTTTTTGGACCCGTGGGAAGTTCTCCGTAGAGTAGTATTTTTGGGAGGCGTCCTCCATCCTAGAAACATACCCTGCCCAGCTCAGCTTGTTCTCAATATCATGGCCTCTATGCTGGTGATCCCTGCTTGCTCAAGGACAGAAACATTGTCACATAGTCAGTCCAGTGTATATTCAGGATTGTGCGTATACGGCGCTGATGAAAGCGTTCGAGGAGTCATAAGTGGTGGCAATAGGTGACCTATGTTTCAGACCCATAAAGGAGAATAGACAGGATATATATTAGAATAGAGAATGATATGACAATTTTATGTGTGCCTACTCAGAAGTAAGCAACACTGAATGTTATATAATTTGTTCCGAGGCAAAGTTTTAAAGAATGTTAGCATGATAGTACAAACATACATAAATTTAGTGGAACTTTTAAAAAGGTTAAGTATAGGATTGTAAGTGATATTATTGGGTTAGCATCAGACATTTGCTGACAATATGTTTTTGCAGGGCCGGAGCAGTATAGGATGTTCTCTGGCAGTTGCCAGGGCCTCAATAGTTTAACAAGGTACACTGCAAATATGGGCCCCAAAAGTAACATTTTTTAAGCTCTGCCAACTACCTTCCTTCCACCTTTATTCACCCCCACACACACACACGGGATGACATTTTGAGCAGTTCCAGGTTTATGCAGAATTTAACATTCCCAGTGTATCTCATGGAAATAGAAGGAAAACTTTTAGTATTATACTATACTATGGACTTTTTCAGATGGAAGAAAAGTAACGCTAGCAGCGTCGCCAGGTTGCGATGCTGCAGCGCAAGAGGGCGTCCATTTCGGACGACGCTCCTCCCAGCGGTACTGTTGCAGTACCGGTGGGACATTTGAGCGTGATATTTTTCCTTTCCCAGCGTCATATTTTACTCAAATGTCCCAGCGGTACTGCAACAGTACCGCTGAGAGGAGCGTCATCCAAAACGGATGCCCTCGCAACGTGGTGATGCTGCCGGCGTTACTTTTCTTCCATCCAAAAAAGTCCTATATCTATACGGAGGGCTTTAGACCCGCCACCTGATATTGCTTCTGCCATCACCAGGGCCTGTTGTCAAAGGAGATGTACTTTGTTTAGGAGCCTCTGAACCCTGGAGCTGGCTCTCTGTTTATGGGTTCTTCCAGATGGGGCAACTGTGTCAGAAGGTTGGTGGAGGTTGTGTTGGTGTTGCTGTAATTCTGTTTAAAAGCAAAACAAAACACTGTTTCTGTTGTCCTAGACTATTTTCTACCAATTCTCTACATCTGCTGAAGTATTTTATTCCCACACTTGAGTAGGTTTCCCTTTAATTCGAAGACATACAGAAACAAAAACAAAAAATCTATTCATCTTTTCTCCTCCTTTCTTTCTTTTGAAATATATATATATATATATATATATATATGTAGAGAGAAAGAGAGAGAATTATAATTGTATAGCCTCTCAGTGAAATGTGACTTTTGCACTATATAACATTATTTAGAAAACAATAATATTTTTATGATAATAAAAATATAATGATTAGTAAAGTGGAAGGTAGTAGGAAAAGACGGAGACCACACTATGTGTGGATTGATTCAACCAGGTAAGCCATGGTCCTGAGTTTGCAAGACCTGAGCAGGGCAGTTGATATCCAAAGCTCTTGGAGGTCTGCCATTCATAGGGTCATCATAAGTTGAAGTTGGCTTGATACCATATAACAATACCCAACAAGGTTCCACTTAATTGAATGGGAATTAAAAGAACTCTACATAAGAATGGAGCCCCAGGTACTTAATCTGAAAAGGTGAGATTAACAGGCAGAATGTTTCCTTTAGTGAGTTTTGGGTAAAATTATTTTCTCAGTTTTTTAATTCAAGGAGCCCTGGTGGTGCAGTGGTTAAATAGCAGTACTGCAAGCGACCATGTTGCAAGTGCAATCCTGCAGGGCTCCAACGTTCACTCACCCTTCCATCCTTTTGCAGGTCAGTAAAATGAGTACCCGGCCTGTGGGGGCAATTAGCTAACACATTGGAAACTGCTTAATGTGATGTAGATGTGTAAATTGTTATTATCATAGAATCATAGAATTGTAGATTTGGAAGAGACCACGAGGGCCATCCAGTCCAACCCCGTGCCATGCAGGAATACACAATCAAATCATCCCTGTCAGATGGCCATCCAGCCTCTGTTTAAAGACCTCCAAGGAAGGAGACCCCACTACGCTCCGAGGGAGTGTGTTCCACTGACGGACAGCTCTTACTGTCAGAAAGTTCCTCCTAATGTTGAGGTGGCATCTCTGTTCCTGGAGCTTGCATCCATTGCTCGGTGTTCTAGTCTCTAGAGCAGCAGAAAACAAGTTTGCTCCATCCTCAACGTGACACCCCTTCAAATACTTAGACAGGGCTATCATATCGCCCCTTATTGATTAAACAATTCTTGTAAGCTGCTGTGGGAGCCTTTGTGGCTGAATAAAAGGGTATAACTAAATAAATAAATAAATAAATAAAGAGTTTTACATAGTAATTTTTAATGACTCTATGGCTCTATAACTCCATATCTTGGAAGGAAAAACACACACATTTTTTTCAGATTTAAGGAAGAGTGCCAACTTTTCCTTAAAAAAACAAAATAAAAACCAAAAAAATCCTGACTGCTACACATTCATTCACTCTCACAAACAAACAAAACCAAATCTTGTATCTTCTTTGTTTTTATGCCTCCCCCTGATTTAGGATTGTATCAGACACATCCCTTTTAAATGTTCTTTTGCCAGCAAAATAAAAGCATTTTTATGCCGGCAAAAGAACATTCCCCCACACACTTACCTTCTAATCCCAGCAAAGGCTCCCAGCAATAAATCTCAAAATTTCACACAATTTCATTGCACAGGAAATTTAAGAATAAAAAGCAAAATAAACATCAAAAAGTGAAGCAAAACACATGCACAAACTTAAAAAGTCCCAAGTAACCCAGGGATGGTCATAAAAAGAGCAAAACCTACCTGGATGTCCTGATCTGACCCAGAAGTGTTTGTGCCAGAGTGGGCATCGTCGGGGTAAGTACGTGATTTAAATGGCCTGAGGTATCACATGCCAGCAAAAAAGCAGCAGGGAGATCTTTTGCCAGCTTAAACATAAATTAAAAAACCTGGGTTTTTTTGGCCAGGACATAACCATGAAAGGGCAACATCATTTGATCCACTTGTTACCCAAAATGCTCCTTGGAAAATTCCAAGAAAATATCGAGTTTCTAATATGTTGGGGAAATTAGCAGCAACTCGACTTAGCTATGCAAAAGAGGGGGTAACAAGGGAATCTGAAAACCAATTATACCAGTACTCGTCTGGATGGAATACTTAGTACATATTTAAAATTAAGTATTTTTTAATTTTAAAGGTTTTTTTTATTAAGGAGTTCAAACACACACACACACACACACAAAACACACACCCATTCACCCAGAAGAAGCATTCACTCAAGAAAGAAACAGTAGGAAAGAAACAGTAGGAAAACTTGGATAGGGGGTAGCAAGAGGATCTTGAGGTGATACAGACCTGTTCTGTAGTCAATCTGGCAGAGTGGATGGAGAAAACTGCATGTGGCAGCACATAGCAACAGAGTGTCCCCCTGTTACTGGATGTGCGCAAATGAGGCATGCTTTGGAGGGTCTTTTATACCTCCAAATACACCTGAGGGGATTGGTGCTTCATGGGTTGAAACAATGAATTCCAGGAGCCTTCATGGATTGCACAATGAGTTTCCTGGTCTTGACAAAAGATGAGGAAGATGCTAAATGTGTTCCTTAATGTCCAATGATTGAGCAACTTCTTTTAGGTTGGGAGCTGAGGAGAGGAAATTTCACAATCAGAAAGCACAAAAGGGTTTCTCCATCCATTAATCTCCCATTTATGTGGAATGTGTCTCCTTTTGCCTTCTCAGCCTCAGGCCTTCCTTTCCAGGGAAAAACCAGAAATGACCTTTCCTGAGACCATCCTGTCTTTTCCCTTGTACAAGGGCACAGTAATGAACCAAGTTGGCCAGTTTCTGAGGCTTATAGCCAATGCTAACATTCCAGAATTGGGGTGCCTTGGAAGTGGGGTGCAATGGAAGTGGGGTGCAAGCAAGCTTTGCTTACAAGCGTGCCCTTTCGCGGTTATGTGGCATTGTGATGATGCTGTATTTTCCCTGTCTGATAAAGTCCTTGTCTTCTATTGGTTATAATCACTGTGTCATGTACCACCAATTCCATTTACTTCCATTTTTTTCCATTTACCCCTATTATTGGGAAATTCATATCACTTGTTAGAATATATCCTTTTGAATGTCTATGTTATTTTCATTTATCACATGAACAGTAAAGCTGTCTGGGTTGACCCACAAATAGTCTGAATCTACCAGTTGAAATATTTAAACCAGGGAGTTGCCTTAGATTTGTCAGAAGATTGTAACTCGCTACTATTAACTTCCCTGCTTTCATCTCTCTGCAGAATTCACAAATGAGTGGCTTTGTGTTTGGGCAGAGCATGAAATTTTAACGTACAAATTGGGAAGTTCAAAATATATTCTTAAAATTGGACATAATAAAATGCTTCTGTGCTGCTGAATCACTGGATCACCTCTCTTTGTGCTTTAGCTAACATTGACTCAATCATATATTGTACAGTCTGTGCTTCCTTTGTCTTTTAATGTCACCATATCAGATGTTTCCCCTCTCCATTGTAACCAATTAAACATACCTGCCAACTTTGTAGGCTACTCTGTGCCTGTGAGGGAATAGCTCTAGCTCAATGATTCTCCTTTGAGTTTGAAACTTCAGAGGGATGAAGCTGCCGATTATCTGAATGCTCAGGTGGTGTCAGTGTTACAGATCTTTTCCCATGAGACCTAACCACCACTATTCAATCCTTAGAAGTTTACTACACCATGCTTCCAATAAGTGTTCATGCTATTGCTTAAGGAAACAAATAGATTCCTTGATGCAAACAGGGAGAAGAAGGAGAGCAGCTTCTGGACAGCCATTCTGACTGGGGAGATTGAATTTTTTTTCAAACTGTTGGGAGAGGCTACTTGTTGCTGAGGGGCTTGAACTTCTGACCTTGCCCTTTTATTCTCAAGAGCCCTCCTGTGAGTCACACCTAACGGCGTGCGAATTTCAGTAACCAAACAAAAATACAGCAGACCAAAAAGTACAGCTTAGCATTCTCAACATTAACTAAGAGTTCTTAGATTACCTAAAAGCTCTCACCTAAAAGCTCTCACCATGGACACTGAGGGGACTGCGGCAGTCACTTGCAACACTTGTGCGATGTTTGTCTTCTTGTCTACAGACGTGGAGAACTTCACATGCACCAAGTGCAAGCTGGTAGCCCTCTTGGAGGAGAAAGTACAGCAGCTGGAGACACGGGTAGCTACACTTCAATAGATTCGTGAGCAAGAGGTTTTCCTGGACAGAACAGAACGAACAGTCTTGGATGGGGACCGCACAGAGGAAGTGGCTGCGGAGGAGAGGGTCACTTCACAGACACAGGAAGTAGACAGCTGGAGGAATGTCACACACAGAACAAGAAAATCCAGGGATTCTTCCAGCGGCTTGCAGCTACAGAATCGATTCGAAGCCCTTTCCCTTATCAAGGACAACGAGGAAGAACAGCATGGACAGACTTCAGGGGTGGAGCAGGGGACCTTGAGAGGACCACCACAAGGAACAGCAGCTGCGAAGCCTCAGCGGAGGCGTGTGGTGGTGGTGGGGGAATCCTTGCTGCGGGGTACAGAAGCAGTGGTATGTGGCCCTGACAAGATGACTTGGGAGGTGTGTTGTCTCCCTGGGGCAAAGATCTGTGATGTGACCGAGAGGCTGACAAGACTCGTCAAGCCTACGGATCATTACCCCTTCCTTTTGGTCCATGTGGGAACCAATGATACTGCAAGGCACAGCTTTCCCAAGATCAGAAGAGATTATGAGGCCCTGGGGAGGAAGCTGAAAGAAATGGACGCACAGGTGGTCATCTCGTCTCTTCTGCCAGTTGAAGGGCATGGTCCAAGAAGGGAGAGGAAAATAGCTGACGTAAACAACTGGCTCCGTAGATGGTGTTGCCAAGAACAAATTGGATTCTTGGATCATGGACTGCGCTTCCATGCGGGGGGACTTCTGGAAAGAGATGGGGTGCATCTTACAAAAGTTGGAAGAAACATTTTTGCCAACAGTCTCAAGAATTTGATCAGGAGGGCTTTAAACTGAGTCAAATGGGGGAGGGAGACAGTATTCTGGAAGGCAAAAGGGCTGGAGAAAACAGTCAAATTGTCACAGAGGGAACAAGCCAAACAGCGCAAGGACCCAACAGTGGGAGGCAAAAAAACTTGCACAGGAAGCAAGTAAAGGGAACACATGGTCTCAGATGTCTCTACACTAATGCACAGAGCATGGGAAATAAGCAAGATGAACTTGAACTCCTCGCACTACAAAACAAATATGATATAATAGGCATTACTGAAACCTGGTGGGACGAGTCTCATGATTGGAATGTAGGAATAGAGGGGTATAACCTTTACAGGAGAAACAGGCCAAAAGGAAAGGAGGAGGAATAACATTATATATCAGGGATATTTACACCAGTGAAGTGATCCATGACATGAATACTGGAAGCCAGGTGGAGAGCGTCTGGATAAAAATTAAAGGGGAGGGAAACAACAGGGATGTTATTGTGGGACTCTACTACAGACCCCCAAATCAGACGGAGGAATTGGATTTTGCCTTTCTAGAACAGATGAACACACATGCAGAAAGGAGAGATGTAGTAGTGATGGGGGACTTCAACTATCCTGATATTTGCTGGCAATCTAACTCAGCCAAAACTACAAGGTCTAGCAAATTCCTTACATGCCTGGAAGACAATTTCATGGTCCAAAAGGTGGAAGAGGCAACAAGGGGGTCAGCTATTTTAGATCTGATCCTAACCAACAGAGATGACCTGGTTAATGGGGTGCAAGTGGTGGGATCCTTAGGTGAGAGTGATCATGTTCTCCTGGAGATTGTTATACAATGGAAAGGAGAAGCCAGGCATAGTCTGACACACATTCTTGACTTTAGGAGAGCTGATTTCCATAAACTCAGGGAAATACTGGGGGTGATCCCATGGTCAGGAATACTATAAGAGAAGAGACCTCAAGACGGATGGGACTTTCTCAAAAAGGAGATACTGAAGGCACAATTTCAAACAGTACAATTGAGGAAGAAAAATGGGAGGTGTCTCAAGAAACCATGATGGATGACTAAAGAACTTTCAATGGAGCTAAGTTTTAAACAGAACATGTATAGGAAATGGAAAGGGGGGGAATCACCAAAGAAGAATTCAAACAGATAGTGAACACGTGTAGGAGTAAAGTCAGAAAAGCTAAAGCGCAGAATGAGCTCAGGCTTCCTAGGGAGGTTAAGAACAATAAAAAGGGTTTTTTGGGGTATGTCCGCAGCAAAAGGAGAAAGAAGGAAATGATAGGGCCGCTACGTGGAGAAGATGGCAAAATGCTAACAGGGGACAGAGAAAAGGCAGAATTACTCAACACCTTCTTTGCCTCAGTGTTTTCAGAAAAGGAAAAGGAGGACCAACCTGAGGAGAATGGAACAGAGGACACAATAGGGGAAATCCAGCTCAAAATAAGTAAAGAGGTAGTACAGGAATACCTTCTTAATCTAAATGAATTTAAATCTCCAGGACCAGATGAACTACATCCAAGAGTATTAAAAGAGCTGGCAAATATAATCTCAGAGCCATTGGCAATAATATTTGAGAACTCCTGGAGAACAGGAGAAGTCCCAGCAGACTGGAGGAGGGCAAACGTAGTTCCCATCTTCAAAAAGGGGGAAAAAGAGGATCCCAACAATTATCATCCAGTTAGTCTGACATCAATACCAGGGAAGATTCTAGAGCAGATCATTAAACAGAGAGTCTGTGAACATTTAGAAGGCAATGCCATAATCACAAAAAGTCAACATGGGTTTCAGAGAAACAAGTCATGCCAGACTAATCTGATCTCTTTTTTTGATAAAGTTACCAGCTTGGTAGATGAAGGGAATGCTGTGGACATCGCATACCTTGATTTCTGTAAGGCCTTTGACAAGGTTCCCCATGACAATCTTGCAAACAAGCTTGTAAAATGTGGGCTAGACAAGTTAACTGTTCAATGGATTTGTAATTGGTTGACCGGCCGAACCCAAAGGGTGCTCAGCAGTGGCTCCTTTTCGTCTTGGAAAGATGTGACCAGTGGGGTGCCACAGGGTTCTGTCCTGGGCCCAGTGCTATTCAACATCTTTATCAATGACTTGGATGAGGGAATTAGGGGCATACTTATTAAATTTGCAGATGACACCAAATTGGGAGGAGTAGCTAATACCCTGGAGGACAGGATCAAAATTCAGAATGACCTGGATAGACTGGAGAGCTGGGCCAAAGCTAACAAAATGAAATTCAATACGGAGAAATGTAAAGTACTGCATTTAGGGCGGAAAAATGAAATGCATAAATATAGGATGGGAGAGACCTGGCTGAATGAGACTACGTGCGAAAGGGATCTAGGAGTCCTAGTAGACCACAAGTTGAACATGAGCCAACAGTGTGATGCGGCAGCTAAAAAGGCCAATGCAATTTTGGGCTGTATCAATAGAAATATAGTGTCTAGATCAAGGGAAGTAATAGTGCCACTCTATTCTGCCTTGGTCAGACCTCACTTAGAATACTGTGTCCAGTTCTGGGCACTACAATTCAGAAAGGATATTGACAAATTGGAGCGTGTCCAGGGAAGGGCAACTAAAATGGTGAAAGGTCTGGAAACCATGCCTTATGAGGAGAGACTTAGGGAGCTGGGTATGTTTAGCCTGGAAAAAGATGGTTAAGAGGCGATATGATAGCCCTGTTTAAGTATTTGAAGGGATGTCACGCTGAGGATGGAGCAAGCTTGTTTTCTGCTGCTCCAGAGACTGGAACACGGAGCAATGGGTGCAAGCTCCAGGAACAGAGATTCCACCTCAACATTAGGAGGAACTTTTTGACAGTAAGAGCTGTTCGGCAGTGGAACACACTCCCTTGGAGCGTGGTGGGGTCTCCTTCCTTGGAGGTCTTTAAACAGAGGCTGGATGGCCATCTGTCGGGGATGCTTTAATCAAGATTTCCTGCATGGCAGGGGGTTGGACTGGACGGCCCTCGTGGTCTCTTCCAACTCTGCAATTCTATGATTCTATGAAACAGATGTTATCAAAAGTTATACCCTATCTCATTTTTAAAACCATTGGGTAACATCTGGTACCACTACAAGGGCACCACATTAGCCCTTCCCCTCTGCCCCATGTATATCACTCGTCCTCCCTCAATGAATCATCATTTCCATTTTCAATAAGGCATATGCACCCTTTTTTTAAATAATAATTTAAAAAATCAGTGCAATTTTGCGGTCTTGCAATCTTTTTATTGCATGCTTATTCAGGGACATCACAGAACTACCTCACATCCACCTATCACTATTATCCAAAATTTGGCATCTAATTAAAAACCCATGTACAATGTACCCTAAACACTGAATGTACTATGAAATGGTGGTTCCTAACATTGTTTAAACTCACACTAAACAGTAGATTACATGCCACATGTGTTTTCCCTTTTTTACTTGGAAAGTAAGTCTGTGTAAAACCATTCTCTACTTTGCACCCAGCAGGCTGCAGGTTCTCCATTTCTGAAGTGGATCAGGGCCTCCCCCCACAGCAGAAAAGCAAGGAATTTCTCTCCCTTCCTCAGGAGTAAGCCTCTAATGAACTCAGTAGGTACTTACTCCCAAGGTGCAAACCCAGAGACAAAATATCAAGGCTGGAGGGTGGCGATTCATTGATTGATTGATAAATACTTACTTTTCTTTTTTAATTTCAAGAGGACAAAAACCAGCTTAACCAAACCTGTGGGAAAAGCACTGGAGTGTGTCTAGCCATACTTACTCGAGAGTATATTCCGCTGGCTCAAGGTGGCTTACTTTTGAGTAAAGCCACATGGAAAAGGAGAGAAAGAGAGGGGCCTGATGTCTTCCACTGGCTAAGGCATGTTCCTGATTTTTTTTTTTGTAAAAAAAAACAAAAAAAACAAAAAACAAAAACTTCAATTTAAAACATAGCAGAAGGAAGAAAGGTTTTGAGAAATACTCCCCCCAAATACCAAAGCTTTTCTCTTCCACTCCTGGCCGCAAAGAGCTCCAAATATAAATTTCTTTCCTCATCAACTCTATGGGCTATGAGCATTACATAAAAATACTCATCCCTGCAATGGTGCTAGGCAGACTCTCTGCCTCCCCTCCCCACATGCGAAATCACAACTCCCTGCCCCTGAAAAAAAAAAAAAACATACGCAACCTTCTCCCCCATGTTTGTTTTAAATAAAAATATACATTTGCTGGCCGATTGCGGGAATAACGAGACCACACACATGAAATGGGTTGAAATAAAGTATTGTATTAAATTCAGCCTATTTAATACCCACTAAGATCTTCAGCAGGGGGAGGCAACCTTGTGAGGGACCAGCTGAGGCAGTAGGTCTATGCTAGACCACACCCCTCAGCCTTCCCGGGTGAACACCTGGGTCCTGGAGAGGAACCCCAGTTGCCTGGGGTTGCTCACCAGCCGGCCCGCATCTGGAAGGTGAACCCAAAAGTCCCTCACCCAATCCCCATGGATTGGGGTGAAGGATTATCCTTTAGGCCAACTCCAAGGCGGGTCTCCTTCTGTCCCTTGGGCCCCACGGCCTGAAGTGGCCCTTCCAGAGACCCTACCTTCACCAAAATTGGTGCCAAGGTGCCCACTGAAACTACGCCTCCCCCTTCCCCACCACAATAAGAGGGAATTAACCTATTTAGACACCACTGTGGTCAATTTCCCAAATACTGCTATCCTAGTATGGGGTAGGCAAATAACCCCCCGAGAAAAGGGGGTGTGTGATGTACACAGTACACAAACTCTGATATCTTCAATAAAGTTCTTTATTGGAATAGAAGCATGTGTAAGGAACAGTGGCAAAGCTGCAAACTGAAGATCAAACTTACAGTGGAAACAGATAAGGTACACCCAGCGTGAGAAAGCAGAAAAGGGAGGGCAGTACATCAAAGCACACTTTGGAGGAGCGAGAATTGCCAGGCCATCTGGCCAGCCTTGAGCTCCCGGGATGAACAGCGTTCCCATGGTAATCAACATCTCTCAGACATTCCAGAGGCCCAAGGCAGAACCAGTCTCAAATCATCAAACTGTCAGGATCCTCCATGAACTCTACTCTATGCCTCAGAATTCATGGATGACCCTGACATACTGCCCTCCTGAAGATCAACCCCCCCTTTCAACCAGGCTTATCGGGAAAGCGGGCATGAAACTTTCGCAACAAGCGTTTGGCATTGACATGCTCAGAAGCAACCCACTCCGCATGGCCCAAAGGCAGGTGTTTCCACTTCACCAAATACTGTAACCCTCCCCGGTGAAGCCTAGAGTCCAGGATCTCAGATATTTCAAAATGCTGGTCCTGATCCACCAGGATCGGATGAGGAGCAGGTTCTGGAGCCGGATGGTGTTTGTCCGGAGGGTTCACGGGTTTGAGCAGGCTGGAATGAAACACAGGATGCACATGACGGTACAACTTAGGTAAGGACAGTTCAAAAGCCACAGGATTTACCATCCTAACAACACGAAAAGGCCCAATGTATTTGGCTCCCAACTTTTTAGAGGGTTGGGGACACTTAAGGAATTTGGTGGACAAATAAACCAGATCCCCCACCTCATACCTAGGAGAAGGGTCCCGCTTTTGATCAGCATAATGTTTGTAGCGTGCTCTGGCAAAGTCTAAGGCCGAGATTACATGAGGCCACGCATCCCTGACCTTTTGACTCCACTGGGAGACCGAAACGGGGTCGGAGTTGGGGGACCCCTCCAGCAAAGGGAGGGGACCGAAATCATGTCCAGACACAACCTTGAACGGCGAGAGTCCAGTGCTCTGGTGAGTGGCATTATTGTAGGCCACTTCAGCAAAAGGCAGAAGATCAACCCAATCAGACTGTTGGAAATTCACATAACATCTTAGGTATTGTTCAAGAGTCTGATTCGTTCGTTCTGTTTGCCCGTCCGATTGGGGATGATGGGAGCTACTAAGACCGAGCTCCACCCCTAGAAGGTTCGTGAAAGCCTTCCAAAACTGCGAGGTAAATTGGGCCCCCTGATCAGACACAATCTTGGTCGGAATGCCATGAATCCGATAAATATGCTGAATGAACAATTTGGCTAGTTGGGAGGCTGTGGGGAGTTTCTTACAGGCCACAAAATGCGCTTGTTTTGAGAACAAATCAGTAACCACCCAAATAACCGTCTTTTTCCTACTCTCTGGTAATTCAACAATAAAGTCCATGCTAATGACCTCCCAGGGCTTGTTTAGGGTAGGTAGAGGTTGGAGCAAACCTTTGGGCTTCCCTGACCCCCCTTTTGCCACTGCACAAGTGGTACACCCCTTCACATATTCCTCCACCTCCTTCCTCATTCGGGGCCACCAAAACTGTCTCCGGGCCAAATGCAAAGTTTTGAGATACCCAAAATGTCCTGCACTCTTGACATCATGGCACTGCTTGAAGATGCTCACTCTCAGGACCTCAGGAACATACAGGCGATCCCCTTTCCAAGCCAAACCTTCCCTCACTGTCACCTCATTGGGGTGAGCTAGGAACCACTGATCCAGAGGCAGTTCCGAGGCCAATTGGGAATGCCATCCCCCTTTCTCCCCTTGAGAACCTGTGGGCGTGGCAGAACTATCCGCCATAGGAGTCACTGCCAGGGGCCCCGGGTCTGGGGGAGGTGGGTCGGGGTTCAAGGGCTGGGGCACAGGTCCAGGCGCCAAGGGCGAGCCACCATCAATTTCAGTTGGACCAGGCTCCTGAGCAGGGCTAGCAGTGGATTTCTGTTCTTTGGCTTTGCTCCGTGTGAGGACTGCTAGCCCCAAGTGGGAAGGAGAAAAAACGGTGTCAATGACCTCCTTGCGCTTACTCTCATGCTGTGGTAGCCTGGACAAAGCATCAGCCAGAAAATTCCTTTTCCCCGGGATAAATTTCAGAGTGAAATTAAATCGGTAAAAGAAACTGGCCCACCTGACCTGCTTGGGGCTCAAATGTCTAGGGGTAGCCAATACTTCCAAAATTTTATGATCAGTCCAAACTTCAAATGGTTTGGGTGAGCCCTCCAGTAGGTGGCGCCAAGTCTCTAGTGCCAACTTGATAGCACCTGCCTCCTTCTCCCACACCGGCCAATTTCGTTCCGTGTCATTGAACTTTCTGGACAAATAGGCACATGGTCTCAAATCCCCTTCCTCCCCCTTTTGCAACAGAACACCACCCATCACTACATCAGAGGCGTCCACTTGGACCACGAAAGGCCGGGAGGGGTCGGGGTGTTTGAGAATAGGCTCAGAAGTGAAAAGGGATTTCAATTTATCAAATGCTTGTTGGCACTGTGGTGACCACACAATTTTTTGGGGAGGTTCGTCCCCTTTACCGTGCTTGGAACTTTTGCCTTTCCCATCTTTGGTTTTTAGCAAGTCTGTCAGGGGAAGGGCTACCGACGCAAAGTCAGGGATGAAGGACTGATACAAATTAGCAAATCCCAGGAAGCTCTGCAACTGTTTCCTGGTTCTAGGGGCTTCCCATGCCAAGACCCCCTTAACCTTTTCTGGGTCCATTTCAATCCCTTTGTTTGAGATACGGTACCCTAAATAATCCAAACGGCTTTGGTGGAACTCACACTTGGACATTTTTGCATACAGATGATTTCCCCCCAACCTGGTAAGCACCTTTTTCACCATTTTCACATGGGACGTGTAGTCCTCAGAATAAATCAACACATCATCAAGGTATACCAACACCCCTTTGTACAGAAAATCACGTAACACATCATTAATTAAGTTCTGAAAAATGCCAGGGGCCCCTTTTAGGCCGAAAGGCATGACGAGGAACTCAAAAGCCCCCAAGGGGCAATTAAATGCAGTCTTCCATTCATCCCCTTCCCGAATCCGTACTCTGTAGTAGGCCTCCCGCAGATCCAGCTTCGTGAAAATCTTCCCTTTGGAGAGATGGGCTAGTATGTCCTTCATCAAGGGCAGGGGGCACTGGTTGGAGACACTAATCGCGTTTAGCCCTCTGTAATCCTGAATCAAACGAAGCCCCCCATCTGCCTTGCGCCTAAACATCACCGGAGCCCCCACAGGCGAGGTTGAGGGCCTAATGAACCCTCGGGCTAAGTTTTTGTCTATGAACTCTCGGAGCGCCTCCATTTCAGCTGGGGTCATAGAATAAATGTGAAGTATAGGTAGGCTGGACTCCGAGAGTATCTCAATGGCACAGTCAAAAGCCCGGTGGGGTGGCAAAATGTCACACTCCCTCTCCTCAAACACATATTGCCATGCCTTGTACTCCAGTGGCAGTCCTTTCAGCTCCCCTTTTACTAAAGCAGTCGTGTAATTCTGTGACTCACCCTCCAGGGGGACCCCGTCCCCTGGGGATCCTTCCCCCACCCCGTGCTCCTTGGTACACAATGGGTCTGTAAAAGTCAGTGTCTCTTTTATCCAGTCTATGGTGGGGTTGTGGTACTTTAGCCAGTTCAGACCCACGACTGCCGCGGGGACTAAACCTGGAGCAATCACAAACTGCAGTTCCTCCTGGTGGGTTCCCATCCTCATGTTCATGGGACCAGTTATGCGCCGGGCGGGGGCCCCCTTCATCATCCCCCCATCCATCTGAGACAGCCACACAGGCTTGTCCAGCTTAACAGTATCAACGTTCAGTTCACTGACTAAGGAGGGGTGGATGAGTACTTGGGTACAACCAGAGTCAATCATTAACATAACTTTGCGGGTGGGGCCCTCCCCTCCAACCCCCACTCGAGCTTTGATAAAGAACGGGCCCTTCACTCCACTCACCACGGCATCCGGGCACCCTTCTGGATTAGCCCGCCCTCGGGCGCTCAGTAGGGCGGGCTGGGCCCGTTTCCTGCCGGCTCAGCGTCGGAAGAGTAGGACCCACTATCCTCGGGATCATCTGAAGACTCCCCTGCCGCATGGCCGGATGCCAGGGCCCTGGCCGTCGCTTTGGTCTTGGGCTTGGAGGGAGTCTTGGCGGGCCCGGTTCTCCCCTCGCTCCGCGCTGGCTTGGCAGCGGCGGGTTGCTCCTGAGGGCTCCTCTCTGGGCACTCCGCTATGCGATGTCCGCTCTTCCCACAATGCAGGCACAGACCCTTTCTCATCCTTCGCTCTCGTTCGGACTCTCCGGTGGTGGCTCCCCCCGAGCGTACCGCCTTGGTCTTCTTCCCCGGGGACCCGGCGGACTTCCCCTCCATCCCTGCCTGGCGGCGCCACATCTTGATGCTGCCTTTCACCGACTCCACTTCACCAGCTAGCCGTATCCACCCCAAGAGGGTTTCGGGGTCTCCCTGGAACAGGGCCCACTCTAGAAGAATGTCAGGGTTCAGTCCCTCCTGGAAAAACTGCACCTTGACCTCTTCTGACCACTCAGGCACCTGGCTGGCTAGGCGGCGGAACTCAGCCGCGTACTTTGCCACTGGCATCATACCTTGCTTCAGGCTCCTAAGCTTCCCTCGAGCTCGCTTCTCCCTTAAAGGATCTTCGAACTGGGCCCTGAGAGCCATCAGGAACTCTTGGTAATTACCCAGTTCAGGGGCTCCCATATCATAAAGTCCCACCAACCACTGGGCCGCCTCTCCCTCCAGCTGGTTGGACACATACTGCACCTTCTCAGCCTCGGACTGGAACTCCCCTTCCCACTGAGTCATGTAACTCACCACTAGAGTCATGAAGTAGGGTAGTTTTGCTGGATCCCCATCAAACTTTGCCTTCAGATGCCGGTGTTTCCAGCCCCGGGGTCGCTCCTGCGGCTCAACCGGGCCAGCCCCCACCGGGGAGCCGGTCCAGGAGCCGGCAGGCCAGGGACGTCAGGGGGCTGAACGGGGACCCCATCCCCAGCCTTGAGCAGAACAGAATTCATGGATGACCCTGACAGGGGGAATTCCTACCCAGCTCTGAAACAACCAATTATCACACTATACAAGCAGCAGGAGGGTGGGTCGCCGATTGCTGGTTGAAGAGGAGTTGAGGGGCGGCAGGGCCTTATACGGCCTTTGGCCCTGCCCCTCTCCTCCTGTCACAGGCAACACTGCCTGAAACATTCTGAGGGGGCTCTGACCCTCTTCAGCGGCAAAGGCGGCTCCCTCCTAAAACAGCTCTGCTGATGTGGGGGGAGCTGGATTATGTCTGCTCTGCAACAGCTGAGGCTGAGGTTTGAATCTAAATAAACCCTGGGAAAGTGGCAGGGGGTAGTAGCCAAGGGGCACTGGTGAGCTCTTCTTCTAAGCCGGAAGTTGAATGGAGTGAAGAAGTATAGGTAAACACAGGTGAAAACTGGAGGACAGTCCAGTACATGCCCACAGTGTCACATGTTCTTCTCCAATGGCACAATGATATTACTGCATAAGAAAGTATGGTGGTTTAACAGCGCTACTGATTTCATTTATGGAGATTTGCCATGAATGAAAAGAAACTCTACAAAGACACCCCACAGCTGAACCAGCAACAAAAGGGAGGTTGTGTTGTGCAATCAGAAAGAAGTCATTCACGCAATCACGCCTAATCATGACTAATATATAGTGCAACAAAACCCCATGTAGTAAACTTAGTAACATCCAGATTGGGTTACTGTTACATGCTTTACATGGGGAGGTCTCTGAACAATCTTTGGAGACTTCAGTTGATTCAAATTGCCACTGCTTAATTACTCCCTGAGGCTAGGTGAATAATATATATAGTGTTTCATTTGAATCAGTTGCCAATTAGTTCCCGTGCTCAATTAAAAGTGTTGATTTTTACCATTAAAACCCTAAATACCCTGGCATCAGGACACAACAAAGATATTTAAACCACAGTAAACTATAAAACAACAAAGGCAGGAAAATCAAGAAAGTCACAAATTAATCTGCTGTCAGGTTGCCTGATTCTAGAGAGCTACCAAGAAACCAAAATATTATTAATAATATGGCTTTAGGGAAGGCATTGCACAAAGATGCCACAGTAGAGAAGGCCCTGTCTCCTTTGTCATTTAGGTATCCAAAGGTATTTTGCTGATATTTTGAGACTGCTTTTCATTGATTTTTGATTACATTCTAATAGGGGACCTGGATGCTTGTTATTATGATAGAATCAGCTTCAAATCCTAGGTACTATTGAAGGTTTGTAGCTATTCTAGGGCATTTCACTATCTCTCCCAGGCAAACTTGACTCACTGGACTGTTGTTTGGAATTTTTTAAAAAATAAATGGGATATCCTTACCTATGCCATTAAGAGTTAATTGAAGCAGAGTGGGACAAAAATGTAACACATAAATGGAAAGAAATCTAATTCTAGAAATCTAGCTGGAGATCTCATCATCTGTCTCCTGCTGGAGCAAATAAAATGAACACAATATCTACCTCAGTAGGATCAGTATATGGATAGAAATAATAGAAATATTTGAAAATTGTCAAAAACATGGGTTTTTTTTTAGTGTTGAGAAAGCCTGATGTTGAGAAAGTCCTGGATGGACAAGAATCATGGCAGTTTAGGACTTAGTGCAAAATTTATACATGGATGCTTTATGGAGAAAACATTTTCAATGCAGGAAACAGCATTCTATACAGATACAGATTTGTTGCAGAAAAAGCTGTAATCTGCTTGAAGTTCACATGTGGTTTCAAAACAGCATTTTCTGTGCTGGAAAAGCTGTTTTCCATACAAAACAACTATGTACAAATGTTGTCCAGATTAAGGACTTCATCAGACGCACTAAATATGGCATCATAATGATGACACATAAAGGTGAATGATGACGTTTATGTCCTGGCCAAACCCCATCCTATTTTATTGATGGTTTAAACTATGAATAGATTCCCCCATGGTGCTTTATTGCCAGCATTGTCGGTGTATGAAACCTCGTGGTCCAGCAAGAACATTTCTGGGTGAGATCACGACATCAAGGTAAGTGATACCCTTTTTATGACCCTCCCCAGGTTACTTGAAAATTTTTAAGTGTGTGTATGTGGTTTTTAAAACTTTTTGTGTGTTGTGTTTGTTTGTTGAATTTCCCATGAGAGTGTCTTCTCATGAGAATCCACAGGGTTTTGCAGGAGGAAGTGAATGGATCTCTGTTCACTTCCTCTTCATTGCTAGGGAAGCCTTTGCCAGGAGACAAAGGTACAGGAGGTGTTCTTTTGCTGGCATAAAAATGGCTTTAATTATGCTAGCAGATGAATGATTTTAGAGGTTAATCTCATAAAATCCTAAACTCCAAAATGCACATACATTTTGAAAAACTCTGAGGTTTTAGAAGGCTTTCTCACAATGAGAAGAAAATTGCTAAAAGTGCTTTTTACTTCCTTGGAGGAGAATGAATCCCTAGGTCAATACAGCTTTGCTCAACTGTGGGGTTGTATTGCTCTTTTGCCTTATGATGAAAGACAATATCTCAAGTTTCTCCTTCCAAATGTCATTTAGAGTTTTGGGTTCTTTTTTCATCTTACAATAGCAGAACCAGTCACCACACATTTGGGGACATCTGTAGTTCCCCAGCCCTCTCATAGCCTTTCCCCTGCTTACTGTAGAGTTGGATTGGCAGGAATGATGCCATTGGCAGTTTGCCTATGGATGCACTTCGTAAATTCACAGAGTGCTTGGCAGAGCTTCATGTTGTTCTAATGGCCTCTAGCAATTGCACATGATGGCAACAAAAATGTGCCACCTTTTCCTTCCTACGGTCCCATAAGCATGATGTTGGCATGGTTTTGTTTCTTGTTGTTCTACATTATGCATCCTTGAAGGTCTTAGTGAATAAAGAGCCTTCACATGAGGACTATACACCAGGCCCTGATTCTATCAATAAAATGATTTTATTTTATTTTATTTTATTTTATTTTATTAGGAAATGCAAAACACAAACAAACTCAGAAACCCTGTTGACAAAGATAACTAAGTGATTCTAGGCTGCATCAATAGGAGTATAGTGTCTTCAGCAAGGGAAGTAATAGTGCCACTCTATTCTGCTTTGGTCAGACTGCACCTGGAATACTGTGTCAAGTTCTGGGCACTTCATTTCAAGAAGGATATCGACCAGCTGGAACGTATACAGAGGAGGGCGACCAAAATGGTGAAAGTTCTGGAAACTATGCCCTATAAAGTGTGGATTAGGGAGATGGGTAAGTTTTGCTTGGAGAAGAGAAGGTTAAGAAGTGTCATGATTGTCATGTTTAAGTACATGAAAGGATGCCATGTTGAAGAGGGAGCCAGATAGTTTTCTGCTGCTCCAGAGAATAGGACGTGGTGCAATGGATTCAAACTACAGGAAAAGAGATCCCACCTAAACATTAGGAAGAACTTTCTGATAGTAAGAGCTGTTTGGTAGTTGAATGCACTTCCTTGGAGTGTGGTGGAGTCTCTTTCTTTGGGGGTTTTTAAACAGAGGCGGGATGGCCATCTGTCGGGAACGGATTGATTGTGTATTCCTGTGTGGCAGGGGGTTGGATTGGTTGTCCCTTGTGGTCTCTTCCAACACTATGAGTCTATGATTCTATATGATTGTATAAGATGATATACAACTAAGGTATAGTAATAACATCAAAGAACAAATTTAATATGAGAATGGTAGATATGTTCATGTTGTGAGTCATGCTATGGCCTAGCACATAGATTGTACATACAATAGGATATGGGAACAAGTCTTGTTCTTGTTACATTTATCTCCTGCCCCATATCTTTAGCTGCCAGGTTAGTCTAGTGGTTAAGAGGCTACTCATCATATTCCTTTTGAGTCAGTGTAGTGTAGTGGTTTGAGTGTTAGACTAGGATACCAGGTGACCAGGGTTAGAATCCCTGCTTAGCCATGGAAACTGACTGAGTGACCTTGGGCAAGTCACATTAGCTCAGCTTCAGAGAAAGACAAAGGCAAACCCCATCTGGAAATATTCTTCCAAGAAAAGCCCAGGATACCTTTGCCTTAAGATCACCATAAGTTAAAAATGAAGGCACAAAACAATAACAATATCATTAATTGTGGTGTGTGTGTGTGTGTGTATGTATGTGTGCTTTGTTTCTGACCTATGGTGACCCTATCATTTCACATCTCGGTTTCCATAATATCTGCAATACAGAAGCACATTTGCATAAATGTACACAACAGAAACAGTGAAAACTGAATTATCTTCTGGAAACAAAGAGTGAGGAGATATAGATATAGATATAGGTATTTAACAGAATTTGAACATAACATAACAAGTTAATTATTTAATATATTTAAAACACATTTATCACTCTCATTTTATAGAATCATAGAGTTGGGAAGAGACCACAAGGACCATACAGTCATTACCAACAGATGGCCATCCAGCCTCTGTTTAAAAACCTCCAAAGAAGGAGACTCCACCACACTCCGAGGCAGTGTACTCAACTTCTGAACAGCTCTTACTGTCAGGAAGTTCTTCCTAATGTCTAGGTGGAATCTCTTTTTCTGTAGTTTGAACCTACTGCTGCATGTCCTAGTCTCTTGAGCAGCAGAAAACAAGCTTGCTCCATCCTCAGTATGATACCCTTCAAATATTTAAACATGGCTATCATGTCCCCTCTTAACCTTCTCTTCTCCAGACTAAACATGCCCATCTCCGTAAGCTGCTCCTCATAGGGCATGGCTTCCAGACCACCCACCATCATGGTAGCCCTCCTCTGGACATGTTCCAGCTTCTCAATATCCTTCCTGAATTGTGGTGCCCAGAACTGGACACAGTATTCTGAATGAGGTCTGACCAAATCAGAATAAAGTGGCGCTATTACTTCCATTGACCTAGACACTATACTACTATTAATGCAGCCTAGAATCACATTGGCTTTTTTTGCTGCTGCATCACACTGCTGACTCATGTTCAGCTTGTGGTCCACTAAGACTCCTAGATCCCTTTGACATGTACTGTCATCAAGCCAGGTGTCCCCCATACTATATCTGTGCATTTCATTTTTACTGCCCAAGTTGTACTATCCTACATTTCTCCCTGCTGACATCCATTTGTTAGTTTTGGCCCAACTTTCTAATCTGTTAAGGGTGTTATTTTGGATTCTGATCCTGTCCTCTGAGGTACTAGCTACTCCTCCTAATATGGTGTCATCTGCAAACTTGATAAGCATTCCCTCTATTCCCTCATCCAAGTCATTGATAAAGATGTTGAATAGCACTGAACCCAGGACAGAACCCCGTGGCACCCCACTGGTCACTTCTTTCCAGGATGAAGAGGAGCCATTGGTGACTACCCTTTGGGTTCTGTCAGTCAACCAATTACAAATCCACCTAACAGTTGCATTGTCTAGCTCACAGGTTGTTGTTTTTTTTGTTTGTTTGTTTTTTTGCAAGTATATCATGGGGGACCATGTCAAAGCCTTACTAAAATCAAGATACACTACATCCACAGCATTTCCTTCATCTATCAACTTTGTAACTCTATATTAAAAAAGAGATAAGTTTAGTCTGGCACAACTTGTTTTTGAGAAACCCATTGACTTTTAGTGATCATAGCATTCCTTTCTAAATGTTTACAGACTGTCTGTTTAATGATTTGCTCTAGAATCTTTCCTAGGATTGATGTCAGACTGACTGGGCGGTAATTGTTTGGGGATAACATTTGCCCTCCTCAAGTCTGCTGGGACCTCTCCTGTTCTCCAGGAATTATTGACAGTGGTTCTGAGATTACATCTGCCAGTTCTTTTAATACCCTTGAATGAAGTTCATCTGGCCCTGGAGACTTGAACTCATTTATACTGGCCAGGTATTCCTAAACTACCTCTTTACCTATTCTGTGTTGTATTTCCCCTACTGCATCGTCTGCTCCATTTTCCCCTAGTTGAGTACTGCTCCCCTTTGGGTGAAGACTGAAGCAAAGAAGGTGTTAAGTAGTTCTGCCTTTTCTCTGTCCCCTTTCAGCCTTTCACCATCTTCTCCATGCAACAGCTGTACCATTTCCTTGTTCTTCCTTTTGATACAGACATAACAAACAAACCACACCTTTTTTATTGTTTTTAACCTCTCTAGCAAGCCTGAGCTCAAGCTGACCTTTGGCTTTTCTGACTTTCCCCCTACATGAGCTGGCTATTTCTTTGAATTCTTCTTTGGTGATATCTCCTTTTTTCTATTTCTTATACATATTGTTTTTAACTTTTAGCTCAATTGAAAGTTCTTTCAACATCCATCCTGGTTTCTTTAGGCACCTGCCATGTTTCCTCCTCATTGGAACTGTTTGAAGGTGTACCTTCAATATCTCACTTTTAAGAAACTCCCATCCACCATGCATTCCCTTGTCTTTTATTATTCCTGACCATGGGATAACCCCCAGTAATTACCTAAGTTTTCTGAAATCAGCTTTTTTAAAGTCTAGAATGCATGTCTGACTATGCTTGGCTTCCCCTTTCCTCTGTATAACAAACTCCAGGAGAACATGATCACTCCCCCCTATGGATACCGCCACTTCCACTCCATTAACCAGGTCATCCCCATTGGTTAGGATCAGATCTAATATAGGTGATCTCCTTGTTTCCTCTTCTACCTTCTGGATAATGAAATTGTCTGCAAGGCAAGTGAGGAATTTGTTGGACTGTAAAATCTTGGCAGTTGGGCTTCCAACACATATCAGGATATTTGAAATCCCCCATTACTACTACATCTCTCCTTTCTGAATGTGTGGTCATCTGTACCAGGAAGGCATCATCCAAGTCCATGCTTTGGCTTGGAGGTCTGTAGTAGACCCCCACAACAACATCCTTGCTATTTCTCTCTCCCTTAATTTTTACCCAGATGCTCTCAACCTGGCTTCCAGGATTTAAGTCATGGATGTGTTCACAGGTATACACATCCTTAAAGTATAATGCTACTCCACCCTTCCTGTTTCATCTATTTTTTGAAATAGGTTATACCCCTCTATTGGTACATTCCGAGCATGAGACTCATCCCATCAAGTTTCAGTGATGCCTATTATCATATTTGTTTTGCTGTGCTAAGAGTTCAAGTTCATCCTGTTTATTTCTCATGCTTTGTGTATTCGTATAGAGACATCTAAGACCACAGGCCATTTCCCCTATGTGCCTTTTAAAGGGTTTATTCCTCCCATTGTTGGGTTGTTGTGCTGTTTGCCTTGTTATCTGTATGACATTTGTGCTATTATCTCTAGCACCCGATAAACTCCTGCCTTCAAGAGTACTGTTTCTCTCCCCCATACAACTCAGATCAGATCTTTCAGACTCTTAGCAAAAACATTCCTGCCAACTGCTGTGAGGTGCAACCCATCCCTTGCCAAAAGTCCACTTCCTTGAAACTGAATCCCATGGTGCAGGAAGCCAAATTGTTCCTAGTGGCACCATCTGTGTAGCCAGTTGTTCACCTCCACTATTCTTCTCTCCCTTTCTGGGTCATACCCTTCCACTGGAAGGACAGACAAAATGACTATCTGTGCATCCAGGTTCTTCAACCCAAAGCCTCATACTCCCTTGTGATCTTCTGGAGGCTATGCCTTGTGGTATCATTGGTTCCCATGTGGACGAAAAGGAAGGGATAATGGTCAAAAGGCTTGATCGGTCTTGTCAGCCTCTCTTTTACATCTTCAATTTCCCCTCTCCAACTCTCCGAACTACTCAAACTATTAAACCCCACTCACTAACTAACCCTAACAGAATACTCCCTTCCTCCCCAGCTGTCATACACAAGCCTTATTGAAATCTCCTGACATTCCACCAATAACCACTCACTCCCAGCATTCCATTCTCTCCCTCCATTCCTCCTGACAGATCCTTACCTTATTACGTATAATAAGTTAAACATATTTTCAGCTGAACAACCTATTACATATCATTTTCATTCATGGGGTTGCCATAAATCAAAGCCAGCTTCTCTTATACTCACTGGTGCAGGACCGGTTTAAGGAATTTTGGGGCCCCCTGCAATGCTTTACTTTGGGGCCCCCATATGTTTATCTCAGATCAATGTAACCTAACCTATTCACCGTACAGGATGTTCAGATTATAGTAGGACCCCCGTATCCCTGGATTCATTATCCATGGGACACAAAACAGCACACCTACCATAGAGTCTTCCTAGAAAATGTGTCTTCCCTAGCCCTTTTCTAGGCCTTCCAAGGCAACTCTATGGTATTTTAAACCAGAAATCCCATTATTTTCATATTAAGGAGGCCAACACGGGGCCCTCTCTTGACCTCGGGGCCCCCTCTTGACCTTGGGGCCCCCTGCCAATGCTGATTTGGCAGACAGGTTAAACCGGCCCTGCACTGGTGCCAGAATTTGTTTCAGTTTTGATGCTGTATCCATGATCTTTCTTTCTGATTATGCTTTGCCCATCAGTATATAATAAATAAGCTATGTCAGTAGAGCATTATAAGCATGGGACAGTCCCTGAAAAATAGCCCCAATTAGGAGTTTCCTCTCCCTCTGCTTAGCGTATTATACAATTTATTCCATATTCTGATCATATTGCTTTGTAGATTTACCATCAACTGCTTCTAATATCAAGAAATGATGTTGACCAGGGAAAATAAAACACAAAATGTGATGCTATCAGGGTATCATCTATTTTACTAGAATTAACAGAGAAGATTTCATACTTCAAGGCTATTCATATTAATTGTAATTTGATTTTCATTCTATGTGTGGGTATACACGAGCATATCTTACTGACAATGTCCATCATCACCTGTGTTTTTGCACATTTCTTCCTTCAAAGTGTATTAACTCCAAAATATATAAGCACTTGTATTTTGCTAAAAGGAGAAAAGGGAGAAAATAAAATGCACTGTGATCAATTAAATTAATAGTTGACAGATGGAACATTATATAGTGAAAGCTCAACTATCATAATGAGGCAGAGGTTTTCCTTTTTTAGCTTCCTTCTCTTAACCTATGTTTTAGAAAGAATATAAATGATTGTACCAGGGGATGACAAGTAATTACTTGTTTAGTTCAAAGCTTCTACTCAATTATAAACTTCTCAGCTCTGACCTGTGATCATTATTTTTAAATAATGCATTAATTGATTCAATGACTTCACATTTTGACAGGGAAAAATTATAATTTTACAAAAATAAATTAGTTCATAAATCATATCTTTTTTTTTGTTAAACCTAAGGCACACACTGTAGAAACTGTCAGGCACATATATTTTCCTTTAGAATCAATGGAACTGCAGTCCACTCAGGTATCATGTTGATTAGCATAGTGTTTAGATTAATCTGATAGTGCAGATCATGTAGATCAGGGGGAGACCTGCAGCCCTGTAGGTGCTGCTGGACCCCAGCTCCCATTACTTCTGACCATTTTCCATGTTGTGTGTGTGTGTGGGGTGTGTGTTCAGTAGGAAGTTCAGTGATTATTGGTTCTGCATTCCTGGTGATTATTGTTCCAGTAAACAAACTACAATAGGGAGAAAGTCAAGAGAGCTGAGTGAGGATAAGCCTGAATTGGTTGAACCCCATGTAGCATCTGTTTTCATATGAATTAAGAGTAATTGAGAAGAAGACTCTGAAACATGCTGCAGGATGGGAAAGCACTCAGATCTTGCTTCCAGTCATAGCTACTGTACCTTGGTAAAATTGCTGGAATTAAGAGAGAAAACAACAATATTGCTCTAACTAGGTCCCATTTTACTTCATAAGAAGCAGATTCAGACATTAAGAATTGTCAGTTTCTTTTCCTGACCCCTGTGAAGGTATCCTGTCAATGAAGCTGAAAGATTGCTTTGGTTGGACTGTCCCATTTTGATGTCAAGCATAAATCAATTAAGCAAAGTTTTTTGCTCCAATAATCTTAACATTTTCCAGGGTGAGTTGCATTCCATAGGCCTACATGTATTCAAAACTTAGGCCTCAATCTAATTATTAGTCCCCACTAGAGTTCATATATGTGTTTACATACCATGTTCCTGTTGATTCACAGGGTCTACTCTAGCTGGGACTCTGTGTCTCTCTCTGTGTGTGCACACACATGTGCATGCATACACACATGTGCCTGCCTGCCTTCAAATTGCCTGATGACTAATGGAAGCCCCATGAATATCATAGAGGTTTCTTAGGCAAGCAATACCCACAGATAGTTTTGCCATTTGTTCGTTCTGAAATATAGGCTACAACACCTGGTATGCATTGGTGTTTTCTCATCCAAGTACTAACCAGAGCTGACCCTGCCTATCTTCTAAGATCAGATGGATTTGGGACCTTTAGGGTATTTAGGCTAGCAGTTGGATTAAGGACTTAGGCTTCTGACAGGGCTGTGAGAGAAAAGCAGAAGCCCTCTAAAGAATCAAGCAGTAGAAGTAGAAGAAGGAGGAAAGTAGGTGGATAATTATTATCAAAAGTGTAAAGTCATATTATTTTGCAATGTAAAAGAAAAAAAAATTAGAAATTGAAAGCTGCATCCTTTCCAGAAGAAAAAAAAATGTGTCAGAGTTTCAGGTTTCTCAATAGTTGTATGAGAGCATAGCCATAAAACAATAATTCAGGAGAAGTGGAATAAAATGAAACCTACAGTTCTGGGGGAGGGGGGAAATCCCTAGAAGAAAGTAATTTTATCTCAGAGGCATCCTCAATATTTCTTACTTTTGCTTTGATTCCCTTATATTCGCTTTTGGCTATGTATTAATTAAAATGATGTTTCTTATTCAATCACAAGACAGCTAGAGATAAAAGCTCTGCTTTTTTTAAAGAATGTTTATAGCATATTTCAAAAGTTTTTTTCCCTTCTGGGGAAGTTTAGAAGGGTTTTTGCAGATTTTTTTAAAGTATTTTTAATGTTTTGGGACTTTTTGCACAAATTGAATTTGCTGCATAAAATATTTATATTATCATATTGATTCTGTGCAAAACCTTGTAGGTTCTTAAAAAAAAAAGCTCAACAATCTAAAAACCATTTAAATTGTGCTAGTAGCTTCCTTCTCACTGAAGGACATGTTACCCAAAGAGCTCTTGGAGATTCCAAGAAAATATAGAGTTTCTAATATGTTGGGGAAATTAGCAGCAACTCGACCTTAGCAATGTGAAAGGGGACAACAGAGAAAGGGAACTTTACACCAACTTTACCCCGACTAACTCTGAATAGACATGCACAAATGCACATAAAAATAATAACACCAAGCACACACACATTCATACAAGAAGCATTAACACAAGACTACTAGGAATGGAAGAAGAGAGTTTGCCAGAAGGATAGATAGGGAGATTTCTGGGGTGATATGACACCTGTCTTGTAGTCTGGAGTCGTCAAGCAGACCAGCAGCATGGATGGATGGATCTGGAAGGGCTAACACAGAGTGACGGAATGTCCCCAAGCAGCGACTCTGTGCGCAGTGAGGCATGATTTCCAGCCAATATTTATACCAAAAATATGCCCTGAGATGAGGAAGTTTCATGGACTGAAACAATAGCTCTAAAGATTGCACAATGAGTTCCAGGAAGCTCCTGGTCTTGTAATAGCTGTCCAAAGATGCTAATGTGTTTGCAACTGCTGTAAATGTCTTAGCGATTAGATTTACAAAGCTTGAATTACCTCTTTGATGGCTAGATGATTGTGGAAGGGAAGCTTGATACTGTCAGACAAAGGAATACTCCATCTGCTTAATGGAATCATTGTCTGTCACTTGGGTGTGTGGTGAAGACAGTTTCCTTTTACCTTATATTTCCTCACAGTTTGGAATTTGTCAGTAGTCCTTCCTTTGGGCGATGCATGGCTTTCAGCACATGCCTCTTGGGATCCATACAGGGAGTCCCTGAAACCTTACTGCTCTTCCCAGTGGAAGATCACATTAATAAGCCAAATTATTAATAAACCAATTTTGGGGGTTCTGGAGGTGGGGCTCATTAGGGGCACTAACAGACAAAGCAATCTCATTGCTGCTCAATTTTTTTATGGGGTGTTTCAACACATCTTATAAGTTTACTTTTTAATATCCTGCCTTCCTTTTTCACAATGTAAGTTCCTCCCTTATTTACAATATAACTTAAAGTAGCTTGAGCAAGCAGGGATCACCAGTATTGAGGCCATGATACTGAGAACACAGCTGCGCTGGGCAGGGCATGTGTCTAGGATGGAGAACCATGGCCTCCCCAAAATAGTACTCTACGGTGAACTCGCCACGGGTCAGCATAAGAGGGGTGCTCCAAAAAAAAAGCAATACAAGGACTCCCTGAAACAACATCTCAGGCTCAGCCAAATTGATCACCAACAATGGTCCAGCCTGGCCTCACATTGGGAGGCATGGAGACGCACTATCCACCATGCTGCAGCCTTATTTGAGAACTCATGCTATTGCAACATTGTGAGTTCGATCCCAAGAGCTCCAAGGTTCACTCAGTCTTCCATCGTGTCATAAGTCAGTAAAATGAGTACCCGGCTTATGGGGCAATTAGCTTACACACATTGGAAACTGCTTAGTGCCTAACACACTATAAAGTGGTGTAGATGTAAATACCTAAGTAAATAAATTAAATTAGATTAAGAGGAGTTTAATCCCCTCCAGCACAGGTTGAATCCTGTTTTCCTGGTCTACTGTTTAGTTCACCAAAAGCATTTCTGTCTTGTCTGGCTTAAGCTTCAGTCATTTATTTATTTAGCCCTCATCCAGTCCACAACTGACAACAGACACTGGTTTACAGCTGAAACATTTTTTCCTTGGAGTTAGATGGAAAAAAGAGATAGAGTTGAGTGGCATCACCAAACTGGTGACACTGAACTCCAAATCTCCAGACAACCTCTCCCAGTCGTTTCATGTATTATGGTAAACTGCATGAACTCTGAAGGTACACCACAGACCAAAGGCAGGGTATCAAAAAGGCAACCTCCAGCACCACTATAGAACTATGCCTCAAAGTTCCATACCACTGAGGCAGCCCAGAAGGAATCCATTATCAGTAGTACTGAAAGTCACCAAGAGGTCCAGCAGGACGTACAGGGAACAACTCCTCTTGTCCAGTTCCAAGCGTAGGTCATTTTCCAAGATGACCAAAGCTGTCTCATGCCAGACCTGAAGTTAGACAACCCATTTCATCTAGGAACCCCAGGAGCAAGGAGGCCATGACACTGTCCAGAACCTAATTGTTTTAATCAGGTGGAATTCAAGGTGATTTTTTTCAGTAAAGGGCTCACCACAGTCTCTTTTAGGTAGGGGAGAACCCTGCCTTGAATGCAGCAAAGCATACAGTACTTCCTTTACCCACTTGGCCAGTTCTTCCCCCACCTCTCCAAGGTTCCTAACCACATCCACAGGCTGCATGAATTGAAAGGTAGGACAAGCAAGACCCCAGATTACATCCACCTACATCAATTATAGGATCCAAGTCAGAACAGATCCAAGCAATTTTGTCTGCAAGGTGCCTTGCAAATTCTTCACAGTCAGCTGTCAAGTGATCTGCATTCAGTTCTAGGGGCACAATGAAAACATTTCTGATCATTCTATACATCCCTAGTTCTACAATAGTGTACCTGATTTTGAATTATATTAAATTGATTTAGAACAATTTAAATCAAGTTAATATACATTATTGCATGGTTTTACATTATTTTAAGCTCTTTGTTTGTCTGTACTTCATCCTGAGATATTTTGATATAATAGTGTTATACACACAGTTTAATATATGAAATGTATTTACTCATTCCATTCAAATACTTGGAACACTCAAAGGAAATCTTCATACATCTTTAAGGAATGATCCAAATACTCATTCCATGTTACCTTGTCTGTATTTCCCTTTAAGAGAGAAAGAAGACAGCAGCTAAAAGATGGCTCTTTTTAAAATTGGAATGATCCACTGGACCCTTCCACCATAGCTAGCTAAGTAAAAACAATGGCAGCACACCAATGCTTTTCAAATGGTCATAGAGATTGGTCAGTAGCTTCTATGAACAACAAGGAAAAATGACAGTTCTATAAACAACAAGATGTAGTAGGGTAGGTCTTTGGTACCCATTCTCTATTCCACAGGGTAAATTTTCTTTGGATGATTAAAACAGAATACCAGAGGGAACTGCAGTTACAAACAGAATGGGGGTGGCTTATTTGCATCACACCTAGTCAAATTCTCATATCACTTCCTGCTTCAGAAGCCAATAAAGGACAGGGTTTTATTGAATAAATAGACGAAGCATTCAGGAAATACTGGAGAGCTTTTAGCAGTATGTTTCACTGGAAGAGAGGACTCCAACTAATTGGATCTATGAGATGTTGAAGGATATGGAGTGGTCCATGACTCACAAATGACAATTGTACATAATTAGCATTTTGGTTACATTTGGCAGATAGTGTGGAAAGAGTGGAACCTTGGGGAGTTATTAGTAAGTACCCATGGGCACATTTTGGTGAGAGGGAGTTCTCCAGAAATGCCCTTTAGATGCTGGGGTTCTTTCTCCTTTAGTGCTCAGGGCTTTAGCAGGAAGTCAGCGTGTTCAGACTTCCTGAAAATAGGCCAGCCAGAGGCAAGATAAATTTATTGGTTTGTTTCTAGGGGGTAGGATTGCTTGCTCTTGACATACTGAAGAGGAAGGAAATAAATCCCTGCTTCTGCATAAACCACACTATACAACCCTGCTGAAAATCAGGTTTAAATAGCTAATTAAATGGCTAAATCTACCCATACATTTATTTGTCTGTCTCTTTGTCTAATTGGGGGCAGGCAGCAATAGAGGACTGCAACTAATTTAATATGTGAGATGTTGAATGATAACAGCGTTACTCATAGTTCAAAAATGACAATCTGAAAAGATGTTTATTTTAAACAGATCAGCTAGGAAGTATAATCCAGAATGGGCTGAAGGGAAACAGAAGTTGGACTTTTCACTGTCAGTGGAAGTGAACAACACAAAAATGTTAAATTTTGCCTTGGCACAAGATGTCAAAATGGACATAGTCAATGACCTTTTAAAATGCTTACTTTATTAAGAAATAGTACAGCCTGCCTGTTATCTCTGTCATAAGAAAAAGCAAATGCCATTGTCTTGTATGTGCTAGGGATTGAAATTATTGTGAAACAAAGATTTGACTGAAATCAGAAGGCTAAAATCAATTTAAACAAGAGAAGCAGGAAATATTAGCTGATAACACAGTAAAATTTCAATTATCCCAACTTAACAGAGAGTCAGTTCATTCAGTACTAAAGAAATGTAGACTTGGGAAAGCAGAGCAGTATTTAATAGAAAATGGTTAAACAGAAGCACAGGTTTTGTCTACTCCGTTTTTGAATTTGAAAGATCCATACCTTTGCTGTAAGCTGTGGAACTGTTCTGAACAGGTGTACAGGAAATCAAATTGGAAAGAAGAATAAAATATTTTAATCTCTTGTAAAAAAAAAAAAACTAACTCATATTGCTGCAGTACTTCTACAGATGCAAATTTATGGAAAATTATTTAACCACATACATTTTCTTAACAGGTTCTTGTCTGTTTGGCTCACACACTCAGCCTGTGTCTCTTTTTAGAAGCACATGGAAGCAAGTAAAAACAGTGTTATATAGAATATAGATGTCTGAAGTTATAGTAAGGGCTTATCCAGAAAGGGAGGAAAAAGTCTCTGGGAGTATTGACACCTTCCAGGTTATTTTGCTTTGATTTAACCTTCATATTTCCAGGTTCACGCCCACACTTTTTCTTGAAACATCCTGGGTTTCCCTCTGTCCCTCCCTCCCTTATGTTCTTTCTCCTCCCCTTTATCACATGTCATATCTAGACTCAGGTAAAGGTTCAGAAATTGACTGTCATCAATTTCTACTGAGCCCCTTTAAATGATTATTCAGGAGTTTGAGTCAAAGCTTTAAAGTTTTAGCGATATTATGCTAATTAAGCATTGGGGTAATTGTATCTTATTGCTAGCATTCCTCTTTCCCTTGCTTGATCTCTGTGGAATCTGGATCCTGGAAATAATTGCTATGTTTCTTGGTAGTGGCCATCTTAGCTATTTACAGAAAAACAAACGGCCACGGAGAAGTACATTTCATTTAGGGAAGTACTGGGTTAATCTAAACCAACCTGGGGAATGGGTAAAATAAAGGCTTTGGCCAAACACACTACATAAATAATCCACTTTGAAACTGGATTATATGCCATGGCTCCTTCTTATTGAATCCTGGGATTTGTAGTTTTACAAGTTCTTTAGCCTTCTCTGCCAAAGAGTCCTGGTGCCTCACCAAAATACAAATCTCAGGATTCCATAGGGAGGTGTCATGGAAAATAATCCAATTTCAAATTGAATTAGTTGTGTAGTATGTATTTGGCCCTAGATAATCGCTGGAGTTCCCTGGGAATACTTCGAGATAAGAAAAATGTTATGTCCAAAATAAAATCTGTTTGCACAGGAGCAAAACCTGGGATTTTCAGATCCCTTTCTCTTGTCTGTGGAGGCTCTAAATCAATCAGATTATTTGTGTTGTGACCACAGTACTATGATCCTATTTGACAGAAAAATAGCAGCAGCAAACTGGAGGAATATTTTACTTTCACATTTTACTTTTATATATGTTGGCATCAATGAGTCTCTGAACCTGGGCAGCTGAAGGGTGCTATGGGGGGGGGGAGCTGTTTGAGGGCCTCCTTAAAACACATGTGCCAAGCTAGTCACGTGTGAGGGTGATGACAGAGAGGTTAAAAGCCTCTGCTGCCCCCACTCATGTGTCTCTCCTTTTCATCACATGGCCCGCCCCCCTGCCCTTTGTGCAGTGTGAGTTTATCTGGTTGTTTTTGGGCTGTGTAGGAATGTTATCCCTTCTTACCTGAGCATTCCCTTCTCACTTACCCACACTGTATCTTTGAGACTGTGTTGATTGGCTTGGGTAGGGTCATTAAATAGGAAGCCACCCAGCAGGTAACAGGAGGTGAAATCTTTAGTTTGGTGTACACCTTGGCACCCTTTTGGCTCTGGAACTGCATCTATGGGTTCTGCAACCTAGGAGGTGGGAAGGGCCCATGGGGTTGGCCTGTTACCTTGACCTCTCTTATAAAATCTTGTATCTTGGGAGGAAACAACCTGGGCCTGTCTTCCAGAAAAGTGCTGGTCAGGGGGTATACCCATTAACTTGGGGCTGCCCTTGGGTTCATGTGTTTTCACCCAAGGGAAGGCTGAGGAGGTAGTCAACTGGATTACACCTGGCTTCAGCTGGACCCACACCAGTTTATTCCCTCTCTGTTGCTCATCCACAGAATGTTTTAAATAGGTTTTAGTCCAAATAATGGCCCTTAATTAACCCAGTTACTGAATCTTGTCTTGTTATTTAGGGGTTGGCCACCAAAGCCTACATTTATTTGCTCCTCCCAAGTAAAATAGATTCATCGAATTACCTAAGTACAGAGGAACCATTCTATCTGTGTGCTAGCCATCTGCAGATTTGAGCATCCATGGATCACCCTGCCCCATTATAGTCAATGGTGTTGGGGGCACATCACTGCCCATTGACTAGAATTTGGCATGCATGTTTGTTCTCATCCGCAGGGCCCTCAGAACCAAACCCCTGTGGATGGGAAGGGCATATTGTAAACCCTTACATAAATCTCATTGCATGAATGTGTATACTCAAGTTGGGACAGGCAGTCAGGTTCAGGATCAACACACCTTTAATTCTCTGTTCCTGGGTAATGTCAGTGCATATGTTTGGGAGTGTGGGAGTCCATTTTAATTGAACTTCTATAACTTAGTTACATGTTTTGCATGCAAAAAGTCCCAGATGCAATCCCTGGTATCTCAAGGTGGAAGAGAAGACAGTCTGAAAACCAGGAAAGATCCCCCCAGTCAATGCAGACAAGCCTATGCTAGATGGACAAATAGTCCTATAATGAAAGGCCAATTTCTATGTAACTACTGCATGAAAAATAAATAAGGAGGTACTTGAAATCCAGTACTTGAAATTCAGCAAATGGAAAACAAACTAGAGCTATTTGCAATTGCTGCAAGCTCCATTTGATCTAAATCCACAGGTTCACAAATTACCCCACTCTCCATGCATAGGTCCAGACACCTGCACTGAGTCCACACACACACACATATATCTGAGATTTGTATTAGTCAAAGATTAAATCACAGAAAACAAGAACAAAAAGAATGCTTCACCAACATTATATGGTATACAGATAGAAAACATGGGAAACCAAAATTAAACACCCCAGAGATAGGTTTAGAATTAATCCATGTAATTTTGTACAAGATTGTGCATTGCTTATACATGGGTTCCATTCAAAAGGTTGGATCAATGCATGGAGGTTGGACAGGAGGTCATATACCTTCCTTTATAGAGGATGGTCTTTTATTTGAAGGGTGTCCTTTAGAGAGCAGGGGTCCTGCAGCTGCCTAGCACTTGAACAGCAGATTCTACAGGGACATGGGTCACCTGGCCACAGTCTTCCCACTATGAGAAATGCACTGTATTGCTTTTTAAGTTATAGTGATTATTTACATCTGTACAAATAAATTAGCACATGCATTAGCACAAATAAATTAGCACGTGAGGAGTTTATGGTCTTCCACACCCTCTTTTGTCCTCTTTTTGGTGCTGTAATTTCTCTCTTTGGATGAAACACAAATGTCTATGCGAAGGTTCAGACTTGAAACAGGGGATGCAATCCAGTTCCCCTTCTACACACAATGAAGATTTCTGAATATGGAATGCTTTGCCAGGACTTTAGTGAAGAGAATGGAACGTTAAACAGAGCATTCCCTCCCCTGTTTCATGGTATCATCTCCTCCTCATCGTTGTCATTTTAATGTATACATGCAAATTCATGGCCTTTTAAATGCTTGTTTATCAGTCAAGATTGTGCCCTCCCATAAAGTTATTGACTAGCTTTGTATATTAAACAAGCTGCTTAAACATGAACTGGCTTCGATCATATAACCAAACCTATCTTTTACAAATCCTTTGCTTTAGAGTCTACAATTACCATCTGCATTAGGACTGTCAGCTTATTCAAATCATTCCAGTCTAATGTCAACAATTTCTCTGGGAGCATTTTTGCTGTGACAAATCAGGACTGTTTCCTGTCATTTTGGCTTAGGAGTTTTGAAGCTACTGCTCTAATTTGATCTTGCAATTTGAAAGTGCATCTTTCCTTAAGGGCTAATGAGTTTATAGTCCAGTTTGGAAGCAGAATGTTTATTTGACATGCAATTAAATGTTTATCTTCATCACTTCAATGCAACTTTGAAAATAAATCTTGATAAAAATGTGATACCTATAGGATAAGGTGATCTCACAATTAAGCAGAAATTAAGAAAGAAGAGGAAAAAATGGAAAATATGATGCATTGCTGCACCAGTTTAATAAAAAACTGTCCCCATCTAGTAGTCCCAACGACTTCTTCAGTCAACTCTAATTTCATTCAAGTGGCCACAGGATGCTACATACAGCTGTAAAATCAACTACCCTGGATAGTCCTATTGAACTCATGTTTGTTCACTGGTTATTGATTTAAAGTTAGTATCTGCAGTAGGATACACTTAACACCTAAGTCTGGTGATGCCCTCCTATGGTTCAGCAGCACATTGCAATCATAGCTCAGAGATGGAACCCTGTGACTTCTAGCTTCACTAGCTCAAATGAAATTTTTAGCATTAACTGGATGGAGTCTTACATGCCATTGAGATTGTGCCTACAGTGAAAGTCAAAGTAAATTTGATGACCAAACCAAGTGTGTTTAAATTGTCATACAGAAAACCAGAAATAATTCAGGAGGTCCCTTAACTTAAAAACAATGTGAGACATCTGTACTTAAAAGCAACAGAAGAAATAATACTCATAGCTCAGGGACTACTATGGATTTTTCATGTTTGTGGGCCTAAGGACTGAAAACATTTTCTTGAAGATTTTTTTAAAAAATAGAGGGGTAGGAAAAATGCAGCCAAATGTATTATTTTCTGCGCAGAAAATGCATAACAACCACATATAGATTTTGTGCAGAATAAATTCTGAACTGTAAACATTTTTTGTTACTCCAGGATTCTTCTTGGCAGGGATTCTTGACACTCAGAATTTTTTTTATCATTTAAAAAAATATTTTTTAATATTATTTCCATCCCTATGCAATACTCTCCAAATATGAATTAGATAAACATTTAATAACTATTCAGCATTTGATACAAATGAAGTGGCTCTTGAGATCAAGTGGACTAGCCCAGCCTTCTGTTGTTGTTAAATGCCATCAAGTTGACTTTGACTTATGGGGACCCTATGCATGAGATACCTCCAAATCACCCTGTCACCAGCAGCCTTGATCAGGCTGTTGAAGACTCAGGGCCATGATTTCTAGGAGCTGACAAATGCATTGGCCATGGTGCCCCATCTGATTGGAGCTTGAACTTTGGGGAAGATCTTAAAATATAAGTCTTATGGACAGAAAAGAAGCAGATTGTTGAGGGGAGATCACAGCATGCTCATTATTTCATTTTGACAACTGTGGATACATAAAAATGCCAAACACATGCTTAGTCATTATAATTGGCCATGCTCAGCAAAACCATTTACTGCTAAGGTTTTTTCCTGAAGATTGTAAAGCAGTATTTTTAGAAGTGCTGCTTACTAAATTTTACTTTGAGAGTGATAAGAACATTCTAGAGTAATTATGAGCATGAAGAAAGTGTTCATTCATCAGTAAAACCCAGCTGGATTTCCAGGGGAGCAACATACATGTGAGTCTACAATTGAATAATTGTGTGTGACATCTGGTGATTAGTGCTGGACTGATCAGAGAGCCCCAGGTTCACATTTTTAGCCTGCCACCAAGATTACTCATGAGATTAGTTTAACCTAATCTAAGCTATTTTATATCCAACCCTTAGCCTAACCTACCTGATAGGTTTATTATGAGAACAAATGCGAATAAAATGTCACTGTGAACTTTGGTGTTGTTATTTGTTGTCAAGTTGCTTCAACACATTGTGACCATATGAATGGGAGGCCTTCAAGAGCCTTGCTCAGGTCTGGCTTTATTGAGTTAATGTATTTGTAAGGCTGTCTTCCTTTCTTTCTATTGCCTTCAACTTGACTGTGCTTTATTGTCCAATTATTTCCAATTAGTCATGTTGTCTCATGATTTGTCCAAAATTTTATAGTTTCAGTTTAGTCATTTTGTCCTGGAACTACTTGGAGGGCGGGGGGGGAAGGATATATCATTTGCAGGCTAAAATGTCTGCTTAATTTGACTTCTTCTCATCTTTCAATAGAATTAATTCTGGATGCAATAATGGACTTTATCAGATGAACCTCCAAAAGCATCTCTTTAACACCACATTTTAGCACCACAGTGTACTTGTCCCAGCACAATAACCCTTTTCAGCAAACTGACCTGTAATTGTAAGAAAAAGAAGCTCCAGCATTACCGGAGCATGAACACTAGCTCTATTTACTTCCATGTTCGTGATCTCAGTGATTCTCATGACAAGATGTGAGTGTGGTTTAAATTAAAAATACAGCAAAATAAACACACAAAACGTGTGCACGAGCACAGAAACTCACTTAAAAAGTAAAAGGAAACCAGGGAGGTTCATAAAAAGAGTGTTACCTACCTGGCTTTTGCATTCTCAACTGGAAGTGTTCTGCCCATTGATGCTGTAATCACAACTTTAAAAAGGTGCACGGTTTAAAACGCTGGCAATACTGGGAACAAAACACCATGACAGATCTATTGATGGCTTGGCCCATGAATAAAAAATAATGGCTTTTTGACCAGATGAAAACAGGGAAAGTGTGATGTTGTCTGATATGCACTCCCTCTTCAGTTAATTTCGCATCCTTATGACACCATTTTTGCCACGTCTGATAAAGTCCAATGACTCTTTCCACACAGAATTAAGTATTCATGCAGGACATCATATGGTCCAGTTTTATTTGATTATTTTGTTTTTGTGGCCTGAGGATGTGGACAGTATGCTTAGTGAAAAACAGCCCACTACCTATTAGCTTGATCCTTGCTCTTCGCAACTTTTAATACCCACCAAGAGGGAATCCATCTGACAATAGGATGCCATTATGGAAGAGAGGATAGTCTCAGTTTCTTTGAAGTGAGTCAAGGAAGTATCTGGTCATAAAACAAAAACAGAATTAAAATCTAAACAAGTTGGTTCATTTACTCTAGAAAGTGGTGTCCAATTCAATCTCGATTTCATTATGCTCTTCACAAAAGACTAGGCCTTTGGGGTGCTTATTAGTTCTGGTCAAGAACAGCCTGAGGTAGCCAATCCATGGTTACTCATGCCCTGGTAGCATCAAGATTACATGGCTGTGTTACAAGTCTGACTACTTTTGAATAATTCTGGGAACTCTTGTTAGTCCTCAGTATTGCAGCCATACTGCGAAACTAGGAACATTCAACATTTTCACTGTTTCCCAGTCAGTTTCCAAGCTCAAAGTGAAGTATTGGTTTTTATTTTTGAGCCCCTTTTAATACCTGAGCACGAGTGTGTTTTCTCCTGTATATGTATTAAGGCAATCATTTTCTGGACCACCATACTTTTTTAAGTTATGTAAATGTTGTCCTCGGACTACTCAGACTCCCTGAAACAACACCTCAGGCTCGGCCAAATTGATCACCAATAATGGTCCACCCTGGCCTCACATCGGGAGGCATGGAGACGCACTATCCACAATGCTGCAGCCCTGTTTGAGAACTCACGCCGAACAAGTCTTGAAGAGAAACGACAATGCAGAAAGAATCACAACCTAGAAACATCACCCAAGGAGACCTTCTGCTGTGCTTTCTGCAACCGGACTTGTCTATCTCGGATTGGCCTTTTTAGTCATCAGCGCGCTTGCAGAAAGCGCGGGATGAGTCCTTCCTGAATCTTCGTTTGCGAAGAGAAGCCAAAGAGAGAAATGTTGACTTGCTTATAGAAACTGTTCTCAATGATGTTTGCTTTCCTCCTAGGTTTTTTTTTTTTTTTTTGGATAAACCTTTTTGATTTTCTCAGTTTGTTTTGCATGTTACAAAAATGACTGGAATGCTGTTAGTAAAAAAAAAAACTGTCTTTAAAAACAAACAAGTGAAAACATGTAAATGCATTCACCTATCTGTTAGCTGAATCCTGAGAATTTTTAAGTCTTGGGCATCACTTCTAAAGCTTGTATTTTGTTTATTCCTACACAATAGCAGTCTGTGTTTAGAATCTGGTCTTGTTGATGCAGTTCCAAATACACTGTTTCATACTTGGTTAGTATATACATGTTATGTATCTGCTGTTGATTAGCCTCAAATGATACACTGTGGCTGCTTCAACCATGTGGGAATGTAATGTGCTCACAGAACATAAAGATAAACCATAGCCCCTTTTCTTTAATTTAACAGTATATATGCAGATAGCTTAAAACTACATGGATATTATCTGACAGTTCATGGGGTTTTTTTTTATACATCACCCATAACATTATTTTTTAAAAGGAATTATTCTTCTAAGACAAATTTGGGACTCATCTAGCACTCCCAAGCCTCTCAAGGCATTCCCTGTTTCCTAATAAAACATTGATACCTAATATAGTTGTTTAGTTCTATCACTAATCAGTGTTTAGTGTGATAATTAATGCATAGCTCTATTACTAAAAGAGTTGATTCCAAATTTCTCAGAAGACATTTTTTTCTGAAAACTTTAAATTTTCTTTTCTTTTCTCACTACTACAGATGATCCACTTTTTAAGAATTATTTACAACTAGATATACCTGGTGTAACATGCACCATTATCTATATATGAAAAATGGTTTCGTATGTTTCTGTTCCCATTCTGCTGATTGACATCTTAGGAAAGATGTCAAGAGTACGATCATTACACACACACATACCCCATGTGTGCCATGACATGAGAGCTCCTCTGCCAATGCCATGTTTAGAAAGGACTTGAAGCTTTCCACATGTTTCTACCCCGAGTGCACTGATTGGCTGCCGAAGGGAGAGCTTTGATTGGTTGTTAAGTTTCCTAAGTGAAAAACAGAAGGTGGGTTTCCAAATAACAGCAAGAAAAATGTCAGGAAAAATGCAAATGTGCTGTCTGCCACAAAATCTAAATTGTTTATATAATGCTCTTAACTATTTTGATGGGAAAATGCTGATTTTTTAATAATAAATGTTTTTAAAGTTTCCTAAGTGGCCAATCAGCACACTAGGAATGGCAACATACCCAAGAGAAATATATATTATTGTCCAACATTTTCTTCACACAAGGCCCCTGTAAATATGCTAGATTGGCGCATTGCAGAAGATGTGAAATGGTGACCAGGGACTTTATCAGTTGTGTGAATAAGGTGTCCCTTTTAATTGATGGCTTAGCCCATCAATAAAAAAGGGATGCCTTATCCATACCCATGCTACACCCCCAGAACAGATGACAATGCAGGCA
The DNA here is from genome assembly GCA_030847615.1 of Gambelia wislizenii. Lineage (NCBI taxonomy): Eukaryota > Metazoa > Chordata > Lepidosauria > Squamata > Crotaphytidae > Gambelia > Gambelia wislizenii. The sequence continues at coordinate 308,177,385 of JAUMIR010000004.1, read as the reverse complement.
TCTGATAATGTTGCCCTTTCTTTTCTGGTACCATTTTTCTGATGCACTTTAGGACACAGTTTTTTGCCACATTCCTCTGCATCTGATAAAGTCCCAGGCTAAAAGTAGAGGTTCTGCTTCTACTACCTACAGGGAAAGAAAAACAAAAAACAAACAAAAATTTTGCTACTTGTTGACAGTAATAGATGCCCCAACAACTGTTGGATAATTTCTGGAGGAATTCAGTGAAAAGATTCCCTCCCCATGTTTTTCTGTGCCTGATACTTTGAGACATCATTTGTTCAAAGTTGTGTTTTTCATCCTTAGGTGACACTATGTAAAGAAAAGTACGTTCTCTATATGTCTTACAGAAATTGTATTAATTTTCTGTGATTCTATAGAGAAATTGTAGTAATACATTTCTATCTTTTCAGAGAGTTGGACTCCCTGAGCTCTCTCCCAAGTCTGCAATTTTTATTGGATGTTATCGCTTTCAAATTACACTTAATAAATGAAGGTGGAAAATGTGCGTGTTTTGTGTGTGTGTGTGTGTTTATATATATATATATATATATATATATATATATACACACACATAAGTATATTTATATATACATATAAATATATATATATACACACACACACACAATATGGGTAACAACACATATGGATATATGGAATTTTGCATCAGGCTTCCTGGATTTATAATTTAAAACTTGCAGGATCTCCAAATATTGTGATATTAATGAGTTTATATGGTTTTAAAAAAAGATTACATAAATCTGTGAAGGACTCGATCTATCATTGGCTTTTGGCCATGCTTGCTAAATGAAGCACCAGATGGTGGACCAACAGAGGATGGCCTTCATACCCTGCGTGTGATCTTCCAGAGGCATCTGCATGGCCACTGTTAGAAACAAAAGGCTGGACAAGATGGACCTTTTGTCTGATCTGACAAGGCAAATCCCTATGCTCTTATGATAACATCATTGTTTATCATTTTTGTGAAAGGGCAGAGGAACAGAAGAATCGAACTGCAAAGGAGGAATGTTTGTGGCAGTCACCCAAAGCATCTGTTAACCATTATGCAAGAGAGTTCTCCCATGGCACAAGGTGCCTTTGTTGCCATGGTAATTACTTCTGTTTTGTTCACTGGCAATACAAAATGGTGTGGGAAATTATACAAAAAGTTGAATCCCCCCCCCATCACTATCTGTGCAGTGCCTTTCATGAGTAGCTTCTTGCAGGTAAAGGAGAAACACAACTGACATTTATTCCTAATGAGAAATGAGGCATGTATTTATTTTCTCAATTCATTTAAAAAGAAAAAAACTGAGCAGTGATCTAGCACAAAAACAAGTCAACCTTGTTTTTTATCGATGTGGAATTCTTTTGTCTTCATTTGTTTAAAATGTAATTTGTGAGAGATTTGTGTCCTATCATACCTGGCAACCGTATAGGGAACCAGTTATTTTGTCTGTTGGCACTGAACTTTTGAATCTCACCAGGTGCAAAACTGGAAGGTTCCCAGCAAAGAGATGAGCTTTGTGCTCAGAAGAGACCACCAGCAATCTCTCATGATGGAATATGGGACACACAGAGAGCAACTGAAGCTTTTCAGCTTGTTCCAGTTTCTCCTTTTTCATGTGTTCACCAAGCCAATTCAGTATTCCATGCTAACTCTTGCTGAAGGTGCCAACTGCCCATCAGGTGGTGGCTGTAGCCAATTTAGATGGGCAGAGAAACTCAGTGAAGCTGTCAAAATAGCATTGAATAAAACCTCTGTGGGCATATGTTTTCAGTTAAGCATATAGAGATAGCAGTTGACATGCCTACTAGAGTTCACTCCTCTTGAAAGCCTCTGTGACATCAGCTTTGAAATCTGAATTAACATGAATCTTTGCTGAGATCCATTTAGAAGGTAGGTTGACATGTAGAATTCTAGGTTGTACCACAACAGACAGGAGGCAGAAAGATCATATTTCTGAATGATTCTCTATGTAAAAACATCCCTGCATGTTGTAGTCTAGTGTACTAATATTTTTGCCATATGGGCTAACTGTACAATTAGGAATTTTTCTCCCTGTCACTGATTATTTTTTTTTTTTTTGGTTTAGAATGGGCAGTAACAAGGAAAAATCACTGTACATTAGCATGGCCAAGAAAAATAACTAATGTGCACCTTAGTTTCTCATAGCAAAAGCCAAAGTAGGTCATATAATGTTATTTTGGAAGTTAATATATTGGTTAAAAAACAAAGCAATAAATCATTTTTTTTAAAAAAAGGTCACCTCTTCCCCTCTAGTATGAAGTATTATAGTATAGTGTGGAGATGTTGCTATCTTCATTTAAATCAAGAGTTCTCAACCAAGGAGGCACTAGATGTTGGACTTCAGCTGCAGAATTCCTGACCACTGGCCATACTGGCTGAAGCTTGTGGAAGTTGAAATCTAATAAGATCTGGAGCGACCTGGTTGAGAACCACTGTCTGCATCACAGATGAACAATTTGTGGCTCATCATGTGTTATTGGGTTGCAACTTCCACCATTCCTCAAACCCCCAAACCCCAGCCAGGAGAATAAGCAGCAGAGCTCATTCTACATTTTTCAGGTATCATTATGTAAGAACATTAAATACAGAATATAAGACTACCTTACTTGTACCACTGCCTAGAATGTCCTCGATGGCTTGGGACCAGGATGGACTACATGCTCCCATATAAGCATGCACAGCAGTTATGATTATTATCAAAGACTTTGTTAGGTCTCTAGTGTCACTGTTATCATAACATTAATTCTTTCAGTGCTCTAGCACTAGCATTTAGACTTTCTTCCCTTCACCCTGCAGCACTAGATGATACTGAAAATCTGCTTCAGAGACTTTCTCATCCCTTCAGAGCAGAAATTTATTGGGAGAGGGTAGATGTACAAGAAAGGGAACATTGGCCTTTCTAATTCCACTGGCAAAAGCAGGTCCCAACAGCACAAGCCCCTCTCCCCACACTGGGATCATACCGATATGTCCAGTGGGCAATGATCATTGGGGGCAAGAGATAGATTGCAAAACCCCGAGTTGTTGTTGATTACTGCTGTCAAGTCAACTTTGACTTATGGTGACTCTTTGAATGGGAAACCTCCAAGTCACCTTATCCTCAACAGCCCTGCTCAGGTTTTGCATACTTAGGGCCATGGATTCCCCAATTGAGTCTACCAATCTGGAATGTGGTCTTCCTTTTTTCTACTGTCTATTACATCACCAAGCATTATTGTCCTATCTAATGAGTCATGTCTTCTTATGGTATGGCAAAAGTATGACAGTCTCAGTTTAGTCATCTTGGCTTCTAGTGAGAGCTCAAGCTTGATTAGCTCTAGAACAATTTATTTATCTTTTTAGCAGTCCATGGTATCCACATAACTCTTCTCCAGCACCACATCTCAAATGAGTTGATTTTTGTGGAAGAGGCCTCTTGTTCTTCCTTTTTTGGTCATTGTTCTGCGTTGATTATTGAAGTAGTTTTCTTTGTCTTTGCACAATAGCCTTTGAACTGTTGGAGTTATGGTTCTGGCTGTATTTCTGTCACCTTTTTCTTCTCACCTGTCCTTTATTTCCTGAAGTTTATTGTCTGTCATTCACTGAGGTTTCTGTTTCTTTTTGGCAACAGATAGTGTCTTTCTGCATTCCTCCTTCACAATATCCTTGGGTTCTTTGCATAGTTCCTCTGTTTCCCAGTCAATTAATCTTAGCAACACAAACCTATTTTTCACATTAAAAAAAAAAAAATCTGCCGGGATGTTCTTCAGGTTGTATTCCAGCATGATGTATGGCTTAGTATTCTTTTTCAGCTTTACTGAAAAAAAATAGCTGCTTTTAATAGTTCACAATCTGTGCCACAATCTGCTCCTGGTCTTATTTTTGCCATAAGAATTGAGCTTCTCCATCTTCTGCTTTCAGTTATGTAATCTATCTGTTTTCTATATTGGTGATGTCCATGCATGCAGTCATTTCTTTGGTCGCTTGAAGAATGTGTTCCCAATGAACTGATTGTTGGCCTTGAAGAAATCCATCAGTCACTCCTGCTTCATTTTTTGAACCTAGGCCAAGTTTTCCTATAGTCTTTGAGTCTGCTCTATTTCCTACCTTTGCTTTCAAATTGCCTATGATTAAGATGAAGTCTTGTTTAGGTGTATTACCAATTTCTTCCTGAACCCCAGCATAGAATCTTTCAATGCCTTCTTTTGCCATATGGTTGGTACATAGACTTGAATTATGGCTATATTGATGGGTTTTCCCCTGAAGTGTTCTTGTCATGATTCAGTCAGACTTTGTGTCATATATTTTGACTGTTTTTACTGTATCTTTCCTATAAATGCCACCCGATTTCTTATCTTTTCATTTCCTGAGTAAAACACTGTGGAATTATGATTCAAAATCTCCCGTTCCTCTCCATTTTAGCTTGCTCACCCCAAATATTGTAATGTTTATGTATTCCATTTCTTGTTTTACTATGTCTAGCTTACCTTGGTTCATGTTTCTACATCCTATGTCCCTATGATTTGTGTTGAGCACCTTCTGACTTTCCTTACACATGTGAGCACATTCACAGCTTGATTTGCTTTTGATTTAATTGCATTTGTGTCATTAGCCACATTGCTACTCATAATTGCCCTCTGTTCTGTCCTATTATCTTGTTTGTATATTCTGTCACTAACTCTTGTTTCATTTTGAATTGTCTCATCATAGCATTTCTGTGGTGAAAGAACTTTCAAGAGGGGGTTTACCATTGCCCTCTCTGCAGTACTAACAAGTATTAGCTATGGTGCCACTGTTGTTGTTTCTGAGAGATCCTCTGCCAGTGTCACCTACCACTACTGCAGTTGCCCAGTATTTGTTTGCCTAATGTTCCACTAGGCTAAAAAGAAATAGGCATTAACAAAACAGTCTGCCTCCCCTTGAAAGCACCTTCCCCCACTGAAGTCATGTATCTTAATAGTAGCTTGTTCCAGAGTTCTTAATGCTCAGTCTCAGGGTTATTTGGCCTTTTTGCCCTAGTACATCCATGAAAGGATGGCTTCTCTTCCATAGCTGCTGCTTCCTTCTCTTCCCTCCTCCAAAATCCTCTAGGGGCTCAGCTCCATCCTTGATGGGGCCAGTCCCTCTTTGTTCTGGTCTGCAAAGGCTGTCCTCTGGTTGTTGCTGGGCTAGATTGGCCCTTCACTCCTCTCTGTGCCTCTCTGCTTGTCTCTCACTGCACAGTCCTCCTCCTCCATGACTTCCCAAGCAGGCTTTGCTGGCTGTTGCTGCTGTCATCAGTCTCCTTAGCCCTCACTGCTCCTGTGCCTCTGCTGTGATTGCCCAAGCAGAGTCTGCTGGCCACTGCTGTTTTTGGTGGTTCTAGCCTCCTTGGCCCTCACAGCTCTGTTGTGACCAAAGCTGTCATCTCCTTCAACTGTTGCTGCCAATGTCATGGCTGCCATGGCCTCTGCTGCTCTCACTGTTCCACATGACTTCCTAAGCAGGCTGAGGCTGCTGCATTTTCTTCACTGGCCACCCCCATTGTGCCTGCTCAGGCTTGAGTGGGCTACAGTCAATTCCTAGCTGTACCATGCTGGTCCTGTCCCCATTCTTCTTCCTTGCCATCACCAAAAAGCCAGCTGCTGTCCCATCATCTCTCTGAATGACAAGGCAATGCAGATTTACTCTCTGGCAAATGTGCCTTGGACTGCAACCATTAGAGGAAGCATGGCACATAATAGCTAACAGTGTGGGCTGTTCAGAAGATTGTGTGCCAGGGGTTATATTGTATATACCCACCTGAACCTCCATGCAGCATTTACACGATGGTTTCTAAAACAAAATGGTGAATCCAAAACAGCTTAGACTTGAGCAATCTTAGCCCTGCTATTGGCCTTCTCTCAGCTGCTCCTCTCAGCATACAAGTTAAACAGATAGGGTGATAAAATGCAGCATTGTCTGACCCCCTGTCAATTGGAAACGATTCCTTTTCTCTGTTTTCTGTCCTAACAGTAGCCCTTGTCCTGTGTATACGTTAAATACCGGGACAATCAAATGTTGTGGCACACCCATATCTTTAACATTTATCCATTTTTCATGATCTATACAATCAAAAGCTGTGCTATAATCTATAAAGCACAGGCTGATTTTCTTCTTAAATTCTTTGGTGCACTCTATTATCCAACATACGTTGCAATATGACCCCTAGTGCCTCTTCCTTTTTTGACCCCAACTTGCACATCCAGCAATTCTCACTCCCTATGTGGTAAAAGTCTTTGCTGTAGAATATTGAACATCACTTTGTTTGCATGAGAAATTAATGCAATGTTCCTGTGTTCATTGCAATCTCTGGTGTTCCCTTTTTGGGAATTGGAATGTATGTAGAGTGATTCCAACCTGTGGGCCATTGTTTTGTTTTCCATATTTGTTGACAGATTTTAGGTAGAACCAGAGTAGATTTTGTCCCAGCAGCTTGAAGCAGCTCTATTGATATGCCATCTATGATTTATTTCTCCCAAGTGCTCTGAGTGCAGCTTCCACTTCACTGTCTAAAATTGGAAGTTCGTCCTTATATAGTTCTTCTTTGAATTAATCTGTCACACTTTTCATATATTTTATATAGTTCTTCAATGTATTGTTTCCATCATCTTTTTATTTCTAGATGGTCATGAAACTCCTAGTGCCACTATCTTTACTGACTTTCCATTAAATTGTCAAAAATGTATTTTTCACCTTATTTTTGTAGATTGGTTCATTCCTTCCATTCTTCTGTATTTTTAATTCAGAATTCTGTGTTTTTAATGCTTGTTTATATTTTATTTCCCAATTTCTTTTAATTATTGATTGTACATTGCTTGAATTAGTGTATGTGAGCCTTGATGATCTGATGATCAGTTCTGGAGACACTTTGGAGACCACTTAAAAGCAGCTTCAATTTTGTGGTGGGAAATAAGCAGTAGTGACTCGTGTTTTGTCTTCCTGTGCATCTGTACTATATGATATGGGACTTACAGTTGTCAACTCATATGTCCTCTATGAGCTATAGAGAATAGCTCACTATTGAGTTATTGGGCAACTCACATGTCAGAAACAGACTAAAAAGATTACAAATCTTACTACCACCCCTGCTTCTTTATAATGTATGAACTGTCTCCTAGACACATTGTAGAATGGCTTTGAATAAAAATCAAATGATACTCTCAGCCTGAAGGAGAAATGATCAAGATAGGGTCTATTTGTTTTACACTTTGAGTTCCAAGATAGAATGAATCTTGTCTTGTTAATGTTGTTTTGCTGTTTAGCACAGGAACCTTTGTCACTTGCATGCTAAATATCAATATTTCTTCCTCTTTAGATTTGAATTAGGAATATTTAATTTTCATAACATTCCGGATATAATAGAAGCTGGTACAGGGAATAATAATCTCTCCATATGAACCACCTCTTCAGTCACGGCTAAAATTACAATAAGACAGGGGTATTGGTTGAATCACAGAGCAGATGGAAATATCTGACTTTTATTGTATTTAACTCATTAAACAAATCATTTGGAACAATTTTATGATACAGGAAGTAGCTTGCTCATATATCTGTGAGAGTACAAGATGGCTTTCCTTGTCCTTTCTCTCCTGTTTCCTTTTTCAGATTTCATTAAGGAGGGGCAATGAAATTTCAAAGGGGCAACATTCCCAGCAAATTATTTTGATATATTCAAGCCAAAACTGGGGGAAAGTGTTGCAGTTACTTTTTTAATGACTAAAGCAGTGTAGATCAAAACAGGCAACTTTTAAAAAGCAAAAATGGAATGTCTGTTTCGGGTGCTTGTGCCTAGTTTAATTTAATTGTTTAAAATAACAGTCTTTTTAGACATTATAGCAGCAACATACACATGGGTAAGGAATACTACACTTTTTAGTTTCACATTAGAACAGGGGTAGTCAATCCCAAGATGAGGGAAGCATTGGTAACACCCCCAACCCCCCCCCCAAAAAAAATCTATTGTGGACTGCATCTCATCCCACATGGCTGCTGTTACAGATGGCAAGAGCAAACATCTTGCCCCTCCCTCTAAAATAAGGTGCACACTCTCCACATGTCTTGTTTACAAGTACAATTTGTTTTTAGTATGGTAGTTCTATTTATAAGCAAGATAAATTAAAGAGCATGTTTAAAGGAAAGAGAAGCTCCCAGTACTACTGTAAGCCTTTGTGGTGATTTGAAAATACAATACAATGTACAATTCTATGAGGTTTCTGAGTGTTCTGGAAGCAGATTTGGTGACTTGGGACTTTTTCGGATGACAGTTTACAATGCTAGCAGCCTCGTCCCCGTTGTGAGGCTGCAGCGCTGCAGAGCATCCCTTTCGGATGACGCTCTGCCCTGCTGTCCCTCTTGCGGTACTGTTGCATAACCGCGGAGACACAGCAGCGTTATATTTGGCATTTTTCTACTCACGATCAACTTTCGTGAGTAGAAAAATGCCAAATACAACGCGGCTGCATCCCCGCGGTTACGCAACAGTACTGCAAGAGGGACGGCAGAGCATCATCCGAAAGGGACACTCTGCAGCGCTGCAGCCTCGCACCGGGGACAAGGCTGCTAGCGTTGTAAACTGTCATCCGAAAAAGTCCTTGGAAGCAGTTGTAAGGATAATGCCTGTGTTTATTTAAGAATTCATTATTAAAATATTTATGTTATGAATTTCCATCTTTAAGGACTACAAGATAGCTGTTCCCCTTAAAAAGATAATAATTAAAACACATCATCATCATCATAGGATATAGAAAAAATGGGTCTTCAGAACCAAGTGTAACAATTGTATACAGATTCTCCAAAACTAAAACTGAACTAGGGAGGGCACTACTGTATACAGATTAAGGAACCAGGCTGCAGCTGTGCATGATCCCCATGATCTGTTCTCTGTTCAGCTAGGAGCAATAAATCCACTGTCTAGCTGACTTCAGATGTGGCAAAAAGTAAAGCATCAAACACCACCTTCTCACCAATCACTTCTCACTGATGAGCTTAGTTCAGCATTCCATTTCTACCGGATGCCTATGAGGAGCCTACAACTGGAATTAATGATTATCAATGTCAGGTCCTCCACAGACAGTAGCTAACAGGAACTTCTAAATTACTAAACTATAATGTACACTTAGCTCTTCAGCAACAGTGAAGAAATATCTGATTGAATGGAGAATGACAATTTATTTGTATTGAACTTGTACAGACATAACAAGCATACCTGGGTTGTGATCGTCATAATGAATGACTGAGTAGTTCACAAATTTGGGAATGTGAAAATCCATCCTCTCAGCCTTGATTTCATTGTTTCTCCAAATGTCATCTGTACTTTTTCCCATCCTTGCATTAATTTAAAAGATGTTGTGCCTCCCCCCTGCCACATGGACGTTTGTACACATTTTGCCTAAAGTGCACATTGCTTTATATATATTTACATCAATTATTTATTACCTCCTAAATTAAAGGCTGTGCATTTCTTAAATTGTGTGCATCTTAAATTTGCCTGTTTTAAATGTGAGCTTTGTTTGGTGCACACTTTAATTCTTTGAAATATTCTACACTACAAATGGGCAGAATCTCAAGGTGAGAGGCATTTCTTCTTGCTACATTTCTTGAAAGGAATGAAAATGCTACTTGTGTCAAGACTGCCAAATTCAACATTTTCTACTCCTAGACAAGTCCCTGCCCCAACACCATTTTGAATGCTGCCAGGCAGTCAGTAAAAGCAGCAATGTTATGCAGTCTTAATACTTGGATGTCAGGCTGCATTCAGTTTGGCAAATCAAAAGTTGTGTCGCAGAAGAATCAATCCATATTCAAACTCAACAATGTCAAGAAAAATGTGATTGGTTTTAATATGAAATTTTCATTTCTTCACTAGTAACTATTGCTGTTTACAACTCTTTTTTCTGGTTAGTAAATTCTCTCTACTTTGGTTTCCTGACATTTCCAATGAAAATGCTCATAACTTTATATACTTCTCTAATGAATGTTCAGGACAGACATGGCTCTTGAAATGTAAGTTGAATAAATGCACATTTTAAGAATGAAACTTGGTTATTATTATTATTTTGCAAAATAAACAGTTAAGTAATTAGTATTGTTGTTTTTAGGTTAACAGGATTTCATCTGCCTCCACCTGTGACCAGTACAAAATCTGTATTTTCACTAAGACTGACCAGTGACTTTGCAGTGAGTGCCCATGGATTTAAAGTTTATTATGAAGGTAAGATAATGCAAGGAATATATATTTTATGGCTGTGTTAGGTATTTTGCAGTTCACATCATGGTGTAGATGTGGGCTGTTTCATGGTGAGTGTGCAAGGACTTCAAACCCAGTAGAAGGCCAGCGAGGACAATTGTCATAGAGAACAGGTGACAGTAATCGATGGTAAGATCAGCACTTTCTGATTCAGTTACATGGATTATCCCACACAATCAGAAATCAAACACTAAAGGGGATGATATAACAGTACTGTATTGCCAGTCAGATTTGGCTACGTGATGGACATCTTTTCTGCACTTTCCAGAGTTGGTTACATTACTGCTATTTGTTGCTCTGGCTGGTGTTTCTTCCTTCTACCTAGATCAATCACATGAATAGCTTCACCCGGAGATTATGCCATGAATAGATTACCAGCACAGAGCTTAGCCTGGCAACCTGAAATCATGGCTCCTTTCCTTTCCCATCCTTTCTCTTTCCTAGCCAAGACTGGCAATAAAACCATGTTGGAACATGGCATAGCACTGTGAAAAGTCAAAGCCGAAAAGTGCATTCTGCATTCTTGGCTCTCTCAAGTGTTCTGAGTCTGCTTACTTGGTACTTACCACTTGCAAAATATATCTAATATAATGTGGCAAGTGGAGTGTTGTACATGAGTACACATCCCTACATATAGCTCTGTAGATAAGCTCAGCCATATATACGTTAGGTACACAGAATTATCATGAATGTTTAATATCTTGAATATCTTGAAGTCCTGGTAGATGAGAGACAAAATGTGTCAAAATTAAGGAACAAAAATGTGGAGATGAAAAATGTGATGAAATTCATGTACACCTTTAAAAAGTGTACATTTTATTCATATGTGAGTTATTTTTGGAAAATAGCCATATATATTTTATAGCCATCAGCCTTCTCTTTCTTTCAAGTTCACAATTAAGTTTATAATTTAGGGCAGTTAAATGTTCCTATCTTAGATTTTTGGATAGGTTATGGTCATTTGTATATGTTTGATCATGTTCTTATCTATCATTAGTCATTATGGAACTCCAAATGTGCAAAAGGCAGGGAAAAGGTTCGTTTTGACATTTTGGGTCAAACTAACTGGTTATGGGGAAAAGGTTTTTAATAATGTGCTGTATTGTTTGTATTTATTTTTCATGTGTTTAAATTATTCTAGCTCTCTTTATGGTTTAAATATATTTAGTTATACCTGAAAACTAATACATGTAAACATTTGAAATGCTCAGGGATAGCCTACTGACATGTAATTTCTTGGGTACCTGACATCCATACTAAAGTCTCTATAGAAAAGAATCTGCTGTAGCACTGCCTAAGGCACCAGGGAGGAAGGGGGGCACTTGGCTTAAATTATGAGCCACAGAAGAACTTTGGGGAGAAATGTTATTCAATTGGTAATGAAAACAAGAATGATGAACTGCAGAGCTCTGTATTCAAGATTAGAATCATAGAGTTGGAAGAGACCACAAAGGCCATCCAATCCAACCCCCTGCCATGCAGGAATATACAATCAAATCATTCCCAAGATATGGCCATCCAGCCTCAAAGAAGGAGACTCCACCACACTGTGTGGCAGTGTATTCCACTGCCTAACAGCTCTTACTGTCAGAAAGTTCTTCCTAATGTTTAGGTGGAATATCTTTTCCTGTAGTTTGAACCCATTGCTCTATGTTCTAGTCTCTGGAACAGCAGAAAACAAACTTGCTTCATCCTCAGTATGACATCCCTTCAAACATTTAAACATGGCTATCATGTAACTTCTTAACCTTCTCTTCTCCAGACTAAACACACTCAGCTCCCTAAGCCTCTCCTCATAGGGAATTGCTTCCAGACCTCCCACGATCCTGGTTGCCCTCCTCTGGACATATTCCAACCTTTCAATATCCTTCTTGAAATTGTGGTGCCCAGAACAGGACACAGTATTCCAGGTGAAGTCTGACCAAAGCAGAATAGAGTGCCACTATTACTTCCTTTGATCTAGACACTATATTCCTATTGATGCAACTTAGAATCACGTTGGCTTTTTTTGCTGCTGCATCACACTGCTGACTCATGTTCAACTTGTGGTCAACTAGGGTCCTGTCTATCTGGCAAAAAGAAATCCAAACGGCATTTGAAAGATTGATTATCTGTTGTCATGCCCCAGGAGACTGATGAGGCTGTAGAGTCAGAGGAGGAGAAGGAGGACAAGGCAGGGAACGGCCCTAGGACTCTGGCACAGGTTTATCTACAGCTGTGTCAGCAGTGAACCCTGCCAACCTAGAGGCTTGAGCAGAGAAAGAGCCTGGTCTGAGTGGATTGGCATCAGTCCCAGCAGAGCGTCCTGCCCACTCAGATAAGGATGAAGAAGAGGAGAGAAACTTACCTCCACCATTGTTTACACAGCACTGAGCACAAAAGTAGGCTCAGAGGAAATCTCTGAGAGTTTATGAGAGGAGCTTGCTCATTAAGAAACACCTGACAAAGCTTTAATTGCTTTATATACACTGGGAGAGACAATGGAAGCTTTGTCAGAGATCAACTGATCTCCCTGGAGAAAGCTTCCTGCTGCCTTCGGTGCCTGAATGCCTTGCCATGTGTGTCTTGACCTTGGAATGTTCCTGACAACCCTGTTGCCTGATCCTACTGACCTACTGACTGATTCCTGGACTATGCTGCTTTCTGTAAGCCTTGACCTTGGGACTGTATTCTGGACACCTCTCTGTGTGCCTTTTGCCTATATTGCTGCCTTTCCAAGAAATGGAACTTTGCTTGCTCTTCCTAATTATCACTGGAGCTTGGCTGCTTTCCCAGCTCTTGTTTAACTTGCTGGCAATTTGAAGTTGCTTTTGGACATCTGTACAGATGGCAGTTGGAACACAGATGAGTCATTCAGAGGAGTGTGTGGCAAAACTCACCCTAAAGTCCACGGGCAGCGGATCCGGGGCTTCATCCAGATTTCTGGGAAAAACCCGTACATTATCGAATAAGTGATCATTTGTACACCCCCATTCACACAGATACAAACAGGCAGTGTAATCTGATTGGCTGGCTGAGCAGAGGGGGTGGGACTAGCAAAGAGGGGAATCAGCAGCAGCCACCATGTTGGATTCCTGGCTATGCGAGCATCTGTAAATGGAGATTTTTACTTTTATTCATTTTTATTTTATCTTCTAAAAGACATAATAATGACTGTCCGAATCACAGGGAGCTTTTAAAATAATAATAAAAAAAATTGGCAGTGGGGGATTTAAAACCACCGGGTAGATCGCTTGCTGCTGCCAACTGGGCTAAGGGGTCATGCGGAGTTTAGGGGGGTCTAAAAAATTGTGTAGGCAGATTGTACGCTTGAGAATGGCTGCCTTTTCAAATTTTAACCCCCTATATGGATTTTTTTTACCCTTGTGTAGATGGGACCTAAGCCTCCTAGATTCCTTTTGTATGTACTGCCAAGAAGCCAGGTATCAGACATCCTATATCTGTGCATTTCATTTTTACTGCCCAAGTATAGTATCCTACATTTCTCCCTGTTCAAATGCATTTTGCTAATTTTGACCAGCCTTCTAATAAATATGTTAAGGTCATTTTGGATTCTGAACCTGTCCTCTGGGGTATTAGCTACCCCTCCTAATTTGGTGTCATCTGCAAACTTGATAAGCATCCCCTCTATTCCCTTATTGAAGACATTTATAAAGATATTGAATAGCACTGGGCCCAGGACAAAACCCTGTGGCACTCCACTAGCCACTTCTCTCCATGATGAAGACAAGCCATCAATTACAAATCCTCCTAACAGTTGCATTTTCTAGCACTTCTAACTTTTTTGCAAGAATATCATAGAATCATAGAACTGTAGAGTTGGAGGAGACCACAAGGGCCATCCAGTCCAACCCCCCTGCCACGCAGGAAATCACGATCAAAGCATCCCTGACAGATGGCCATCCAGCCTCTGTTTAAAGACCTCCAAGGGAGGAGATCCCACCATGCTCCGAGGGAGTGTGTTCCACTGCCGAACAGCTCTTACTGTCAAAAAGTTCCTCCTAATGTTGAGGTGGAATCTCTTTTCCTGGAGCTTGCACCCATTGCTCCGTGTTCCAGTCTCTGGAGCAGCAGAAAACAAGCCTACTCCATCCTCAACGTGACACCCCTTCAAATACTTAACCAGGGCTATCATATCGTCTCTTAACCGTCTTTTTTTCCAGGCTAAACATACCCAGCTCCCTACGTCTCTCCTCATAAGGCATTGTTTCCTCATGGAGGACCTTGTCAAAAGCCTTACTGAAATCAAGATACACTACATCCACAACATTCTTTTTAACCATCAAGTGTGTAACTCTATCAAAAAAAGATGAGATTAGTCTGGCAAGGCTTGCTTTTTAGAAACCCATGTTGACTTTGAGTGATCACAGCATTCCTTTCTAAGTGGTCACAGACTGTCTGTTTAATGATCTGCTCTAGAATCTTTCCTACTATTAATGTAAGGCTGACTGGCCAATAATTATTTGGGTCTCCTCCCCCCCTTTTTTTTTTAAAAAAATAGATGGGGACAATATTTGCCCTTTTCCAGTCTGCTGGGACCTCTCCTGTTCTCTCGGAATTTTCAAAGATTATTGACAGTGATTCTGAGATTATTTCTGCTAGTTCTTTTAGTACCTTTGCATGTAGTTCATCTGGCCCTGGAGACTTGGATGCCGTTTACACGATGAAAATGTCCTGGGAAGAATTTGTGTCGATCCCTGGCAGTTTACACGTACATCGGGTCGGGTACATGATTTTCAGAAGGGAGGCACCTTTTATCCCTCAACCTGCAGGACTTCTAGTCCCGCAGTTTGTGCCCGTTTTTAAAAAAGTCACTGGAGGATTCGGAAAATTGGAAATATAAACAGCCTGAGAAAAAATATCTCGGTACTAGGGGATGATTGGAAATGGTGACTGGGGGTGGGCTTAGAGATCAGCGACCAGAAAAGGAGGGGTCACTCACCCGTTCAACAGATCCAGCCTCACAACCTGAAAACCAAGGCATCCCTTCTAGCTGCACATAGGTTGATGTGTGTGTGCACACACGTGTACTCAATCACCTTTTTAAATGGATTTCTACACTGCAAACCCTTCAGCTTTAACCTCTTCCTCAACTGCATGTTACAAAGAGATCGTGGTGTGCAGAAGGTCACCCATTCATCCCCTGCCTTGATCACCTCCCTGGGGCTGAACGGGCACAGTAAAATATTCCAGCCTCTGAGCGAATGAACAGCCTTTAATTCCCCCTCTTTGTGTCTGTGTCTTTCAAAATGCCTGTCTATCGCTGGCTTGAAATCATTCAATCAGCAAGTTCATTCCGCTGCTAAAACTGTGCTGTAAGGGTTAACATTTTAAAGAGGCAAGGGAAAACCCAAGCCTCCCCCCCCACCTCACTTGGCTTGATTTCAAAAGGAAAGCACTCCCTGCATCTGAGCGAAAAATCTCAGTCTGTGTCTTTCTAATGCCTTCTGCCTCTGCTTAAAACAAAAGAAATTCCAAGACTCTACTCCCCCCACTTGGCTTGATTTCAAAAAGAAAGGACATGGTTTAATTGTTCCTCCATCTGAGGTCTTTCAAAATGCCTTCTGCCTCTGCTTAAAGGGTTAACATTTTAAAGAGGCAAGGGGAATACCAAACCTCTGCCCCCTCTCTCCCCCCCCAGCCAGCCAATACCATTGCTCATGGCACAGAACTCTAAAGGAAGTGTGTCGCCGAGGTTGTTAAAACACGAGTAATCACATCCTTGATTGACAGCCAAAAAAAAAAAAATCCCAGTAAGCTAAACATGTGTAAACAGCAAAAGCACGGGATATAACAGTGCGGGACCAATAAAGACTTTTGTCGTGTAAATATCAATCACGGGATTTTCCAGGATTTCCTAAAGAGTGACAAAAATCGTATAAACAGCGAGGGGTGGATATGGAATCAGGAAATCACGGTAATCCCCGTGACAATTTTTGTCGTGTAACTGGCACCTTGAACTCATTTATACTGGCCAGGAATTCCTGAACTATCTCTTTACCTATTCTGTGTTGTATTTCCCCTACTGCATCATCTGCTGCATTTCCCCCTAGTTGAACACTGTTCCTCCTTTGGGAGAACATTGAAGCAAAGAAGGTGCTAAACAGCTCTGCCTTTTCTTTGTCCCCTTTTAGCCTTTCACCATCTTTTCCATACAACAGCTGTACTATTTTCCTTGTTCTTCCTTTTGCTGTGGACATAACCAAAAAAGCCCTTTTATTGTTTTTAACCTCTCTAGCAAGCCTGAGCTTAATCTTTGCTTTTGCTTTTCTGATATTCCCCCCACATGAGCTGGCTATTTGCTTGAATTTTTCTTTGGTGATTTCTTCCATTTTCCATTTCTTGTACATGTTCCTTTTAAGTCTTAACTCAGTTGAAAGTTCTTTAGACATCCATACCAGTGTCTAGACACCTGCCATTTTTCCTCCTCATTGTAACCGTTTGAAGTTGTGCCTTATCTTTTAGTATTCCTGACCATGGGATCAATCCCAGTAATTCCCTAAGTTTTTTGACTTAAAGTCTAGAAGGCATGTCTGACTATGCTTGACTTCCCCTTTCCTCCCTATAACAAACTCCAGAAGAACATAGTCACTCCATTAATACGAACTTTGCCAACATTACCAACCAGAAGGAAGAATATGGACTTTGTCAGATGCAATCCTTTTAAACGTTCTTTTGCCGGTATATAGAAAAGGATTTTTATGCGAGCAAAAGAAGTTCCTTCCCCACACTTATCTTCTAATCCTAGGAAAGGCTCCCAGCAATAAAGAGGAAGTGAATGGAGCCCCATTCACTTCCTCATTCAAAATCTCATGTGATTTCATTGCACAGGAAATTTAAGAATAAAAAGCAACATGAACGTCAAAAAGTGAAGCAAAGCACATACACATAATTTAAAATCCCAAGTAACCCAGGGACAGTTATAAAAAGAGCAAAACTTACCTGGATGTCCTGATCTGACCCAGATGTGTTTATACCAGTTCAGCCAGTGATGGGGTAAGTACAAGGGACAGAGGTATTGCATGCCAGCAATGCCAGCAAAAAAGCTGCAGGGGGATCTATTGACGGCTTAAGCCATCAATGCAAAGTAATTGGTTTGGGGCTCTTTTTAACCAAAAAAAGGGCAGTGTTGTCTAATCCATGCACCCTTTTGTGGTTATGTGTCATTCTTTTATGCCATATTTTCCATGTCTGATAAAGTCCTAAGATGTAGTTTACAATATGACCCTGGGGTTGTGATATTTGTTGCATTCACTATCTCAGCAATCTGTAGGCCAATGATTGCAATAACCACTTCCTCTGGAGGGAAATGTGTTGCAATCTGCAATGACATCTGAGGAGCAGGAGGAAAACTTTAGGCATGCAAAATTACCAATGGAGGGAGTTGGGTAGTTTGGTTTGCACACAATGGTGAAAACAGTTTTAACCAAAATAATAGAAGCTACCAGCCACTGCAAAGACACAAAACTGTTGGTACTTTCATCATGTGAAATTGATCCCCTTTCCTCATTGTTGGCCACCAATATCTTCAGGATGTTGTCTGTGTGGCTTCTCAAAGTTAGTGAAAGCAAAGCTATGGCTACATTCATAATTCTCATCAATCCAAGGTCTGAGCTATTCTTTCCTCTTTATGTATAGATTTCTTAAGGATATGTTTATCTGTGTCACCTCCTTTCTGCAGCTGCAAATTCATTTTCACAAGGACAGTTGTGTGTTGCTTATGTGGAACCAGTCAACTAGATTTGTTTATGTAGGATATATCCTACTTTAGCAAGTCTTTGATGCCAGAAAACAGGTTAAGACTGTAGTATTCTGTCCCAGTCAGGGTCAAAGAGAGGAGTAAGAACAGAAGCAAGACAGCTAATCATTTTTTACTTCACAATTTTGATAAAGAACAATCGGTGCCAGCAGATTACTTTAAGGTTTATGATATACACTTTTCCTGAAACAAAGATCTTGTTTTTCATTAGCTATATGGATGGAACTTCTCTCAGCTTAACTACCTCTCACATCCAAATTTTTAAAAATCTATCCTTGTGCATTTGAATTGAAATTCAATAGGCACAGTGGTTCATGACATGGGGAGATTGTGCTATACCTGTGTATTGTACAAGTTTAAAAATGAGGAGTTCATTAAAAGAAGGAAATGGCAACCACAAGTCAGCACCAGGAAGATGGTTCAATACACAGGCAGTCAGACCCAGACTTTTAATTAAATTTCATTCAAAAGCTCCAGGCCTCGATAGATCAGTCAATTTTGGTTTCTCCCACATGGATTTTTTTTTAAATCTTAAATTCTTTCCACCCCCTAGAAAATAATGACATTTGTGAATTTTTGTATATTCTTATCAATATGAACTGAAATGGTGAGATGCCATTTCACATCTCAGTAGGGATAGGTGAGAATTTCAATTCAGTTCATACTTCATATTCCTAGCTGAAAGATGCATGTGAATAACAGGCACAATGGTCACTTCTAGGCTCTAGATCTCATTGAAGAAGACTAAGCTACCTCTTTCTCTGTCGTCTTATCATCTGCAATAAAAATTATCTTTTTATTCAGTCAAGCCTTTTGTGACTGATTTCGATTACTTTGTAGTTACTGCATTTCTAAGTTGTGCTTTAAATCTTGTATTTTATATTTTAATGGTATTTTTTTTCATTGTGCACTCTCTTTAGTGCCATTCTTGAAAGAAAGGTGACCTATCAATGGAATGTAAAATAAAGAAAGATGGAGGGTGGAGACAGGTTAGAAATATAATACATGAATAATCAAGGAGCTCTTTGACAAACCAAACACTTCTTGCACCTAGGTTGTCGTGCTTTGTCATTTCATTCTGTCTAGCCAACAGGTGATGACCACACATCTCCATCTGTGAAGTATGTCTGCTTGTCCACCCATCCTTTAAGCACAGAATTTGGTCAGTTATGATCCCTTTTTTTATGGTCTTTTTTCAAATTGGATTAGTTCTGGAATAAAAGAGAAATGTTTTTACTTTGTTCTATCTTTTCTACTTGTAGTCCAGTGATATGCAGGCTGTGTGCCATAGTCAGCATGTGTCTGTGCAAGAGAGATATTGCTATTCAAAATGAGAGCAAAACAACAGCTTACAGAACACAGCAGGAACCTCTCTGAACCTTGTTCAGTTTGCATAGTGTGATATCCCTTTGTTCTTTCTAAGCTGTTTTTATTGTAATTAAGGAGGTAACAAGTACTGAGGAGAGTTCCATTTCACTTGTAAAGAATTGCTCACTGTTGTAAAGGAGTAGAAGAAATGAACCAAGGAGTATTCTTACTGGAGTTTGGTTCTTGTTCCCCCAAGCACTAGTTAAGGTTTAAAGCACAAATTTAATGTGTTTTCAACATCCACATTTACATATACCATTATAAAGGACATTGTGGTATTCCAGTGACACCATCTGTTTATTTGGTGTAATTGTTCTGCAGGAGAGATATGAGAAATTCCCCCTTAGAAATTTTACTAGTGTTACATGACTTGCCCTGAATTCAAGGATTTCACAAGTGAAAACCCACCTCAAAGTTGTTTTGAATTCTATTTTATGACAAATGTTAGTAGCAACTCACTTGGCACCAATTTTGGGGAAACTGCATACAAATGTAAGTGAATGGTCTGTTGAATGCACTACTGCAGACAGAGTCCAGGTGACTAGCTTAGATGAAAACCAAAATTCATGGAAAGCACGTCTACTATGAGCCAAGAAAACTAAATAGAACCTTCTGGTTACTAGACCCTGGGGACAAAAAAAAAGACATCAGTTTCATACCCTGCTTTTACATTTCTTGGCTTCTGGAAGTATCTGGCTAGTTGCCAAGACATATAGAATGTTTTACTGGAAATAGACTTTTGCTCTACTCTACTAGAGCAATGCTTATATAAAATACTTGAAGATATTTAGTATGGATGCAATACAAAATTGCAACATAAAATGATGATAAGAAATCATACCTATTTCTTGTTTGAAGTGCTTTGTATATAGATTATAGGTATATGGTACATAACATTGTCTTATTTCATTGATTTTAGGTCTTGAAATGGAGCTAGTGGGATTTGTGGCATTGTATCAGAATTCTAGGTCACAGGCAAAGGTTCATAGATGCTTAAGGATGCAGCAAATGCACACATGGCATTGATTGGCTAAATCAAACAATGCATGATGACTCTCTTGAGTTTCAGTAAGGCTAGCAAATTTTCTCAAGGGGATTTCACATCTCCATAGCTCCTAGTATTTCAACCAGAACTTTTGCCATAGTAGTACTATAACAAATATTCCAGACTGAGAATGCAGGGTAATGGTAGAGAAGATATTTTACATAGAAAACATCCTAGATTCAATACTTGGGATGTCTACAGATCTCAGGTATAATAACTAGAAAAATATATCTTTCCATGTTGTATGAAATACGTGAGATTGGTTACTACTTGCCTAAATGGTCCAATATTTGGATTTAGTATTATGACAATTTCAGATTTTTTTTTTTAAAAAACAACAACAACCCAATGATGATAGAGAATATAAACATGAAGCTGCACAAGGAAACCTTTGACACTGCACCAGAAGAATGATGGAAAAAATATTAGTGTCACACAACACCTTTAAAAGTTTGCAAAAACATTTATTTATAGTGCTTTGAGAGATCAGCAATTGATGTAATGAATTACTAATGCATGTAAAGAAAACATTTCAATAATTAAAATTTGCCAGGGTATTTTTTTCAGCTGCAATTTGGGCAGTTTGTAAGTAAATAAAATATCTGAACAAATAGAATCATTGAACTGTATTTAGACTATCTATTAAAATTCAGAATTTTAATAAAGATAGGAAAGACAAGTATGCCAGTTGTGTGTTACTGGATATCTATAAAAATAGTGATTTGAAATATTTTTTCAAACCAGGTTTTTCTGTGAGAGAATGCAATGTATTTGTATGATTCTTTTTGAAACTATGATTACAAATTGTATAATATTTGGATGAAGTCTCAGTTAAATAGTGTTAACTTGGATCCACTTTGGTGCTTCTGGATTTGAACCAGACTTCTCTCTGAAATCAAAGTAAAGCTGGACTATGACTAAAGTTCTGTGTAAGATTTGGGATTAGAAAAGCTGAGAAAAAAACAAGCAATCCATCATGTCTTTTAGACTATGTTTCTGTAAAAAAATGCTAGGGAGCAGAGAGAGTGGGGGATTGACAGATATGCCATCTATTTCCAAAGAACATGCTTTCCAATCACTTTACTCTGACAGAAGCATAGTAACTTTGATACAATTCATGATACCAGCTCTTTGTTGAGTCATCAGATGTTATAGAAAGATAGAAACCAGTCATATAGTAATACTGGTGACTAATTCTCCCCTTGCAACACTGATGTTGTGCAAAACTGGAAAGAATATGACTGAAGAGATGTCTTAGTACATAGTACAGAGAAAAAATACAAGTGATGGATAGTCATTCTTTCAATGTCATCATACTTCATTTTTTTTAAAAAAAGCCCTAAACTGAGTTTTAAGCATTTTACATCATTTTCTGCACATGAAGCACCTCTTTCTGCCTTCCAAATATTGGTTTCTGTGCAAAAGAAGCATGTCCAAATTTTGTACAGAATAAGCCTCAAACTGTGCACTTTCTTATCAGTTTAGGACCATTCTTGTCGAGGTTTGTCAACATTCAACGTTGTTGTGGGGTTTTTTTTGCAGGGGGGAAAGCATTTTTAGAAATATTATTTCCATCCCTAGTTGATGTCAGTGTCCTAGTGTGTCTATGATTTTTTGTGTATTGGAGGATGGAATAAACTGGGGGGGGGGCAGTTTAGGATTTGGTTCCTAAGAATAGATTTGGGTGAAATAAAATGTGCAGATTTGGTTTGCCACACTGACGTGGAAGCCACCAGCTACCCCTGAATACTACATTATGATCACCACCAACACTGAACTTCTTAGAATTCCATTTCATTTTGTAGCTTCAATACCAGGTGTGTGCTCTAGCAGCTTGCTGACAGACCAATCATGTAATTAAAATAAGTTGTCAGTATGCTTCTTCATGGAATTAATTCCTTTGTGGAAATGACCGGTATAGGGACAGCAGAGGAGATGAAAAAAGATCAAGTTCAGAGAGGTAACATTACTAATAAGGCTGTAAGCATCAATGGCTCTCTTGTGAAATAGCAGAGGAGGGACCCTTCCATTCATTTCTTCCTACATGATTGGCATGTGTTGAAGGAAATTTCATTCATCTGTACTCCTGGCATTCGGCCAGAAAAATCCCACATACCTCATATGAAACACTTTAGCTGAAACGTATTACAGCTGAACTGCTTATCAGAGATCCTGGCTTATGTATGTAGTTGCAGACATTGTTCCAAAGATTACTGATCTTATTTTAATGGTGCTCTCCATTTACATGAAGAAGAGGAGGAGGAGGAGGTTATCAATATAAAACCCAAGTATAGGATAATAGGGCAATGAAGGTCCACAATCTGTCCATTAGATGATACTGTGCCAGAATATTTGCAAGTCAAATTTTATACTCCAATTAAATGTCCAGACCAACTAACCTATGAAAGCTCTCTGAAACTGGGCTGGCAATTTTTCTTTTTACTTTCTTTCTTTCTTTCTTTCTTTTTTCTTTTTTCAAAATCAGTAAAACTTTATTCTATTTCCATTCTTTGCCATTAACAGAAAAATTGGAGAAAGCAATGTTTGTTTTACAAAGATAATGCATCTCCCAGAGAAGAAAAACCCTAAATTGAGAATAGAGGTAACATGGGGGGAAAAAACACAGTACTGCCCTCTATTCAAAGAAAATAACTCCTGATCTTTTTGGTTAAAGTAATACTTAGACCAATCCATTCAGTTTGCTTGCTTGATAAAGTGTGGCTGAGGGAGGGAGGGGGGGAGAAGGGGCCTGGAGGGAGAAAAAAAAAAGCACACAGACATCAACTATTTCACCTTGATGAAAGTCTCAATACAGCTATGGAAAGCCTAAGTATTCTTTTACAGTACACTGGGTGCTGGCTGCAAAAAGAAAAAAAAATGTATTCACTTCAGGCACAACTTTTTAAATTTTTTAATCAGTAAAATAAACTGGGTTTAGAAGCTGCAGTGTTCGAAGCAGCAGCAAATTTATGCATTGTTTTAAATATCTTTAAGTTATCACACTGATGGCACACCTCAAGCTCATGAAATTGGGCTGGCAATTTTTCAAGTTTTTCTTGGAAAAAAATCCCAGGAAAACATAATACTATATTAAGCCAATCCAGGAGTTTGAAAAATGTAGTCTTTCTACTAGGCTGCTGTCTGTTTCCCCCCCCCCCCAGTTCTAATATCCTCTTTAAGGTAATTAAAATCTTCCTGGGGTATTTCCAGGTTTTTACTCACCTACCTGATCCCAACACTTCCTGTTCCTGTTCCTCCGGTCTGCCTTGGCCGTACATCCTTTCTGTATAAACCAATTTAGGTGAGGCTACCACCATGCATAATAAAGTAAAATGTCATGAAATGAGTACTGGGTTGCTTAAGTTGTTGTACACATGTAAGGTTAACAGACTTAGAGTGCTAATACTTAAATGGCTTGGCAATAGTTTTTTTCTGTGAGACTATCTATTGCAACAGAAAACCACAATAATTACCCATGACCCATCTAAAGATGTAAGTGTAACTCACTATTCACTGCTTACTAATAGGAGGGGTTCATTCAAATGAGACAGTGGACCTACCATCTATGGCTTCACTAGCATTTCCCCTCCATACAAACACAAACAACAACAAAAACAACAACTAATTTTTAATACAGAAGGCCTTCCATATCCATGGATTCAACCATCCAGGCTTGAAAATATTCCAGAAATTTTTTTTCCAAAAAGCAAACCTTGATTTTGCCATTTTATATAAGGGACACAGTTTTACTATACCACTGTATAGAATGGGACTTCAGCATCCATGGATTTGGATATCCATAGGGCATCCTGGAACCAAACCCCAGCAGATACCAAAGGCCCACTGTCATTAATTATTTTCTTAGTGTGATTCACATCAATTATGTTTTTAAAATTACAATGTGTTCACCAATCAAGTGACCGCATTTGACAATACAATATGATTTATGTTACAACATAAATACTATAAAATGCAAATAATAAGTCCTTGAGATTAATCCCACATTTATTTCCACAGTGTTTATGTCTTCTATGGTCCTTTGAATGGCTTCTGTAATATTTAAAAACAGATCACCTCAGGAACAGCCCTTAGGTCCTTGCTGAGAAACCAAGTACTACTGGACTCTTCTGAGGGAATACAGTCTATTCAGAATCCACACATATAAGAGAATCAAGCATATTTACAATATTCCTTAACAATTAACAAATTTAAAAGAGCTTTACAACAAAATTGTCTCACTATTTTGAGACCTAGTTTTAATTTCTAGTAAGAATAATACCTTGTTAACCTCCCAATCATAAATGTTTTCCACATAAAGATATTGTTTTGTAATATTTAAAGATCAGCTCAATTTCCTTTAAGAGCAGCCATTTTGTCCCTACTGACAAACCTAGTACTGGACTTTTTAGAAGGAAAAGGGGCCACTGAAACTGTCCTGTTTTCTGTAACTTAGGAGAGAAAGGGAGGGGGTCATTTATACACCCACTGTTGGAAACACACAGATAATGATTATATAGTGTACTCCATTTATACCCAATTCTTAATTATGTAACAGCACGGGTTACATAAGGGTGACAGACTGAAAACAAGAACTCTGCTATTCTTAATTATGGAATCTCAATCCCAGCTAGGTAAAATTTGCTCCTTCATTTTCAGCCTTTAAACAGCTGGTAATAGTTGTACTGCTTTTCTAGTTTTTAGTAATTAATGTTGTTCTTTAATTATTAGATATTTTCTCTGTTGTATTGCAGTGTATTCATTGGGTCAGGTTTATTTTAATTTTAGGAGCTTTGTTAGAATCATAGAATCATAGAATTGTAGAGTTGGAAAAGACTACGAGGGCCATCCAGTCCAACCCCCCTGCCATGCAGGAAATCACGATCAAAGCATCCCTGACAGATGGCCATCCAACCTCTGTTTAAAGACCTCCAAGGAAGAAGACCCCACCACGCTCCGAGGGAGTGTGTTCCACTGCCAAACAGCTCTTACTGTCAAAAAGTTCCTCCTAATGTTGAGGTGGAATCTCTGTTCCTGGAGCTTGCATTGTTGTATTCTATGTTTTTTTTTTTTGTTGTTTTATCATATATAGCCTTGGGCATTCCATGAGTGGAAGAACATTTCTGTTTTTGGTGAGCATGGGTGACTTTGGTTAAATGGCAGTACTGCAAGTCACCACATTGCAAGTTCAATTCCAGAGGGCCCCAAGGTTTATTCAGCCTTCCATCCTTTTGTAGGTAGGTAAAATGAGTACTTGGCTTGTGGGGGCAATTAGCTAACACACATTGGAAGCTGCTTAATGCAGTGTAGATGTGTAAATTGCTATTGCTTAAAACAATTTGTAAGCTGCTCTGATAGCCTTGTGGCTGAAGAGAGGGGTATAACTAACTAACTAACTAAATAAAAAATACAATTAAAATATCTTGGCTAAATATGTAGTGGGAAAAATCTCAGTTTAAGACTCTGGAGACTGGGATATAAAAAAAAAAGGTTTCCTGAAGATGATTGGAACTACAGATCCCATAATCATTGCTTTGGTCTTACAGGCAGTTGTATTTATTGTTTTATTTATTTTAAGTATTTATACCCCACTCTTCAGCCACAAAGGCTCTCAGAGTGACTTACACATTGTTAAGCAATAGCACTTCATACACCTACACTGCTTTGTAGGCACTAAGCAATTTCCAATGTGTGTTAGCTAATTGCCCACCCCCCATAAGCCAGGTACTCATTCTGCTGACCTACAAAAGGATAGAAGGCTGAGTGAACTTTGGAGCCCTTGGGATTGAACTTGCAATGTGGGGGCCACTTGTATATTTTTTGTTTCTTATCACAAGAAAGTGCCAGATCCCTCCCCCCCTAGTTCTAATTTGTTCCACACAATTTTTAATTCACACAACTTTTTTAATACACAATTTTTAATACACACAATTAACATGTGTATATTTGTAAAATGTACACAATCATGCTTTATTCAATGAGAAAAATACATAAAAGTCAAATAAGAATGTGAAAAAGGCAACATATTAAGAAAAATATATAGCAAGATACACCTAAATGTCCATGCAGGAAGGGAAAGGGAGTTTCACAGTCTGATGTGAAAAAGAGAGTTAGGATTTGCAAGAACACAAGGCCAGTAGTGAGTGTTTTTTCACAACCCTAGGCACCACCTTTCCTACTTTTGCTGGAGAACCAATCTTATCCAGAACAGATAATAATGACAGAGATGATCCAGTGGTCTCATTGGGTAAAAGACATTCATGGGAATGTTGATATTCTGGTAAACACTGTACAGTTTTTGAGTTCTATCCATGCTTCTATCTAATTTACTTGATTCCTTCCCAGTATACAGTGTCATATGTCCAAAATGGGATATATCATTCTTTGGATTATTTAATACAACAGAATACAGTCTTTTGACACCATTCTCCTTTCTTTCATTTATGTGTCCCGGGACCAATGGAGATAAAGAACAAAAGCTGCGGGCAACTCAGTGTTTTTCAGGACATGTAAATTCTGTTCAGTCTTGGCACTGATTCATTGTTTAGTCTTTGGTTTATTTTTTCCCTTAGTTTTGCTCAGTATAGAATGTTCTTTTCTGATGCTTCTCATGACATTGCCAATCTCATTAGTGCTTACTCAAGAGACCATCATGTGAATATAGTGAACATTAAACATGATTATTTAGTGTTTTATACTCATTGTGACTTCTGAATAATGTGTCTGAGGCAAAACCAGACTGTGTTGCTATCCCACATGCAACATGACTAATAATGCAATATCAAAAACATAAGGCCTTGCAGCAGATGTTTCTTCTTAAAGTTTCTAACATCTCTGTGCATACATAAATCTTTTGTAGGAATTCATGCCCAGTCTTGGAAGTAAAGAGATGAGTCAAATATCATTCCAGCAATGATCAATAGATAATGGACTGAAGGATATACAAATTATAGAAATTGGCATAAAGTATCTGTAAATAATAAAATAACCTATGTGATATCTCCCATCCCAGTGAGGATATCAAGATAAGCCCATCTCAACACCTGTTTAAATGAGACCTCTTGGACTCATATACCCATTAAGCCACTTTACTTCCTTCTTTATCCCATTGTGAACAATGCTATGCTGAGGGATCTTCTTCATTGCCACCAGCCCTCAGGCTTAGTACTTTAGATGAATGAGGCCTTTCAGGTCAAGAATAATTTCAGGATTCGATATAAGAAAAACTTCCTTTACCCACAATGGGTTTTTCAGGGCAGTCACTAGTTTCTCTTCTTTCAGATTGGTTACCCATATGGTAGATTCATAGAATTATAGAGTTGGAAGGAACAACAAGTTCCATCTAGTCCAACCCTCTGTCATGCAGGAATATATAAATAAAGCACTCCTGAGAAAGGGCCATCCAACCTCGGTTTAAAAATTGCCAAAGAA
The DNA here is from genome assembly GCA_030847615.1 of Gambelia wislizenii. Classification (NCBI taxonomy): domain Eukaryota; kingdom Metazoa; phylum Chordata; class Lepidosauria; order Squamata; family Crotaphytidae; genus Gambelia; species Gambelia wislizenii. The sequence goes on along the minus strand of JAUMIR010000004.1, from coordinate 308,149,508 downwards.
AGGGAGATCACCATTCTCTGAGGCAAAGCATTCCACTGTCAAACAGCTCTTACAGTCAAAAAGTTCTCCCCAATATTCAGATGGAATCTCTTTTCTTGCAATTTGAATTCATTGGTTCATGTTCTAGTCTCTTGATGAGCAGAAAACAAGCTAGCTCCATCCTCTACATGACATATCATCAAAGATTTAAAGATGGCTATCATATCACTTCTCAGGCTGCATGTGCACTGCAGAAATCACCAGCTAATGAAGGTATACTATTCAAATTCAGGAGGTATCAAGTCATGATTACACCATACCATTTGCTGGATGGGAATGATGGGCAGCTTCTCCATCCTTATTAGTGAAATTGCACGATGTTGATGTAGCTGAGCCACCATGCTTGTCCATTCAGTAGGATAGAATGCTGCCCTTGGAATTTCAGAAATGCACAATATAAAAAAGGATTGTCTTTCTATTTAAACTCTGTTTTGGCTATTAGGAGACACATGTTTGGGCACCTGACCATAGCCTTTAGATCCATTTTTTTCCCCTTTTACATGATTGATGGTGAAATTTGTTAGCTATCTTCTCATTAGACAGAGGTTCTAAGATCTTAGTGTGATATATTTTGTTGCCAAAAAACAAATGCTCAAATAATGCATGACCCTGAGAGGGCAAGGCCATTAGACAGAATTCTGAAGCAAATCAAAGAGCCAATTTCATGGCTTGAGGCATAATGGCCTCCAAAGCCATTAGCTTTTAAGTGACAACATGATGGATCTGCTGTGTTTGTAACACTACACAGGGAATCTGAGGTGAAGAAAATGAAGAAATAGAAGTATATGTATCATGTCAGATTTTTTTTCCCCTGTAAGCCAGTTTTTCCTTCTTCAGAATACTTGGCCTAATACATATTTTGCCCTGGTGGCACAGTTGCAACTGGGAACAAAGAATGTGTTTATCTGGTTCAGTTAGCAAGTACAACAGCTTTGAAAGTTACTTTTTAAAAGTATTTTTCCTGTTACTCATTACAGTGTTTAAATAGCTACTGTTGCCTATTACAGCATTAAAATGGTAAATTGTTGCATTCCTCCTTGTGCTGCTCATAAAAGGGTTCATTAGTTTTTCTTTCCTTGTCATGGGTGGGGAAGTCTTCAGTTTTTCAGATGCCATGTTGTTGCTGATGGAACTGCATAAAATTTGAAAAATCTTGTCAAAATACCTCTAAAAATAAATAATAAATAAAACTAGAAATTGTTACTCATTATATCACTGAAGTAACTTAAATTCCCACTGCTTGCTTTAATTTTGAAATGTATTTTTTCTTTACACTCACTACCTCCCCTCCCCTGAAAATAACTTAATTCATCATTTTAACTAAATTGACTAAATTACTTGGGACATTACTTCCTAACTCTAACATTACTTTCAAACTCTAGAATGTACTCATGTTGTTTTCTCATTTTCAAGCAACCAAAATACCTTGGACTCTTCTTTCCCTGTTATCACTTATCCTTAATGAACCCATTTACATTACATGAGAAAGGAACAGGGCAAAGTAGTGGTAGATCTGGAGCATAAACTCAGTTTCAATTCAGATCCAGCTCCTTGATCCAGTTCAAAACAGGACTGAGCTTTACAGTCAGTGGAAAGATACCATCTGTCCTAAGAAGCTTAATTCAAAGTTTTGCAGAACCTGTGCCACTTCTGTGAAGTCCAGGAAATGTACTTGTTTATTTTTATTTTATTTTTCCTTTTCATTAATGATTTTATATAAGGAAATGCAAAAACAAGAAAGTAAAAACAACAGGTAAATAAACAAGCAATAAAACTGTGGGACAGGTATGTAATATATCCAAACAAGTAATCCCTTGTATATGTGTTATTTCTTCGTAGATGCATGTTCTTGCGATGAGGTGTGTAAAAAGAGAGTGTCTTTCCAAAATGTGTGGTGATCCCTTGGAGGTTGTAATTACTGTGAAGTGTTATTTATGTAATCCATAATAGCTATCCATTCTTCGTAGAATGCTGTGTTTGTCTTTTTTTTTCTTTAACTCTGGCAATGTTATACAACAACTTTTCCATTAGCAGTATGTTTATATTCTAGACCACCAGTGCATTATCCTCAAAGCTCCTGTTTTCCAGTGTTGAGTTGTTTCCTGTATAGCACTGTTAAGAGGAAGGTGATCAGTTTCCTATGTTGCAGTAAAGTGCTGGATCCTCTGCATATGGATCATAGAAGTAAAGGTGGACAGAAATGTATCACTTGAGGTGTAATCTGGGAAATTTGCTATATTACATCAGACCAAAAGTATTTCACATAAGGACAATCAAGTCACATATGAGTATAGGAGCCCTGGGCTCTGCACCCCCTCCAGCATTTATGTGACATTTTGTTGTTGTTGTTCTCGACAATTGTTACTACTTATTAATAAGCTTAATAAATCCCTCCTTTATGATGGCTGATTGCAATGTATAAGGGGGTGAGGCCCATAGCTTTGACCAGGCAACATCTGCGATTTCTTTACCTAAGTCTGATTGCCAAGCCATGCAAATATGTTGACCAGTACCATATTTCATACCAAATCACATCTCCTATATATTTGCTGCCTTTCCCTTGATTATTGTTTTGTCTGCTAAGCACAAGTCCTCATAAAAGGTAGGTGGACATAGGTGATATTTCAATGTGGTTAGGTATGAGACAAAGGAAATAATTTGCCGAATTTGAAACCAATTATATGGGGTGTTTCCTAACTTAGATTCTAATTCTTTTCCTTTCAAAGGCCTACCCAGGTGGAAGAGATCATGTATGCAATACAGACCACTTTGTATCCAACCTTTAAATTGGTGAAATTTATCTTCAGCATGTAAATTGTCATGAAGCAAGAATGGCTGGATGGGAGAGGGTTCAGATGCCAATATGTTTCCACTTGCTCCATATACTGAGGGAGTTGTGTAATAATGGGTTGTTGATGGTGTTAAGATTCTTTATAAGTTAGTCTGTTTGAATAAAGGAGTTTGGTTTTGAGTGAAAATAATGTCACCAGTTTCTGCCAGTACCCAACTATGAGGATGTAAATGTACTGGTTTATTAAGATGCAGAATAGACAGTGTTTGGAGTGTAAATAAGGGATATCTGTGTATTTGTGCAATTATTACCCAGGACACAAGAACAACAGTGGCATTTTTAAATAATTAGTAACTCATAAACAAATATAATGCATTTTTTATTTATTAAATGTATATTTCACCTTTCTCCTGGCACAGGACCCAAAGTGGCTTATAATATAGATTAAGTCAAAGTACAAACTTCATTTATAAAGGTGTACAAATCATTAAATATGTAACCTTATTAAAACTATTTCACATTATACAAGCAAAGATATCTCACTCAAAATCAACATGACTGAACTGAAGCTGTTGTACTTTGGACACATCATGAGTTAACATGACTCATGGGGGGGGGAACAGGCAAGGGAGATACCTTGATTACAAAGAAAGTTTTACCAGGGTAAGGCTCCTCCATTGCACTCCAGGCATGCTGATCCCTGTCATTTGCCCAAATGTGGGAAACTCAAATGCATATGAGCCAGCGTGGTATAGGGGTTTGAGAGCTGGACTGGGACTCTAGGTGATCAGGGTTTGAATCCCTGTCCATTCACAAAAACCCAGTCAGTGACCTTGGGCAAATCACATACTCTCACCTCAAAGGAAGGCAATAGCAAACCCCTTCTGACCAAATCTTGTCAAGAAAACCCTGTGATGGGGTCTCCATGAGTGGGAAATGACTTGAAGGCACAACGAAAGCAACAAAGTGGAAGAAAGTTGGAAAAGTAGAAGAATGTATTACAAATAAATTGAATTAATCAAGGAAGGAATGGTCCTGAGTCTGCAGGACCTGAGAAGGGCTGTTGATGATAGGGTGACTTGGAGGTCTCTCATTCATGAGGTCACCGTAAGTCAAAGTCAATTCGATGGCAAATAACAACAATGGCAAGTTAAAACCACTGGTTTAAGACACATTTAAAGCATAGTAAAGAAGAGAACAGTATGACACACCCTATTAAAAGAACTTTCTGCCAAACCATGTGCCAAAGGCCTGTCTACATGAAAAAGGTCTTTGCCTACCATCAGAGAGGAGAGGGCTAATCATTCCTTCCTGAGAGAAGGAATTCTACAGCCTGGAAACAGCCAGCAAGAAGGTTCTCTCCTGTGGCTTCATATATGTTGTTGTTAATTCATATCCCATCTTTTACCAAAATTGGGACTGACAAAAGCTTACAATTTAAAACAAGCACAATGTGCCTTTGATGGTAGTAAGTCCATGAGAAAGTCCTCTCCCAAGGATCTTAGGCAGGCTCATAGAAGGAGAAAGTCTTTGGGATAGTCTAGATCTAAGCTGTATAAGGCTTTATAGGTCATAACCAAAATTTTGAATTCTGTTCAGAAACAATCCAATAGACAGTTGCAATAACAGAATTATGTGTAAACAATCACGGTAAGCAGTCTGGCTGAGACATTCTGACCCATAGAAGTTTCTGATCAGTTTCCCAGAGTCAGTCCCACATAGAGTGCATTACAGTCATGCCAACAGGATATAATCAAAGCCAGATGTCATCACAACCAAATCTGACATCTCCCGGAAGATGCTTAGCTGGCACATTCATTTTAGTTGCACCCAAACACTCCTAGCTGCAACCAAACCCTGGGCTCTCCAGGTTCAGTGCTAATTCCAGGTGCACAACCAGTTTATAATCTGAGATTTTAGGGGGGATGTAACCTATCCAGCAAAACCTCAACCCCTCTTCCCTGATCTGCCTGTTGACAGAAAAACACTTTTGTCTTGTCTAGATTAAGGAGATTATCAGACAGGGAAAAATATAGCATTCCCATTTTCCTATCTCCTATCCCACACCACTCCCATCCCTGTAACAGTTTAATTTTTTAAAAAATCAGACCTATCTTAATAGCACTACAAAAACTGTGTCCCCTCCCCTCCAGCAGCCCAGGAGTGAATGCAGATCTCAGAGCTGCATTCACTTCCTGGAAAGGAAATCCTGGCTGTTCTCACAAGAGGGCAATTGCGTGGGAAATTCAAAAAGAAAACAAAAAATAAAAGGTAAAAAATTACACCAAGTACAAAAACACATTTAAAAAAGCCCAAGTAACCCGGGAAGGGTAAAAAAATAAGTGTTTCACTTACCTTGATGTCCCAATCTCTACTGGAAGTGTTTAGCACAGACCTCCCATTGATGATGGCATCATGCTAGCATAACAGGGCACCTTTTCGCTTACCTGTCATTCTGTCACAGAAATGGAATGATGGGTCAATTTATGGTTTAGCCCGTGAATAAAAAGGATCACCCATGGAATGGAAGAGGCACGGGAGCATAACGGCACAGGGATGACATCGTTTGAAAGGGAAGACCTTTTGCGATCTCCTGGCATCCCTGTCGTGGGATGTTTAGGTTGTCTGATAATCTCCTTAGTTTCAATTTGTTGCCTTCACCCAGTCAATTACTGACAGCAGGCCAGGCAATGGTTTAATACTTAAACAGCTTCCATGGTGTTAGATGGCTCTTATCAACATATTGGTGATATCTAATGCCAAAATCCATGTTATGCTTGTCATATCTTGTTACTATCAAGATAAATTTTTATTTATCTTTTCAATAACATATTTCAGTTTAAGGACATTTACAATTTTCATCATTCATAATTTATGACAAGCTGCATTGAAGCCAAAACAATACAGAGGCTACAAAAATAAAAGTGTGGAAAGATCCAGTTTTAAAAAGGAGAGGCATTTAATTTGTTAGCAGCTGGAAAATATTATTTAAAGTCACCTGCTTATCAAATCAGGCTAGTATTCTTTTGAGGGATGCTTATTTTTCAACCAAAATAATTTTTCAACCTTTTTCTGCAGTGTTCAAAACATTTTTTCTGTCCAGTGGGGAGGATTCAAACTGGACCATAAATAAAGCAGGAACTTCAGACAATGCATGCTAATAAGTGTATTTAGATTATAAGTATCTTTTTATAGGGTTCAAGGTGGGTAACTTGCGTATAATAAAAATAATTGAAACATAAATCAACCAGACACCTTTCCCTGAGTCCCAGATCAGAAGAAAAAGTGGGATATAGAGTCAAAAATAACAACAGTACAGTGAAATAATTAACAACCTCCAGTTCAAGCCAGCTTCAGAAAACCAGGTTATACAAGCAAAAGTCTGTCTGAATAAAAATGCCTTTGCCCACTAGCAGAAGGACAAATAATATGGAGCTAGCCTGAAGTCTAATGGCAAAGTGTTTTAGAGGCTAGGAGAAGACATCAAGTAAGCCTTCTCTCACATTTGTATCTAACGTGCTTCATTTTACTGGTTGTACAGAAAGAAGGTTCTTAAAATCCAGAATCAGATAGGAGAATGGAGACTTTCAAATAGCTGGGTCCTAAATTACACAGTGCTTTATAGACCATAACAAATAATCTGAACTGTTATTGGAAAGTGATTGGTAGCTAGGGCCTAGGAAGTTGTTGAAGCAAGAAAGTACATGATTCCTATAACTGGTCCCAGTCAATAGCTGTAGCATTCTGGAACATGTTCAAAAGAATCATGCTGGGGTGCCATACCTCCACCATCTGAAAATGATCCTCCCAGAAGGACTGTAAACACTAGTAGTTTCAAGCTCTGTCTCAGGCAGGCAGTCCAGAATGATACCCTGGGTGCCAAGTGGTCCAGGAAAATCAACAGGGACACTCTCTTCCTGCCTATTCAAAAATATTTGGGAAATGGATGAAACACTTGTTTTTTGGTTTTTGGGGGATTGTTTGAATGTTAAAAATCCCTGATGAGAAGAATCCTGGGTTGGCAAGAATCTTTGCAGTTTGGGGCTTATTCTCTGCAAAATTTGCATGTGGTTGTTTTGCACAGGCAACATTTTCTGTGCCAAAAACAGCATTTTCAGTGTGGAAAATAGTATTTCAACACAGAAATACTAATTCCCATGCAGAAAATATTGTTTTCTGTGTAGAAAAGGCCGTAATTGGGGATTTGATCTGTATAAAATTTGTACATGGTTGATTGGCATAGAAGATAATGTTTTGTGCTCAGAAAACAACATTTTCCATGGAGGAACTAATGGTTCTACATTGAAATATTTTCCTAGCAAAAAACACTGTTTTTTGCACAAAACAACTACATGCAATTTTTGTGCAGTATAAGTCCCAAATTGCACATAGCCTTTGAAAACTGCATGGTTTTCTTTCATCAGGAAGAAAATCTCTGAAAATACTTGGTACTACCTTCAAGAGGAAACTTAGAAAAGATTTGCATCCCTAGTCACATGAGACAAAATCCCACAAGCATCTCTTCCCATTTTTGGCACTAAAAAAATGATAATAGCAGTAAGGAACAAATGATTTCCTCTCCTTTCCCCCCAAATCTGCTGCCTGAGATGACCACGTAATGATAAGGCTGTCCCTGCATGTCAGTGAACACATCTTTCAAAATATGCACTTATTGCCATCACATATTGTGATTTTGAATGCATACCTTGAAAAATAATGCATAAAGTGACCAAGAGATTAAACTGACTGTACTAGAAAAATCCACATGTGTCAAGGAACTCTGTAATTTGAATCTAGTATATAATCTACCACAAACTAACTTACTATGCTGCTTGTAACTGCATATCGTCTGCATTCCTTCAGATACAGAAAATAATTTGAATGCGCAACATCAGCTTTTGCAGTTGGCAGACAGTATAAAGCTCTGATCTAAGTGGCACTAAGTGGCAAAAAGGAAAATTCTTGGGAAACTGGCCTTATGTAATCTTTTATCTCCCCCCCTCCCCACAATGGAGTCCCCATTTCTAAGGATTATGAGTTGAACTGGAACAGGGATGAGGATAGAGGGCAGTGGACTGCTGAGGGCTGGGGTCAGCAGGAGGGAGCAGTGGTTATTTGGATCCTTGAGAAGTACTGGAAGAAACAGGCATAGGGCTCTTCCATACTACTACTTCAAGGAAACAAGAGCTCTGGCAAGCAAGAGTCTTGCTTATTTACCAGTAGGTGTTGCTTCATGGTGTCTTCATACCAAACTGATTTCAGTTCTTGTAAAAGATTGTAGGCATCTTAGCCAATCATCATTCACCTCATAAAAGTAAGCAACTTTGCCAGTCAGCATGCAGATCTGTTCAGTACTTTTCCACTGAACTCTAGTCTTTTTTTAAAAGAAAAAAGAAAAAAAAAGGAAAATGAAATAAGGGATGTCTGTTTCCCAGCATGTTATAAACCAACATGGACACAAAATGCTATTTGAAAACACGGAAATTCTAGACCAGGCCAACAGCTATCATGTCATAATGCAAAGAGAAGCTATTGAAATCCACAAACACCTGGACAACTTCAACAGGAAAGAAGAAACCCTAAAAATAAACAAAATCTGGCTCCCAATTTTGAAACACAATAGAATCAAAACTCAACACTTACAAAAGAATTCCACCCAGGGACAGGGGGATTCCCAGCAGATTATGACCCATCAACCAACCATTAGCCAAACAAACACTAACGAGCCTTGCATTTCTATACCCACAAACTAACCATTCAATTACACAAATTTACATATCCTCCCCAACAGGGCTTCACAGCATATAAACTCCACATGCTCTCCTATCCAACTATTCTCTGAAGATGCCAAGCACAGATGCAGGCAAAATGTCAGAAATAACCTATTCCAGAACACAGCCTCACAGCCCAGAAAAAAACCCAAGGAAAATCCCTTATACAACTAGTCAAGCAGAAAGAAATGTAAAGAGGACATGTATGATACAAGAAGCAGTTCTGCCATGAAGGATATCATCTGCTATATTATGTGGACCACCTTGACATTAAGATGGATTGTTTAGAGACAGTGGGAAGGGGCTTGTCTCCACTGGGATGAAATAGAGGGGATTGTCTTCTGCCTGGCAATCTCTGTGAACTGAGAGAATGTAGGGATTCTTTTTGATGACCAATCAGAAAAAAATGAGCCAGGCACACATAGATGGGGTTTAAATAGGGCCACTTTATGTGACCTACAACTTAATTATTGAATTGTACCTGGTACAAATCCTAGGAGAGGGGAGCAATTTGATGTGGTCTGACTGAAGCCAGGTGTTACCCCATGACCACCTCCTCAGCCACCCTTGGGTGTCACACCTGACACTGAGGGCAATCCAATATAATTGGGTTGCTCACCCCAGCTGGTCTTTTCTGGAAGGCAATGTGAGGCACTCCCACCCAAGTCCCAGGACCCCAATAAGAGAGAGCATATTCCCCAGTTTAGCCCCAAGGGCAGGCTCCTTCACAACTCCTCAGGTCTGAGAACCAAAGAGGCCATTCCAGGGTCCTGTCCTTCACCAAAATGGGGCACCAAGGTGTACACTGTCTGATATTTCCAACCCCAGTAAGGTCAGTAGCTTCACATAAATGATTTTTAGGCATAAAATGAATGCTGCTGCTTTGTTGCATGGACTTCTTAAAAGGAGAACCAACTGTGCCCATTAGGTGAGTTGTTTGTGTCCTTCCGATGAATAATATTTTGTTTGCTGAGTGTCTGTGTGCTTTGCTTTAGAAAAGGAAACAGGACTACATAGTTTAGCACAGAGGCATCTTGTCTAAATTGTGGAGAAATTGACAGGGAAGCATGCCTTGTTTCACTCCTGCAGGAGGCAAAAAACTTTGCTACAATTGCTGATTTCTCAAGAGAATGTCTCATGTGTTGAGATGTCCTTTCTCCTAAAATTTGTTATTCCTACATTCCTGTGGTTGACTTTATCATACCAAACACATGTCTCTTATCTGTTTTCTGGTGGAATGGATCTTAAGAGTAGGGTAGTAAATTAATTTAGCATAGCTAATACTGTTCCGTCTTAGAAAAAGAGTGAAATCTAATTATTTAGTGAAGCATTGCTTCTCCTGAAGAAGGAGTAGTAGGGAGCCGAATTAGTTTTGTTGCATTTAAACAGTTTCCTGAAACTGATATATTGATTTACATAACACCAGGGATGACATAAATTACATTTCATGCTGAAATTTAAGATCTGTGCAGCAACAAATGAAGACATAATTTATTGTTTTATTTTATAATTCAGTGGGAGCTTTAAATGTTATCTCCCAGGCATGCTGCCATCAAACACAATTCACATAACCAAAACAAACTAATGTAGCACTGTCAAATAAAACCTCCTATTTTCTCATGAAAAAAACCACCATAATAACAATCTCATCATTTTTATGCCACTCTCTTCAGCTAAATAGTTAATTTAAAGACCCATATTCTTAAAAAAAAAAAAAAAAGAGAGAGAGAGAGATGGGGAAGGAGGCAGGTATCAAATATGCAACTTGTTTTATATGTGACAGTAGGTCAGAAAAGAATTGGCTCATGCCATATCTTTTAAATATGCTCCATTACAATGCTAAAGGTCAAGACCACAACAGCTGTGATTTCATGGCATCTTGTTTTTGTTTAACATGAAACCACTGGGAGAAGTCATCCAGAGTTTTGGGGTTTGGTGTCACCAACACATTGATCACACCCAACTCTGTCTCTCCTTTCCATTTGATTCCAAGGAACCTGTTACTGTACTGAACCAATGTCTGTTGTAAGTAATCGACTGGATGAGGGCAAACGAACTTAAAATGTATCGAAACATGACAGAGGTGCTTCTGCTCAGACAAAAGGCAGATCAGAGAATAGGGATTCTGCTTGTGTTGGATATAGTTACACTCCCCTGAAATCTCAGGCTCACAGTTGGGTGTTCTGGATTCAATTTTAAGCCTGGATATCCAGCTTTCAACAGCTGTCAGGAGTGAATTTGCAGAGCTAAAACTAATGAACTAATGAACTGTGTCCATTCAGCTCCTAGTTTCTGCAATGTCTGTGTATGTATGTGGCTTCAAGATGCCTGTCAACTTATGGTGACCCCATGAATTTCACTAGGTTTTCTTAATGAAGGAATATTCAGTGGTGGTTTTGCCAATTTCTTCCTCTGAACTATAGTCTACAGCACCTGATGTTGCTTGGTTGCCTCACATCCACGTACTAACCAGGGCTGACCCTGCTTAGCTTCCAAGATCAGATAGGATCTGATCCCTTTAGCATATTTAGGCCATAGTTTGTGCAATACTGTATGGTAAAATTCCTTTGAAAAAGAAATCTGCCATTGTATGAGGTACCACCAGATGGCATTCTCAAGTGGATCTGATTCCACTAATTCAAGGTTGTGTCAAGATCTCCCATTCATTTCTTTTGGAATTTTGCATAATATATTAGTCATCATTTTGATACATAGTTTATAGGGATATTTTCATTTTGATTGCTCTAGAGTTTTTACACTTGAATGTACACTGTCATCAACTGTAGTGCTGCTTATATAGCATTTTATTTGACATGAAAAATAATAACAAGAAAAATATGAACTAAGTTTTTTTGTGATGTACTAATGGTTCTATAAAAGAATTGTCAACTCCACCACAAGACCTATGTGTACTTACTACCATCTGCTTGTTTCCTATGACATTAAATGTATCACAAAAGTATGATACAGCTGAGATGCCCCTTCTGTTTGAATAAACCAAAATGAGAACATCAGGAAACTGCAAAGGTTGGGGGGCATTTCAGCATTTGGGGATGGTTGCTATTTAGCAGATAATGGGGAAAGAGACCAAAATGACAGCATTTGTAACTTTTTTTTTTTGGCCATATTGGGGAAATTTTGGGAGGTAAGGGGGAGAATTTCATACTGGCTTCCTGGAAGTCATCCTTGTGTAGTATCATTCTAAGGTGACTTCTGGAAGGTGTGGGTGTGTTGGCACCATAATGACATGGATTCATTCCAAGTGGATATTATGGAAAATAAAAATGACAGCCACCAGGTGAAAGCCTCAGAGAGAAATGGCTAGTTCTGCTCCAAAACTGTTGATAATGAAATAATATTTTTTAGCAACATGATCCAAATTTTGGCTGAAAATACCTATTATACAACTGTCAGCCAGGCTCTTAAAACATTCCTTTAAAGGAGAAATTGATGTTGATACCAGTCACCCTTACATGGCCAAAGAAAGAGGTATTTTCCTTTATGGGAGGGTTAGAATGTGTGATCTGGAATATATTTTGATATGGTTTTCAGGCTAAAAATGCCTGGAAATTATTTTTTAAAAACTTGTGGGGGGATCATGGGGTTTCAGGGATCTGGCAAGAAGCTTTGGAGTCCACAAAAGTGGAGTTCACAGGTACTTTTGGTCTTCAGTTTGCAGTGTCTTCACCTCTGCTTTAAAATAACATATTGAGCAGAATTATATATCATTCATATTGTACCTTCTAGTTTTGTGAGTCATTCTATGAATGAAATCACACAATTATTCCCTCTGCATAAACAATGACTTTGGTAGTCATCACATGTTGTGAAGAAAAGAAAAGAAAATGGTTGAAACGAAACAACATGTTTCAAAAAGGGAAGAATTTTACAACTTGTCAGCAAAAAGAGACCGAGGTTTACCTTTCATTTGTCTCCTTTGATATAGCTGACTTCAATCTCATTTTTTTATATTTATTGACTATACAGCTTAATGGTGTGGGGGCAGCTGTTGAATGCTACAATCCTAGAATACTTAAAATGAATATTTACATTTAAAAATAAATCAATAACCTCTGCTGCCCAAAATAAATTGCCTACCACTGTGTATTGGACACACCTGAAGTTCATCAGAATTATATCCAGAACCTCTTTGCTCAGAAAATGCATGGAGATATACAATTTGCCCAAAAGTTGCCATTGCCATTTCCCCCCTACAAAGCCAGTCTTTCCCTACAATGAACAGTAGGGATGTAATTCTTTGCTAATTTTTTTTTTCTTGGAAGAAGCAACAGCATGTAATGTTAGAGATTTTCTTCTCACTCTGAGAAAGTGCAATTTTCCAGGACCATTTGCAGTTTATAATTTATTCTGTGCAAATATTGCATGTGATTTTTTTCATAGAAAACACTTTATTCAACACAGAAAATTATATTTCTGCATAAAATATTATTTTCTAAAAATATAAATTTTCCAAATGCTGTTTCCTGCACAGAAAATGCTGTAGTTGTAATCCCCCCTCCCCAAGAAAACAGCAGGGTGTTTCATGCTCAGAAAATGCTGCCTTCTATGGAAGAATAACCCACGTACAATTTTTGCATGCAGTAAGTTCCAAGATTCTCATCTGTCCAGATTTCTCTTCATCAGAGTATTTCAACACTTGAGAAACACAGTTTTCTACCATTTTCCAAACATTTTAAAATATTCTTTCCACCCTTAATCCACAGCCAAAGGAGCATACAGAGATGTTCCAGTAGGACAGTGTGGGGTCAAAGAGCTCTTCTAAGCATCAGACATATGCACCCATAGGACATATATCAGGGTTCTGTTACTGATTCCATACTGGGATTATATCTATCCTGCAGTTGTAGCAATTTGATACCACTTTGACTATAATTCTTCTGGAGCCCCGTACTTCAAGAGAGCTATCTAAGCAAAGAATTCCATCTACTTTACCAAACTACAAATCCTTAGATGGTAGGATGGCTCCATGGGAATTAAGGTGGCATCAAACAGCTATGACTTCACAGTGTAAATAGACCAGATGCACTCACAGATTCAATGGCAACTGTTTCTGGGTTCATATACAGGCAGGTCAATGCAGAAATGAGTATTTGTAGGTAGAAAATGTGCCTCACTGCTCTGCTGTGTTGCTTCTCAGAAAATTGTGGCACTCTGTTTAAAGTTAACTGAAACAGAGCTCATGGTTTAGTGTGGAACTCTGGTGGATTTATGATTAGATGTTCCAGCTGTACATCTTGGTGCTCAGGGTAGCTGCTAGCTGTCAGCCATGTCTCCCTAGTGATAGCTAGCTATGATCAATCTAGGGCATTGCAGGATGTGCAAAATGTGTCTGTGAGGCACAATCAATAAGGGGAAGGCCAGCATCACAATCAATTAGTGAGTGAGGTCTACCAGAAGAAATATGTCAAGGATTCCCATATGCCTGGTCTGGGTCTGCCCCAGGAAACACATGTGATCCTATGGCATATTTAAGTATGATAGTATAAAGCAGCAGTGGGAAAACCTAGTTACATTACATATTCAATGGTTCATAACTGTAGTGAAGTTCATGTCAGCAGTGGGCATGGCCAAAGCCACCAGTAGGTCTAGGAAAGCATGAATGATGCCAGAGCAACAATCCTGATCTCTCTTTCCTATTTTGTGACTCTTTATAGCTATTCTTTTTCTCTCACTGTTCCTTTATCTTTTTCTCTCTACCCTTTCTTTCTTCCCTTCTCTCAGTCTTGCTGCCAGTCACTCTTTCTCCCACCTTCCCTTCCTCCCTTCTCCTGCTCTTTCTCTTCCCATTCCTCATTGTTCTATTTATCACTCCTTCTCTCTTTCTTTTTTGTGTTTCTCTTAATTGATCTATAGCTCCTTTGTTTTCACTTCTCCCTCCCCTTTTTCCACCTCTCCTCAAAGCTTCAACCTCCTCCACACAACTATTTTTTGACAGATCACCTGAACAGCAGTGAGAAGACAGTGGAGATGGTAGGTTGGAATCTCACTCCCCTCTGATCTACCTGTTCTGCTGTTCAGATGATCTATGATAAACAACTGAGAAGTGATAAAATGGGGTACTGGGTATATGTGAATTGGAAAAGATCAGCAGGCAAGATGGGGGTCCTAGCAGCCCTCCATTGTTACTACTGTTTATTTTCATTCTGAGGCAAATGAAAGTTATGCTTTCCATGATGAAAAAAAGAAAAGGGACTTCATAGCTGTAAAAAATTAGGACACACATAGGCTACCAGTCTATAGTATTAGTGGGAAGAATTATTTGGAAATGAATAAAATTACCAACACAGAGAAAAGAAGTGTTAGTACAGTTTTCCATCTCAATGCCTGGGAGGGGGGCATGTACATCAGGAAAAATAAATCCCACTATTACTATACTTGAAAGTTATGCTCCACTTCTATAGATCCCCAGTGTCAAATATGTGTAGAAAGATCTCCTGCCAGATGTTGTTCTCTTCTTGTTATATTCAAATGTTGAATATAAATTGGGCTAAATCCAACAGTGTTCCTACATAGAGTAAATCCATTGAAGTCTGTTCTCAGTGCTGACTAACAAGTCCCATTCTTTTCAACAAGTCTACCCTAGGTGGAATAACATTAGATTTGCCAATTGTTCCATTTTAATGTTCCTGCCTACATCCATAAGTATTTAAACACATGAAAGCAATATTTATTAATACAGAGAAATCTTTTCTTCAACAAAGAAAAGAAAAAATAGTTTTCATGTAGCACACTCATCATGGATCCAGGGATCCATCCACCTTTATAAAAAAATACAGATCAGATTAGGTTATTTGCCATGGCTACTGTTTTCTGTTTCAAAGCATACTATCTATAAATTCAGTTATGTGTGCCCCCATTTACTAAATGCTAATGAGAATTGGGTAGCTTCTCTTCAGGCTAAATAAGCACAGGAATTCAAAGTCTTATTTTTCCATTGATTATTATTAGCTTTACTTAGACCAAACAAACAGCATTTATAAAAATCACCATGTATAAATATTCTGCATTTTCCAGCTTCAAAATCTCAGCCATTATAAATTCATACAGTGGACGTTTTCACAATCACACAATAGATCACTTTACAGTAGAAGCATAGAGTTAGAAGTCACTTTGAGACCATCTAGTCTAACCCTAAGTTCAGTGCAGGATGTAGCCTACAGGATCCTTGACAGATGGCCTGCCAGCCTCTGCTGGTATTTCCTACAAAGAAGAACCCACTGCCAAACAGCTCTCACTAATGTCCAGAGAAAATCTGCTTCCCTGCAATTTCTACCCATAGATTCTAATTCTTCCCTCTCTCAAAACAAAGAATAATCTGATGATCCATTCTGACACAATTCCAACTTTTTAAATGGGATGAGCTGCAAGACACCCTCTTTTTTTCCTAAGAAGTAGTGACATTGCCACATGTGTTTTCAGTAACTTTTTTATCTTGGATCCATGCAAATTTAAGCATATACACTTTGGGAGAAGGACAGACTTTTTTCAGACATTCTTTTAAGCTCCTTAATAACCCAGAAAACATGGGTGATGCCATCTCTCAAACTAAACAAGAGAGTCAAATCAACTCCATGTATTAGCACAATGCCTTTATTAAAGAACAAAGCAGAAAAAAGTCCAGAAATAAGTTTTTTTTTAAATAAAGGGACCAAATGAATAATTAACTAACGAAACTTATCATAATCCTATGAATAACTTATTGAAACAGCTTTCAAAGAAATAAGGCTTTCTGGGCCTTCCTGGAATACCTTTTTAGGCTAATATTGCTTCTTCCTCTTTTTTTATCCATTTGAAGATGAAGAAATTTCATGTACAGATCTATGCAAATCAAACGTCAATAAAGAATCAGCTGAAATGTCAACCAAGAGCATCTGTGGAAATAAATACAGTATATAAATAAATGATATTCTCTCTCTCTCTCTCTCTCTCTCTCTCTCTCTATATATATATATATATGTATACATATATGCGCTCTCTCTCTCTCTCTCTATATATATATATACATACATATACATATATATATATATATATATATATGTATATAGAGATAATACTTATTTATATATTTATATTTATATATTAAAATGGGATATAGCTTCTGAAAAAAATTGGATTACCTCTCCTTGGATGTGTCTCACTCAGGATTGGCAATCAGGGGGTCTGCATCCCTATGCAATTGTAAAGGCCTTTGTACTCTTGAATCATCTGCTGCTCTTCCTCCTTTGCTTTACAGTTGTTAACTGTTCAAACTAAGTAAGTCATATAAATAGTAAGAAGGAGTAGACGCTTCCATGTTCTGTACTCTGTCATTCTGGGCCATCATGATGTGGGCTGAGCCTGAGTGAAGAGAACAAGAGTATTATATAGTCAACACATAACACCAGTTTTAAAGGAGCTACAGTGCCACCACTTCCATTTCCAGTCTGAATTCAAGATGCTGACAATGACATTCAAAGCCCCAGATGGCTTGAGGCCACTGTTATGCAAAACACTCGTGGTGGTAGAAAATCCACTCATGAAAGTGATCTTACAAGGGGAAATTAATAGCAACTCAAATGGCAACGAGAGGTTGTGTAACTTATGAGATCTTTACCCTGTTTATATGGGTGGAGCCAGGAAAAGGCGTGGAGTCAAATGTCCAAAATAACTGATGAAACTTTATTGACATAAGTAAAGCATTCACACATAACATGTTTTTGTTTAAAGAATCATACAAGACTACCAGAGCAAGGAGAAAAATAGTTAGAAAAGGGAATTAGGCCAAGGGCTTCTTGAGGTAATAATGCATCTGAGTCTCCTTGGGAGAAATGGCCTTACTCTCAAGTAGCAGCAACAAAAATTGGGGTGGAAGAAACTTAGGAAGGGGAAGTTAGGATTATTGAAGTGAAGAAGGAGTGTCCATGGTTGACGGGAAGCTGACTTGAGGTCCAGGAGCTGTTAGTGGGGATTCGGAAGGACTGAGAGAAATGGGGGTATCAAGGAATGAAATGACATGGGTTCAGAAGGAAGAGGGCTCGGAACCAAAGAACTTGCATTTTCCAGTGGGGTTTATAGGGAAAATTCCTTTGAAGGTGCACTCTGGATCAAAGGAACATTTGTTTTTCAGATAATTCTCAATTGAATGAACAAAGGATTTCCAAACCAGTCAGGAACTGGGAAATGGAGACGATCTGGTATCAAGTGATTGGCAGGCACTTTTCCTTTGACTAGGGAATGGGGAGATGGGTCTCTGATTTGCAAAGCAATTAAATCAATCCAACACAGCAGATAGTCAAGCCCTGCATGTTACAGGAAGAGTCTTCTTGTTTCACAAAGGAAAGTAGCATGATTATTGTAAAGATGTGAAATTTGGATAATTTAGAAGGCCCACTTCCTTGGCAGAGTACGTGCATCAACTTTATTTGACTCCTGTTTTTCCATCAGCCTGTGGATGGTCTGGTTACTGACCATATTAATATTAAGCCAAATTGGGATGATGGGACATACAGTGGTTGCAATCTTGATATCAAAATAATGGGATATGATGTGTGGGTTACACCTCAATACTAGAGGTCTGCTTGACCTCAATGCTTGAAACCTCAATACATGCCCAAGATCTGGGATGTCCCACTAATGGGAGCATTACATCATGTGGGAACTCAAGCATTATGGAATGTCTTCCCCTTGGAGGCCTGACTGGCACCAACATTGGTTCATTTTTGGCACCAGGTTAAAACATGGCTGTTTGTTAAAGCCTTGGGGGGGGTTAATATTTTTTCTTTAATGTATTTGTTTATGGATTACCTGTTTTAGCCTGCTCCGCTATTTTTAACTTTGTGATCTGTTTAATATGCTTTTATCCTATTTATATTATTTTATTTCTTTAAACAGGATTTTTTTTTACAAAAAAAAATGTTTATATTATTTTTACTGTATGCTGCCCTGAGATGAGACATTGTGATAGAAAGTGAAATAGAACTATTTCAATAAATCAATAAAATAAACAATGAAGAACATGAGTACCTGTGACAGTAGTAGTGAGAAAGTGGGACCTATGAAGGAGAAATGTAAGGTACTGTACTTAGGAAGGAAAATGAAATGCATAGATATAGGAAGCAGGAGACTGGCTGAATGAGACTACGTGAGAAAGGGATTTAGGAGTCCTAGTAGACCACAAGTTGAACATGAGTCAACAGTGTAATGTGGCAGCTAAAAAAGGCCAATGCAATTTTGGGCTGCATCAATAGAAGTATATTGTCTAGATTAAGGGAAGTAATAGTGCCACTCTGAGGGCTTGCACTAAGACTCTAAACTATCTAGTCCGTGAGCTGCTCTTCGCTGATGATGCTGCCCTTGTTGCCCACACAGAAGCAGCTCTGCAGTGCCTAACATCCTGCTTTGCAACAGCTGCAGAGCTGTTTGGGCTGGAAATCAACCTGAAGAAAATGGAGGTTCTTTACCAGCCTGCACCACAGGACGAACACCACCATCAATAGAATAGAATAGAATCTTTATTATGGTCATAGATCAGCACAGGTAAAAAGGGGATACAGAATAAAGGTAAAAACACAGGATAAAAACAGGCTAAAAGCAGTATTTAAAATGTTAGCTCCAGTATAACAAGACTAGGTTGATACTATTCTACTGCTGAGGACATTGTCTGTCGAATTTTAACTGCAGCTGCGCAGAATCGGGCAACATTATAGGTTGTTCCTGGGTTGGTGTATGAAAGCAACAAGTTTATGTAGAATTGTCCAGTGTGCCCTTGATATTTCTGCAACAGCGGTGAAATTAAGCTCAGATGTATGTCCCTATAGTATGAATACTGGAGTAATACATGCTCTGTTGTTTCTATTTGGCCCGAGTTGCAAGGGCACAGTCTGTCTGAGAAGGGGATCTTCTTGTATCGGCCTTCAAGGATAGCTGAAGGGAGGGCACGACACCGTGCAAGAGTAAAGGCCCTTCGATGTTTAGGTATTTCAAGTGTTGCTAAGTATGCCAAAGGAGAGGCCAGATATCTATTGGAGTCACTAGCAATGAAGGTTGGAGTACTGGCTAGATCCAGTTGTCGCTCTATATCTGCTACCCGATGTTTGATAGTAGCTTTTGCCCTATCATATCCCAGGCTAAGCAGAAGATCTGGAGAAAGGCCCAGTGTTGAAATTTTAGTCATCACTGTCTGTTTCCAGCTGGATTGGAAATCATCACTTAAGGTTAGTGGAGCAAGGCCAGTGGGAAAGAGGGATAGTCTGAGCCAGTAGCTGAGTATGGTCACCCACACTCTGGCCTCCACTTTCATAAATCCTGACTCCAGTCTCAGAGCTGCGTTAGAGACACATTTTGGAGTTTGGAAAGCTGATCTTATAAATTGGATTGGACAAGTTCTAATGGAGCAGGGTTGAGGACGGGTCCCAATTGGGATCCATAAAGCAGTTGTGATACTGGTTTGGCTTCAAAGAGTTTGAGCGCTGCAGGTAAATAGTGGCCTCCTCTTAAGAAATTTGAGAATGGCTGTTGTACTCCTCTGCGCATTGCAAGCAGCATACTCCCCATGTGCTTTACTACTACCAGTGGCTTGAAAAATTACCCCCCCCCAGGTATTTGAAGCAAGAGACCTGCTCAATCTTGTGGCCATCTATATTCCAGTTGTAGTTCTTAGGCCTTTTAGTGAATGCCATGATTTTAGTTTTTTGATAGCTGAGTTCTAGCTGTTCCACTCTGCAATATTGTGTTAGTACTCTTAGGGCTCTTTTTAGTCCAATGGGAATTCTTGAAAGTACTGCTGCATCATCCGCATAAAGCAGCATTGAGATATGCCTTCCCTCTAATTTTGGGGGGTGGAAGTTGGTGTTGTTGAGGTGATCCACCAAATCATTGATGTAGAAGTTAAACAGGAGTGGAGCTAGAATGCAGCCTTGCTTGACGCCCTTCTCGGTGACAATGTCATTGGTGAGATGTCCCTGGGGGGTTACATCTTACTTTTAATGGGGTCCCTTCATGCAGCATACATATTAGATGGAGTAAACGTCGGTCGATCGAAGAAGCCTCCAGCTTTTTCCACAGTTTGGTTTGGGATATGAATTCAAAAGCTGCTTTAAAGTCTATGAAGGCAGAATAGAGAGAAACTGTGCTGTAGGTGGAGTATTTTTCAATAAAGTGGTGGAGTACAAGGCACTGGTCTATGGTGGAGCGGCCTTCCCTGAAGCCAGATTGTTCTTTTGCAAGTATGTTTTCTTGTTCCAACCAGGTCTGAAATTTCCACTGTGAGTGTCTTGCATAGAGTTTGCTGATTGTACTGAGGACACTAATTGGTCTGTAGTTGACAGGATCGTCCTTGCTTCCTTTTTAATATATGGGGACAATGATTGCAAGACCCCAATCCTTGGGTGCTTGACCATATTTGTCGATACAGGTGGAAAGTGAGGCCAGGATAGGGGGCCAAAATTCAAGGTTGTTTTTAATGGCTTCTGCAGGTATTAAGTCTTCCCCTAGAGCCTTCCCCATTCTCAGCTGGGCTACAAGGTTCTTGATCTCTGTTGCTGTCTGTCACTGGTGGCCACCCTTGGATATTTTTTATATTTTGGCTACTGCATCCACTTTCAATGTAGTTGTCCTTATAAAGTGCTTGAAAGTGATCCTCCCATATCCCTGGAGGGATGTGACAATCCACTGTAGCTGGCCCATTTCTCTGGGAACTTGATGTAATATGCCAGAATAGAGCTGTGTTGTTGGATCTGACTGCCTGGATAAGTTGTGTCCAGTCATTCTTCATGGCTTCTTTTTTCTTGTTCATCAGCAGCTTTTTGTAGTCTCTTTTCTGCTGAACCAGCATTGGTGCAGCATCTAGAATGTTATCAGATAGGTAACCCTGATAAATATCAGTGAGGGCTTTTTTACAATTAACACATTCCTTGTCAAACCATGGTTTGGAGTGGTGCTGCTGTTGTTTCCACTGATGTATGCTATTTTGACAGATTAGATATTGGTGTAGAGCTTGGGTAAGTGTATTGTAATTTTCCAAGATTTCGTCAGGAGAGTCAGCTGATATCAGGGCAGTCCTAAGATGCTGAAGTTGGTCTGAAGCCAATACCTCACTTATTGTTTGGTTTAGTTGGGGGGTCCATTTAGCTCAGCGATAGGTCCTTCCTGCTGGTGTCACAGAGAGATGATAGTGCTCCCTGGTGTGTGTCTCCTGAGTGAAGTCGCTAAGATGTAGCCGAATTGGAAAATGATCACTTTCAAATCTGGGCATAACTTCTAATTCCTTGGCATAGGGAAGAAGGTCCCTAGAAATAATTATGTAATCAATGGCACTCATTCTGGACCCAGAGAGATAAGTGAATTCAGCTGGGCAGTCATTTTTCAGGGCACCATTTAGGATTTGAAGGTTCAGCCTGAATGCTGTTTGATCCAGACAAAGTCCTGCAAAGCTTGATTTATTGTCCTTTGAGCATCGGATGAGGTGGGATCCATCATCTTCAAAATCAGGAGGAGGGCATTTGTGCTGGGCATATAGGGTATGATTGTTGGGGCCCAGTCTGGCATTCAAATCACCCCCCAAAATTACAAATGCATTTGGGTTCTGCAACATGAGATTAGCAGTGTATGATTCCAATTCAGCCCACAGGCCTCTGATTTGGGATTTCTTCTTCATTGGAGGCATGTAGGCATTTATTATCAGCAAAGTGCAATGGTTAAATTGAATTAGCACTGCCATGGCATATGTTTTAAAAGTGGAAAGAGGCCTTGTTATGGCACGTAGGGTGGTGGAAACCAGGGCGCCCAGGCCACCTCTAGCTCTTCCATGCTTTTTCCCTGGCTCTGCCGGAATTGAGAATGAGTGAAAGCCATTTAATAACAGATCCTTATTAGTCCATGTTTCCTGGATCAGTATAATGTCATATTGGGTGAGGAAGTCACTAGGACAGGGATCTCTGTGGGCCGTCGGCCACCCAGTGATGTTCCAGGTCATAAGGGTAACCTCGTGCTGGTCTGTTGGAAGTCAGGCAGTCGCATTGCAGGCCACAGGCTGAATGGGTAATTCATCTGATGGCAGTTGGTTAAATGACTAGGTTGACTGTGGCTGTGTCCTCCTCTGTGGATGGAGGGGTAGTGAATCACATTCCTGTTCTTCCTGCCCTGCCTGTTCTGGAGGAGAGATTGGAAGAACCAATGCAGCATGGGAAGTGAAATGAGGATCACAAGCAAGCAAGGATCCCATCTCTTTAGTGAGCATTCTTTGGCTTAGGAGATGAGGTAGGTGGCAGTGAAGACTGTTTTTCCCTTGAACTAGGTTTGCATAGGGATGTTTGAGTCCCCTGGAGTTTAATTGTACATGGGGGTGCATCTGCAGTATATTGCATTTTTGAAGGGGTGTTGGCTACAACCCAGGATTTCAATGCTTCCTTGATTGTAAGTAGAGAGTAATCACTTTCGCTTTCATTGTCAGAGAAATCAGAGAAATGCACTGACAATTTCATGTGAGGGGGGGCTGATTTCAATGGGGCTGGATTGCTGTTAGATTGACTCAGGATGGTATCTCTCATCAGCTGTATTGTGGGAGCGTGTTCTCAAATTTCTGTGAGTTTTTCTCTCAGTTTAATTACTTCTTGATTTATAGCCTGAGCTTCTTCCTTTGAGGTGTGTTTAGGTTCTATCTCTTGGTGTTCAGAATTATTGCTTCTTTTTGTTATTGTTGCTGCTTTCCCTGTGATGAGGTCACGGATTATCTCATCCTTAAAAACTCTGTTAATTTCTATATAATGTGCATTCCAGAGGAACTTTCTTTTCCATACCAGCCTGTTAGGAATATTTTCCTTGCTAAAGGTCAGAAAAATTCACTTAGTAGCTCTTGAGCTGGGTAAAAAGTGGCAGTCTAGTAAATCAATTGTTCTGCTGTGCATGTTTAAAAGTTGGGAAAGGTATCTCACAACTGACGTCTGTCGGTTCCACATATGACTGTTGTGATGTATTTGCAGCAGGAGCTGATTTTTCTGTAACACTCTGCAGTGATTAACTGCATCCTGTGACGTGGCAGGGCACATTTCCTCCAAATCTGCTACATTTTTAACCCCTTGTGTACCATATGGGTTTTGCCTTTGAAAATCTTGTTGGGAAAGCTTATTTGTAATGTCATTTATCTTTGCAAAATAAGAATCCTTGTCTCTATGGACAGTTTGCAGAAATCATAAAAGAGCTGAGCGCTGTTATTGTAGGGAATGATGCCAAGCTCCGGGAGTTTGACTTTGTTATCAACTTTGTTATCAACTTGCTCTGGCCCATAATTTATATTTACACTTTGAGGAATTGAGGAGGCTGTTTTGTTTAGTTCAAGTGTCTGTGATGGCTTAGGAAGTAAAGAAGGAACTGTTATTGCAGACCTGTTACTCACGAGCTGTGTTGTCTCTGCCGCTGGGAAGAGTGAGTCAATCCTCATCTGTTTTTCTGCTTTGAAGGATTCCTGATTGTCATTATTATTACAGTGGTTCCGATTTCTTTTCTTGCCTTTGGATGGCATTTTTGAGGTATATGTAGGTGGTAATGCCAGATGTTAGTGGGAAGACAATTCAGAAGTTGTTAGTCCGTCGCCATCTTGCCCCTCTAACCAACACCACCATCCCTACATTGCCATTGGCAAATCTGTGCTCATGTCCATTCAGCAGTTCACCTACCTGGGAAACATCATCTCCTCAGATGCCAAGATTGACAAAGAGATCGATCACACATTAGCAAAGGCATATAGCGCATTTGGAAGACTTCACAAAAGAGTCTGGAATAATAAACACCTGAGGTGAAGTACAAAAATCAGTGTGTATAGAGCCATTGTACTGTCTATTCTCCTTTATGGATCTGAAACATGGTTCACCTATTGCCACCATGTACGACTCCTCCAAGGCTTTCATCAGCACTGTCTATGCACAATCCTAAATATAAACTGGACTGACTATGTGATGAATGTTGCTGTCCTTGAGCAAGCAGGGATCACCAGCATTGAAGCCATGATATTGAGAACACAGCTGTGCTGGGCAGGGCACATTTCTAGGGTGGAGGACCATCACCTCCCAAAAATAGTACTCTACGGTGAACTCCCCACGGGTCAGCATAAGAGGGGTGCTCCAAAAAAGCGATACAAGGACTCCCTGAAATAACATCTCAGGCTCGGCCAAATTGTTCACCAACAATGGTCCGCCCTGGCCTCACATCGGGAGGCATGGAGACACACTATCCACAATGATGCAGCCTTATTTGAGAACTCACGCCGAAAAGTCTTGAAGAGAAACGACAACACAAAAAGAATCACAACCCAGAAACATCACCCAAGGAGACCTTCTGCTGTGCTTTCTGCAATCGGACTTGTTTATCTCGGATTGGCCTTTTTAGACATCAGTACGCTTGCAGAAAGTGTGGGATGAGTCCCTACGGAATCTTCGTTTGCGAAGAAAAGCCAGAGAGAGAGAGAGAGAGACTCTATTCTACCTTGGTCAGACCTCACCTAGAATACTGTGTCCAGTTCTGGGCACCACAATTCAAAACAGATATTGACAAGTTGGAGCATGTGCAGAGGAGGGCAACTAAAATGGTGAAAGGTCTGGAGACCATGCCTTATGAGGAAAGACTTAGGGAGCTGGGTATGTTTAGCCTGGAAAAAAGACGGTTAAGCCCTGTTTAAATATTTGAAGGGGTGTCACATTGAGGATGATGCAAGCTTGTTTTCTGCTGCTCCAGATACTAGAACACAGAACAATGGATGCAAGCTCCAGGAACAGAGATTCCACCTCAACATTAGGAGGAACTTTCTGACAGTAAGAGCTGTTAGGCAGTGGAACACATTCCCTTGGAGCATGGTAGGGTCTCCTTCCTTGGAGGTCTTTAAACAGAGGCTGCATGGCCATCTGTCAGGGATGCTTTGATTGTGATTTCCTGCATGGCAGGGGGTTGGACTGGATGGCCCTTCTGGTCTCTTCCAACTCTACAATTTTATGATTCTATGAGTCTATTTTGAAGTCATCTGCCTGACCTGTAAGGTCCTCAGGGAAGGATGGAGTTGTATCTGGTAGTGGGGCACGTGGTAGGGCAACTGTTAATGCCAATGTGTGGATAGAAACTATGGAGCGAAGCTTAAGGACCCAAATTATGCATACTCTTCCAGAAATATATCCACTTGTTTTTTTTTTCCTGGTACACATCTAGTGGTTTCATTGTATGAATACCTGGTTGGTTAACGGCCAAGGAGGAAATTTTAGCATTTTTCTATGGAAGGGTAACAGATGAAGGGTGCTATTGTTAAATAAGTCACACATGTCAGGGTGTATGGGAACTTGGGCAGGGAGGAATATGCTTAGTTGAATACCCACAGGCACATTTTACAGGTGAATGGTGATTCCCACTCAGGGCTCATTCACTCCAAGGGCCTGCAGGAGAGAAGATGACTTTGAAAGTTCTCCTTCGTCATATGAAGTGGTCTCATTTAACAGGAAGGTTGTTATTAATCACTTCCTCCAGCACAAGGTAGGCAGGCTTGATCAAATTTATGAATCAACGTGGTCTGCTAAGATAAAAAAGTGCCACCGCACAGAATCAATGATCTATGCAGGTCTGTAAGTTTAAATAAAAACTTGGTTCTAAATTAATAGATTAACCAGCATCTTGCCTCTTTATTTGTGGTGTCCATATACACTGGTTTGATCAAAGACTAGAGCCAGCATTAGTACCGTTGTAAAATAAGGAACGCTCATATAATCATAAGTAACCTATGCTAATTTAACTAAGGATAATAATTTAGCCTGTTGTCAATATTTTATTCTTGCACATAATATAGGCATATTAAAGCCAATTTAAATATTCTTCTCATCTGCTGGTGCGTTTTTATTTTAAAATAATTTTTTGGTTTCCAGTTTCTCTCTTTAAAAATTGTGTAAGTCCATCAAAGGTTTAGGCTTTTCAGTGCTCTAATACTGCGGCTGAAGAATGGTTAGCCTTAAAAAGATTTATTGCATAACCATTTTTATTCACATTGCTTATGCAGCTATAAACATGGCTATTGATATTTTAGAAGAATACTTTCTCTGTGTTCTCTGTTTACACTTACAGAAGATTTCATTTCTTTAACACTACTTTGCTATTGACAGTCATTATTCTTAAATTTATCGAGTTCAATTTTTTTGGAAGGAAATATTTATTCAGAATTGAAAGTAAATGTACCTACCCTCCTAGATTATTTTATAGTGCTCTGTCAATGTTTTTGACCTACTTTTTCATGTCATTATGTGGTAATGGGATGAAAAGAAATTTCCTGAGGAAGGAGTGTGTGAGAGAATAATCTTCAAGATGGTTGTATATTCTTGTCCATCCTGTTTTTTTTTTTTTTTTTTTTTTTAATAAGTTCTCCTGATCTTCATTGTATTTTTCTGTGCTAGCTGGAATGTTCATGGGAGGACAGCATAAGTTCCTGCCACTGACATTTCAGGAAGCTGAGATGGCTGAGAGACTGTAGATAGCCAGAGCAGTTGGGAGTAAATGTTAAAATAGAGTTCCTAGGCCTAAGAAAGGAACAGATAAATACACCCTACTTTGATAGGGCAAACAATTTCACAAATTGTCAGTAGTGCCAGTAGTACCACAGGACTATGGTGTCATAAATCAATGCTTCAAGAAAGAAAAAGGAGACCTATTGTTATTGTTGTTGTTGTGTGCCTTCAAGTCATTTCTGACCTATGGCAAACCCATCATGGGGTTTTCTGAGGCTGAGAGTGTATACCTTGCCCAAGATCACCCAGCGGGTTTTCATGATCAAGAAGGGATTCAGACCTTTATATATATAAAATTTTTATATATATAAAATTTTTACAAAACAAAATGTTTTCTTTTAATTTAATTTCTATGTACATTCAATCATACAATAAACTATTCAAGGAAGGTTTGGTTACCCCCTTCCCTGCTGTCTCTTATTTTATTTTTAATTTATTTCATTTGTATGCTGCCTTTCTCCTAAGATGGGACCCAAGGCAGCTTTCATAAAACAAATTAAAAATATAATATGTATAATTAAAGTATTATACAATCAAATTAAAACATATAAAATCTAAAACATTCAAGATAAAGCAAGCTCTGCTGCTTATATGTTAAAAGCCTGCTTGAGAAGAAAAAAAGTCTTTGCCTGATAGCAAAAAGAAAACAGGGAGGGGGCCAGCCTAGCCTCCAGTGGAAAGGTGTTCCAAAGGGTGGGAGCAGCCACTGAGAAGGCTCTCTATTGAGTCCTTACCAAGTGAGCTTATGATGGAGGTGGGACCGAGAGAAAGAACTTAGGACTCTGGGAGGATTGCATCCTCCATTAAGCATATATATATATATATATATACACTGTTACAGTAGATATGAAAGGTTCACATGGTTCAGCTACAGGCTATTATTTTAAGAAAAAAATATTGCATTGTTTTACATGTGGGTGGTGATTAGCTGATGGAGTGAGAGGAGGGAGCGGGGTGGTTGGGCATGTCTCCTAAGCAGCCAAAAAGCCCACTGGGAAAGGAAATATTTCTAAGCATTTTATATATATTTTAATCCAGGCTGGCCTTAGGTTCTTAATTAATGTGGCTAAAAATACTTTTTGATGGAGTGCACAATGTTTTTTTATTATTCTTTAAACTCTTGTTTTAAACTTCATGTTTACTTTCCATTTTCAATAGAATTGTCTGTTAATTTTTCTTTAAGATTTGTACTGATAGGCTATTTTTTGAGTTGTACTTGTTTTAACATGCTGTATACCACTTTGGGTGCCATGGTCAAAGAAATGCTGGATATAAACTGAATAAATTAATAAGTTGTATTGCTTTGAAATCAGCATGCAATTTTGTACTTCAGTTCCCGGTTCTGGGACTCTGTCAGGGGAAGAAGGCTGGTTTAATTGTCTATTGTCCTGCCATTAACTTTAAATCAGCATGGTTTTTGGCTTTTAAGTTGATGTTGATGTAGGTTTTTAATGGTAGGACTTACTTCAGTTTTGTGGGTACAGCTAAAAAGACAAACAAATGGATCCCAGAATAGATCAAGCCTGAAATTTCCCTAGAAGTCAAGATGACTAAATTGAAACTATCATACTTTGGCTGCATCATGAGAAGACATGACTCACTAGAAAAGACAAGAATGCTTGGAAATGTAGAAGGCTTCGAAAGGTAGAAGAAGAGAGGAAGACTGCATACCAGATGGATAGACTCAATCCAGGAGGCCACAGCCCTGAGTCTCTAAGACTTGGGCAGGGCTGTTGAGGATATAGTGGTTTGGAGGTGTCTCCTTCATAGGGTCACCATGAGTTGAGCTTGACTTGGAGGCAGTTAATAACAACAAAATAATTTTGATTTTAATTTGAACTTCATTTTTAGCTAGGCTGAGTACTATTTTTAGTGGACAGGTAGAAAGTAAAATCAAGGCATAACTACAGACTGGCAAAAGAGGCATTTTCCCATGACTTTCAGCCAAAGAGAGTCTCCTGCTTCCATCATGGTGAGTGCAGTAGTGGTGGCAGCAGCTACAGTCAGGTGGGGGGATTTTTACTTCTTATCCCTCACCCCTCCCAAGCCCTAATCTGATTTAAATCTAATAAATAAATACATTTATGCTGCAGTTATAGCTGGGAAATGCACATAGGAATCTTAGCACACATTTGCAAATAGACTGTGACCACAATTTTTAAATCACATTTAAAATATAGATGAAGAAAGTCTTTATCTAGTAGTGCACATGTTATGGGGAATTTTAGCTTCAAGTAAAGGTTGTGGTAACCCCCAACCAAAAGCATGACAGGACGTCTTCTTGCTTCTGTCTTGCCTGAGAATATAGAATTTCCCCAGCCTTTCGAGTAGGTTTTTAGGGCTCATGGGGGTTTGCAGGAGAAGACAGGGATAGAATTGGAAACATGTGCTCTGTCACTGACCTGAGACCTTTCCTTTCACATATTATAGTGCTGACCCCTGCAAATGAACACAAGTCCTGTAATTAACTGAATTTGTTTGATCTAATGTTGAAATTAAGAATGAAATGTTGGAGTGATATTAGGACTGAGAAAGTGCTTAAATAAAATCTCTACAGGAAATACCTCTTTTGCACTCATGAAACCTGGTAAGCTGAAACAATGGTGAGGTTAGGAGTATGTGGTCTGAATAAAGGAACTCTCGTAAATCAGTCAATAACTCAGTTAATGGCAAATATTAAGACTACAAGTAGAGTTCTCCTAAATGACACCAATCTGGGACTACCTGAGCACCCACATACCTTTGAGAAGCCTACAAGGTGAGATCAGAAGCAATAGCTTTCTCCAGCTAGTGTCCATTATTTCAGCCTCACATGCAATATGAAAGTAATAATCCTGATTTAGTTTATGTATCGTTTGTAAGGGCTGTTCAGATAATATATGCCAATCAATTTTATCTCCTGGAATACACTAAATAAATATTATATACCATTACTATTAGTAGCAATTTTCAATCTCTCTGTGTATATTTTCATATTAAGTTCATATTCGCATATGTATTATCATGCTACATGGTAATAAATGTCATTAGAATTTCCTTTTTTAAAGAAACAAGGTTAAGCATGGGAGATGTACTGTTAGCTAATTGCAGGTATTCTTTTCATAAATACTCTTCCCCTTTGAGGAGCAACTTTAGTGAATAGACCCAGTGATGAAAACCCATCTGTTGGCTGTCGGCACATAATTAAAAATTACCTGTGCCTAATAGCCACAGTAAATGTTTGCTTAGTTCTTGTCTAGTCCCTGTCTCCCTATCTCTTTTGATTCCCTCAGCCTTTCTAAGAAGGTTGCTGTATGAGCAGTTAGCGCAAAATCAGTAATATCAAGTTACTTAAATTTCTCCATAAACAAGGGAGCCATAGAAGGCCGCATAATTAAAATTCTAGAATTGTCAGTGGTTATGCTCAATTAAAACCCACAACATGCATAATTTTAATAGCTAATATTAAATGACAACAATGGCTGGATGTTTGTAATATGAATATCCTTGCATGCATTGTTGAAACTAAATGGTGAATGAAAGCAATTGAGGTTGCCAGCAGCATTGTTACTTTTATTGGGTTGGCATTCCGTAACAGTTATACAATGAAGATATTGGAAACAGGTAGGGGAAGAAAAAACAAGAGGAAGGGATAGGTTATTGTGTCACAGCACATATATATGTAATGAGATTGGTAATGTAGCCCCCCCACTTTGGTATTCCACTTGTTTTCATTGATGAAAGTCTGATCCATTTTGTCTTTCATTGTTTGCATTTCTTTTGTTTTTAGTACTCACAATAATGTCTGGGTGATTTTTCTAAACCATGTTTGCCATTTGCTGTGGCAGCAGAGAAGATGCCAGCTCTTGGTGGCACCATTTCATTTCTTCTACAGTGCCCTGATGTACCTTCTTTCTATGGCATTTTTTTTGGGGGGGGCATACAGCAGCCACCAGTGGGAGCATCTTTTCCCTCTTTGCTAAAATAGCCATCCTCATAAGTGGGGCCATCTTTTATTTCCTCACTAAAATAAGCTTAAATGACTTTTATTTATTAGTAAAACAATATAGCCAAAACTCATGTAATTCTCTTCCCTGAATGGCATCCCTGAATGACATGGGTGGAATGAATCGGGCATGAATGACTGTCCCAAATGAATTGTTATTGGAGAACTGAATTGAACTGAACTGAATGAGCCCCATTCGGTATCTTTTGCATTTATCCTTCTGCATTAAACAAGTATAGCACTATCATTCTGCATCAATTGCCATAGTTCCATCCTATGGAATCCTGGGATTTGCAGTTTAGAAGGGGATATTCAGAGAGCTGTAGTACCAAACCTACAGACAACAAACCACAGGATTCCATAGAATGGAACCATGGCAGTTAAAGTAGAATCACAGGGCTATAGTTATGTAATATGAAAGGGTCTCTGAACAGTGCTGACCCAAGATATTTTGTGCCCTGATGTGAAGGGCAAGATCTTGCCTCTTTCCTTTTCATGTAAAAACATAACTGGCCTAATATTTGAATCTCAGCTCAACAGATGCGATAAAATAGCAGCTCTGCCACACCAGAGGGCATTGGGTACCTCAACTTGTCCAGGTAGAGAAGGGTGCTAAATTAATTCACTTTCAATGCAAGCCTACAAAATTTGTAGTTTTAAAACAGAAATGCAAACTAAAACACATTTAGGGATCCATGTTAAAACTGTTAGGAAGTTTGCCATACAGTTTGCTTCATCTGCCCCACAAAACGGTACCAAAAATTCAAACATTTTTGGAGCAAAGGCACACAGAAATGTGTACATTTGAAAGGGTGGGTATAGAATGATGTCAACATAACTACTTCATTCAGTGGTGAAATGGCTGGAAAAAGTATGTATGTTTGAAAAAGTGCACAAAACACACACACACACACACACATATATATATACCAGTCCAGATATTTTACAACATGCACAAAAAATAGATATGCACTTCTACGTGGAACTCATACACATACAAAAACAATAATCCAATGCAGGACTGAGACAGAACAAATTAATAGTGGGAAAAATGATGAAATGAATTGAATCAAGCTTTATAGATCCATCTATATATAGGTTCTAGACAGGCTGCATGACACACAAGAGTGTTCCTCCCATCCAAAACTGTGCCACCACTTTCAACACTTCAAAAATTGCCACCTGAGGCAACTGTCTTATTCTGCCTAATGGCGAAGCAAGCCCAGGTCAATGAACACATTAGGGACATTATCACATGAGGCTGTAATCGTGCGATTATAATGGGATGGTAGAATGAATGGGCTCCCATTATTATATGGCGTCATTGTCTTCTCATGTTTAGTCTGTGCTCCATCCGTTCATCAGACACTACTTTTAATTAACGGGCAAAAGCTGTCAATAGCCATCAATATCATTCTTTTTGTGATATTGATGGGCATGCAAAATCACGCCTTACTTTAATCATGTGATTAAAATGTGAATAGGTGGTCCTCTTTTCACCTTCCCCTTTCCCAATACAAACACGTACTTCAGCATAAAGTAAGAACGAGAACATGAAGAAGAGTAACAGGACACTGTTTTAATGAATTGTTACCTTTGTTTGGTATGTTTTTATGTTTGCTTATTTGTGAAGTTCTTTTCTTATGTATTTGTTTTTGGTGTGTTTAAACTAAGGACTTTATCAGACGAGCCCCTTAAAAGAATTTTGCTAGCATTAAAAAAATCCATATTTATGCCAACAAAAGCACGCTTCACATTGCACTTACCTCTAATTCCGGCAAAGGCTTTCCTGTCAATGAAAGGGGAAGTAAACAGAGCTCTGTTCACTTCCTCATTCAAAATACCATGGATTCTCGTGAGAATACATAGTGCAGGAAATTCAAAAATAAAACAAAAAATAACACAAAACAAGTTACACCAAGCACACTAAAAAACTTCCAAGTAACCCAGGGAGGGTCATAAAAGTGTGTCACTTACCTGGCTGTTGTGATCTCCCCTGGAAGTGTTCATGCCAGACCAGCCATTGACACTGCATTGACGTGATTACAATGGTGTGAGGTTTCACATGCCAGCAATGGCAGTACAAATGCCATAAAGTTGCCCCTCCACATTTGCGACTTTCACATTCGCAGTTTTGATTATTCGTGGAAAGCCGCCTGACCCCCCTCCACTGCGTCCCTTCCCAAGGCAGCGAAGGGGTTCTCAGGAATCCCTTCACTGCCTTGGGAAAGGGGGGGTAGAAAGCCTCCCTCATTCCACCCCAGCCCCTTCCCAAGGCAGCGAGGGACCCCCTACGCCACTTTGGGAAGGGCGGGGGGTGAGGGAGAGTGGCGGCGAGGGCTTCTGAAGCCCCCGCAGCCACTTTGGGAAGGGCGGGGAGTGAGGGAGAGTGGCGGTGGGGGCTTCTGAAGCCCCCAGCGCCACTTTAGGAAGGGCGGGGGTGAGGGAGAGTGGTGGCAGGGGCTTCTGAAGCCCCCGCAGCCACTTTGGGAAGGGCGGGGGGTGAGGGAAAGTGGCGGCAAGGGCTTCTGAAGCCTCCGCAGCCACTTTGGGAAGGGCGGGAGGGTGAGAGAGAGTGGCGGCGGGGGCTTCTGAAGCCCCCATCGCCACTCTGGGAAGGGTTGGGTGTGAGGGAGAGTGGCGGTGGGGGCTTCAGAAGCCCCCACCGCCACTTTGGGAAGGGCAGGGGCATGAGGGAGAGTGGCGGGGGGGGGCTTCTGAAGCCCCCGCAGCCACTTTGGGAAGGGTGGGGGGGTGAGAAAGGCCGGAGAGAGGCAGCGCAGCCTCCTCCCCACCAGCCCGCTCTCGCGTGCGCCCACCCGCCCGCTGCTGTCCGCGGCCTTCCGAAGTGGGCACTGGGGCTCCAAAGCCCTGGCGCCCACTTCGGAAGGCCTGAGAGAGGCAGCGCAGCCTCCTCCCTGCCCAACTGCTGCCTTCCCCGGCCTTTCTCAGTGGGGTCTGGGGCTTTGGAGCCCCGGAGCCTGCTGAGAAAGGCCAGAGAGAGGCAGCGCAGCCTCCTCCCCGCCCACACGCTGCCTTCCCTGGCCTTTCTCAGTGGCGTCCGGGGATTCCAAAGCGGGCACTGGGGCTCCAAAGCCCCGGCGCCTGCTTCGGAAGGCCTGAGAGAGGCAGCGCAGCCTCCTCCCTGCCCAACTGCTGCCTTCCCTGGCCTTTCTCAGTGGGGTCCGGGGCTTTGGAGCCCCGGAGCCTGCTGAGAAAGGCCGGAGAGAGGCAGCGCAGCCTCCTCCCCGCCCACACGCTGCCTTCCCCGGCCTTTCTCAGTGGCGTCCGGGGCTTTGGAGCCCCAGAGCCTGCTGAGAAAGGCTGGGGAGAGGCAGCGCAGCCTCCTCCCCGTCCAACTGCTGCCTTCCCCAGCCTTTCTCAGTGGGGTCCGGGGCTTTGGAGCCCTGGAGCCTGCTGAGAAAGGCCAGGGAGAGGCAGCGCAGCCTCCTCCCCACCCTCACGCTGCCTTCCCCGGCCTTCCTCAGCGGGCTCCAGGGCTTCTAAGGCCTGGAGTCCCCTCAGAAAGGCCGCGGAGAGGCCAGCCAAGCTTGCCAGACACCCTCCTGCTGGCTCCCTCCCTCTGGGGGGGGGGCAGGAGCAGCATCTGTTATTTGCGGTTTTTCCACATTCGCAGGGGTCTCAAGAACCTAACCCCCGTGAATGTGGAGGGACAACTGTATTGATAACTTCAGCAGTCAATAAAAAACTGTGGGTTTGGGCCATGACATAACCACACAAGGGCAATGTTGTCTGATATGCACACCCTTTCACAGTTTTGTGGCATCTTTATGACACTGTATTTTATGTGTCTGATAAAGTCCTAAGTCACCTCTTCTCACAAAAGCAGTCAAAATCTTGCCCACGCAAAATCCTCAACGTAAGAGAATTTTTTTTCTTAAAAATTTTCCTATGTTAGACAGCAGCAGCATGAATACTCTGTCATTAGAATTCAATGTGAAGAGAAGCATTACTATAGTGTGAGCTGAAATCCCATTTTTTACACTACTAGTGGTGGTCATGTGATAATTATTGTAATAATGCCACTATGTTTCTGTCTTTGTCAATAGTGGAATTATAGTTATAGCTTTTAGACACTAGTCTGATAAAGTCCTTTGTCTATGGGCAGAGAAATAGGGCTTGGAATTGCTATGTTTATCTCTACTTTATATACTTCCATATTGTTCTATCTGTAGAACAAGCAACATATAAATCTGCCATCTTTTGTAGAAATGGCCGGACCAACACATCTCTTCATTTTTCAATAAAATGTACATTGAAGATCCAGACAGACAATCCTTCCTTAATTATTTCTCCTATGTTTCTACTTTTTCAGTTCAGCAAATGAAGCTCCAATTTGCATCAATTTATCTCTTTTAGGGGAATGTTGGCATTTTCTTTTCTGAACCCATCCTGTAGCATAATTGGATCAGGAAATATACCAGGATTTATCCTTTACTAATTATTTCATAAAGTTAACAAAATGTTCTTATTTAATCAGTTTTTTAAAATAAAATATATTCTAAATCCTGCTGCTGCAGTTTTTGTGTTTGCCAAAATGCATTGGTGTTACCTTTTTGTTGTTTCATTGCTTCCTTAATTTTGTATAGCACTTTGCACCTTTTTAAGTGGTTCACAATTTTAGCAATCATTTCCAAATGTACCCAGCCTTGTATGTGAGGCAGACTTTTTACCTGCAAAGAAACAACAGGGAAATCAGCCAGAAAGAGTCCCAGTTCTTCATGAAGAATCTGAACACTTAGCGTGGGCGATGATTAAACTTATTTAATGCTGAAGCTGGCATTTCATCAGTGAGCATAACACATTATTTTAGTTCTATAAATAAAGATGCCACACATGTTGCAAGCACAGAAGGAAAGTACAACAGTTATTTTTGACTCACTTTTATTTCAGAGGCAAGGATCAGCAGTGAGATTCTGTGGGGATATTTTGATTGGCTGAGACTATTTAAAAATGCTCCTTCATTGACCCACAAATATGTAGGCATGTATTTACCTCTATTAATAAACAATGTTCTGATTATTTTTATAGATTAAAATAAAGTTATATCTTTCCCTTTTTACCAGAAATTGTGCCTACTTTAGGGTGCTAGCCCTTGCTGAATAATTGTCCCCCTTTAATCTGTATTTATTTATTTTTTTGCCTTTTGGAGATGACTTGTTAGCCTAGTAGTGCAAGTAGGATATGTCCAAGTAGGCAAGAGATACATTCTGTCTTTTTCTACCTGAATATCCATGTCAATGCTTGTATACAAATGCAGTATGATTCCTGCAGATATGGGGGTCATACTAAATTTGTATACAAGTGTTTACATCGATAGCTTTCCATTTTACATGGTTGTTGGTTGTTACCACAACTTGGAACTGGTACTCGGTATTCCCCAGCCTGCATGGCCAATAACTATGTTGGGTAAGGAATTCTCAGAGCTTTAGTCCAATTTCCAATATATATATCCACCACCGCCTCAATCAATCTTCTTGTTGGATTAATTTAGAACTCTTAGTCGTAGGCTATATGATACAGTATTGTGGTTTTCTTAGAATATCTGTTTTTTAATTGTAAAGAATAGACCTTTTCTTGGTGAAAAGGTCTTCTGAACTGCTTTCAAAACAGTAGGAATCTTAATGAACATACCATTTAATAGAGGCCTCTAGCATGTATGTGCAGCATAGAACTGGTAGTGATGTTTGGCATTAGAAGACAGATATTAGGCATATGACTGTATTTCCACTGGTAAAATATTCTCTTGTAAAAAGAGAAAAGTCTGCAAGTCGGGAGGAAATAGGTCAAGCTGCCTAAAATGTAATTTCTTTACTGAACAGCAGAGAGCTCCAGTGAAGTAACTATGACCCTTTAAATTCAGTACTGGTGCTGAGTATAGAAAGAATAAGCAGTTGGGAGAAACACAGTTTCAAGCCATCATACTTAGCACAATATAGTTTCTTTCTTCTCTTGCCTGCTCCTTTCACACACCCACATCCATATCCTACACCTGGGAGAGATGATTTCATTTTATCCTTTTAGTATATTAAAAATGTTGGGCTACAGAAAACAATGAAATTAAAAAAAAACACACACACACCAATAGCCTACATTTAAACTTCAGGGGAATTGGCTGTAAGTACCCTGTGTGCAACATACAAACAGATACAAACAGAAGAAATATGCCCCCCAAAACTTAAGAAGCAAACAATACCAGTTGTAGGGCTTGTCTACATCATCAAATACCCTGAATCCCCATGTGAATGCCCCTGAATCTGCTGCAATCAGACCACAGGTGGCATGGCCCTTCCCCCAAATTTGGGGCTATCTAGCCCAGATTCACAGCATTCTGGGGTATCCTACCAGAATGTGCAGTACGTGGGATTCAGGGTTTTCTGTGGAATTTTGTCTGGTGTCACTGCCACCACTATCAACATCATGTCCAATTTCAAAGCTCTGGAGCCAGTTCTCCCTTCCCCTGGCTCACCAGTGCTGGCACTGCCTGTTCCCTTCTGCTTGCCCATCACAGGAAGAGGCACTTGAAGAAAGCAATGGAAGCACTTCAAGGAAGTGACCGGCAAGTGGGAGAATAGTTGGAAGGAGTGCTGCAGAGCCAGGGGAAGGGAGAAAACCTCTCTCTTCCACTGGGAACTGGCTCTGGAGCTTTAAAATTGGTTATGGTGGCAGCAAGGGTGGTGGATGAAACTCTACAGGGACACTGAAGACAAATCTCTATGGAGTATAATAATGCGCAGGGCTTTTGGGGGAGGATGTGGTGGAATGCAGAGGCATGTGGGCAAAAATCAATTCAGAGTTTTTGCACCACATGTAGAAAAGCCCATAATCTGTGGCCGATGCTACCACCACAAACCTATAGAGAAACTGTAGGTTTTATACTATCTTATTTTGAAGGTCAATCTGAAGGCAACCTTCTGCTTGAACGGATAAAAGGCAAATCTGGTCCAGCATCCAAATTCTACAATAGTTAGACAAATGTTTGTGGGAAGTCCACAATGATGGCTTCAAGGCATCAGTGCTTCACTCCTGCATTCACCCCTACAACTGGAAATCATTGTGATAGGTAGCTACTGATAGCCTTATCCATAGATTTTTCTAATGTCCTTCTAAAGCTGCCTAAATTGGTGGGGCCACCACCAAAACTTGTGGCACTATTTTTTATCTATTACTATTGAACCCGTATGTGAAAAAAAGATGTCCTTTGTCTTACTTGAACCTTGTGTCTGGTTTTATCACAGGACCCCAAGTTGTAGTATTAGGGGAGAAGAAGGGAAAAAAAACTGCCTCTTTCATAACCTCAATTCTCTCCTGCTTAGTTGCCTTCCCTTACAAAAAAAAAAAAAAATGAAAATGAAAATCATAGCCATTCAACATAAAGAAAGTGTTCTTCCCCCTGCCTCTTTTACAGCTTTGCAGTATTTCTGGTGAGCTAAATGGTAATACATGGCTTATGCAGAGCTTGGAAATAAAGTAACCCACCTACTACCAACCAGTCCCTCCCCATCCCTATCCAATTACTGTTGATTTTCTATATCTCTCAAGGATATAAAGTAAGGTGACCTTTCCCTCTCCCAGACATTTTCATACAGATCACTTTTTCAGTGCAGGGTGAGGATTTTGATAAAAATGCTATCCATTCCCACATAGCAAGGAAAGTTAGTTACTGGCATATATGTGTATATTCCATTTATATATGACCCTCAGGACTGGAAAGGTTATGCATCGTTTTAAAAAAGAAAGCTTGAGCCCTAGCTGTTCAATGAAATGTGTAAGGCTTAAGCTGGAGTGGAAATAAGAGACAAGCATACAAAAATCCTCCCCATTATCCCAGCACATTCTGGCTCCATTTCAGACTTTTGCATCTGAGGACAGGTTTTAAGCAGAGGTGTTTCATGGTCCAAGTGTGTGGGGGTGACTCACCCCAAATTTTGGGGGGTGAGGCAGCCCACCCCATCCCTACCCTGCTTGCACCATGGATCACCAGCACAGAAATGGACTTAGAATATGTAGGGATATTTGGGGGTGGGTGCGTCCTCATCCCTTCCACTCCTTTATACCCATGAATATTCATTCAAACACCTGAATAGGAAAAAATCATTAGAAAGAGAGTTGATCATGAGAGAAATGGTGCCAATCTGTGGTTAAATGTATTCATTTCACGCATCCTAAAAACAATACAGGTGTACCTCAATTAATTAAATGCATGTGTTCCATTACTTTAATGGAAAATTTGATACCAGAAGCAGAAACAACATGGAAAGAATAGGGCTGGGTTCCTACATGATGAAAAAGGAAAAGCAGTTCAATGTGTTTCAGAAAACTTTTTTATTCAGAACTAACATTATGCATCTGTGAAATGAAACAATCAGATCCTTCTAGAAACCACCTTTAAACTTCTTCCCAAATGCATCCAGAGATTACTTTTTCTTTCACTAGCCTGCACTTTTCTTGCAATTTCCATTTGGGTGGTCAAACTTTTAATCTGTACTGTTTTAACATGTTGGGTAAGGGAGCTGGAGACAGGGAGTGGGGGTTAAGAACTATCAAAAATAGCTCCAAGATTTAGGATGATCAACAGGGTATACATAGTAGGTCATCAGTCAGAGCAATTGCTCTTGCCTTTACTCTTTGTTTCACTGTTCTCTCTCTCTCTCTCTCAATCTCTCTCTCTCTCTCACACACACACAACTGCTCTCCCCTTTACTCTTTGTTTCACTGTTCATGCCTGCTCAGTATGGGATTTGGAAGCAGCTGCAGTTTACCTTGCTTAGTGTAGACAGGCACATACAGCCACAGTAGGTTAGCTAGATTAGAGCCCCATTTTTTTTCACAGCTCAAGCTTTATTGCACGATCCCTAAAATGAAAAAAGTAGCTCTTTCTCTGACCTCAATATAGCCCCCTCCCTGCTTTTTCGTTCATGGATGTAAACTTCTATATTGTGAAATATTTATACAGCCCTTATTCAAATACTATAATCTATGAGAAGACAAATAACATTTTGGTAACTTTAGAAAATAGTTATGTTTTCTTCTTACTTGGACAGCTCAATGACAAAAGAGGGGTCTTGACCACAACAGAACTGTAAATCCCAGACATTCACTGTCATCAAGAATTCATTGGAATTCATTATAACCTTTATGCTAGAGTAAAATGCTTTTTATTTTCATACTTTCCATCTAAAAGTATAATTGTGAGAGCATTTAATTTGAATGGTTTTAATTAATATTTACAAATAGGGGGATTTTGCTAATTAAATGTTCTAAGAACATTTGCCCGTTTCCACTAAGGAGAACTCTCTGGAGCATATTTTACACCACGTTTTAGCTCAAAACCTCCATTGACATTAACAAGAGTTCTTCATGCAGAACAAGAATGGAATAAGAAATGCAGAAGCATGCCGGAAATATTTTATGAGCAAATTGCCTGCAGAGTTTTGTTACAGCATAGTAGAAGATAGAACAACTTTTAAATTTTTGACTTGCAATTGAAAATGTTTAGGGAAAAGAGGTTTCCGTTGAAAATAAACAATGAATATGCTAATTCACAAAATCAGTTCAGATTTGCATATAGGAAACATGGGAGAAGGTTTTGTTTTATTATTATAACTGGCAAAAGCAATATTTTTAATTTTCACAAAGATAGGCTGGAAGAAAGTAAACTTTTTCACACACAGGTGGCCTTTCTCATAGAGATGCTTTCAAACAAACAACCCTCCTTCTGATTTCTGAAACCATAGAGTTGTCTGCAGAACTGGACTGAATGACTCAGCTGAGAAGTTTCCAAAGAAACAGTCATGTTAATCTGTTGCAGCGTAAAATGGGGGAAAGGAAAAATAAGGGAAGAAAAGGAATCTAGCAGCAACTTTAAGACTAGCTGTTTGGTGTTTTTTAGCATGAGATTTTGTGGATACCAGTCCACTTCTTCAGATGCAGTACAGAATGATATTAAAGCCTAAGATTATTAAACATACAGTCAGACCTCCGCATCCATGAGTTCTTTATCCATGGATTCAACCATCCATGGCTTGAAAATATAAAAAAATAATAATCCAAAAAGCAAATCTTGCTGTTTGCCATCTTATAAAAGGGACACCATTTAACTATGCCATTGTACACAATGGGACTTCAGCATTTACAGATTTTGGTATCCATGAAACTAAACCCTAGCAGATACCAAGGACCCACTGTGTTCATATAGTTGTGGGAGTGGAATAGAATGCAATAGGATCCAGAAAGATGCAAATTGTGACCCTCATCCTCAATCTTCAGAGGGCTGTGTGAGGTGATACAACTCTCTCAATTT
Source organism: Gambelia wislizenii (assembly GCA_030847615.1). NCBI lineage: Eukaryota > Metazoa > Chordata > Lepidosauria > Squamata > Crotaphytidae > Gambelia > Gambelia wislizenii. The sequence continues at coordinate 308,108,071 of JAUMIR010000004.1, read as the reverse complement.
TTTACAGTAACCAGTTAGCATTGATGTATGAGAATGTGCTCTCATTTAGGCATGTCAGTATGATGTTGCAGGAGGGGGAGCATTTTGATGACCTCAAGGAACTGAGGCCAGAGTGTTTTTGGAGGCATGGCACACAGTGCTAGCCTGAACTGGTAGCGGGTGGGCTAGAGTATTTAAGACCGCGTCCTCCCCCTGTCACTTCTTCTTCAGATCTTTAAGCTACCTACCCTCAATGCAGTGTGAGTTTCACTGATTGCTTCAGGGCTGGGTGGGGATTCCCCCCTGCTTTTATTTTATAAAGGTGTTTTTGTTGTTGTTGTTTTTTGTGGCTACCCCATACTGTATTTGCAGGGACTGGGATAATAGGCTAAAGGTGGTGTCTTTAAATAGGCTGTTATTGGTAGGTATGGGGGGGATACCATTTGGTGTACACCTTGATACCTCTTGGTGGAGGGCAGGGCCCTGGAATGGCCTCTTTGGTACCTAAGGGGTTGTGAAGGACCCTTCCCTTGGGGCTAACCTGGAGAGTTTGCTCTCTCTTATAGGGCCTTGGGAGTTGGGAGGGAGTGCCTCAGGTTGCCTTCTGGATAAGAATGGCCAGGGTGAGCAACTCAATTATGTTGATTGCCCTCAGGGTCAGGTGTGACACCCAAGGAAGACTGAGGAGATGGTCACAGGTTGACACCTGGCCTCATGAGACCTGCATCAAGTTGTTCCTTCCTCCTAGGCTTTGTCCCAGGTAAAATTCATTAATTAAGTTGTAAGTCAAATAATGTGGTCCTATTTAAACCCATCTCTGTGTATCTGGCTCATTATTTCCTGTTTGGTCATCAATAATAAATCTGCTTAACAAGAACCAGTTTCTGTGGAGTCCAAACCTTCTCTGAGGAGATTCATTTTGTTATGTGTATAGTAGTGGGACTCATTTATTAATATATATAGTGTGGCATGGATCCATTATTTTTGTTCATACCTTTGCTTACGGGTTGGAATTTGTAAATAGAATTCAATCTACCTGTTTCTTTAGTCTTCCTTTGTAATGTCCTTGTTTGAGGACTGTGACCTGGAAATCTTGTATTGTATATATCAATGAAAGTTGTAATACTCTGCAACTGGGTTTTGGATATTGCCATTTCTAATGTCAGATTCTCTCCATGTATCCTGTTGTGTAGAGACTGTCCTATTTGTCCAATGTAGAGTGTAGAATTGTATTGCTCACATAGGATGGTGTATTTCTCATTGGAGGAAAAGCAAGCAAATGCACTTCTTCCCCCTGTAAAAATTCTCCCAGAGTAGATGAGGGACAGATTTGACATCAAGGTTTGTGGCAGGATCTTGTCCCTGTATAAATATGCTTAATAACTTGAGCCTTTAAAATGACTCTGTATTGTATCTGAAGAACTGGATGGATATTCACAAAAGCTCATGCTAAAAGAAAAATCAGTTCAGATGGTTACCTAACCAATGGCTGTATTGACTAGGAAGTAGCTGTGGAGTTTTCTGCTGGTTTGCAGCCATATTGTTCTCCTCTAGGAAAATTTGTATATAGAGTTCATTTTAGAACAAAGCATAATTGGATGTTTTATCCAAATTTTTGGAAACTGGGATTTGTACTAAAAACAACAACAACAACAAAACCCCCACACCATTAGTTAATAATCCAAGATCTAAAATGAAGGTGTGCCATCCCTTCAATAAAAACCTAAAGTTAGTTAGTTATTTACTTACTTGATTAAAATATTTATATCCCACCCAATATTCAAGGATCTCAGGTTGGTGTGCAATCAGATACACCTAAACAGTATGAAGTAATTAAAAACAATAAGAATAATTTAAGAGACTCAATGCATATTAAACCATTTAAAACTTAAAACAACTTTAAGCCAGTTAAACTCATGTAAAAGAATTAAAAACCATAACACATGGACATATCAAGATGAAAAGGCAAGCATGTTTTGACTTGGTGCTAGAATGACACAAGCTTTGATGTCAAGTGAGCTTCAAAGGGAAAGGCACTCCATAACTAGGGTGCCCCATAGAAAAGTCCCTCTTTTATATCCTCCCACAGTGCATTGACCCTTCTGGTGAGGACCCCTCCAACAGACTTCAATTGTCAGGCAGGCATATATATAGAGAAGTGCTCCTTCAAGTATCAAGGTGCCAAGCCAATGAGGGCCCTAAATGTAAAAGCACTTTGAATCCAGATCTGAAGTGTATTGGCAGCCTGTGCCTTTCCTTTACAGGAATACAAATAGTATTCTTGTCAGCAGTTTGTCTTCTGCATTTTGCTCTAGGCGTAGTTTCCATGTCATCTTCAAGGGCAGTTCCATGTAGAGTTCATTCCAGTAATCTAATCAGAAAGTTACCAGTACATGGAGTATTGTGTTGAAAGTTATACCTGTCCACGACAGGCCTGAAGTACCAATCCACAGAGTGTCTGTCTTATTGGGATTCAGCTGCAGTTCATTGGCCCCCATCCAGTATGGTACTACTCTAGCCAGCTCCAATGATAAGGAGAAGTAAAGCTGATTGTCATCAATATACTAATGGCACCCAATCCCAATTTCTAATGACCTCATCTAGCAGCTTCACATAGATATTGAACAGCACGGGGAACATGCGGCACCCCACAGTGTAATGGCCATGGGGCTGAACAGGACCATTCTCTGGAACTGGTTTTGCAGATAGGAGCAGAACTAACACAACATAGTACCTCCTACCCCCCATCCAGCAGCTGTTCCAGTAGGATGCCATGATCAAAGCTATCAAAAACAGCTCAGAGATTCAGGATGATCAACAGTGTAGCACTATTCCTATACAGAGTATCATCAGTCAGGACAACCAAGGCTCTTTCTGTACTGTATCCGGCTGTGAACATGACTCAAATAGACCATTCACTGGATGACATGTCAAGCTCAGAACCCCTCACTGTCACATAGTAGGTACAATGAAGAGTCCTTGTTAATTTTTTGTTGTACTTGCTCTGTGACCTATGTCATTGCCCACAGATCATCTGTAAATGAAAGTGAACACCACAAACTGGATTGGGTTATCCTTTCCATCTCACCATTCCATAGTGAGACCAAGGCCTTGACCAAATTACCACTTCTCTCAGCCAGAAAATCACCCCGACCATTCAGGCATCTTTTAGATTCTGTACATCTCTGGGGTGGACCATCTTAATTGAGAGTCCACTACTAACAATCTAAACTTCACAGGGAAGTGATCGGACAATGACAGTGAGGTTGCTAAACCCGCTGCACAACTAAAACCAGATCATCCTTCATCTGCCCAATAGCAAAAACCAGGTCATAAGTGTTGGACCAGTGAAACACTAAGGCATCCCCATATTTGTCATAGTCATGATGTCATCAGGGCAACCGCAGCATGGATACTGAGTTCCCCAGAAGTTCTGAGGCTGTCCAGCACCCCCTCCAAGGCTACCTTGGCCAGCTCAGTCAAAGGTGTTGGTGGACATTGGAGTTTGCAGAAGACCAATAGCATTCCTCTTCTGTCTCTTCAGTCAAGTACAAAAACAAGTGCTCAATTCAGTTGGGATATATATAAAACTAGTAGACTCAAGCCTCGTCCTGTTATTCCCAACTAGTATAGACCCACTGAATGATGAAACTTACCTTACCTTAATATTTTCTCATTAGTTCAATGTGTCACACCCTGAGAATTGCTGTTAGAAAATAGGTAGCACACTTGGTGCATGCGCTCATTTACAACAGTTGCAGGACACTTCTTATAAGCAAAGTGTGCACAAAGCAATGCACATATTTATAAATATAAATGGCTAAAATGCACATCATTGAGGGAAATGCACAGAAACACACTTTAGTCTAAAGTGGAAAGTTATATAAATTAGATAATCTGCACAAATAACTACACAAATTGAGAAAATGAGTTAAGTTGCATAAATCCTGTGTTAGGAAAGCACAAAGTCTTGCAACCCAATACAAATCAAGGACATGAAGAAAATGCAGGTGGGACTGGGAACTACTCAAAGGAAATTGAGGCTCATAAATTTGCTCCTCCTTAATTAAAACACATTAGAAGTAGAATGGTGATGGTTGCATGCCTCTCTCTCTCTCTCTCCAGCAGTGGTCCTTCTCCTCCTTTTTTAATTAGTAAATTACTTTGGAAACAGAATGGAAACTTAAAAGCAATTAGTGTTGTATCTAGAGGCATGGGGTTTACTTGTTTAAATATTTTTTTTTAATAAAAACAACAACCTCAGAACCTTAAGTGAAAAACATGAGCCCTGTCACAGATAGTACTAGGAACACTGCTGTTATGCACAATGCAGACCAGTCAGATGACTTTCTAAAGGACAATCTTGCTGCAATATTCAGTATCAACGTCTATTAAAACATAATTTATGGCCTGCAAGGGATAAAAAATTATGCTTTCAGGACTAGTCACACTTTTGCTGTGCATAGTGTCTAATGAAGTAAGAGGATGGATTGATGAGTTTTGGGGGGATAAATTACTACAGCTGCTAGATGCAATTAGAGTTTACAGTACGTTCAAAGTCTCTGTACAAACACCTTTAATTAATGGATTGAGTCTAATTATTTGTGCTTGGGGCTCACTATTGTACCTCAGGTGAAAAGTAATTGGTAAAAAAAAAAGAAGAAGTACTAGCTTGTCTCATTTTCTTCTTTCTAATTAGTTGTGGGAATAATTTTTTTAGAGAACAAACACAAAGTTTCCAAAATTAGATGAAGCTCTTATATTTGCTATAAGAATATGATTGGAGGTATGTTTGCAGTGCATAATTCATTTCCATATATCTCCCCCTTTGACATCTGGAGTTGTGGAGTTGAGTCTTCTGATTTCTTACAACAGGGCTTCTCAAGCTGATGTGAGGGATCAGCATTACCATTATTTCCAATGTCCCAGAGAGCTGCACCATATTTGTGTCCAGTGACTACCATTGCTTCTTTCTCTGTGGTGTCACTAAGGCTCGTGTCACCCTTTCCCCCCAACAGTGCCACTTGGTGCAGTTCGGCCTCTCTGCATCCCCCAGTGCCCCCATTGTTCTCTCTTTCCTGGGAACTCTACAGGGATAGGCAGCCAATGAACTGGCACCATCCATAGACCACCACTTTTGAGTAGCACTGTCCAATTACATCTCCTCTTTTTTTACTAATAGGTGTGAAATTTCTGTATTCTCCAGGGTTTCATTGTTTTACATTTAAAATGCAGGTTTTAATTCAGGATTGTTGATAAAGGATTGTTGATATTGTGAAGGGTTATGAATGTAGGTTGACCCCCATATCCATGGATTTGGTATCCATAGTTTCACTTATCCACATCTGAAAAAAATATGTTCCTTCTAGGCATTTCTAGATCCTCCAGTGTGATTTGATGGTCAACATCTAGGGTTTGTCTCATTGAAAATAATAAGTTATTATTAATGTTGTACATGGTGGGGTCTTGGAATGTATCTGCCATGGATACAGGTTAACCTGTACAGCTTATTATGGTTCATTTTAACATTTTAAAATTTTAAAGGGGTGTATTATAATAACATAGTTACCTTTTCTCACTGCATGTCATGGAGTGTCATACTCTGTGAGCCTGATGAAGGTATAGAGTCAGAGGACATGGCAGGGAATGGCCCTAGGGACCCTGGCATAGTTTTATCAACACCTGTGCCAGCAGAGAAGCTTGCCAACTAGAGGCTTGGGCAGAGGAAGAGCCTGGTCCAAGTGGGTTGGCATCAGTTCCAGCAGAGTCCTGCCAAATCAGATAAGGACAAAGAAGAAAAGAGGGACTTACCTCCACCATTGTATACCCAGCAGTGAGCTCAAAAGGAAGCTCAAAGGAAGTAGTCTCTGAGACTTTATGAGAAAAACCTGCTCATAAAAAAAAAAACTTGACAAAGCCTTAATTGCTTTATATATGCTGGGAGAGACAATGGAGGCTTTATTAGAGATCAACTGATCTTCCTGGAGAAAGCTTCCTGCTGACTTTGGTGCAGAATTGTGCTTAGACCTTGGACTGTCCCTGACTACTCTGCTGCCTGCTCCTGTTGACCCACAGACTGTTTTGGACCCATGCTGACTGACTGCCTTAAGTCTCTGACCTTTTGGACTGTGTTACTGGACTGAATATTTGACTCTTTGCATTCCTGTGAGCTAATTAACTGTGAGCTACCTTCCCAGACTAGTGCTGTTTATACTTTGCTGGTAACTAGTTGCTTTCTGGATATGGAGACATGTGAGATAAAGTTAAAGATGGTAAATTGGTTCATTTTGTTTTTCTAAATTGGTTCATTTTGTTTTTTCTAAAGATGCCCATTGCATTTCTCTCAACATTAGCAGTGGGATGAAGCACATCTTACCTGAGACATCTGTACATTTCTCATAGTACATCCACAAAATAATACACATATTTGAGAAAACATTCACAGTGGTAGATGGTGTCTATCATCTCATTGCGATTGTGGATCTACTCCAGTTTTCAATCTAAACTTTAAAGAAGCTATCCAACATGCTGAATCTAATTTGATTATAGGGTTCATTATCTTAGATGGTTCCTTTACAGGTTGAGCTTCGATTTTGAGTGGATTCAGTGCTTGACTAACATGGAAGATACTAGCTACCACTGAGTATGCATGACTCAAAATGAGATTATTCGAAAAATATACAATATATTTTTTGGTGGGGCGGGGATGCCAAAATATCAATGAATGACCATGTACGAAGAAAAAGTCACAGAAAGTGATGCAGAACTAGGACAGAGTGAGAATACGAGTGTGATTCTAAGAGGTGCTGCAAAAACAGGATTGAGAGATTTTTTTACAACCATATGCCAACTCTGTTTTGTCTTGCATCATCTTTTCAGTTATGTGGTATCATCATGCCAGCATTTGGCACTGGCATTATATATGTTGTATTGATGTGTTTTTGTTGTTCAACCCATGCAATACATTACATGGTGAAATGAAAAAAGATGAATAAACTTGCTTCTACTTCCTCTGCTCAGATAGATATCATAAAAAGTTGATTCTGCATCTGGAATTATTTCTCTTTGTTTTGCATTGTAAAACTTCATGTAGCGTAATTGCTAGATTAGTCAACTAAACATTGAGTTGAGTGAAATGACAAATTATTGTAGGTGCATTTCACTTCTAGTATGTGACCTTTACAAGCAGATGAAAAAGACAGTGGCCTCTTCTTGTAGCAATAACTTGGGCCTGTCCTTTGCTGCCCGATCAGCAAAACATGACATAGTGGCTGGGAGCAGCTTCTGGGCTCTCTTTTCCCTCCTCACCTTTTCCTTCTTAGCAACTGTATGAATTTCTGCCTTTATTTTCTGGGTAGCTATAATTCTGGTCTACCATGACCATCATAACCCAATGACTTACTGTGGCATTATAGCAGGTGTGATGATAATAACCACTAAATGTGCTGTGGTCTTCTTGAAGATTAGATGCTGTTTACTATTTCTCATTGGGCATGCTGAGCACACTAAACTATAGCTATGGCTAAACAAGAGTGGAATGCAAAGGAATACGGAAGGCAGAGACAGAAGGAAGACAAAAGAAGGAAGAGATCGATCCTCATCTGTTTGGTGTACAATATTACCACCAAACCACAGTTTGACAATTCACACTGGGCAGCAGGTTATTGGTTTTGTTTGTTTGTTTGTTTTGTAAATTGTAATACAGCCTACACTGATTTTCTCAAACAAGTATCCATATTAGTGTTTTGATCATATGTGAATATGTAATCAATTCATTAAAGGATTACTCTGTATAAATATTGAGTCAAATAAAATACTGCTGGAGATAGCTATGTTTAAATAGGCTTTTCCCTGCATTCAGCTCCAGCTGATATCATGATGAAAATCTTTCAGCTATAAAAGAAGAAAATGGTATTGCAGTTCTTATTATACAGTGGCAGACAACCCCCTTCAGCAGTGGAATTGCACTAACATAGCAAATAGTATTTGTGAATGAAAGGAATAAATAAAAGCATATAGTTTATACAATTCTAACTGGGGAAAATGAATTAAAATCCTGGGAGGGGTGGGGTTCTAGAAAGGTAAGAGAAACCTTGGAGAGGGATCCTTAGAGATACAGTCCTGGGGCAGTCTGACTAAATGGTGACACAAGATCCAATTCTGATTCTAACGAAAATGCAGCTAATTCAGTAGCAAACTTATTCAGTAGTGGACCACTGATAATGAAACAATCCTGTCAAAAAGGACATAAGTTTTACAGGGCAGGCATGACAAGAGACTATGGTAATGATTAGTACTGGCACAATATTCTTCCACTAAATATTTTACCTTCAAAACTAGTGTCCATGTTTATCTTTCTTATGCTTGTCCTTTGGTAACGGCAATTCTTCTTGTCCACTGCTATCGTACCATTTTTGCATCTAAGTGTGTCTGCTTCTCATTCCTTGGACTGTGATCCTAGCAGTGAGGGATCACCATTGTGAATATAAGAATTTCATGTCATGTATCTATTTATCTGTCTAGCCATATGCATATTTGTGTGTGTGTTGTATTTCTCCCTCCCTCCATATAGAAGTACCTGTCCATACATAAACAGTTCAAAGTAAGAAAGAACAGGAAGTGTGGTTTTCAGTCTAAATCTGTTGCCTGCTGATGAAAGTATTAGCCATGAATAGTTTTGCTTTGTTTCACAGAAGCCTCCCTGACCTCCTACAATTGCTGAAATAGGTTATTTCATAACTAGTAAAAATGGGCCCTGCTTGTGGCTTTCCCCCCCATAATTATATGATTGTTTGTTGTTTTAGTAGATGCTTTGGTCTGATCAAGTGGACTATCTTTTATGTTCTTATGCTCTTAGTGTACCTGATTGATTTGTATCTGCAGGAATATTTGATTCATACAAACTGCTTTTTTATGCAAGAAAGAGGTCTTTCTTGTTTATTCAGTGCATTTAACATGAAAGAGATTTTAAATTTTGTCTCAGTACATAGTGAAAAAGAAAAGTCAGAAAGTGGCCATAGGGCCTAAATGAGGTAGAACCATCTTGAAGAAAACAGTTTGCTTAGGCATAAATATATTGTAAATTTCTAGTGATTTCAAGTTAAATTAACTTGTGCAAAGTGTTCTGGGCCATGTTCTAAAATATCTTGACATGTTCTGCTGATTTAGTAACACCCAGAGCACTGAAATAAGATGAAAAGAACAAATTTGATATACAGTTTAGGAATAGTACTTGCTCCATATTGGTGAGTTTGTATGTATGCTTTAGGCTTTTGCTGCTTGGTTGCATATCACTGCATGTTTTGTAAGAATTTTATATAAATTTGGTTTAATTGCTTGTTTGGGGTGGAGCCCTGGGATACCATATCAGAGCCGACCTAGCACTGTTGTTAAATAAGCTACCAAGTTCAATCTATTATCAAATTCCATTCATGAATCATGTTGGGGTACATGGTTTAAAAAAACAACAACCCTTCAGTAGCTTAAGCAAACAAAAGTACAACCTCACTTTTACTTCAGCATTAAATCAGATTTTTGAAAACAAATGTATCATCTACTTTTCACTGACATTCCACTATCTATATATTGGTATTCTCAAAAACAAACAAACAAACCCTTGTATGAACAACATACCACCACTTGGTAAGGGAAGGACATCTGCATGTGATAGTTTCTCCTCTTATTTCTATATAATGTTAATGATCCTTTTATTTTTATGAGTGAAAATGCTTGTAAGTGCAGTCCTAGAAATGTCTCCCTCAAAATACGTACCATTGTATTCACGTGGATATAGAATTGAAGGTAGAATGGCATATTTGGGGAAAATGGGTTCAGCATATATGCGATGCAATTAATAATGTACGATCTAGCAGGACTGAATTATTATACAATCTGGTGTGCTCTGAATTAACAAGTACATTCTTCTAATTTATTGGCAATTATATTGACAGAGCCTTAATAAAACAGAGGGGGAGACTGCAGAATGAATTAAAATTAAATATTGTGAGCCAAGAATTCAAATAATGGGATCAAATCTATTACATTGACTTCTGTGGAATTGTGCCAAATAACTTCACCATCTTCACCAGTCCTTTTTTTCCATTAGAATAATGACAAACAATTTTGGCACAAGCTCAAAGATGCCAAATGTATTTTAAAGAGTATGATCTGGAGAAAAAAAATTATGGGTATTAATAATGATTAGACTTTTCCTGATTGGAAAAGGTACTTTGAATGTGCTTAGGGTTTGGACATTAACCCACATGGGTTTGTTTTTACTGCCAACATAATGCTCCAGATCCTTGTGCAAAGTACTAATTCTAAATGTTTCTTTGCTTTCTAAAGAGTATCTCCATGTGTGATACAGGCACCTCCTGATTGAATATAATGGCAAAGTCCCAACCTGAATGTAGAATTAGATACGCAGTCCTTCTCATAATAGCCACTGTTGATAGTGTAAACTTGTGGGCTTGTCTTTATGGGGAAAGGGTGGGGAGATTTCCACAGTAATGGCAAAGTGCAGCAGCTGTAATTTGTCTTCACAGTGTTTTGGTCCCTAAAAGCTTTGCATGCCCACTGGTCAAGATGGCAGCCATGAGTGATTTAGTCACAATTTTAATTTGCTGCTGCCAAACAGTTTTTTTTAAAAAAACAACTATTTTCCATTGGGTGCTTCAGCAATATTTTGGCTGTTGAAAAAAAGAAAACCCAATTTCCTCACCTTAGCGCTCATTCACTAAGGTGAAAATCCAACATGGTGGCACTGGGTGCTTGCCCTGTTAGCAAACCACAACCCCCTTGTTCGGCCAATCAGCTTTGTGCTCCCCTTCTTATGAGAATGCAATTCATATTGAATTACTTGTCCCATTGAGGGGGAATTCTTCCTGCAGTATTTAAAATCTTTGTGGAAAACCACAAAGTCTCTTTAGCTTGCAGTATATGTAAGTTTTTGCCCTCCTCCTTCTAAATATTATGAATCTCTGTGGGTTGCTATTAAAACAACACATTTTCTCCTCAAATTCTGCAAGGATTATTTTCACCCTTTAGACAACCCCACAGCCTATCCAGAGTTTCCACCACTTCCATAGCCTTGCTATATTAGGTCACTATGGCCAGTGTGGGAGGTGGTAGAATGATTGTATATTTTACTTTATCTTGCTGACAGTTCTCCCCACCTCTTAATTGGTATGGAAAGAAAATTCAAAAATATTGAAAAAAATGATTAAAAACATACTTGAGTGTCAGGAAACCCTGATGAGGAGAAATCTGGACTGATGTGAATCTTCACTGTTTGGGACTTATTCTGTGCAAACTTTGTATCTTCTGTGCAGAAAACAACACACTATTTTTGTGCAGAAGTATTATGTTCCTGCTGCTTCCTGTGCAGATAATGCTGTTTTCTATGCAAAAATACCATGTGCAAATTCCTGGAGCCCTGGTGGTGCAGTGGTTAAATGCTAGTATTGCAAGCCACCACATTGCAAGTTTGATTCCAGAGAGCTCAAGGTTCACTCAACCTTTCATCCTTGCGTAGGTCAGTAGAATGAGTACCCGGCTTGTGGGGGCACTTAGCTAACACACATTGGAAACTGCTTAATGCAGTGTAGATGTGTAAATTGCTATTGCTTAAAACAATTTGTAAGCCACTCTGCTAGCCATTGTGGTTGAAGGGTGGGGTATAAATACCTAATAATAATAATAGAAGAATTATATCTCTGTACTTTATACCACACTGACTCTAATTAAAATTACATAAATTTATATTAACTAAAATATTATTGCAGCTACTAAAGCCAATTTGGGACAAAAAAAATCCTGAATAAACATATAGTATATAATATTCCTGCATTATTTTCATTTCCTGGAACATTTTATGGAATTTCTTCCTCTCTCTCTCTCTCTTTGGCTTTTTTTTGCAAACGAAGATTCAGGAAGGAATCATCCCACGCTTTCTGCAAGCGCGCTGATGACTAAAAAGGCCAATCCGAGATAAACAAGTCCGGTTGCAGAAAGCATAGCAGAAGTTCTCCTTGGGTGATGTTTTTGGGTTGTGATTCTTTCTGCGTTGTCGTTTCTCTTCAAGACTTGTTCGGCGTGAGTTCTCAAATAAGGCTGCAGCATTGTGGATAGTTCGTCTCCATGCCTCCCAATGTGAGGCCAGGGCGGACCACTGTTGGTGATCAGTTTGGCCGAACCTGAGATGTTGTTTCAGAGAGTCCTTGTATCACTTTTTTGGAGCGCCCCTCTTATGCTGACCCATGGCGAGTTCACCATAGAGTACTATTTTTGGGAGGCGATGGTCCTCCATCCTAGAAACATGCCCTGCCCAGCGGAGCTGTGTTCTCAATATCATGGCCTCAATACTGGTGATCCCTACTTGCTCAAGGACAGCAACATTTGTCACATAGTCAGTCCAGTGAATATTCAGGATTGTGTGTAGACAGTGCTGATGAAAGCGTTCAAAGAGTCGTAGGTGGTGGCGATAGGTGACCCATGTTTCAGATCCATAAAGGAGTATAGACAGTACGATGGCTCTACATAAGGTGATTCTCCCATCTCTCACTATTTCCATATCCTTATCCTCCACTGTGCAGATACTCAGCAGAAACTTTGTCATTGTAATTGGACTTCCTTAAGTTAACTTATCTCTCAATTCAAGATGCAGATAATCAGCTGGCCTTTGTTCACTTTTAAGACTGCCCTGTTATTTAACATTTTTGACATTTCTTCATCAAAATCAGTTCCAGAGCAGTTAAGAAAAATCATCATCATCATAATCACCACCACCACCACCACAATATCCTGAAACAGACTACAAATAAAATGTGCAAATTAAAGAAAAAACATAAAACCTAAAATACCTGGCACCTAAAGTGTTCACCTATGACTCTGGAGTTGTTGTGTGCCTTCAAGTCATTTTTGACTTATGGTGACCCTAAGGCAGAGCTATCACAGGGTTTTCTTGGCAGAATTTGTTCATAGTAGGGCTTCTTTTGCCTTTGGCTGAGGCTGAGAGAGTGTGACTTGCCCCATGTCACACACTGGGTTTCCATGGGCGAACAGGGATTCAAACCCTAGTCTTCCAGTGTCCTAGTCTAACACTCAAACCACTAGACCATGCAGGCTCAGGCTTGAAACCCACTGGGTGACCTCATGCAAGTCACACTCTCTAGCCTCAGAGAAAGACAATGACAAACCTCTGAACAAGTCTTGCCAAGAAACCCCCATGATAGGTTTGCCTTAAAGTCACAATGAGTTGGAAATGACCTGAGAGCACACAACAATAACAACAACAGATACTAACATTGATACCAGCAGATTCTTTGTGTAGGGGGTTCCACAACTGGTGCACCACAGCCATAAAAATTATCTGTAGTTGGCATCAGCTTTGACACTCAGAGAAGGACAAAGCAGATGACTGTGCAGTAGTTACTTCCTTGATTCACAATTTAGTTTTGACCACAATTTTGCTATTCAGACAACAAAAAACAGAGCAATTCAACTCATGGCAATGTAGGAACTGCCCAATTAAGTTCAAGATTTTTAAACAGGGTTGAATCCCAGTCTTGGTTCAGAAATTCAATTCTGTTGTCTGCACACTACCCTGAGATCTTTTGATATTTATGTCTACATCTTTGTCTTTCTGCCTTTCAACGACTGTTCACCAAAATAGTTTTTACATTGCGGCTCTTGGGAAAGAGAACAGGGGGAAAATAATGAACACTGGATCACTCTTGTAATATATTGTTTCAGCATTCTTCCTCCAGTGCAGCAGAATTGGAGGACCTACATAATTCACTGCAATTAGATCCTAGAATTTTCAGTAACAAAACTGTAGCAGCAACTCTTCTTGCACCTGATATTTTCCCTATATGGAGAGTTTTTTTTTTTCATTTTCAAAGACATATTGCCTATTTATTTATTTATTTATTTTGGCCTAAATCCAATTTGTAGTCCCAGCTAGAGTAGATGGATTGAATCATAGTGATCTGAATCAGTGGTATTGATAACAGTGTTAGTATAGGGAACCAGTATTGGTTTTAAGACCTCCGTATCTTTTTGAGTCCAAATTACAAATTACTGTTTGAGGAGTATTTAGATTTGGATTTAGGGCAATTCAGAAAAATCCCACATCAGTTCAGATATCTGCCAAATCTATCTGAATCAGCCTGATTTGATTTGGGATTAATCTGAACCCAATCTCCTAAATCTCCTGTTTAGAACTCAGTCTAGATAGGTCTTTGCAAAGAATCTTGCAGGCTTTCCAATTTGGCTTCCACTCCCAGCATTACTTAGTATTATCCATGGCTCTGATTCTTGACCTAACTTTTCCTTTCCCTGCCCTTTGCAGTTTACCTCTGCAACTTAAACTACAGCACATCCTAAACAAATGCATCCAGATATAACAAAAGGGTACTATAGACAGATTGCTATATATAATCTAAAGGATATCATTTATGCAGAAAGAGGAGAATCAACAATCTTGAAGAAACTCCAAGATTTGCTGAAGTGCAATCACTAAGGAGGAGATTCCAAAAACAGCTCAGTGAAGTATCCATGCTAGTGGATTGTTGTAGGAAAGGAACCAGAGGGGGAGGAGAAATGGCTAGATAGTTAGCAAGAACCTTAAGTAGGAGAATCTTATGCAACATTTTGTCATAGGTTTCACTTGTACTAATGACTAGTCTTATCTTCTTTTACAGAATTACAGAGCAGTTCTTGTGGAAATCCTGGAGTTCCGCCCAAAGGTGTTTTATATGGAACAAGATTTGATGTTGGTGACAAAATCAGATATAGCTGTGTGACAGGATACATTCTGGATGGACACCCCCAACTCACCTGTATAGCCAACTCAGTAAACACAGCATCTTGGGATTTCCCTGTTCCTATCTGCAGAGGTAAGATCAATGATGAGCCTAAGGGAAGAATTTTCAGTACTACTGACATCACTGAAAGGATATGAGCCATAAAATCACTGATAACATAAAACTGATAGATTTTAGTTGAATGGTGCCTTTCATTACATAATAGTATGCATCCATTTTACCAAATAATGAGTGTAAATAGATACTTTTTTAACTTATTTTTATTGCACATCTCAATTCACACATTCAAAACAACATACATATTTATAACATTAGATAAGAAATCCTCCAATTTCTAACTAATACCAAATTTCAACTTATATTTCTTTATAAATTTACTCAAGCATTAAACTTAAACATTATGTATAAAGTACAACTGTGTGGAAAATGTATTGTGAATTAAATTTGGTGTGTATTTCATTGTGTTCTACACTCTTCCAAACCATAATGCAAATGTCTACTTATTGCGACAAAGACAAGGGAAAATATTATTACGATACTTGATTTTACAAATCAATCAGTCATTTTATTAAAGTAAGGCCAATGCAAATGGCAAAAGGTATGGAAGCCATGCCCTATGAGGATCAGCTTAGGGAGCTGGGTATGTTTAGCCTGGAGATGAGAAGGTTAAGAGGCGACATGGTAACCATATTTAAATATTTGATGGGATGTCATATTGAGGATGGAGCAAGTTTGTTTTCTGCTGCTCCAGAGACGAGGACACAGAGGAATAGACTCAAACTACAGGAAAAAAAGATTCCATCAAAACATTAGGAAGTACTTCCTGATGGTAAGAGCTGTTCGGCAGTGGAACTTGCTGCCTTGTAGTGTGGTGGAGTCTCCTTCTTTGGAGGTATTTAAACAGAGGCTGGATGGTCATCTGTCAGGAATCCTTTGATAGTGTATTCCTGCAAGTCAGGAGGCTGGACTAGATGGCCCTTCTTGTCTCTTCCAGCTCTTATGATTCTATGATTCTATACACACCAAGTTCTTAGGGTGATTAACCAACAGAACTATGTAAATGAATTAACAATGTGCTTGGATTTGAATATGCTCACATCTATCAAGCTACATGGATTTTGGATGTGAACCCAATCAGTTGCTTTTGAACTGTTTGAAGTCTTATGTTGTTTGAGTTAAAGTGGTTAAAATGGTTAGCCATGCATGTGCTGGCAAACACAGTGACAAAGTAATTCACTGTCAGTGAACATAAAACACTGAATGTGTCTTTAGCGGGGGTGGGGGGTGGGAGAACTGAATATAGGGGATCAACAAGCTGCAGTATATAAAAGGTAGGTTAGTAAATTATAATTAAGATCAGCAGAAACAGGTAGAGAGTGGGGTGACTATCTGTGCAGAAGAGCCATGAAGCAGTATTCTAGTAAGGTCATTCAAGAAATTGTTATTGTAAAATGTATGACTTATCTCTCTGTGTTACAGATCTAAAGAGATTTCATATTAACATTCTCAAGACAAATCTTCTAAATCTAACAACCACCTTTGCAGTTGTCTTTGTGCCTTCTGAATCCATGTGTAATACATTTTTCCTTAAAATCCAATGTTATAGAAACTGTTCATATCGGAAAAACTACTGAAGCATTATCAGTGGCAGATAAAGCTTATTGGTTATTTTAAATAAATAATAGTATGGAATAGTACTTGCCCTTGAAAATTAGAGGAACCTTACCATAGAATGCAACCCTTTATTGCACAATTCCATTTTCCCCTTTTATGGTACTTGTGTATATCTGCAACTGGGATGGGTGGGTATTGGTCTTTGAAGTGCATTGAAGTGAACAGGAAATACCCTCTTCAAACAAATCTCTGCGTAGGGAAAAGGAACTCTACAGGTTTGTACATGAGGACCCAGTTTGAAAATCAGGCAGTTAGGTCCATTGAATGAAATAAGAATAATTTTCTTATTGTCACAAGAAACTTGGTAGAACCAATTCAAAATATGTTTCATCTTGAAATCAAGATACACAAGCTTAAATCCATTTGTTAGCCAAAACTAGCATGGACCCTTTCATTCAATGACCCTTAAATATGGGTTGATGTACTATATTGCCACTGATTCAGGTCTAACAACTCTAGGTCTAACAATCGGGGGCCAGTTACGCGGCAGGATAAAGTGTGCTAAATTACACATTACCATCATTTCGCAACAGCAGGGCATAGTTCAGGCAATTTATTGATCAATTGGAAGATGTGGTGAGTTTCGGCTTTCTATAGTTTACACAGACACAAAGGTAGGAGGGGGGCATAGCCTCCATCACTATCATTAAAGCCAGGCAGGAGGCAGGGAGAAAGGAAGGAGGGGGCCAATGCAATGGGGAAACAGACTATAACTTCGTAGCTTCGTCTGTATATAAAGCTACAAAAAAGGAGGTGAGCAGGAGAGAAATAATGACAAAGGAGAGAAGGAAAGTAGCCTTGAGATCCCTGCACACAGAAAAGAATGATCAAAGCAACTGAGATTCTGTTCACTCTGCAATCCCTGCTGGCTGACCAGACTGTCTTTCTCCTCTCTCACTCACTCTCTCACACACACATACCCAAGAACAATCCAGTGATCAGCTGTTGGAGTGAAAGCCAGCTGGCTGGATCTTTTTGTCTCTATGATCGAAGCAGCAGATGCAGACACACAGAAAAGAACAATAGAGAGAGAAGGGGGGGAGGGAGGGAGAGAGGAACATTAATTAGGTTAAAAGCAAACCTGCTGGCTCAATCTTTTTATTTCAGACTCCTCCATGTTTTCCAACTCCACCCAGGGAGGGGCGAATCTAACAAATCATGGCTCACCACTGCTGTGGCTATTTTGCAAACACTGCTGACTGTTTCCACTGCCGTATGCGAAATGGTCATTCACACAGTCGATAGTGCATTAACTTGCACTATTTTTCAAATAAGACTGGGAAAATAGCAAAAGCCAATACTGCATTACTTATGGGGTTCCCCCCCCTCCTTCTGAATATGGTGACTTTGTTCTAAAAGATGTGGGAACTATTAGGACTCTTTGCGAATTCTTTGAGGATTTATTTTGTAGTATAAACGCCCCCTTGGATTTAAACTATGTCCAAGGCCAATAAAGAACTTCCTGATGACAAGAGCTGTTAGACAATGGAATGCACTTCCTCTGAGTATGATGAAGTCTCCTTCTTTGGAGGCATTTAAACAGAGGCTGAATACCCATCTGTCCTGAGTGCTTTGATTATTTTCTTGTTTGGCCGGGGGTTCAACTACATGGCCCTTGTGGTCTCTTCCAGCTTTATGATTTTATGATTCTAAGTTGTTTTGACATCTAAAGAAGAAAATCTAACATATATCTGTCCAGGGAGTAAACAACAATAATAAATTTAATTAGCAAACATCTGTTCTCCTCATTTTATGAGGCATTTCTGCCTAATGGTAAAGCCAGCCTGGTATTTCCTGTGTCTAAAAAGACAGATTTCAACACCAAAAAGAACCAATGCTAATTTTTTTCTGAAGTAGGACATACTGTTTCTCCTTGACTTTGCTTCTCCAAAGGCACACATATGTGGATTTGGTATTGACTTTTGCTCCCAACTCATGTTTCACCAAACCTTCTGCTTAAAAATAAGTAAATCAAGTGCTTAGTTTATTTTCCTAGTTATGACTTTAAAACTGTAATCGTATTTTGTTTTTATTTTTACTTGAAGTACTGCTCTGCAAGAGGGAAGGGAAGGAAAGCAAAAAAAAAAAAAAGAAGAAGAAGAAGTAGAAGGAAAGAAAGAAAGAAAGAAAGAAAGGAAGGAAGGAAGGAAGGGCGGGCTGGTTTACATGGAAGGTTTTATTGCGTTAAGTTGCGTTGTAGTGCTTTCACGCATCAGTGGTGGGTAGTTTATATGGTAATTGTTTACACAGCTATATTTTGTGGCGTTCCCACAGCCAAATGTGGTAGGGGCATGGCCAAGCATTGGAGAGGGAAAGGAATGCCATAGGAATGCCTGCCCTGGCCCCAACTCCGTGCTGAACAGCTTAGAAAGTTTTATTCCTTGCTTGAAACAGCATTTTCTTCCAAATACAGGAAAGCCAGAGAGAGAGGGGGGGGGGGAAGAGCAGTTCAGCTTGCTACAGCCCTTCATGAAATCGTTTCTCTCCCTCCCCCATGCACAGGAAAAAAGTTGACGAACTGAGGTTTTACATACTTTTGAAACAGCAGAGAAGGTGAGAAGGAATGCTCCCTGAATGAAAATAGTTGGGAATCCTTTTTGTTTGCAAACTGGCTTGCAAAATAGCAGACAGGATTTTTGCAAGTTTCCTCTAAACGCTACAGTCTTTCCTCCCTCCCTGCCCCTCTTTTGAGCCCACCCCTGCATCATCAACCAATCACAATGCAGCTCTGCTTTAACCCTTAGCGGAATGCTAGTTTACACTGCAAATAAAGCACTACATTGCAAATATACCGGCAAAAATAGCGACATGCCCTGCCACGCTATATTTGGGTGTTTTACCTTCCCCCTTCTGAATGAGGCGATGCTGTGCTGCGATCCATGGGGACTATGAGCTATCTTAGCAGTATATTTAGGGGAATATTTGCCCGTGTAAACCACCCCAAAGAAAGTAAGTGCCAAGCATGTTATTTGACACACAGAGGCTACCCATAAAAGAAGTAGAAATAGGATGAAACTCTTGACATCACCATTCTATCACTGCTCAGCTAGGGATGACTTCAGCAAGTCATTATATTCATACTTCTTAGAAGTAACTTTCTAAATACTCTGTGTGTGTGTGAGAGAGAGAGAGAGAGAGAGAGAGAGAACATGTGTGCACCACACACAACACTAAGTGTAACTTCACAGTAGTCTTGGTACTAAAAAAAAGCTGTGTACATCCATACTCAAGGAGCCTAATAAAACTAGTTTTAACTGGTTCCTTGCCACTCTGTACTGCACACTTTTATTTATACAATGTACAGCTTTCCTGGAGGATACAGAAGGTGATATAATGATCTACTTATTACATTTCTCTAGTTCTGGTGGAGATTCCCCTTGACCAAATGATCATCTTCAAATAGTTCCATTTGTCAGTGTCTTAAAACCTCATAAGAATGAGCTTTTTATTAGGAAGTAGAATATCTTTGCTATCTTAAAAGCTTTCTTTCCATTTCTTCACAAACCTTCATGATATGCCTCCTTGTGGTAAGCAATGCCTGGAACTCTTCAGATGAATAGGCCAACAAATTTTCCCTGAGCCATGACATTACAGTGTTTTACTCATGTCTTCGAATCAGAAAGGAGATGTGATAAACTCTCTAAGAGAGCCTTACGAGGCTGGGGAGTTGACTAATGTTATAATATGTGTAGTGTGCTAGAAAACAATTGTCTCTGTTCAACTCATTGCTGATGGACTGGAGTTTGTGGAAATATTCCAATTCTACTGTTTCTCTTTCCAATGTTCCTTTGTAGTGTTGTTGTTGTTGTTGTTCAAGGACTGCTGTTCTAAGGTCCAGTGTCCAGTGTACACTACACATATTATAACACTAGTTAACTCCCCACCTCAGGGGGCTCTCTTGGACAGTTTATGACATCTCCTTTCTGGTTCCCAGCCAGAATCACACAACATTCCAATAACTCCCTCCACCACTCACATGGTTATCTACTCATCTTGGCTTTAAGCAAAATCTTTCCTCCTGCCTTTGTTCCCCATGACCATAGTTAAAACTGAACTTGGCACCTCGTCACCATACCCACAAATTTTGCATTTCTATTGCTATTTACACACACAGTCTGCTCATGTTCCTAGGCACTTTACTCCATGCAGCTGATGAAATAGACTTTAGTCTATGAAAGCTTATGTTAGCAGCTTCTTTCTCTCAGTTAGTCCCAAAGGTGCTACAAGATCCCTTTGTATACTGATTCAGACTAACATGGCTATGCTTTCTACCACCTTTTGTTTCTTGTTATATTTACAAGAAAAAATGTACAATGGTTCCCCAATAGATTATTTGCAGCTACAGTGTGGGAAATTATAGGTTGTGTTCTGTATGTGCATTTGCCTCAGAGATGAGCAACTTGTATATGTCAGGGATTATGCTGCCATCTTGCAGACTCATGTGGGGAAGACACACAGAACTGAAACCTCTGTGTCCACTGAATTTCTGAATATAATGGTTGAAAAAAGGGTTGTTTTTCCTTTTGAACAGGGCCCCTTTCCCCTTTAAGCTATAAAGCAACTTTAGAGCTTTAGAGCATCTGAGAATGCAAGTCTTCTTGGAAATAAATCTCACAGTGGGAAGGGGGACCAGATGCTGAATAATATCAAGAGGCAGCACCTTTTGCACACTTAAGGAGAAACAGAACAATTGACCTATGCCTCTGAGCGCAGAGAGATTGAGACAGAATTTTTCCTGTTCAGCACTAAAAAAAGGATGTTGTCTTTTCTACTCATGTTCTGAAAAACATCTACGCACATATGTACAAGTGTGCATATTGTACATGTGAGATTACTAGCCTCATTTTCACCATCTTGCCTAGTCTACTCTAAATACCTAATGACCATAACACTCAATGGGATGACTGGAACCGTTCATAGTCTTTTAGCCTAACCTATTTCATGGGCTACTTATGTATAAATTTGAATATTCTGATGCTCTCTTAAGATCCATGAGGGCAAATGTGATAAAATGTGATTGAGAAATAAATCCTGAAAGTTTTGTCATCGGTGCCTATTCTCAAACTCTACCCAATGACTTAGGAATGTTAAGCTCTTTAAAAAAAAAAAATCCTGATGGATGTAAGGAACAATGAAACAGTTTTTTATCTTGTAGCTTCAGGAAACTTTCCTGCAATGCCAGGAAGCTGCAAAATTTTTCTATGAAAGTTGCACACCTTGCCCACAAAACTGCACAGTTTTCTGGAAACTGTTCAGCTTTCAGCAGCTGGAATATGCCCAACTTTCCTTATAGAAAGGATACAGTATCACCCCCATATCCACTGATTCGCTAACACCGGATGCAATTCTCCACAGCTGGTGATGGCAGGGGAAGGCGGGATCTCACCTCCCCCATCCCTTCCCCTAGGAGGACTCCTGCCACTGCTACTATGTGATTGCCACTGAGGTAGGGCCATGGTAGGGGGGAAGGGGAAGGGGGAGGGGGTGAGATTGCTTCTTCACCCTTCACCCCCATCTTGGCCCCATGGGGCAATTGTGAGGGTAAAGGAGGAGGGGAGGAGGCTGTGATGGGGCCATGGCAGGGGTGAAGGGGGAAGGGAGGGGGAGGAGCGAACTCACCTCCCGTCTTCCCCCAGGATGGCCCCCTGGGATGGCCTTCACTATTGTCCATGAAATTCACCATCCTCAGGAGGGCCCGGAACCAATCCTCCATGAATACAGGTGTGCTACTGTATTTTGTAACTTTCAGGCCAGCAAAGCCTGTAGCTTCAGTCAGGCAGAGTTTGTTTTCTTGCCACACAACATT
Organism: Gambelia wislizenii; assembly: GCA_030847615.1. Lineage (NCBI taxonomy): Eukaryota > Metazoa > Chordata > Lepidosauria > Squamata > Crotaphytidae > Gambelia > Gambelia wislizenii. Next base: position 308,085,787 of record JAUMIR010000004.1, on the reverse strand, counting down.
TGGTTTGTGCAACATTGAAACCAGCAAAGGCTGCAGCCACATTTGTCTTTTCACTTTTTTTTCCACTTTTTTTTTTACATATTGTTTTCACTTTTTCAAAGTACATACACTGCCAAAAAAAAAAAAAAATCCTATGTAAGTGGATGTTGTTGTTTTTTCCTCAGAAAGTTCCATAGTTTTCTGTGCATAGTGGAAATAGCGCAAGGTTGTGCTTTTATAGCAAAGCTGCACAGGTTTTCAAACTCCTGTGCAGTTTTTTAAAACTGTGCAGTTTATGTTTTTTCAGGTGCAGGAAATTTTTGAGGTACCATTTTTCTACTCACATAAGGTTTTTGAGGAGTCAGGAAATCCAAATTTGATCCAAGTTAGGAAACTGATGAATTCCTGTTCCATCCCTACAATGATCTATAGAAGCACGATGACAAATTTATTGATTGCCAATACTGTTGTCATGCAGAAATGGTCACGAACACTTAACACAGTACACTTCTTTTTACCACTTCTTCTCAAACTGTCAAGTCTTCATTAAAATAATGTAATTGTACTATGTTTATTGGGAACACACACACAGAGTTTAAATGAAGGTAGAACAATTTAGATTCACAGAGTTGTGAAGTGGCCAATTACATTGTGCATAGGCCATGACCAGTTCTTAAATACATTTTTCTCTCCTGACATATTAATTTTGATTGGGGCATTTGAAACTGTGAAACATAACAGCAGCTTTATCATATCACCTTGTACTTCTTTGATACTGTAGAAATTGCAGCATACTGCAGAATGGTAGGAATGATTCACAGAAGGCTAATAAATAAGGTCATAGTTATATACAATATTATCTCTCTGTAAAGGTTATATTAATTAGCTGGTTTGATAATCAGGGATAATATAGTGACTTTTATATTTTTAAAAGGTTACTCTATTTATAGATAAAACAGCATCTATTTTATGAAACAGTGCTTCTGTTACTTTACTTTGGAAATGCATTTTAATTCTGATGCATATTGAAAGAAAATGCAGCTTTTTTTTGGTGTGCAAAATATAAGGAGCATGATCCAGCCATTCATTTTCATTGTTTACGTTTTCCACTATAATCAAGGAGGCTTTAAAGAGTTTACTTTTGATAAGACTGTGATCACAGTCTTAGTCAAAGAATCCCCTGCAACAGTTAAAATAAATATGACAGGTATGGGGAACACAGAGCATTACATGCGAAGAAGAGGAATTGTTTGATCCTTGATTTCATACTTTTAAAATGTGTTTGCACAACTGCTCCAGGGAAGGACCACAGTTCAGTGAAAGCACATGGCGTGTATCCAGAACATCCCAAGATCAATAGCTAGTACCTCTAGTTAAGAGGCTCAAGTCCTAGGTGATGTAGAAGATTCTGTCTGAACCCTAGGTGCCATTTACACAATGAAAAAGTAGTGGGAGGAATTTGTGTTGAGCACTGGCTGTTTACATGTACATTGTGTCGGGCATGGGATTTTGGGAAGGGGGGGTACCTTTTATCACACAACCCGTGGGACTTTCAGTCCTGTGGTTTGTCCAGTTTTTTAAAAAAGTCACAGGAGGATTCAGAAAATCATACGTCTAAACACCCCGAGACAAGATATCTCAATACTTGGTGATGACCGGAAATATAGGTGACCAGGGGCAGGCTCAGAGAGGAGAGGAGGGGCCAGTCACCTGTTCAAGAGATTCAGCCTCACCAGATGAAAACAAAGGCTTCCATTCCAGCTGCAAGTAGGCTGTGTGTGTCTGCATTAAATCACCCTGTTCAATGGATTTCTACACTGGGAACCCTTCTACTTTAACCTGTTCCTCCCTTGCATGCTTGGTTTAAATTTTAAGGAGAGAGTAAATTGTAAAGAGATCACAGACGATCCCCCCGCCTGCATCCACTCCATTTGTGTAAAAGCACAGTAAAAAAATGCTACCGTCTGAGTGGACTGATCACATATTCATCCACACGCACACACCTGCCAGCACCCACTCCATTTCCTTAAAGGCATAGTAAAAAATGCCATCGTCTGAGCAGATGATCTGTTCTTACACACACACACACACACACACACACCTGCATCCTCACTTTCAATGGGCTTTAAATGGGGTACTTTCAATTTGGAAGGACAGCAAAGGCTGTAGCCACTGAGCACCCCTTCTTCCTCACTTTCAATGGGATTTAAATGGTGTACTTTCAATTCGGAAGGACAGCAAAGGGTATAGCCAGTGAGCACCCCTTCCTTCCTCACCTTCAATGGGATTTAAATGGAGTTCTTTCAATTCGGAAGGACAGCAAAGGGTATAGCCACTGAGCACCCCTTCCTTCCTCACTTTCAATGGGATTTAAATCGTATTCTTTCAATTCGGAAGGACAGCAAAGGCTGTAGCCACTGAGCACCCCTTCCTTCCTCACTTTCAATGGGATTTAAACTGTGTTCTTTTAATTCAGAAGGATAGCAAAGGGTGTAGCCACTGATCACTCTTTCCTCCCCACGTTAGGTCGTGATGCTCATTGCTTCCCTCATCCTCTCATCCCCTCATCCTCAATGCAACACTCAATCATCCCCTCATCCCCAAGGCAGAAGCTTTAACATTTGAGCCAGCCAGTAGCATCGCTCATGGCGCGAAACTCTAAAGGAAGTATGTCACTGAGGTTGTTAAAAAACGAGTAATCACATCCTTGATTGACAGCTAAAAAAATAACAATCCGGGGACCGTAAACTTGTGTAAACAAACAAAAAACAACAACCCCGGGATAGTATATATTATATAGTGGGAGAAGGTACATATCGCGGGACGTGATGCCATGTAAACAATGATCCTGGGATCTCCCGGGATATCCAGTTCAGAGACAAAAATTGTGTAAACAGGGAGGGACAAATACGGGATCAAGAAGTGCCGGGACACCACGTGACAAAAACTACCATCTGACTGGCACCCCGGAGAGCTTGTCCAGGTAGACAATACTGAGATATTTGGATAAATAATCTGACCTGGTACAATGTAACTTTCTTTATTTTTGTTGGTCTCACAGAAGAATACAATATTTTGATTCAAGACTTCATCATTGTCAGAGCTGCAGAGTGGAAATTGAGAGGTTGCTAGACCTTTTCCTAACTCCCTTGCATTATTATCAATGTGGGTAGATTTATCCCATCAACACAAGCTTCCTATTTCCTTGACTCAACATGCAGGAAAGAGTCCTGCTTTAGGATTCTTCCTCATCTCTCTCCCTTTACTGGAAGAATAACATATAAATCCAAGTTTATGCAGAGTTTATACTCACTCCTTCACCACAGGAAGTGAGGAGTGCATGGAATGATGAACAGTAAACCATTGGGACAGAACTTTGATCTTTAACAAGAAGCTAAACTTTATTTATGTAAGGAAAGACTGTGTTCATACTTTTCAGAACTACTGAATGTTGTGAACAATGTCATCATAGGGACATCTCCCCTGGGTTTAATTTAATGATGGACAGTAATCATATCCCAAGATCTTTAGAGTTGCCAGGAAAAAAATAAAAAGAACATAAAACCCTAACACTTCTAACTAAACATCCCCTAATACTGACGAATACTCCTGGCTACTGCTGACTGGTACCATAGCTTAGATCACCTAGACTACAGTTATCCCTATTCCCCTCTAAAATTTGATCAAATAAAAATGGACTTCAATCTATCCTGTCAGTTTAAATGTTCCTCAGTGATTGTGACTGGCTAGTCCCCTATAATTAAAAACCTCTTGACTCCCAATCTGACATTTTATTATGTTAATCCTTTTTTTGGGTGGGGGGCACTGAGTTAATATTGTAGTGTAGGGTGAACATGCTAGCATGCAATTATCTTAGTCAAAGAAGGCCATCTAAATCAGTATGATACAAATTCATTCTGGGATACCATATTATGGTTGTTAGACAATAGCCATGCCAACTCTGGGGATGGGGAAAGTACGTCAATTGCCATTTCTCCAACATTTAAAAAAGAACGGTAAAGATTTTTCTATCCCAAATATAAATACATTTGAAAATGTTGGTAAGTTGTTCAAAAACGAACTGTGACAGAGCCTGAGCCTTCTTATTCCTTACCGTTATTCCTTATTCCTTACCCTGGAGCTTCTGTCCAACTTCAAACCTTCGTTACAACTGTATCCTTTCCTGATTTTTCCCTGAACTGCCCCTTCCATTGCAAAAACCAATCCAAAATTGTCCCTTATTTGTACCAAAAGCAGTAAATATAAGTGTATCCAGAAAGGAGAGGTCAATGTTGGACCTGCCTGCTGGATGACTGCTAGAGATTAGCATGAGAGAGAGAGAGAGAGAGAGAGAGAGAGAGAGATATTAAATGTAATTCATCATTATGTATGTTAAGTACAGAAAGATTCAAACCCAGATTTTAAAGAGTTAAAGATGCAAAGCTCTGGATGAGGGAATCAACAAAGTATGGTTTCTCTTACACCAGTTTTTTTTAAAAATAAATATTCCAAGTTATCTCCAGAAAGATATGAAAAATAATTTTTTGATACATTCTTACAAAAATGGAATGAAAATAAATTCTCACTTATCTCTCTTTAGCTCTCCCTCTTTCCAGAATTACCCCCCCCCCATGCAATGAACAACTATTTGGAACTATGGGAAGCAACCCAAGAAGTGTTAAATTAGATGCAGACACACACACCAACATCTAGAACATGAAGTGAATCTTTCCACCTATTTATTCTACTATGGGGTTCTCCTTTGATGTTCAAAAATAGATACTGAAGAAGATGTATTCATTTGGGGCAATAGGAAAATAACCACAGTGGAGTTAATCCAAACTGAAAAAGAACCAAGACCTGCATATTTTCAATAAATAAATAAATAAACTTACAAAGGTTTGAGGAGACTTGTAGTAAACCTATTTCATCCTGAACTTTGTTCCTCTGCCATGGGAAGACTGCAGTTTCATTAGCATAATATCAGCATGCTGGTGTCTTTATGCCATATTAATCACAAAATAGACATTTGATAAATATAATTACATATTCTGGTATGTCAGTAGATGCCTCCGGGTTTTCATGAGTTGGAAACTTTCCAGAAACCATATATAGTAGTATGGAACAAATTTGGATGTCACTCAAACAAACCACTGTACAGATAGGGGAATTCAACACTTTCTCATGGGCCTGGGGAGAATTCACAGAAAGAGATGGATTGTTATGCTCCAGGCCAGAACATTGTCACTTTAAGGCCTTTTACTCCTTGATAACAAGGATAAGCCCAGGAGAGACTATTTTGCACTGAAAGAAGATGCTTCAGTTTAACCTGAGAAGTCACTGAGGCAAGTGTCACACTTGAACCTACTGATACGCTGAAATTGTTTTCATTTTTTTTTAAAAAAAAATCTCAATTGATTTGATAGAAACTGAATTCCTTTTGGAAATAATTCCAGAGGAGGAAAAGGTTTTGGAGAAATTCTCATAAATAAAGTGCAGGATTCTTGTGTCTGCTTTACTTAAGTGACTTGGAAGTGCATATATATATATATATATATATATGACCTATCTTTCATTCTACAACCATTTCTATGACAGCCATCAGCCTTCCTAAATCTCTACACTTAGGAAAATGTCATAGTATAATAGTTACCAAAGGGTATTTTCAGATTGGGTATTGTGGGCTCCCACGGAATCTAGAAAATGATGAAGAGATGTATAATAGAAAGAAAACAAGAAATGTAGAATATTAAGCCATCTAGTGATGTTATGATTAGCTCAAATATATCACCAAAATTGTAGCCACTTTGAATCCCATTTGGGATAAAAGCAGGATTAAATAAATAAATAAATGGTCTGGAGGAGGAGGAAATCCCCAATTTCATGGGCCAGTAAATATTGCTCCATTTTTCAAGGGATAAACAAACATTGCACTCACTTCACCTCTTTCCTGAAGCAGCACAGACATTATTTTAGAATTTAAAAAATTGCAAAGAGGCAGATACCTAGTAACAAACAGTTTGAATTATTTCCTGAACAGTATAAATTTGTACAAGTGATGCTGCAGGCAAATGGTGCTGAGTGTACTTTTATGCTGATGCTTCAAGGGAGCTGCATCTTTGATAATTAATACAGGTTCACCCTATGTGCATGTGTATGCGTGCACATGTTAATTTAGGCATTTGCATGCTTCTTTGGGTATAATTGTTGCAAAACAGCCCACAAATGTTTTAATTTTTTTTAAAAAAGTTCTAATTCATTTTCTTTATAATCATATATTATTTTGCTATTTTTGTTACTTTGATGAATATTTTTCAAGTGGCTGACATCCTCAGGACACTCCCCCCCTCCATGGATACATAATTTGAGAAAACCCAAAGCCCCTTCATGAATTAATTACATCAGACAATCATCATTCTCCACACAACCATCAGAAAGCAGGGCCATTCCTCTATTCCCACTTCTGGACATCTATGTATTGGCAGAATTGGCTATATGTACTCAACTGCCTATTCATGATGTAAAATCCTGCAATTATTGTTCCCCTGCCTGAAGGGGGCAGGAAACATTAATTTTTCTTCTAGCTCTTTGTGGAAAGTGGGATATTTTCAAGTGGGTCCCCTCTCACAGAGAAGCAAAGCCATACCTGACAAACTCTCAAAGAATAAGGGCTATAAAACAGTCAACGGTCTTTCCCCTCCCTTGTTCTTCCTGCAGTTACTTTTGTGAACCATGAAACCCTGTTTGCTGTGTCTAACAAGAAGGATGGTCTGTGTACCTGCCCCCCACCACCTGCAGCCAAGTGGAGTAGTTCAAATTGTCTTAACCAGGGGTGTGTTTACACGGGTAAACATTCCTCTAAATATACCGCAAAGATAGCTCATAGTTCACACGGGTCGAGGCACAGCATTGCCTCATTCAGAAGGGGGGAAGGTAAAACACCCAAATATAGTGTGGCAAGGGATGTTGCTACTTTTGCCGGCATATTTGCAATGTAGTGCATTATTGGCAGTGTAAACAACCATTCCGCTAAGAGCTGCAGCAGAGCTGCACTGTGATTGGTTGGTATGATGAAAGGGTGGGCTTAAAAGAGGGGGAGTGAGTGAGGGAGAGTCAGTAGTGATTAGAGGAAACTTTGAAAAATCCTTTCTGCTATTTTGCAAGCCAGTTTGCAAACAAAAAGGATTCCCAACAATTTTCAGTCAGGGAGCATTCCTTCTCCTCCTCTCTGCTGTTTTGCAAGTAGGTAAAGCTCCGTTTGTCAGCTGTGATCCTGTGCTTGGGGGAGGGAGAGAAACCATTTCACTAAGGGCTGCAGCAGAGCTGCACTGCTATTTGGCTAGAAAATGCTGTTAAGCAAGGAGAAAAACCCTCTGTTTGATTTGTGGACAGGGACTTGGGTGGGGGGAAGAGGCAAAGAGTGACTGCCTCTACGCTGTTAAGCACATGGAGTTTGGGCCAGGGCAGACATTCCTATGGCATTCCTTTGTCTCCTCTCCAGTGCTTGGCCATGCCCCCAGCACATTTGGCTGTGTGAATCTCAAAGCGGAAAAAATCAAAGAGCCACAAAATATAGCTCTGTAAACATATACCATGTAAACTACCCACCACTGATGCGGGAAAGCGCTAAAGCACAACTTAACGCAATAAAACCTGCCATGTAAATGAGCCCCCAAGAAAAGGAGAAAGCAGATTAGCCCTGGACTCACACAATTGAAATGGGGAATATCAAGTAATCTAGTTATCTACTGTAGCTGTGTATGTGACAGTATACAATGTAATATAATGCAAACAGTTGCCTCCAGAACCTCTTACTGAGCATGTGTGAAGAGCAAAAAAAAGGGGGATGCTTTGATCGTGATTTCCTGCATGGCAGGGGGTTGGACTGGATGGCCCTCGTGGTCTCTTCCAACTCTGCAATTCTATGATTCTATGATTCTATGAGAAAGCAGATTAGCCTGCCTGACTAGGTATTCTGGCAATTTTTACAAAACCTATGTAACCCTCCACCATCTCTTTTGGTGGACACTGGAGAGGCCCATAAAACATTCAGCTGTCTTTCACTTCCATAGGGTCTAGGAAGGGGGGATAGCCTGTGTTTATGTTTAGACACAGTGAAGTAATTCAAATTGCCTGGACAGAGACTCACACAAAGGCTGAGGCTGTGTTACTTTTATTACTTAAGCAATAAAACATCCTGAACATCGAATTTCCCATCGAAGTGCCTGGCCCATTATTCATTTTGCAGATGAAACCTTGGCAAATTCTCACACCTGGGAGAACAGCTGACAAATTTCTCAGCTCCTAAAGAGAAATGTAAATCCCTGGAGCATCAAATATCACATATGTTTAGGGAACAGCTTCAAGGGGGCTCACCGATTGACAGCAGGCCGTTTTGCATCCCTACTGCCTATTACTTGTGTCTATATTTTCATCCAGTTGGGATTCATAGGCATTCATAGTGCATATTTCTGCTCCAACAGATTGACATCCATAGGGAAGAGTAGTGCTGCAACCAACATTGAGGAGAATAGAACAGCACAACTTCTTTCCTGGTAACTGTTTGAGGGGTACTTAATGAGATTGGCAGGCATAAAAGACAGGGCCTTTTCAATGGTGATCCAGTTCTTGGAAAACTGCACCTCACAGGAGGTATATGTGGCCACTTCTTTAGCTATACAGTATTAAAATACATTTTGTGTTCTAATCTGCTCTTAATTAAAAATGGTGAGTTGGATTTTAAATTGCCCCGATTGTAATTTTATTTTATGTTTGTCATACACTGTTTTACAGTTTTCAGTTGTTTTTATGTTGCTGTTCTAGTGTTAGTATTCTATATGTGTGATTTATATATTTCTTGTTTTTATTTATTAGAAACCTTTTTCTAACAAGGAAACTTAATGCTAAAATTTTCAAAAGTTAAAAGCTATATATATATAGTGAAAAACAATCCCTCCCACCAAATAAGAATTAGAAATAACCAATTGGCCTAAAACTGAAATTTAAAAATCAGCTGATCACATTGAATCAAATGTCTGGAACCTAGTTCCAGACTGGCAGACCTTACATTTATGTGAGCTGCTTTTATTAATAACTATTAAATGTGTTAACAACTATCATGATCAAAGTCTATCTTCCTAAGTAAAATTGGATATTTATTTGTTTAGTATTTTACAGCTTTTTCTCATATGTCCAGTTACATGTTTCTTTTGGCCTCATTTGGGTATCAGCTTGTGACTCCAGTAAGATTAATAAAAAATAAAGTGTGCTCAGAAATGTGTATGAAATTTTGTGCACATTCCCCTTAATAAAAGATTTTTGTATCATCTTTGGTTGCATGCACACTTTTAACATCTCTCCCCACCCCATATCCCCACCCCTGCCAAAAATGTTTGGGAGTGGAATTTTCCACTACAGTTTTCCCTTCATATTCACTGGGGTTTGGTTCGAGGACCCCCGTGGATATAAAAATCTGTGAATACTCAAGTCCCATTATATGCAATGGCATAGCAAAATGGTGTCCCTTATATAAGATGGCAAAATCAAGGTTTGCTTTTTGGATTATTATTTTTTTAAGAATATTTTCAAGCAGTGAATACTTAAATCCATGGATACCAAATCCATGGATATGGAGGGACAACTGTACAATAAACTGATGCATATCCCACGTATTGCTCCAAACTTCCACTGGAAACAGTCATGGAAACTGTCATGGATTTCCATGCATGTGAAAAGGTGCCCCATTTGGCTGGTGAGATCCAGTGTCAATGGGAGGTCTCTGCCAGAACACTTCCGGGTAAGATTGGGACATTAAGGTAAGTGACACACTTTTTATGACCCTCCCCAGGTTACTTTAACATTTTAAAGTGTGTTTTTGTGCTGGCTTTTACTTTTTTTTGGTTATTTTTATTTTTATTTTCTATTTCCTGTGCTCGTGTCTTCTCTCAAGAATCTGTGGGATTTCGATCGAGGAAGTGAAAGGAGCTCCATTAGAGCTCTATTCACTTCTGCGCTGCCAGAACGTTAGAGAAGGTAAATGTGGCGGAGAAGGTGATTGTAGCGTGACAGGGATGGGACACGGGCAGGAGTGGAGATTGTGGGACAGGAACACTTTTTTTTGTTCCTGTCTGATAATCTCCCAAGAATCAGCTAGTGACTGCTTGAGAACTATGTAGTTTATACCTTGCTGTAAGGTAAATTGTTTCAAGTGCTTTCTCTTGTTGGTTGCTAACGTTTTTAAAAAATGCCACCCAAGCCACTTTGTCTCTCTACTTCTATCACTGTGAGGTGAGAAATCATTTCTTTTTTATGGTTTGAATTTCATAGCAATATGTTATTTAGTGTCTAGGGATTGTTTTATTTTCATGGAACTGCATAGAAACACACAATTTATGTCCTCGCTCTTCATGTGGCAGACATTTTATAGCTATAATAAAATGAAATTTAAATTCAGTCTATGAAGGTAGAATTTTCACAATGAACTGGAGTCTTATTCTTGTCGTTTTCTTGTTCCGCAAACTTTTCAGACAACAACGTGGGGAAGAGTTTTGCAAAAGGTTTAAAGCTTAAGTCTAAGTCAGTTTATCATAAGGAATGCTGAGAAATATTTTATGTCCCTACGCCGAGCAATAATAAGACACCAAAGTGACATTTCTCTTGCATAAACTGATGAAATAAATATTGACTAGGTCAAATAGAAGCTATCTTGGACCTTACCTGGAGCTTACAACAAAGTGTTATACTTTATAGTTTTAATAAAAGTTCTATCTACCTAAAAGGTTTATGGATATTTGAAATCTAAATTATTTTGTTTTGCTTGCAAAGTATGCAACCAATGCATCAAGAAGAAATCACCGTTGTTTATTTTAGAATTATATACAGAGAATTAAGGACAAAAAAAAATCTGTTAATTTCTCTTTCTCTCACATTTTAAAATCTCAATTTTTGACTATCATATATGAAGAAGTGTTTGAATCTTGGTAAATTCTTGCAAGAGATGACCTTTAAAAACACCAGTTCAGCCATGCACACTGGCCAAATTCAGTAGGAAGGTACAGCAATTCCCAAAACGGAAAAGAATATGCTGTTAAAAGGATAAGGAGCCTACCAGAAAGAAAGAAAAGACCTTTTAAGAGTTAAAACCTTTTAACCTTGGTGATTTAAACTGATGGCCTAATGCATGTGGGGTTTTCTTTTTTTGATACATTTGAATATATTTGGGGGAAAAAACTCAATTTATTTCCATCCAATTTAAATTTATATTTGTGAGTCTTACAAAAGGCAAACCACACTGCCCAGGATCCTGATGGGGTATTATACCACCAATAACTCCTGGTTGTGCATTTTTACGTACTTTGATAAGGACAGATTCATTAGTCTCTCACTCAAGCAGTACCTTTTCATCAGCAGCAGAATGGGATTGAATGGGACTTGCTGAATGGCTCAGTCAATTTCTGGGCACAACTCCCTTACCTGGGGGGGGGGAACAGCCACTGATTAGTCACAAGGTGTGCTGCATTGGTTTTCTCCACTGTCCGTGCATAAGCATGCCATATAAGCATTATGGACAACCAGCTTTAGAAAGGTTCTTGGCCACAAAACTGTCATGCATCCCTAGCAAGTTCTGTCCATGCACAGTTTACTGCCATTTTTTGGTTCCTTTTCAGTATCTACAGTCCATTATGAAGATTCATTTGTATATATGGATTCCATGAAATTTCTCTTTTTCAGATCTTCTTTCATTAGTCATATCCACATTTTTAACATAGTTGCAAATTAAATGAAGGGACTAAGAACTGTGGCTTGCACCAGTTCCAGAATTAATCTGAGAAGTAGCTTTTGGTAGGATGCATACAACTCCTCCCAATGTATTGAAAGAATTGTCGTTGTGTGTACTATCCTGCCACTTCTGTGTGTACACTGACTATGTCATGAATGCATGCTGACCACAGTGTATTGCAGTACATGTGTTCAGCCAGTGTATGCAAGTACCCTATGTACATACTGATGAAGAAGCATCAACCTAAATCAGGGAAGTAGGCACACATATCAGGGAGATATGGTGCAGCCATGGATTTGGAACCAACAATCTCTGGCTTTTCTTCGCAAACAAAGATTCAGGAAGCATTCATCCCGTGCTTTCTGCAAGCATGCTGATGACTAAAAAGGCCTATCTGAGATGAACAAGTCCGGTTGCAGAAAGCACAGCAGAAGGTCTCCTTCGGTGATGTTTCCAGGTTGTGATTCTTTCTGCGTTGTTGTTTCTCTTCAAGCCTTTTCAGCGTGAGTTCTCAAATAAGGCTGCAGCATTGTGGATAGTGTGTTTACATGCCTCCCAGGAGATTTTCAGACCTGCCAAAATGCCGGTTTGCCGCGCGAGCAGCCTTCCGAGACTGCTGCATGGCAAGGGTCTACTTCGGACGACGCTGTGCCTCTCGCGAAACCGTCCATGTCACTTCCGTGAAGCTTCGGACGGCTCAGCGCCATATTTCAATCACGGAGGTTGCCCGTGATTGAAATATGGCGCTGAGTCGTCCGAAGCTTCACGGAAGTGACACGGACGGTTTCGCGAGAGGCACAGCGTCATCCGAAGTAGAACCTTGCCGCGCAGCAGTCTCGGAAGGCTGCTCGTGCGGCAAACCAGCATTTTGGCAGGTCTGAAAATCTCCCCAATGTGAGGCCAGGGTGGACCATTGTTGGTGATCAATTTGGCTGAGCCTGAGATGTTGTTTCAGGGAGTCCTTGTATCGCTTTTTTGGAATGCCCCTCTTACGCTGACCCATGGCGAGTTCACCATAGAGTACTATTTTGGGGAAGCGATGGTCCTCCATCCTAGAAACGTGCCCTGCCCAGCGCAGCTGTGTTCTCAATATCATGGCCTCAATGCTGGTGATCCCTGCTTGCTCAAGGACAGCAACATTTGTCACATAGTCAGTCCAGTGAAATGCCTACTGTGGGGCTGGAACTGACCCTGGCATGCAGATCCATCTCCTGAAGTCACTTCTCTCAGTGCCAAGTAAATGGTACTTTATTTTTAGAGCTTGTTCACAAGAAGCTGGGGACATAAGGAAGCTGGATACAACCCAGTAGTTGGAATCCTGTGGCTTGTACGCTATAAGTTTCTCTCAGGGGCTGGGGAAAGTCTAGTGTCGCCTTTGGATTCCTTAGTGATACTCCAGGCCCTGCAATTCTGCCCAAAACTCAACTCTTATTTTAAAAAGAGGAGCTTAAAGTTAGGGGGGAAATAAGCTTCTTTGGAGGAGGAGATCCTCACTGTAACAGAAAGACTTCACCCAATTGGCCCCAAGGAAACTGGTAGTGATGTAACACTATTTCCAATTATGAGGTTGTGGCTGTGGCCCTTCAGAAGAGCCAAAAGAATCTGCTGGTACAGTTCTCTGGGCTCCAGAGCTTCCCACACTGATGTAGACCAATGAAATGTAGTTTATTTCACTGCTTCCTTTTTATTTTTGGGAGTCAATTCTTTGTATGTGGCTTATCCTGTGAATGGGGGGAAACTGCCCACAATTTTGAGAAGTGAAATATTTCTATATTCCTTTACAACTGAATCTTCCAACTTTCTGACTGGACATTACATTTTGTTCTTTTCTGAAGAAACCAGCAAGTTTTACAATTGTGTCCCTGCCTCCTTCATTATTAGTGATAGAGCCTTGCCTATTAATCCTATAAGCCTAGATAACCAAAGGTTTTCCTTCCTATGTAGCTTTAAATTCCAGAGGCTTACTTACTCCTGTAAGCTTAAGAAGGCCAAAAGGACAAAAATTGTGTTTGCAAGGTTGAATTTTTGCAGAGTCCATTTTAATTATTGAGTATTGGTGTTGACAAGTTACTGGAGTGTCTGTGTTTCTTTGTGCATATTGGTCTATCTTTTTTAATGATATCATTTCTCTGACCAGCCTTTTTTTGTTATAAATACTAACTGAAATTAATTTTCAATATTTTAGAATTTTGATTCAGAAATCAATCTGCCCTAATCATTATTTAGGCCCACTTCGACATTTAAAGTCCCCAAACTAAATATATGTTTACTGGAGATAGCTAGTTAGCTAGCCTCCTTTAATTTTTTACTTACCTAGGGTTATAGCCCATCCTGACAAAAATTCTTGGTATGTTATTATAGGCTTATTATGTTACTCTGTCCTTGACAGCTCAGAAGATACATAAGTCAGAATTCCAAAACTGCTTCTTTGCATGATATTGCTGTCCTAAGTTGTGGATAGATGGTGCAGTCTAAAAAAGTTATGGATTTGGTAGTCTTCACATACCTGATAGGAATCATATCAGAAGTAAAAGTACAAAATACATATTTGTAAACCACAAAATCCATATAAATAAAATATTTGGTTAAAAAAAACCTCTATTTAGATAATGTCTGGATCTATGAGGTGTGGAAGATGGTAAGATAATTTGAATTTCATCCTCTGTGGACCTACACAGATCCAATAGCTTGGATCCAAACTTAATCATACTTAGCTCAGATAATTTATTTCACTGGTTTTATAAGTCTGGGTCCATTGAACTGAATCCTACTGGTGAGTCCCAACTAGAGTAAGTCCATTGATCATTTGTTGAATGGTGAGTCAACACATAAGTAAATCTCATTAATTAAATTGTTCTATTATGGTTGGTACTAACAATATACTATCATACCCTTAGCATAGATATGGTGCTAAATATTGGTTAAAATGTCTGAAATGTCTTTTTTTTTTTAAGAAAAAGGATAAACTCAACAAAACAGTTAAGGGTCTTGTTAATTTAAAAGGTATGTTATTTTAAATTTGCACCACAGTCCTGTGAACCTTTACTCAAAATTTTAAAGAGCCCAGTCAAATTAGTAACCAGTCTTCAAGTCTGGAATAGAAAAGAGGAGTGTCAGTAGTCCATTAAATGCCTTGATCTAAGAACAATTAAGATGATAAATAATAGGATAATTCCAATGGGGATGATTCCCAAATTAGTTTTACCTGGAGTAGATCGACTGAAATTAATGGGATTTGTTATTCATAATTAACTCCTACCAAGTGCATTTATTACTGCTGATAAAACCATGTTTACATAACAGTGACAATGCTAAACAAATATATATGATTCTGTAGGTTGTTGTGCATGTAAAAATAGAACCTGTTTTTCAGTATGTAGGATATTTAGGTAGCAGTCCAATAAATACTGAACTGGGAATATATCTCATTGAAATAAGTGGGTCTAATATCAGCAGATGTGCATAGGATTGCACTATTAATGTCTGCTTATCCATAAGCCTTGATTTAAAGACTTACAAAGAATTAAGTGGCTGTCTTTGTGAATGGCTCTTCAGCACTGTTCCAGAATAATACAGGATGTAATGACATTTTTAGTTTTATCATACATAGCAGTTTCAGGAAAATTAACATTATCTCAATGTTCAGTGAGAAATATTTCCTACTGGGCAAAGAAATAAGAATTCAAAATATAAGCTTTTTTTACGCAAGTTTATTCAGTTCTTTACCTATGTCAAGTTAGCTGAGGTGAAATTAGCTGAAAATAGTTTTATCATGTAACCTGCTACCATTAGTGTGTGCTGCTGTTTTCTATGGAACTATATGTGGGTTCTCTCCCTAAGGATTTTTTTAAGTGTAAAAAATAAGGATGGAAAGTATATTTGAAAATATTCAAAAATGTTTTAAAAAATGTCTTTTTTTTATTCTTGAGAAATCCTGATGAGAAGAATACTAGACTGATGAGAACCTTCATAGTTTGGGGCTTATGCTATGCAAAATTTGCATATGGTCATTTTGCACAAAAAACAGCATATGTTTTTGGATAAGAATCAACATCTTCTGCATGAACAATAATATTTCAACACATAAATATTAATTCATGTACAGAAAATGTTGTTTTCTGTACAGAAAATTCTATAATTAGGGATTTATTCTGTATAAAATTTGCACAAGTTGATTTGCTCAGAAAACAGCATTTCTGTGCAGAAAACATCATTGTCAACACAGGAATTAATATTTCTGCATGGAAATATTATTTTTCATACAGAAGATGCTGTTTCCTGCATAGAAAATACTGTTTATGCAAAACAATAACATGCAAATATTTCACAGAATAAATCCAAAATTGCAAATAGCTCTAGAAAACTACATGTTTTTCAAAAACATTCTTGTAGCAGGAAGAAAATTTGGAATTACTCATTGCTGCTTTTGAGAAAAAAACTTAGTGAAGAATTGCATCCCTATTTTAAAAAGTGTACTTCCTCTCCCACTTCCCTGCTACTTCTTGGAATACAATGTGAAACTTCACGAGGGTTCCAGCTCCCAACCATTAAGTAATATTCACAATTTGGACTTGATTGACATTGTGATATAATGGTCCACCTAAAATTTAATTGGCAGCTTTGCTTTACTGTATATCTACTCTATACTCACTAGGCACCTATTTTAAAGTGAGAGGTAGGTCTCTGAATGCCCCAAACATTTTTTTCTACATTTGCCTTCTGCTAGCTTCATTTAGATATGCTCTCAGGGTGTATGCTGTTCTCTGTATACATAAGAAAAATAAGGTGGATGCTTTCATGGAAGTACATAAAATGCAGAATTGCATGTCACCAGCACATCTTTTACCTTGCAAAGATGCATGGCATTCAGACTGTAAAAGAAGATGAGCATACTTTCTCTTATGGGAATGTTGGTGAGCCCTCAGAGCCTAGTGCAAGCATCTTCCATTACTTCATACTTGCTGCTTCTTCATTACAGGTGCTAGCCTTTACTTGCACCACATATTTTCCCATACAGCTGTTCCTCTTTCTCCCAAGTATCCATCTCAAAAATGATTTCTCTAGCCAAGGAGGGAAGAATATTTTGATCTTCCAGGGGTATCAAATGAGATTTATTCATATCTGGAACACCATATATAGTTATGGTCACCTTGCAAAGGTCAATGTAGTAGTCCAAAATGATTAGGAATTTAGCTATGAAGAACTGTTTAGTTCTTTTAAGTTGAGAGAAGAGAACTATGTGAGAAATATGATAGACATTGTTAACTGTGTAAAATATGGAGGAAATAGGTATATTTTTCTCTCTTTCTCTCCTGTGTTAATACTTGAGGTCCACATTGGCTCTTAAGATCACCTGGTTTAGCAGAGGAGATAAGTATACCTTTTCAACCATTATATGGGTGCTACAAATATATGTAAAAAACCATTTATCCTGTCTGAGTGTTGTCCCATCAATTCCTGGTTTCCTTTTTGCCAGGCCCCGTCACCTTACAGAAAACATTCTTCAGCCATTTGAAATGTCTTTAGATCTTGAGTCTGAAAATCAGCAGCAGAATCAAATTTATTGCAACAGATGTGATCCTAGAGGGGAAACATATTCAAGCTAGCAATCTGTATCAATTCAAGGTGTCCTAGAATTAGATTGGCTCCTCCAAGTGCAATTTGTATCTACATCAAATATCTTGGACATTAAGTTACTCCTTAAGGTAGTGTACATTTTGTCCTTGCTCAAGTCCTCATCTCTGGAGGTTGAGCCAATTGGCCATCTGCTGTAAAATACTTTCTTAAAATAAACCCCCTGCTGGGTATTCACCAAAACCTGCATCCTCAGGAAACAACTCACAGATTACAAATGACTCCAGTTTTATCACTGTTTCTTTTTTATTGCCTTGATGGGGAGAGAAGCCCAGAATAGTGACTCATGGAGAGTTCGGTATATTCAAATGCAGGAGTTTCAAATCATACACAGTTATGGCATACTAATTCTATTGAATTCAATTGCTACTCTATGTAGACATTGATAGGAAAGAAACAAAATCAGAGCAATGAATCATTGTTGTACATACCAGGCAGCCACTAGATTCTGATCTGAGGGGGAAGTATCAAATTAGCCGTTAGTAATTCCCCTTGGCCCCTAGCAGTCATCCTGTGCAGAATTAGGCAGATATGATGGGAGAAGCACTCCACATAGTTGATGGTTTGGGTCTAGCTACCATTTTAATTTCCCTTAATGCTCCTGGCATAATGTCACTTGAGGTATTGTGGGAAATGACAATGGCAATTAGATTGAATTGCCTGGTACAGCCTAAAATGCTACACCAGAATATATTAGTTTAAAAGGGAGCTCTGGAACAAGTAAAGCAGTTGCACATAGTAAATTAAAAGGTTACAAGATCAAAAAAGCAGCATAAAAGAATGAGCATGATCAAAATAGTATCTGAAAAACTCAAACACAAAAAGATATAAAAAGATATTTTCCTGGAGCCAAAAAATATGCTAGTCGAACATCATGAAAATAATATTTCATAATTAGGGTATCACTACCATGAATTACCACTGCCTTATTGCAGACAACTGGGGCATCTACAGAAGACTGTACATTGAAGACCGTAATTAAAGAACTCCACATAATGTCGATGTGGCTGCATTTATGAACTTTAGAAATTTTGTCCTAGTAATCCCCCAAACAGCTTCTTAAGTATGTCTCTCATACCTTCCAACATTTCACAGATGAAACTGGGACACATGTAGCCAAGCAACATCAGAGTGGTCAAGATCAATGCTTATTTAAGAAGAACCAATGTAGGTTCAGAGTCAATGAACTTGTGTTGTTATATTTTTCTTATAATTTTTTATAGTTTTTCCTTGAGTAATGAATATCTCAATTCCTTCAAAAACATGCAACAAAAACAAAAATGGACTGCATATATTTTATCCCCCTCTCCCCCACATTTATAGTTACACTAGCAAATAAAATCCTTTGAAAATATTGGTAATATAAGAGATGACACAAAATTATTGCTCTAGGGTTGATTTTTGAAAGGAAGGGATACTTGTGGAGGCAAAACTGCTATATTGTCATTGTTGTTCCACATTTTTTCCAGTTCAGGTCTCAAAACATCTTACAACAAATTAAAAAACACATAGTTAAAATTCACAAAATGAAAAAGATAAAAAGAGATTTAATAATAATAAAGTAAACCCAGATTAAAATGCACACCATTAAAAAAAAATATGCTCACACACCAGTGCAACAATTAGGAAAATCTAGCACATTGTTTTGGTGGGACAGGACTTCTACAATCAATCATCAAATGCTTGTTGACACAGAAAAGTCATTGCTTGCCTGAGAAAAAAAAGTGAGGAGGCTGCCAGTCTAACTTACCTGAAAGAGAGTCCCAGAGTCTGGGAGCAGCTAATGAGAGGGTCATCTCCTGTCTTCCCTCCAGATGTACTGTGAAGGTGGTACAACAGAGAGAAGGTTCTCGCTAGCAGATCTCAAAGCACAAACAGTTTTGTAGGGAAGAATATGCTCCTTCATACAACATGGACCTGAGCTGCATAGGGCTTTGTAGTTCAAAACCAGCACTTTGGATAAGAAGCCCAGGTGGTGAAGTGGTTAAATGCCAGTACTGCAGCCACAATGTTGTGAGTTCGATCCCAAAGGGCTCTAAGTTTGACTCAGCCTTCCATCCTTCCATAGGTGGGTAAAATGAGTACCCAGCTTGTTGGAGACAATTAGCTAACACATTGTAAACCACTTAGGGAGTGCTTTGCACTGATAAGTGGTATAGAAATATAAATGCTATTGCTATTGCCCAGAAACAGACTGTGAACCAGTGGAGCTATTGCAAAAAGAAAGATTTTGTGCTCCCTATAGCCAGCCTCAGTTAACAATCTGGCTGAAGTTCTCTGATCACTCTTTAAATGGGAACTCAATGTAGAGCATGTTACAGGCATGGCCATGTTGATATCACAAGTAATGGGTGCAGCTGGCATACAAGCCACAACTGTAGAAATATACTCCTGGCTACCAGTGAGACCTGAGCTTTTAGGCTTAGAGTTGAATCCAGTAGCACACCCAAGCTGTGAACCTGTGTCTTCAGGGGGATTGTTACCCCATCCAACACAGAATGAATCTTTACTCCCTGCTTTGCCTTTCTACTGACCAGGAGCACCTCTGTCTTATCTGGGTAAGTTTCAATTTGTTCACTCATCTAGTCCATTACTGATGACAAGCACTGATTTAGGACCAAAGGAGCTTTCTTGGATTAAGATGGAAAGTAGTAATAGAACTGAGTGTCATCCACATTCTGATGATGATGGACCCACAGACTTCAGATAATCTCTTCCAGTGATTTTATCTATATGTTAAATAGGAAGGGGGAGAGAATGAAGCCCCAAGGGACTCCACAGGACAACAGCAAAAGGGTTGTTCAGGAGTCTCCCAGCACTACTTTCTGGGTTTGCCCCTAAATGAAAGAATGAAGAGATTGTAAAGCAGTGCCCTCAAGTCCAGTCCCAGCAAGGCAACCCCTATACAGCGACAACACACAAAGAATAATGAAATGTAATGATAAACTGCTGCTGTCCAAACTAAAATAGTTGTCTCTGCTGCCTCCAAAGGTTTTTTTTAATGTTCAGAGTTATCATTTTATCTCACAAAGTGAATAACTAACACAGCAGATGAAGACAAATGAAGTGATTAGGCTCACAGCTGCCTCAAGTTGGTAAGAAAACAAATATTAACTTTCACAGCTTCAGAAGATACCGTGGAAGAGTTCTGTGATTGCTACAACTGTTCTAATATCTCTTTTAAAAGAAGGCACAACATGAATACTTGCGGACTCAAAATTATAGTTAACAGTACCAAATTTCAACATTTGAAATTTAAAGCAAGTTCTTCACAAGTGCAAATGAAACATTTCCCCCTACTTGCTGAGGTTGCTCTAACCCTACTAATATAGTAGCAGCCCATCATCCGCTGATTCACCATCTGCTGATTCAGTTATCTGTGGTTGGTGATGGGCAGCAGCTGGGGTGAATGGGGGGGGGAGAGAGGCTGCCTCCCTTCTCCCTTCCCCAGGATGGCTGCACTGGCCATGGACAGTGGCTGAGGTGAATGGGAGAGGCAGAGGTGAGAACACACCTCCCTTCCCCCTTCCCCCTTCCCCCTTCCCCAGGATGGCTGCACTGGCCACGGACAGTGGCTGAGGTGAATGGGAGAGGCAGAGGTGAGAACACACCTCCCTTCCCCCTTCCCCAGGATGGCTGCACTAGCCACGGGCAGTGGCTGGAGTGGACAGGGGAGGGAAAGGAGAAAACTTGCCTCCCTTCTCCCTTCCCTGGGATGGCTGTGCTGGTCACAGGCAGTTGCTGGGGTGTACGGGGGAGGGAGAAGCAGAGGAAAGAACTCACCTCCCTTCTCCCTCCTCCCATCCCTGGGATGGCTGTGCTGGCCATGGGCAGTGGCTAGGGTGGATGGGGTGGGAGAGGAGGAGGAGAGAACTCGCCTCCCTTTTCCTTTTCCTAGGATGGCTGTGCTGGCCACGGACAGCAGCTGGGGTGGGAGAGGAGGAGGAGATAACTCATCTCCCTTCTCCCTCCTCCCATCCCTGGGAGGGCTGCAGCAGTGAGGGTGAACATGGTGGGGGGAAGAGTCCGGCATTCACTGTTATCTGTGGATCTCAGTATCTGCAGGGTGGGGGGACAGAACCATTCCCCTGTGGATACAGGGGTGCTACCGTAAATTGAAATGTTGACAAGAATGGAATTGTGTGTTTATTTGCATCATCATGCCATTGCTATCATTTTTGGAATCCAGGGGGAATATATTATCCTGATCCTGCTTTATACAGACTACTGGAACATCTTGCCAGGAGTCAGAGATTGAACTCCTTAGAAAATGGCCGGACATCTGCCAAGTCATGCTAGCTGAAGCCAAGGAACTGTCAAGTCATGCTAGCCTTGATGGAACAAGCCTTGAGGCCACAGCTTGCATCAGCATATAGTGTGGGTGTACAACAGAGTCTGGTGTGCAAAAACTGATGTAATGCACCCATGTGGTTGAGGGAGCCAATGCCCTGTAAAACTGTATAAAAGAAGGCTGCATCCAGATCACATTCTCTCTTGAGAAACCTTGATGTGTGACAGCAATTTGTCCATCTGCTGTATATATCTGTAGATATTGCAACTGCCATGAGCTTGAAGATAAAGTGCCTCCTTTTGTTTGGACAACAATCACTCTGTGTGTGAGTATTCTTGGGTTGCTGCTGAGTCTGATGAGATATTTGTTAGCTTTTGCCAGGGATTGAGTGTCCTATCATGCCCCAACACATCTAGCCACCATTATCTGTTCTCCTTAGCAGTTCTTCTGCATTCAGTTTCCTATAACCTACTACCTAGTTGAAGTTTTGGTATCATCCTAGAAAAAAGAATATGGTTGGCCACTGAACTGTGGTACCTCCCTGAAATGTTTTTCTGGTCTTTGCATATGCAAAAGAACACCTGGAGGGATAGAGAAAACACCAATATTTTCATTTCCGAGTAGGGTACAGTTGCCGTATGACTGGATTAGCTGGATTAAATCTGAATTCTAGGGATGTAACCTTTGTTAGTTGAGGTTACATTCCCCCCTGAAAATGTTGGTTTCAGTTTGAGTATACTCTTGGATTGAGCTCTGAGTCTGGAGGCCTAGGTTTCAGCAGTGACCAGGAGTACATTTGCAGTTAAAGCTTATGTGCCAACTGTACTCAATTCTGGAGAAGTCAGATCTGGCCACAGTGGTATATGCCTTGTTACATCCCATTTGGATTATTGTAATGTTCTCTACATGGGACTACCTTTGAAAACAGGTCAGAAACGTCAGTTGGCTCAAAGGGCTGCAACCAGATTGTTAAGTGGGGCTGGCTACAGGGAGCACACAATTCCCTTCTTGCAATAGCTCCACTGGCTGCCTGTCCATTTCCAGGCACAATTCAAAGTGCTGGTTTTGATCTATAAAGCCCTATTTGGTTTGGGTTCAGGTTATCTGAAAGACCGTAGCCCCCTTTATCAGCCCCTTGGAGCTCTACAATCATCTGGAGAGGCCCTCCTCTCTGTTCACCACCTTTCCAGGCTCATTTGGTGGGAACAAGGGAAAGGTGGCTGCTCTCAGACTTTAAAACACTCTCCATAATGAGCCAAGGATGACCCCACCCTTGCTCTCCTTCTGTTAGGGCCAGGACCTAAGATCTAGGGACTTTTTCTGAGAGCAAAAATTATATATTAGCAGCTGCAGACAAATGTAGTGAAAGTAAGAATATTTTTTTGCAGCACCATTTATAATAACCATTGGGACAACAGCTGTGTGGGGAACTATTACCAATCACATTTCTACCACGTCTTTTAAAAAAACAAAAACACCCTGCTTGACAGTAATTTGGATTGATGTTAAACTCACATGTTTCCTAATGTTCCTGAAGAGGGTTCTGAGGTAGGAGATCACAGACAACCTGAGCCATGTAGGTAGTGATTCAGATCCTTAATTCTATGATGCAACAGCTTCCTCTCAATCTGTTTGCTATTTTAGATCCAAAATGTTTAATTTGAACAAGAGTTAATCTTTCTAGCTTTCTTCACTTCTAATCTTTTTATGTCCTTATTCTGAGAGCACTTCTCCATGCTCCATTCTTCTAAAGACATAAAGCTCAAGATTATGTATCAAAAGCTTTTTATTCCTTAGTTGTGGTAACAATAGTCCACATGGCAGCTTTCTTGTGCTGTTTCTCCATTGTTCACTCTCTGCTCCATCCCCCAGAAATTGCCATTTCATGCTATGTGACCTCAACTGATGTCCAAAATAATATGATTTCTTTTTTTATATGTTTTCTTATGCCCACTGCTAATTTTCAAGTGCTGGGAATTTACAGAACTGCAACTCATCCTTGTGCATATTATAGATGATCCTTAGTCAGCATTGACATTGCAAGTGTTCAAGCACTGAAATTGCTCCTCTGCTCAACTTCTATAAAGCTATAACATTTAAAATAAAATATTGATCTTGGCTACAATGTACCATTGTACACTGAGGAGTGCTTTGAAAAGCTGGACAGTGGAACAGACAAGCTGTTTTTCCCTTTACAAGATTATATTTTTTCTGTACATTTATTGCTGATGTTGAATAGGTACTTCAAGGAGGCCCAGTGGTCTGCTTCATTTCTTAATGTAAGGCATGTTGTGGAAATGTTTTTATTCACCCAGGAATTCCTTTCTAGTTAGACTTTGGGGGAGGGGGTGAGGGGAGAAAATTCTACTTAAATGTTCATATTGGATGTTTTTTTCCCCTGCATATCTTTATGAGCACTTTTTTTATCTTCTTCCCCATTCTAAATGTCTGGTGAGGCTTAGTGTTATGTGAATCACTAGTGAATCACTTAGTGTTATGCAAAACACTATCTTAGTGTTGTGGGAAACACTAGTGGGAGTGAAAATCCACCTGATCTTTTGGCTTCAATGGGGAAATAGAAGCTATTCTAATGGTATATGAGACGTTCCCGTAACCTTATAGAATTAACCACAATTAGCAACAGCCAGTGAAATGGTAGTGTAAGGCTGCAGCTGCAAGCAAGACATGGTAGTAGAGTATCTCTTATCAGTGACAGTCACACTGCAGGTTTTGAAGCACTAAGTAGCATGATCAGTATGATGTAGGTGACACTCAACTGGAATGTTTTGGAGTAACTATCTCCAGCGTTCTCTAATAAAACCTTTAGTTTGACTTTTGGTTGTGCTGCACAATGATTAAATAAGTACATTTGGAGTGGTGTGTACCTATCCTTCCTTCCCTTGGCCACACACATTCTCTTCTTCACCCTTTCACTGTAACATACACACACACATAAATGTTATGATGAGCTCAGTATCATTTGTGCTACAGAAATATTAGTGCACAGGTGAATACTATGTTTGTGTGGCATTTGAAAACAGAAAAGGGTATTAATTGTGGCAGATGTAATTAAATCCTTTTCATAGGACTTAAAGGAATCCATTTTAAATCCATTTTTCAAGGTACTAAAATAGATAGGTAAACCTACTGCATTGCAGTTTTTTTGTGGCTTTGCATTTATGAATACAAAATTACTTTACTTGTGGAGGGAAAGGAAGACAAGGAAATGGTCTCCCTAAAGGAAGAATGCAAATGCCAGCCTTTCTTCTACAAGTGCATCTTCAGGTTCATTTAATCTGAGTTGTGTTTGCAGATTTCACTATATTTGAAGCTGTGGCATAAAGAGAGGTGGTATCCTTGGATCAGGATGTGCTAATTCAGTGTTGCTGAGAAGACATATGCGAGCCCAAGTGTCTGGCATGGGTGTAAGGAATGAGGAAGGAAAAAAAATGTCTTGCTAGGCCTAGATAAAACAGTAGTCTAGGTCAATGCTGCTAGTGGCTGGTGAATTGCCATAATAGAAAGAAACAGTCATAAATCAATGAGGCACAAATATGGTTTTTGTTTCTGGCACGCAGGGGGGGAAATCCTGCTGTTCCCCTCATGAGCTAGTTTAAGAAGTACTGGCCTAGATGTATTGCAGTAAAAAAAGACTGAGAAATCAGTGGAGTTGAATGCCAAATGGCTGAAACAACTGGCCTTGGGACAGATGGTGATTCCCTGTTGCTTTATCATCCTGGCCTGTAGATGAAGTAGGTGACCACAAGCTGAGCCAAAATAATACCACTAAGAAGCAGAAGTTAGCTTTGTTGCTGTATGCTTCTATGATTCAGGATCCAATGGATCTATTCTTTTGGCACAATCATTTTCAATGCAAAAAAGCCATTATTTAATCAAAATTAAATGAATTGATTAATTTAAAATTTAAATAAAATTAAATGTTTTAATTTAATCAGAATAAAGCTCTTGTGCTTTTGTGAACTGTTTTTGTTATGTGACCAAAGTGGTAGAGCATATATGAGGGGTGCAGACAATGCCTTGTATTTTAATACTAGCACTTGTTAACAGGATCCAGCATGGTGTAGTGGTGTGAGTGTTGGACTATGATTCTGGAGACAAGGGTTTGAATCCCTACTCAGCCATGGAACCCACTGGGTGACCTTGGGCAAGTCACACTCTCTCTGACTCAGAGGAAGGCAAAGGCAAACCTTGGTGTGGGAGTGCCAGTGTGTCTCCCTGGAGTGGGAGCGCCAGTGTGCCTTCCTGGAGTGAAAGCACTGGTGTGGCTCCCTGGAGTGGGAGCACCGGTGTGCCTCCCTGGTGCAGGAGTGCAAGTATGCCTCCATGCGTTCTCCATGGAGCGGGAGTGCCATGTACCTCCCGGAGGTGTGAGCACCAGTGTGCCTTCTCTTCTTCTCCTGGTATTGGGTTAATTATACTCTCTGCAAGGCAATGGAAAAGGGTTTGGGGCATTATCTATCCCTCTCTGATATAATTATTTAAGAAGGCTGCTCTTCATAGGGCTGATGGGGTTTTTCTGTTCGATGTAGGGCTTTTAATTTTCTGGGAGATCTGCAACAAGGATTCGAGGTTCCTGTTGGATGATCTGATGGGGGAAAGTGGCTAATCAGACACTTTTTCTTTTTCTATGGCAGGTAGAGGGGAAGATTTTGGTAGTTCAGTGAGCACCTTGAGCACCTCGCCCTTTTGGAGGTGAAGGGGGGAGCTGCTAGAACTGCCCCTTTAGTTCCTGTGACCTCCTATGGGGCTGGCCTGAGGGATAAACCCTCTCTTTATGTCCTGTGACTTGGGGGAGGGACTTTTGGGTCAGCCTTCCAGATCTGGACTGACTGGGGAGCAACACAGCTTATGGGTTCTCCTTGGGGTTCAGTTTTTTTTGCCCAAGGGAAATTGGGGAGGAGTTTTGGAGTTGACCTCCTGCCCCAACACTAGGTTGCTCCCCCATTGCAGATCTCTCAGAATGGGGTTAAATAGATTATAGCTAAGTAAAAGTGGCCCTTTATATCCCAGCTATATGTGTCATCTGTTTATTTGTATCTGGTCTCCTTATTCATGCATCTACCATCAAATGACTTGAAGGCACACAACAATAAATGACACGCTTGTTAACAATATGGTCTGCTCTGATGTTTGCTGTTTACCCCACACAGGGAGCATGAATATTTGGTAGAGATATCTGGAGGGTGGTGCTATGCTGTTTATCTGTTGACTAGAGACAATAAGGAAACCACATATGCCATATTCATAGGATCAGAAAGGTATAGTCTGCATAAGTTAGGTTGCAATAATTTTTTCCACCTAGGGGGAATACTGCATTCTTATTTCCTACTTGCATTTATTAAAGTGCAATTTATTTTCTTCCCTTTTTTCATAATTATAGGTAGCAGAGTAAGGTACATAAGGGGTGTGCATATGTTACTAATAATTGATCTGTGCTTAGTGAACACCAATGGACTGGCAAGGTCAACACAAAGGCACAATATTTTTTCTTCTCCTTGCACTAGCTGTGATTTCCCGCTTGTGCTTCTGATAGTATCCTAGTCACCCAATCTTCCTTTGCCCTCATTCTTTCATTCAAGTAATGGGGACTTTTCCCATTCCAAAACCTGATGTATTGCACTCATTTCCATACTGTCAGTATAGTAAAGAATACTAACATTTTGTATGCAGAGAGCTCAGCACAGAAGTTATTGTTAGTAACTGGCACAAAGGGAATGTGAAGGGTAAGTTACCTTATAGAGAATGGGAATTTGTGATTTTTTTGAACTGCTTTCATTTTTGAAAAATGTTTTGTCTGGCACTAATTGCATTATGTGCCCTTTACAACTGGTACAATAAATTACAGCTTATCATTACTCACCAAATCCAATTTGCAGTGATAAATCATTATAATGCTTATGCAGAGGGCACACATGATTTAATCAATCTATATTTTAAAGAAAGCAAATGCGATTTTTATAGACAATACTTTAAAGAAGAGATCCTTGTGTTAGCTTTTCAATTTTTTAAAAAAGTCAAAATCTAGAGTAATCATTGAAGATGCAGTGTTAAGTTACAGTGCATAAACTTATACCTGTGTGTCCCTTTCCATGTTAGGACTGTAATGTGCAAATCATAGAATCAGAGGATAGACTATTCTGTTGCCAAACTGCTTACCATCAGAAAGATCTTCCCAATGTTTAGTCAAAATCTCTGTTCTTGTAATTTGGATCCATCACTCCCCTCTGGAGCAGCAAGGAAAATATCCCACTTTATCATCTACATCAGTACTTTATAAGGTATCTGATGTGGGGAACTAGAAATCATTTTATTCCTAATGTGTTGGTGACCAGCACTAAAATATGTGTCCTTGAGCAAACAGGGATCACCAGCATTGAGGCCATGATATTGAGAACACAGCTGCGCTGGTCAGGGCATGTTTCTAGGATGGAGGACCATCACCTCCTAAAAATAGTGCTCTATGGTGAACTCGCCACAGGTCAGTGTAAGAGGAGTGCTCCAAAAAAGTGATACAAGGACTCCCTGAAACAACATCTGAGGCTCGGCCAAATTGATCACCAACAATGGTCCGCCCTGGCCTCATGTCGGGAGGCATGGAGACGCACTATCCACAATGCTACAGCGTTATTTGAGAGCTCACGCTGAACAAGTCTTCAAGAGAAACAACAAC
This sequence comes from Gambelia wislizenii, assembly GCA_030847615.1. Taxonomy (NCBI): domain Eukaryota; kingdom Metazoa; phylum Chordata; class Lepidosauria; order Squamata; family Crotaphytidae; genus Gambelia; species Gambelia wislizenii. The sequence goes on along the minus strand of JAUMIR010000004.1, from coordinate 308,057,413 downwards.
ACAGAAAGAATCACAACCCGGAAACATCACCCAAGGAAACCTTCTGCTGTGCTTTCTGCAACCGGACATGTTTATCTTGGATTGGCCTTTTCAGTCATCAGTGTGCTTACAGAAAGTGTGGGATAAGTCCTTCCTGAATCTTTGTTTGCAAAGAAAAGCCAGAGAGAGAGAGAGAGAGAGAGAGAGAATACAATTGTTTCTTTCTTGGAAACTTTCCAGGCGCTGGCAGTCAATGTGTCACAGACTGGCACCATTCCAGGGACCACCACTTTGAATAGCACTGATCTACATGACAGCTCTTCTGATTATTATTTTTTTAAAGAACTGTCATGCCACCTCTCAGTCTTCTCTTGTCCACACTAAACCTACACAGATCACTGAATCTTTCTTCATAGTACAGGTGTACCTCAATTAACAAAGCCGCTGACAAAGAAGCTCCATATATATATATATATATATATATATATATATATGTATGTGTATACACACATGCCCAGCCTCCATTTCTTCTTCTCCTTTGTCTAGCTGGAAGTTGGTTTTTTTGCTATTTAGCAGCTTTGACATTGGGAGAATGGTGAAGGAGGGCTACAGGAACACAAACTTTCAGTGTCCGGTTGCAGCAATGGGTCTAGAGTAAAAAAATGCAATGAAGATTAACGGGATACTACAGATTCTACTACAGCCAGTTGTACTGTAGCCATGTGTACCTGCCTACAACAGACAAGACAAACAGCAGCCTTTTCCTATTATTTCCATATTATTCCTACCTCTGGTACCAAATTTTCTGTTAAAGAAGTAATGCCCAGGAACATGTTTACCGTGTTAACTGAGGAATACCTATACTTGGTTTCCAGAACTGTGGCTATCTTGGTCACCCTCCTCTTTCTGATATGTTCCAGCTTGTCAATATCCTTCTTGAATTGTGGTGCCCAGAACTAGACACAGTATTCCAGGTGAGGTCTGACCAAAGCAGAACAGAGTGGTACTAAACAATCATTTAGTGTTCCTTTTTGTTTGTTTGTTTGTATTAAGTTAAATGTTTTTGTTTGTTTTACTCTGTGTATCTCATATGAGCAGTGTGGTGAAGTAGTTTGAGGGCTAGACTATGACTCTGGGAGACCTGGGTTTGAAACCTTGCTCAGCTGTGGAAATCCACTGGGTGACATTGGGGAAGTCACACTCTCTGAGCTTCAGGAAAGGCAATTGCAAATCCCCTGTGAAGAATTATATTCACCTTAGGATCACCTTAAGTTGTACATAAATTGAAGGTGTACAACAAACATGTAATTATCCTTCTGAGTCTTGGAATTTTAAAGTAGTGAATGTATGGTTAAATGGGCACAAAACGTTGGCTATGAAATACAATTAGAACAATGGGGGAAATGTGGACTAAAGGTTTGAAGTTTACCTTGAATTAAAATTCTTAAAGAAAATTTTTATAAGATGCTATTTATCCTGAGAGCTTGTAAAAAATGTATAAGCGGTCTAAAAATAAATGTTGGAAATGTGAGTATAAGACAGGGACATTTTATCGAGGGCCAGTTTAAGGCACCAGCGGTGTCAGAATCTGCAGGGGGCCCCATCATTGTGGGGGCCCCCATAGCAACCCTCCTCCTGCAAAAACATTATTAGTAATAATCTGAATATCCTGTACTGCAAATGGCTTAGGTTGAGTTAGGTTACATTGACCTGAGATAAACATATGGGCCCCCCAAAATAAAGCATTGCAGGGGGGCCCAAAATTCCTTAAATCGGTCCTGATTTTTATCATATGGGGGTTATTGAAAGGGCAACAAAATAAGATGTTAGAGGATATTTTAAAAGTTAGGATAGAAATAAAACCTGAATATTTTTTGTTGGAAATGTTTGATGAGGATTTAGAACAAAAACATGGAACAGTTTTCTGGTATATGGTGACTACAGCTCAGAAATGGAAGAACAATACAATACCTACATGAGAAGATTGGCTGATGAGGATATATGACTTAGTGGAAATGTATAAGTTGACAAAATTGATTAAAGATCGGTCTTTGATGAACTTTAAGAAAGACTGGGAAGTAGTGATGATCTATATGAGACAAGTATGAGAGGATGTAGCCGTGTTAGATTTTTAAAATTACCAAAAGTTCATAAACAGTAGAGGATCATAGAAGAGAATATGAATGAGAAAGTTATATTAATCAAGTATAATCAACTGATTGTAGTTGGGAAGGTAACTAGATGTTATGTGTAATTCAAGATATGATTGGTAATGTACTGTTTGTCTGTGGAGATTTCTTTTTTTGGTGTTGTATTTTTGCTGCTTTTGTTGGATCTAGTGTTTGTGTTAAGAGAAATAAATATTATTTTTAAAGCCTAAGTAGCATCCTTCCATCACTGGCTTTACAAGCACAAAGGGATATAGATGGTTATAGGGAAAACTACCTTACCTTGAACCAATAATTATTAATTGCAGAAAACAATCACATTGTTAGACAATAAAAGTCTGCTATTTGTTAGTTTATTTGTCTAGCAATTGAAAAGTATGCAAATGTTTATGCTTTCCAAAAGTCATCCTCACTGACCAAGCATAGGGGATGCTCTTAATGGCATTATTTAAATATTGCAGAATCATGAAGTATATTTTATTCTAGCCTAAGCCTCTATACAGTTGTCCCTTCATATTTGCTGGGGTTTGGTTCCAGGACCACCCCCCATGCATACCAATATCCATGAATACTAAAATCCCATTATATGCAATGGCATAGCAAAATGGTGTCCCTTATATAAGATGGAAAAATCAAGGTTTGCTTTTTGGATTATTATTTTCAAGCTTTGAATACTTAGATCCATGGATATCAAATCCATAGATATGGAGGGACAACTGTATTTGTCTCTCATGTTGGGGGGAAAGATAATAACTATCACATTAAGATATTTCTCTTGTCCTAACAACTGCATTTACCCAACTGTATATAGGACATCATAACTGCTTATCATGGAAGGTAAAATAGTTACATAAGGTATGGATTTATTTATTTTTTACTCTCATGGGGAGTGGCTTGCCAGATTTTCTGCCTCAGATCCCAAAATAGTTTCGGCACCCTTGGAAAATGTCTTATGGCCATCTTGAAAAGGGGTTACTACAGACAGATCCATCTAACTTCCTAGCATCAGGACAACCTAGCCTTTAAAATTCAGAAGTGCTTCACTTACTTTGGCAATGACACCCTGATGAGAGAACAAGTAAAGAACTGTGTATTAAAAGCTAGGTGCTGTCTGCAGGAGGATGGTCATTTTATGGACTGAACATTGTCTGCACATGGCAAATTACATGTTACTCCCTGGAAGGCTCTCAACACAGGCTTACTATTTTTTTCTTTCTGAGCCAAGAGAATGGGGGATGCGGCCTCAGCTACACCTGAACAGAGAGTTGAACAGAAAGTGTACCATTAATTCTTCATTACTGAGGCCTTGTCTAGACAGGTTATTTACCCCATTTTGCTTCCGTCTTAGAGTCTTACAGTCCTAATGATGCAGGGCTTTCACCCTGTTTTGCCACTGGCCAGTCCTGATGATGCCCAGGACAAAGATGGGCAAAGACAGGGTAAAGCCAGTTAAACCTGTGAAAAATGACTTCTTTTCAGAAGAAGAAACAGGTCTGCAGGAGGCCATACCACCACACCAGCCCAACATTGCAGCTGCCATCCACATCATTCTCTTCAAAGTCACGAAGCCATCCCACAGCATGTGACCAAGGCTGGTCATGTGCAGGTGAATTGTTCACATGCTGCATGCCCCCTTTCTGGCTTCAGAGAATGCTTTGTGGACAGAAGCAGCTGCGGCTGCAGAGATGGGCTGGCATGGTGGTCTGGATTCCATCCTGTTTCATTCAGGTAACAGGGTAGGAACAGGCCTGATCTAGGGCCAGAATACACTGGTGGTAAGCTGGCATATTCTGGCCAGTGTAGACAAAGCCTGAGTATAACACTGTGGTGACTTACTACTGCTCTATGTATTGCTGTTGCTTGAAGGAGACCTTCTCCCACAATGATAACTGAGGAAGTAGAGACCCTTCCTAATTTGAGACTAGTAAAATGATATTAATAAAATTATAATTTTAAAATATTCCCACAGGTCACGTGGCTTTTTAGAGCAGAAGGAGCTAAAGAGACTACTAGCTTATTCTAGAGATTACATTTGTGTGATATTTCTGAGTTCACTATGTTGCTTATATTTATGAAACATTAGAGCCCTTTCTTGGATTCCAAAAGTCAAATGTGATTCAGATACACATTGCTTTCATTAGGAAGATAATGTGTGGATTAGCTGTAATTTATAAATGTTTCATATTACGTTCTAACACAGAGTGAAGGGGCTTTAAAACTGTTTCTATTGGATATTCAGTTTCTCGGTAGAAAGGCAACTAATGAAGGCTATTAATTAATAAATATTTTTATTGCAGGCAGTGATATGGTTGCTATTTGAAGAGGAGATAAAATTATTATAGAGTGTCATACACTGGCTTCCTCAGACTCAGAAACCAACAGTTTCAGAGTTAAACAGTAAGCTTTATTGCTACAGAAATCTAAAGAACAAACCATACAAAATTGATGCTTCAAATGAAAACTATTTACAAGGCAGTAAAATAAAAAGTATTTACAGTCTATGGAATCTGGCTGGCTACACAGTCATTGGCTATCCATTATCCCACTCCCCTTTCTCACAGAGAGTGGGCACGACCTACCTTTCCATAGCCCCTGCAAGTGCAAGGCCACTAATCCAATTTCCAGACACATACCCATCCTCCCGTCTTCCCAGAACACAGAGATTTGTTACAAGCACAGAACATCCACATATCAAATGGCAGTTTTGAAATAGAAACACACTGCATTACAATGGTCTTTTGGCAGGAGAAGATCACTTTCGGGACCGATCCTGACAGAAAGCCAACTCAACTATAGGAACAGATTCTTTCAGCTTGCTCTTAATCTGAGTCCTGTACTCTGCCTTACTATTTGCAAATGACATTCAACTTTATTCAGTCTCAGGGCTCATCCAGACTGGTGAATACCCTCAGGAAACTTCACTCTAGATTTTGTATCTCCTCCAACAATTTACTCTTTTTTGCTTCTCTTTCTTTTTTTCAATCTGGAACCATATTTTATCAATTGTCCTCTCATATAAGCTTTGAGTGCATTCCAAACTACTGTAACATCGGTAACATTCCTGTTTAAAAACTCCCTCAATTCTTTTTTACATTTTTGTAATATTTGTGTTTTCAAAAGTAGATATACATCAAGTCTCCATATAAACTGTGCTTGTTCTGTTTTCAGGAAAATTATGGTGGGGTTATGTTCGTCTTTATTAAATTGGCTGTATTCTTAGAAATCCAAAACATATCTATTCTAGATTTGTGACAATTTGGGGGGGAAAATATAGTCTCAGGAGTTTGGGTGCAAATATCTCCAACTATCTATCAACTTGAAGTACTCTCTAATTTTTTTTAAAAAAAGGTTCTGAGTAAACTCCCTTGATCTTCCTTAATTTCTTTACTGGAATATTTATTTACTTTAGAATCTACCATTTGATTTCATTCACCAATGCAAATCAGATTCTCTAAGTCTAGTTCTGATGTCTTTCTTAATACATTTTCATAAACAATTAAATTGTCATTATTTGGGGCATCAGTGCCCATTAGATGCATTACCTTGCCATTGCATTTAATTTCCACAATTAGACATCTACCTTATTCATCTTCACATATCAATTTAGGTTGGAATTTTTCAGTTATAAAGAATGCTACTCCATTTCTTTTCTTATTTACAGACACAAATTCTAGGTCCAAACTTCTGTTCTTCAGAAGCCTACAATCTTGTTTCTCTTATATGAGTCTTGTGGAGAAAAAATAACATCTTATTTCAGATTTTGTTAGAAAGTGCCAGATTCCCCCCCCTTTCCCCCCCTCTCAGGTGAATTTTGTCCATTTACATTCCATGAAATTATTTTCATATTCATTTTGTTTATTTTATTATGTTTTATTTTATTGTTCTCATTTCTTCTTAACAACTCTTAGCTTTTTGAGTATCCCTTTTTGGGGCCTCCTCCTTCAATTTTTTGAACGGATCTCTCTTCAGAGAATTTTTTGTTTATTTATTACCTGCATAAGTGGCTATCAAACCCTCTGGGATTATCCAGTGAAAAGCTGTCTTTTTTTTATCTGAGCAGCTCTACCAAAAACTTGTATTGTCTATATTTCCTCATCATTCTTCCTGGAACTTCTTTAAAAATAATTTTTTCAGTCTCACTTATTTTTAGCCTTTTCTTAAAAAGTGCCCTTAATATTTCATCTCTGATGCTTTTCTGTGTGAAGCCAATTATCACACCCTGTGGAAGATTTTTTCCTCTGCACATAAGCAGAGTTTTGCCTGCATATTGCTTCAATCTGCTTATCCAGCAATTCCAAACAACCATTTAACAGTTCTGTCAAAGATTTTAAAACTGCCTGTTTTAAATCAGTCAGATCTTCTAGAACAACTCTCAATCTGATTTCTGTATGCTTAGGTTTTAAATTAAATTTCCCAGTCTTGCCATAGATTTTTAATTCTCTTTGTGTTGTCAGAGATCTCCTGTTTGTTTTTATTTGCAAAATAAATAAATAAATAAATGTTAGATTATGAATTGAAACGATATCTCTAAACTATCTTTCAGCAGCCTCCTTAAAATGGTGTATTTCTGCTGAAATATTTGATCTTGACACATCTAATTTCTGTTCTACCTTCTGTTCTAAATCACATTGCTGTCTGTCACACATTTGTTCAGATCTAAAATCTGGTTGGGGATCTCAGATACTGAGGCTTGTATTCTTGCTACTGCAGTCTTGAAGTCATCTACCCCTGCTCTCAATTTTTTTTATAGTGGGCATTTTATGATGTGTTTTATGGTGTGTTGTAAAACACTTTCTACTTGAGTTCCAGAATCAGAAACAACTTTAATTTTCCCCTTTCCACCTTTTAGTTACTTAAATCATAGAGATATCGAGTTTAATTCTTATTCACTATCCAAAATCATGATTTAATTTAACCTTCAGTTCTTTTGACCAGTATACTGTCCATCCCTTTCAGAACCAGTTTAGCTTTTGATTTTCAAATATTTTAATAATAGAAGCTAGAGTTAAGATATTTACAGTGCAGATTATTTGTACTCACACAAACAATAGATCTCTAACTGGTTGGAGGGTTCCTCCTTCCTTGTTCATCAATGGCCATCAAAGGTCCTATTAATCAGAGAATCATAGAGTTGGAAGAAAAATCACAAGGGCCATCTAGTCCAACCCCCTGCCCTGCAGAAATACACAATCAAAAGTACTCATACATACCATTCACAACAGCAGACATTTCTGGAGTTAGCTAAAAATCTGTTTCCATATAACTAGCCTAAAAAAGGGGGACTAGGCTTCTAAATTTTATTTATTTATATATTTCAATCAATGACTAGAAAAAGGAGGAGGGAGGGTAGTGAGACTGTGGTGAAAAAAACTTTCAAGGTCTGATGTAATACGGTTGGAAAGTCAAATCATTTATGAAGCAGTGTAACATTGCTATAATAAAGGGAGGAAATCTGTGTCTTCAGGCATTCCCAGGCATGTGTCTCATCCAGACAGCGCCCGGCTCATTACTGAGTCATGGGGTTATCCACTAGACTAGATGTCTGCCCTTATGGATTCCATCTCTATCTTTATCAATGTAAAGATAAAGTAGCACCCCCGCATCTGCTGATTTGTCATCTGCATATTCAATTATCCACAGCTGGTGATGGTGGGATGGTTGGGAGGGGCAGAGAGTGAGGAGGCGAGCTTCTGGCGGTGGGTAGGTTCTGGAGCAGTGGGTGAGTAGCCGGTGGGTGGGAGGAGGGTTCTGGCCCGATAGAACTGGTGGGCAGGGGAGGTAGGTAGGAGGCAAGCTCAGCTCCCCCTCCCTTTCCGTGGGCAGGAGGAGCGTTCTGACACAGTGGGCAGTAGGTGATGGAGGGTGGGGTCAAGTTCACCTTCCCCTCCTTTCTCTGGGGTGGGTGGGTTCCAGTGCAATGGAGCTGGTGTGCGGGGGAGGGAGGGAGGAGGCAAACTCTCCTTCATCCTTTCTTCTCTGCAGTGGGTGGGGGGTTCTGGCACAGTGGGTGGATGAGGGAGGGAGGAGACAAGCTCACAGGGGGTGGATGGATTCTGGTGCAGCAGGCGGGTAGGTGGGCATGGGAGGGAGGGTTAAAGTTCACCTCCCCCTCCCTTCTCCTGGGTTGGGTGGGTTCTGGCATGGTGGGCAGGTGGGGAGTTCCAGTGTGGCAGAGATGGTGGGTGGGGGAGGGATGGCTGGAGGTATCCACAGATTTCACCATCCATGGTGGGGCCTGTAATCAATCACCTATGGATACGGAGGTCCTACTATAAATCCTTCAAAGCTGATGCAGCACATGAATTGTTAATGGTTGGCCATTTTGGCCAGAATCCAAATCACATAGCTTCTGCTCAGGTCGATTTACTGTTGATTTCCAGGTCTAGCTGTGACATATTAAACTAGAACTGGAACTATCCCATACAGGCAGGACTTAGTGCTCATGTTTGTCTCCATTGTCTCAATTCCTCCTGTTCTCCTGGACAGGCCCAATGATGATGTTGTGAATGGTGGGTGAAGCCATCACCACAGGGACCTTCCTTCCCTCATTACAGTTTCCAGAAGGGGAGGAAACCCCACAATTCCATATTTCAATCAAGATGAAGAAGGAGGAGCAGGAGGAGGGGGGGAAACAGACACAAGAGGAAGAAGAAACAGACAAAAAGAAAGAAAGGAAAGGGAACAAAATCCTGAGAATGAATGACCCATGGTCCCGTCTACACGATTTAAATAATACGTATGGTATGCGGAAGTTCGCGGTTCAGTACAAACGGCCGTTTGGATGCACACAAATGCAAAAGAGTGGGGTCCCGGTTTTCCACCCTGAAATACACACATGCGGCATTCGGGAGGGAAAGTGGATCGCGAAGAGAAATCCGTACGCCGTTCAGATGGCTGACAGGTCTGTACGGTCTGTTCGCACACATACGAACAGGCAGGGTAATCTGATTGGCTGGCCAAGTAGAGGGGGCGGGGCTAGCACAGAGGGGAATTGGGAGTGGCTGCCATGTTGGTTTCCTGGCTAGCGAGCATCTGGTAAGTCCGTGAATTTATATGTTTATTTATTTTTATTTTATATTGTAAATACGGAAAACTGACTGTCCGCAAACCAAGAACCTTTAAAAAAAAAAAGTGGTAGGAGATTTAAAACTTCCGCTTGGCTTGCTCGCTCCAGCCAGCTTCGGGAAGAGGGAGTCATACGGAGTTTAGGGGGGTTAAAAATCGTATAGCTGGTTCATATGCATACGAACCACAGGCTGTTCGTATTTTTTGCCCCCCATACGGTTTTTTTTTATGATTGTATAGCCGCACCCCATGACTGGATATGGGGATGAAAACAACCAATATGTTGGGAAAGAGAATAGGCTGTTGATTACTGGGACTGCTGGACATCTGAAAGAGTCCTAAGCGTCCTATTTGCAAGGTGAGATTTATTTCCATATTGCAAGTTGAAAACTATTTCCTTATTTTCATTTGAAAGCAGTACACATGTGTTCTCAAGATGAAAATAAGATCCGTATAGCCCAGATATTTAAAGAATATCTAGTTTCTAGATACTCTTTTTGTTTACAGATCCCCCTGTTTATTTCATGAGTAGCCAACCTATGGCACTGGGGATGTATGTAGCCACTTCAGAGTCCTGAGCTTTCCCATTTTCTCCCCTGCCCCCCACAATAGTTCACTATGCTATGAATGGGTGTTCACCACCACTGCACTGTTTGACATATAAAGTACTATCCCCCCCCCCAACCAGATGTTTGACTTCTGGCACTTCATTTTTGCCACCAATTTTTCCACTCCATTTGTCCTGGAGATCTCCAGGAGCAGATTCAGCCCCCTAAGCCCACCACAGGTGTCCATCCCAATTTTATGATATCTATAAAAAAAATCTTGAAGAAATTGTACATATGATTCCATCAAGAAGGTTAAGAGCAAGACAAAGTACTTTTTTGTTTGAATCAGTGCAAAAATTGCTTTTTCTTTGTGGTGTTCAAAATAGAGACAAGTGCGTATTCACTTTCAGTAACATAAGTGATATTTTCTGAGGCTTTTAGGTTGGCTGCTTTTAAATGATGTTAAGCTAGCTGGTGTTGTCTTATTGATATAGGTCATTTCATGATTGAATTGTGATTAATTTTATAGGACTTTATCAAATGCAGCCTCTTTAAATGTTCTTTTCCTGGTATTAAAAAAGCATTTTGATGCTGGCAAAAGAATGTTTCCCTGAACTTACTTTATAATCCTGGCAAAGGCTCCCGGAAATAAAGAATGGAGCCCCATTCACTTCCTCATTTGAAATTTCATCATGTGGGAAATTCAAACTTAAAAATAAACATTTAAAAGTTACACTAAGCACCCAAACACACTGTAAAACTCCCAAGTAACCCAGGGATGGTCATAAAAAGAGCAAAACTTACCTGGATTTCCCGATCTCATTCAGAAGTGTTTGCGCCAGAGCGGCTATTGTCGGGGTAAGTACGTGATTTAAATGGCCCAAGATATTGCATACTGGCAATGCCAGCAAAAAAGCAGCAAGGGGCTCTATTGACAGCTTAAGCCATAAATTAAAAAGTGCACAATTTTGCCTCTTTATAACCACGAAATGGCAATGTTGTCTGATTCGCGTGCCCTTTTTGCGGTTATGTGGCATCCTTATGACGCAGTATTTTCCTCATTTGATAAAGTCCATAGTGCTTTATTTTATTTTTGACATGCGATTGTATTTTAACATTTTGGCAGAAGAAGTGGAAGAACATTTGCACTAGCAGACAGCACATAGATTTTTTATGTAAATACAAATCACTCATACATACAAGGAAGAAGGCTTCCTGACAGATACACAGAAAAGTAGGATTACTAAGTCACTACTTCCAGATTGGAACAAGACCTAAGACCCATTAACACTACAGAACTTTAGTGGTATCATTCCACTTTTAACATTCCACTGTTAAATAAATAAATAAATAAATAAATAAATAAAATTTTAACTGCCATGGGTCTGTCCTACACAAAACTTAGGTCTGCAGTTTAGGGAGGGATATTTAGAATTCTTGGCCACAGAGAGCTCTAGTGCCTCACCAAACTACAAGTATCAGCGTCCCATAGGATAGAACCTATGTGGTATAATAGTACTATGATTCTGTACTCTAAATGATCCTCTGGTATTTCAGAGCACCTAAAACTGGGGAGAATGTTGGATGAAGCAAAGTGTTACTACAAAATAAACATGCAATCCTTATCCATGGGTGAATGCTTAATTACAAAACAAATCTGATAAATGCCCTGAATGGATGAATTCACTTTTCCAAATACGGGAATACGTTTATCTTTATTATTATGACATGTTTCTCCCCCACACTACCCGCTCCAATTTTATATAGTTTTTTGGCTAGGTACTATGTGTGTCTCTCTGGCTTTTCTTCGCAAACGAAGACTCAGGAAGGACTCATCCCGCGCTTTCTGCAAGCGCGCTGATGACTAAAAAGGCCAATCTGAGATAAACAAGTCCGGTTGCAAAAAGCACAGCAGAAGGTCTCCTTGGGTGATGTTTCCGGGTTGTGATTCTTTCTGCGTTGTCGTTTCTCTTCAAGACTTGTTCGGCGTGAGTTCTCAAATAAGGATGCAGCATTGTGGATAGTGCGTCTCCATGCATCCCGATGTGAGGCCAGGGCAAAATGCAATTCCTTTTTGGGAAATGGGAACACAGCACTTGTGGCCTTTGGGACCTGCTTTATAGTAGTAATGGGCTCTCATGGAGGCATGTCTGAAGGGGAGCATTTTGATGATCTCAAGGGATTGAGGCCAGAAGGTTAATGGAGGCATGGCATGCAGTGCCAGCCTGTGCCGACAGGGGATGCACTGGGCTATTTAAGGCAATGCTCTCCCCATGTCAGTTCTCTTTGGATCATCATGCAACCCACCCTCAGTGCAGTGTGAGGTTTGTTGGTTGCTTCAGGGCCATGTAGGATTTTTTTCCCCTCTTAGGCTTCATTAAAGGTTTTTCTCTTCTTCTTCTTCTTCTTCTTCTTCTTCTTCTTCTTCTTTGCCTATCACATGCTGTATCTGCAGGGACTGGGATGATTGGCTTCGGGTGGTTTCTTTAACTAGGCTGTCATTGGCAGGTATCAGGGGAATAATATCAATCAGTGTACATCTTGGCACCCTCTTGTGGTGAAGGGCTGGGATCTTTGGGTCCTGGGACCTGAGGGGTTGTGAAAGAGCTTGCCCTCGGGGCTAACCTGGGGAGTTCGCTCTCACTTATAGGGTCCTTGGGAAGGAGTGCCTCAGGTTACCTTCCAGTTAAGACCAGCTGGGGTGGGCAAATGTTGTACTGCCCTCCGGGTCAGGTGTGTCACCCAAGGGTGGCTGAGGAGGTAGTCACGGGTTGGCACCTGGCCTCAGTCAGTCCCACTTCAAGTTGCTTCCCCCTCCTTGGTTTTCTACCAGGTTCACTAAGTTGTAGGTCAAATCAAATGGCCCTGTTTAAACTCCTCTCTGTGTCTGGCTCATTATTTCTGGGTTGGTCATCAAAGGATTCTCTCTAGGGAGAGTGGGACACAGAGTGAGGAGGTTCTGAGGAAAATTGAAGATTGGTGTGTGCACTGAATTTAATCAGGATTACTTTGGGCAGTTATTTCAAAGACTAGGCCTGTCTGTGTGCGCGCGTGCGTGTGTGTTACAGGATTGCCAGAGTGAAAAACCCACCTGAGTTGCTCCTTTGCTTCATCTCCTCCTTTTCCACTCCTGTTAAAATAAAATGTTAAATTAAAATAAAACCTATTTCTCCTCCTCCTTCTGTTTTGTTAAGTTGGTCATTGGTTCCTAATATTATACCTCCTTTCAACAAGCACCATTTGAGAGTTGGTGCATTTCAAACCTCATCCATTCCACTACATTTTCAACCCATGTCCCATAGTTCCTGCCACAATATGGGATTACAAGCAGGGAAAATGGAGTTGTACATATATATACATATAGGAAGACACACTTAGGATGGCATTGTAATGGAGACCAAGGAAAACAACTAACAGGACACTACCCAGGTATGGTGATACAATTATTTAAGAAAAGCTGAACAATTCTTGTGTATTTTTTGTAACTGTTCTTTTAAGGGAAGATGAAAAACAATCCATGTGAATGAGCTTGATAAAAATGCAAACCAATCCCTAAATGCATTAGAGTATATTGAGATTTGTTTGATATTTTTTAAAGTACTTGGTTATAATCTTGCATGCATTCTTGTTATATTCTTGTGTTTTGAAGGCATGGTTCAAGCATATTTTAATATACTGTTTGCTTTTGGATGATATTCCTTATATTCTGTTAAACTGTGCTTAAGTTATTTGGAGATTTTCTTTTGCCCTTATGTATCATCTATTTCTATTCTGAATATACACACTGTGAACTTTTCCACATGAAAGTGGACTCTGGCTGATAAAGTTTTTGGCAGAAGAAAAATAAGCTGACCAAGCAGTCTTTGTAATTTGGCCGCTAATGTATCCTGAATAGGTCAAGTCCTATTTGTAGCTTCTGGGGAAACTGATAATCGGAAATCATGTTCTGGAGGGCAGAATTTTAAGTTCTCTGAATAATTACACTTGCACAGAAATGAAGGGAGTCTGGAATCTTGAAAGCATTTTGTCATACAAGACTCTTTATCTTGAGATAAAAGTAGGGGCTTCTTTGACAATAATAAGTAAGCGTTATGGGATTAGAAAAGAAGACAAGCAGTGTACTACTGAAAAGTTGCTCTTCTGTTCCTTGTGTTTCAAGTCACGTACAAATTTTCTTCTAAGATGTTCTATTTCAGAATGGAGCACATAAAATTCTAGATCTTAGAATGTTCCTTCCACAGCTATTTTACTGTTTTTAAAATAGCATTTCCTTTCTTTGCTGTCAGTAAACCTAGTATGCTATAATGGAGAGGGAGATTTGGATTCCAATCAATTTTCAGCTGTGAACCTCACTAGGTGATGTGGAATAATCACATTCTCTTAGGATACAAGTCACATGGCCTAAACATGCTGACCTGAAATTCAATTTACAAATGTACTAAATAAAAATAGCTTTAAAAAGGATTGAGTAGGGGGAATACGGAAGATGAACCTCAATTTTTGTTATCTAGATCAGCAATTTAAAGGAAATTCAGTTTGATACTAAAGGATTGGTGTATATTCTACATAGATGTACAGCTGTCTGTGTAGAATGAGTCTGAAGTAACCTATGTGTGAAAACCTGGACTTTTGTAGTACAGGTTTCACTATCATGTCAGTAAAGCTTTTATAGCACTAATACATTTTTATTGATTAGAAAAGATATCAAAATTTCCAATATGGGTAGTTTTGAATACAGAAAAGACACTATTTATCTATCTATCGATCTACCCTTTCCCAGTGTGCTGATTGGCTGATCAGGAAACACACCCAACCCACACCCAACCAATCACCATCCACATGCAGATTCCCTCTCCACGTCACAATCCACTCAATCTGCATCACTGCTTCATAAGGGCCCCTCACTCCTCTCACTCCCTCAGCCACTTATCAGTCATGGGCTGTGATGGGGTCCAGGCAGTCAACTGACAGAAGTCGTGGCAGGTTAACAGAGCAAGTCACTCTCAGCAAGGAAAAGTGTGGAACGCTGAGAAGAGGGAAGAAGAATTTAAATGCACTGGCCTACATTATAGAGTTTTCATGAGGTCAACCAGGTGTTTTTGGGGGAGCTTTTTAAGGACGTATGGTATGCCACGTCCAGCTTGTACACAGGAATTTTTAACTAAGTTTATTAAAACCTGACATTGCTGCATCTGTTAATAAACAGAACCACTTAACTAAACACATTGATTTTTGTTGCTAGTATAGCCATGTTGCTAGTACAGATTCTGAAAAAGTGATGTAGGACCTAACTGCTCATAGTAATTTCTGCAAAACAACACCTGAAATTTAGCATGGTCTACTAGGACTGAGATTTTTTTGGGAATGCTTCTTAGAGGAGCAATTCACAGTGAATGAAATGGTGCTGTTACACATTTTTCTTAATATGAATCCAATTAGATTAAATTCTGTTTATGTACCAGCTTTATACTTTTCTTTTTTCCAATTATACCGTTTACAAACAGTAATCAACAAGATATTTTTTCAGACAATTAATGGGAAAAAATTTGCCTGTTGAGTTCTGATCAATATACTGCTGTTAAAAGCACAGAGATTCTGTTTATAAAAATGCTGGGAATCCTAATAGATATCTATTGGGGCTGACATATTACCAATAAACACATAGCTTCAAGAATCCCTATCATTTTTTTAAAATTTCTACCAGAGTAGAATAAATTAAGACATGTTTTAAACCCTGTAAAGTTCTTTTTCAGGTAAAATAATTGCATAGAAGTAAGTGGGGGACCCTCTGATCCTGATATTCTTTCCTGCAATGATTATCTGTTCCTTAGTCAACCTGTAGATGTGTAATTATTCTTTTTGCACAACCATTATCCTGAGGAATCATTATGCAGACATTAGGGATTGTCACTTTGATCCTCACAAGCTTGTTTTCTTCTGCCCCAGAAGACAGGACCCAAGCCAATGGGTTCAAATTACAGGAACTATTCCATCTTAACATTAGGAAGAACTTCCTGATAAGAGTTTAAACAGTCGTTAGATGATCACTTCTCATGGGCGCTCCATGAAATGATAGAGAGTTGGACTAGATGGCACTAGCTGTCCCTTCCAACTCTGTGATTACATAGTGAACATGTGCATGGATGTGTCTCTTGATTTCAAGTAACAATTTAAGCTGAAACTGGAAAGCAACACATTAAAATTAGGAGTTGCTTATAATTAATTGTAATCTGTGGTATTACAACAGCAGATGCTTAACTAAGTTACATGATGATTGTAAAACAATGAGGAATAACTTTGTTCCTTTGGCCATCCTGCTTTAATTTCTTATGGTAATTTCAAGTGTATGTAGCATTACTACATCAATAAGGGGGATATTTTCATCTTTACCCTTAACCACTAAATAAGGGAATGAGGCAAGGCAGGTCTGTATGTAAGAATGAAACAATAGGAGAACCCTCCTGTTGTTGAGTGACACTGAAAAAGTCACAAACATAGCTTCTTAGCAATGCTAAGGGATGGCTTCTTAGTACACTGTGACAGGAATCATGCAGTTGCACGTTTTCCTGGGTTGCACAGAAATAGAGAGGGAAGGCACACAAAATCTGCTGGCTCCAAGCAGCCCATTTCTCCTTCAGGGCTCCTGCACCCATGGCCTTTTCCCTCCTGTTTCCCCTGTTTATATCAGAATAGTTATACTGGTGTAGTGCAATAATCACATTCCTTCCTGCATATATTAATAGGCTGGTTTTCACTACAGTTGTGTCTATACTCAAATTATTTTTTCTTCTTCAGCATAAGCCCCTGCCTTCAGCAGAATCAACTTTCCTGAAGGAAAAATGTATTGTTTTAATACTTCACATGCAATTACCAGGCTAATAGCTTTGGAAGTTTATGACCAGTTCTAATAATATAGTTGTCATTTTCTACATCCTGTTTCATGCTCACCCCATCCTTATAGCTATGTAACTGTACCGATGAGCTTAAATATTGAACTAGCATGAATCTGAGAAAGAAGATTATAACAAAACATGTGGCAAAGTAAACCTATTAGCATTAAAGGTGCCACAAGTCCCCCCACCCACTTTTTAGGTTGAAAAAGACTAATAAAGCTATCTCTTTGAACATTACTTCATAGAACTGTGTTACTCCCCACAATAATCCTATGGTGCTAGTGAGCATCCTAGAAAAGTTACATAGACTCTAGCAATTTAAATAGCACCTACATTTCTATAAGGTTTTATAGTGTCAAGCCCTCTATAAGTGGTTTACAGTGTGTTAGCTAATTGCCCCCAACAAGCTGGGTACTCATTTTACTGACCTATGGAAGGATGGAAGGCTGAGTGAATCTTGGAGTCCTTTAGGATCAAAATCACAATGTTGTGGCTGCACTACCAACATTTAACCGCGGCACCACCAGGGTGCCCTACATATAGTCAAGTAGATTCCACACTGAAGAAATTATACACTAAGATATGGTGTATGTGTATATGTGTGCATGTGTCCTAGCACCATCATCATCACCTCTATGTCCCTTTTTAGAGCATTCTCTATTCAGACACAAAGATAAATGCAATCAATATAAGGGAAGCAGAGATAAAAGAATATATAGAATAAAGGATATATTTATAAATGGTACACTAATGCGTTTAGAGTTACTTAAGTATAAACTTAAACCAATAGATATTATTTGGCTATAATTAGTACAAATAATCTCTGAGACATATTGTGGCAACATTAAAAATAAAGCAACTGACCAAGTTTCAAAATTATAACAAATAATGTAAGAAGAGATTTTTATCTTTGTGGACTGCAGGCAGGGCGTTTTTGGCTCCTTCTTTCTTTTTTGGTGCCCATGGTGGGTATGTGTGTGTGTGGGGGAAGTGTCAGTCCCCCTTCATTCCTCTTCTTCCTCAAACCCCTTAACCCTTTCTCTCATGTGCCTGATGAGAATCTGTACTCTCCCCCGCCCACTTCCCCATGAATGAAGGAAAGATGGAGCCAGATGAGGGAGGAAGAGAAGAAGGGTGAAAAGAGATCATGGTGAGGATGAAGGGAAGAGAGAAGCCCCACTCTTGCTGCAGGAGCAGTTTCAAGCAAAACCCAGGAGAACCTGAAAAGAGGTGAAGAGGGAAGCGGTCGTGCTCGTCCCATCCCCATATGGCTCCCACAACCTCAGTCATGACACCCTCCTACACATAGCCCTTAAGAAGAGGTAGCTGGCAGTCTGGTGGAGGGGGGAGGTGGTGGGAAGGCAAAGCAAGACAAAATGAGCCATATGGTTCCCAGCCTCTTTCCTGCCTCCCCTCCATCCAACTGACCCTCCCTCCTTCCCACCTGCTTCGCCTCAGTCCCTTTTACTTCTTTCCATCTCTCCCGCCAGTGCAGCACTGACCTTGGCTTCTCCATTACATAGAGCAATAGAGTCGGCCAGGGAAACATCAGAGGGCTGGAAGAGGAAGGGCAAACAGGAGGATAGTTGAGGGTAAAAAGAGTGAGCGAGCAAGCAAGATATTTCTTGGCACCTTTTCTCTCTCTCAGCTCACTTTGCAAGCTCCATGTGCATGCGTGCAAGCAGTCCAAAGAGAGCCTCCGTAGGAAGGACTGATGAAAGGCTGCTCTTTCAATGCTTGTAAATTACACAGACAAGTTCCATTCATTCAAAGAGGGAGGCCAATTTTCCATAGTCAAGCCTTAGGATCATGTGCCCATGCAAGAGAGAGCAATCCCAAGTGAGCCTTGTAGGCAAGAAGAACTGACAAAAGAGTTGACCCCGCATTGAATTAATTGTCTGTTTGTGTGCAAATGTTGAAAGAATGAGTCAACAGAAGGTGTTGAAAGGTGAGGGAAGCCTGTAAAGTAATATTAGCAAGTTGAGAACTCAAAGAAGATACATTTGGAGAAATTTGAACTCTATTATTTATGTTACTTGTGTAACCTTGGATTGAAGCCACCATTTGATCAAACTTTTTTTTCTCAAAAAGCATAACTGTTTTAAAAAAAAATAACACAAACAATTTTATCAATCATCTGAAGATGAGTTAGACCTATGGTGATAGACAATGATGCCTATTTTGAAGTGCAACCAAAATGGTGAAAAGTCTGGGTTTGTTTAGCCTGGAGGAAAGAAGGTTAAGCTGTGACATGATAGCCATTTTTAAATACTTGAAAGGATGCCCTATTGAAGAGGGAGCAAGCTTTTTTTCTGCTGCTCCAGACACTAGGATATGGGCCAATGAACTCAAACTACAGGAAAAGAGATTCCACCTAAACGTTAGGAAGAACTTTCTGATGGTAAGAACTGTTCAACAGCAGAATACAGTGCCTCAGAGTGTGGTGGAGTCTCCTTCTTTGGATGCTTTTAAACAGAGGCTGGATGGCCATCTTTCAGGAGTGCTTTGATCTGTATTCCTGCATGGCAGGGGGTTGGACTGGATGGCCCGTGTGGTATCTTCCACCTCTATGATTTTGTGTTTCTATATATTTAAGCATATTAATTAAGATTGTGGATTGGGAGGAAGAGTGAGAAGGGAAGAGGTTATGTTATGTTACATCTCTAATGTAAGGAATGTTTGTCATGGGAAAACAAATTAAAATAAAAGACATGACCATAAGCTCAACCACTCCCACTTAAAATCAATTGGATTTATGATCTGATCTTATGCATGTTAATGGGGCATACTGTCAAATAAATGGAAAGCCAGCATGGTGTAGTGGTTTCAGCAGTGGACTACGACTCTGGAGACCAGGGTTCGGATCCCAACTCAGCCATGGAAACTCACTTGGTGACTTTGGGCAAGCCATATTCTCCAGCATTGGAGGTAGGCACAGGCAAACCCTCTTTGTACAAATCTTGCCAAGAAAAGACACTGATAGGTTCACCTCTCTGGCTTTTCTTCACAAACAAAGATTCAGGAAGGACTCATCCCACACTTTCTGCAAGCACGCTGATGACTAAAAAGGCCTCAAAAGGCCAATCCGAGATAAACAAGTCCGGTTGCCGAAAGCACAGCAGAAGGTCTCCTTGAGTGATGTTTTTGGGTTGTGATTCTTTCTGTGTTGTCGTTTCTCTTCAAGACTTGTTCTAAGGGTTCAGCATATGTCAAAAATGACTTGAAGGCACACAACAAGAAACCAAATAAATGAAAGGACTGCATTCTCAAATGTGTCTAACTTTACAAATTTGTTGTTAGAGATGCCTAATACAAAGAATGAACATTCTTGCATGATTTTTCTAGAAATGAACATATTTCTTGGCAGAAAGATAAATATTTTTTCTTTACATATTATTAATTAAATATTATTCCAACCCTAAATCTAATTGCTAGTCCCAATTAGAGAAGAGTGATAAAAGCAATTACTCAATAGTAAGTCAACACTTAAGTGAATCACAATCATTTAATGGGCTTAGTGTAGCTGGGACTAGCATTTGGATTTAAGCCTCATGATAAGATTGTGTGAAAAGTAACATCCTTGTCAATCACCATTTCTTCTTTTGCCATGTATTTAGGGAAACATAGGATATGATACCACAACCTATTTTACTGTTCCTCCCCTATTTTTTCACATGTAAAAAGTGAAACACACAGTGTTTTAATGCCAAGTTCTGCACAGGATTTTCTGAGAAGAAAGGAGACATAGGTGACTGTAAATTATTACTAGGTTATCATATTTGAGGTCAGTACCTAGTTAGTACCAAAGTCTCTGCATGGAGTGGAGACTGCCATGGTTGCTCTGGCTGACGACCTCCGCTTGGGTATCGACAGGGGTAGTGTGACCCTGTTGGTGCTCTTGGACCTCTCAGCGGCCTTTGACACAATAGATCATGCCATCCTCCTGGATCGCCTGAGGGGGTTAGGAATAGGAGGCACTGCTTTGCAGTGGTTCCGTTCCTTCCTCTCGGGCAGATCTCAGAGGGTGAGGCTCGGGGACAGCTGCTCTACCAGAATAGAGCTTAACTGTGGCGTTCCTCAGGGTGCCATCCTGTCCCCGATGCTATTTAACATCTATATGAAGCCGCTGGGAGAGATCATTCGGAGGCATGGAGTGTGTTGTCATCAGTATGCTGATGACACCCAGATATACTTCTCCATGTCTCGGTCATCAGCTTCGACTTCAGATGGCATCTCTCCTCTCAATGATTGTCTTAAAGCAGTAATGGACTGGATGAGGAAAAACAAATTGAGACTGAATCCAGACAAAACGGAGGTACTAACAGTTACAGGCCCGAAACCAGGTCTGGGAATACAACTTCCAGTCCTGGATGGAACTACACTCTCCTCCAAAGACTGTGTTCGCAGTCTGGGGGTGCTCCTGGACCCAACGCTCCAGATGTCTAATCAGGTAAATGCGACGGTCAGGAGTGCCTGTTATCAACTTCGGCTGATACGCCAGCTGCGCCCTTGCCTGGAAACTAGGGACCTCGAAACTGTGGTACATGCACTGGTAACCTCCCGTCTGGATTTCTGTAATGCGCTCTACATGGGGCTACCCTTGTGCTTAACTCGGAAACTTCAACTAGTTCAGAACATGGCAGCCAGGTTGATTTCTGGTGTTTCCAGAAGAGAGCATATAACACCTGTGCTAAAAGCTCTCCACTGGCTGCCTATTCGTTTCCGGGCACAGTACAAGGTGTTGGTTATAACCTTTAAAGCCCTGCATGGCTTGGGTCCAATTTATCTCCGGGACCGCCTCCTTCCGTACGACCCTCCCCGTGCACTTCGGTCCTCTGGGAGGAATCTGTTACAGCCTATGAAAACAAGGCTGTCGGTGACCTCCCAGAGGGCCTTCTCCGCTGTTGCTCCCAGATTATGGAATGGCCTGCCGGATGAGATCCGTCTTATTAACACCTTAGATGGCTTTAAAAAAGCTGTCAAGACGGATCTTTTCCGGCAGGCCTTTCCTGAATAACTATCCCGGCCCAAGACTCGGTTGTCCTCCCTGAGCTGTAATCACATTTTTTTAATCATTTTTTTAAAAAAAACTATTGTATGTTTTAATATTTTTCTAATTTACTGTATGTTTTTAATCTTTTATAGTTTAATATTATTTTAAGGGGGGGTGGGCTAGGGTACTGGGACTATGGAGTTTTTATATTGTAAGCCGCCCCGATTGCGTTGCAGAGGGGCGGGATAGAAATAAAATTTTATTATTATTATTATTATTATTATTATTATTAAGGAGGAGGATGAGAGGATTATTCCAGTTATATGATTGTATACTGTGCTGAAATAAATTTGGTTTTTCAATAAATTTGGTTTTCAATAAATTGTGTTTTCTTATTATCTTTACTATTCATCCCTGTTTAATACTGAATATCAATTTGTCCTTCATTTTTAGTTAAAGATTTTTAATTGTATGTCTGTAGACAGAACTGAAAATGTGTGTATGGCATTTAACACAGATTGCTACACAGGAGGTAAAGTGCCAATGTTCTAACATTTTTTTAAAAAATAATTAAGGACGCTCTTTTGTATTTCAGTCACAACAAAAATCACTGCCTGAGCTACACATTTCATTTTCACTTTCTTCTTTGTATGCTATATTCATTTATCTCTAATCCTTGATCTTTTTCAACTGAAATGGCTCCCCAGCATAGGTTTTTGATGCATGCTATGTTGATAAATTGATCTTTATAGTGTCCTTTTTTCAAAAGTTTTTTTAAACAACAACAACAAACTCTGAAGAACACTGAAACTCATGATGATTTTGATTGTACATATTGACAAAATAGCTACAACACAGGCATTTTCAGCAGTATTGATTATCTGTGGAGAAAGAAAGGAAGCAGGACTCTGACATTCTGCATCCTTTCCCCATCCATTATTATATGCACGTGCACTAGAGGAAACTTAGTTTATATAATTATTAAGTATTTATATACTGCCTGATTTATAACCTGCCTTTCTCCCAAGGTCAGGATGCAAGTGGCTTACAACATTATTAAAAAGGTTCTGATAAAAACACAATAAACTAAGCATATTAAAATAGCCAAAATTCAGTGTTCTTTGGGGAGAGTAAGGATGCATTCTTTCTGAGCCAGTCTTTCCTCTTGATGGGTTCAGGCCCACCAAGTATTCCTATCATGTCAATGGTGGTTGGCTAGAAATTCAAGTATTTGATGGGCTGAAAAACTGCTCACTGCACAGCATGCCTTGTTGGATTGATATATCTTCAGCCACCCCTTGCTCTTCCCTCTTAAATGTATGAGCTCATGGATTTCAGATGCAGAAGACATGACTTTTCAAGAGTCTTGACCTCTGAGTATCTTACGCTGAAGAAATTGGCCCAATGGCAACCATATTATTCTTTTGTACAGTTTATAAAAGCTTTAAAGATACCATGTGTCTCTTCTAAGAACTCTGAACCCAAGGGTCTTTCAACAAAGAGCTGTGTATTTCATCCTTGCTTGCATTATGAAGTGGAGCATTTATCCAAGAAAGAAGCTCTTATATATTATACCCTTTGAAATGTGTGTTCTGTTGAAAAACTTCTCTTTATTAGAATGGCTCTTTTGTAAAAGTTAAGAATATGATAGTGCCAGGGACATGACATTCAAGATAATAACTGTGAACTATTGTAAGAATGGTTTGCAGATTAATAAATTTCACATGTGAAGATAGATGAAGGCAAACAGAGGCTGGCCTAATATACACAGTAATGTCACAGTAATGACAAATGCAAACCCATCACTAGGTACTGTGACTTGCTAGTTGCTTTACAAACTCCTTGTTTTTGTATACTTAGGAAGGGGGACATAGCTAGGAAGATGATCTGATACCCTAGTGTATAACTGCCATATTGATGAAGTACTTTCAGATTATGATTGGTGATTTATCAGTTGGGTAGGCTTATTCTCATTTCACACAAACCCCAATGGAGCTCTGGCATCTTACATAGCAGCATTGTACTTGGAAGACAATTAACAGTCAGAGACCCTTTTCCCCTTCCCCACAAATATTGTTATTGTGGAATGGAGAATCATGAACTAAAGACAGAAAACTGGTCAAATGCATGAATAGATATACTCAAGGTAAAGTAGAAAGCTTTGTTTACACTGCACTTAGATCATGCCATTACTTGACAATTTTGCTTCCTCTTGTGTCATATACAGATCCAAGAGAGCAGGGACTATAGCCTTGTTTGTCTTTGTCACACCTTTGATTCCAACTGTTTCTGGAGATGTCCCTGCTAGGGTTGCTTCATTTATTTCTGGAAGGTCTCCTGTACTTTCAAAAGCTACATGACAGGAAACAAGTTAGCAGCTGTAGTTTTTATCATGAAAAGAGGCAGCTGTTCTTATTAAAGCACCTGGAGCTTCTGCCAGAAGCAGTGCCTACATCTTGTTGTCATCCCATTCCTTTTGAGTAAAATGGCTGCACTCCCCTTTGGTCCCTTCTCTTATTGCTGCTGTTGTTTTCTTCTACCCTTGGTACTCTTTTATATGGTTTGTCATTTTTTTTTTCATAATGCCTTCTTTGCTTAACTTAAAGTGATAGAATGTAACAGGATCCAGAAAGATCCAGTATATAAATTAACCTTTCTCAAACTTTTTATCCTGGAGGAACCCTTGAAATAATTTTCAGGTGGCATCTCAGTACATCTGATATGGCCAACTCTACTTCCAGTATCCCTCACTGCTGCACCCTTATGGAATGGCTGCTTCTAGGTGTAAGCTGAATGAATAGCCTCATAGAGGTAGTCTCCCAGCAGGATTGATGGAGCAATCTTGCTTTCAATTTGTCCCTGTCTGGTAGAATGTGCTGTATTTTATTAGCTCATTATGTTGAATTCATCTTTTAGTTTTACAGGAATTACATAATTTGAAATATTTTGTTCTTATGGCTATCCTCCCCTCTCTGTTTATTGTTTTTAACAGCGGAAGATGCGTGTGGAGGGACGATGAGGGGATCCAGTGGCATCATCTCTAGCCCTAACTTTCCCAATGAGTACCACAATAATGCAGACTGCACATGGACCATTGTGGCCGAGCCTGGGGACACCATTTCCCTCATATTTACAGATTTTCAAATGGAAGAGAAATATGATTACTTGGAAATAGAAGGCTCAGAACCACCAACGATTTGGTGAGTGAAACAGTTTTGCAAAACTGCCTTTGCTTATGTATCATGAATCTCATCCATCTCACTTTAAAATCTCTAGAAATCTCTAAAGAGTTCATCTCATCAGTGAATCTGAGGTATGATAGTAAAGACATATGATGGTTTAAAACAGACGTAGGTATGGGAAAGTAGAGACCAGAAGTGCCAATTTCTACAAAGGAAATCTTTCCTTTATGTTGTTTGCTTGACCTAACTTGCCCTGCTGATAGCTGTGGAGGAAGGAGACAGGTGTAGTGGGCATACCTGAGGGTATAGATTTAGTTACAGAGCAACCCCTGCTTTCTTCATTGCATAGAAGCTAGAAAGAGTCAAAATTGTTTTTTTAAGTATTTTTATTTTAAAAGAGCAGAGGAATGAAAAATAAATGCTAAGAATACCTAACCTAATTGTCTAAGCAATTGTGGCACATTCCTGTTTGTTTCCCTGTTTGCCAGCTGCTAATGATGTGTCAATTTGGGGGCTGCTGTTTCAAGGGACCCCAGTACCATACACATCATTGAACAATGGCTGTAATCCAAAGTCCCCCCTCTCCCCATACTTCATTGCTTATTTTAACTAAGAAAAATAGTTCAGGTGCTCTGCTTTTTTCTCTCTTATCTAATTTTGATCAGAAATTTCCCAATGGAAATTTTTACTCACTGTAAAAAGCTACTACTGTTGGACTTTTCAGGACATGTGTGTTCAGCCTTTTTTGGGTACTGGTACTGGGTCAGCTATGATTTAGATCAATTTACTGTGCTCTATTATTCAAAATACTTCACTGTATGCTAGATAAAAATCATGTGCAGATTTCAAAAATGTAATTCACAGACGACTAATCATTAAATTCACTGTCACTGTCAGTCAATCTTATACCAATTCAATGAATCAAAAAGCTGAAACCCTACAGATCATCTGTTTGATGAATAAAGGATTGCGGAAGGAATGAACCCAGCTACCTATTTTGGTCCCCGAATTGGTGATCATTGGGGCTTCACCTTTCCTACCAGAAAGGGACAGGCTTATAATTTGAATGCATATGCACCCAGATTCAATCCTTGGCATCCTTAATTTTAAAATGATCTTAAGTTGCAGAACAGAGAAATACCCTTTGCTTTATTGGTATCAGTGCTTATTCATTTGTTCAAAACTGAACTGGAGTTAGAGTTGAGCAGTGAAGTTCACAGTTTTGCTGAATGTGCTGCCTTTTTAATGGAGGTTAGAGGGACAGCAAAGAACTCCAAACGATCTCTCCAAAGTGAAGGACTAACATGCATATAAAGGTGCTGTTAGTACACCCCAGCTCAGAAATTGACATATAATAAAACTGGTGTATTAATAAATAGGCATATTAATAATTTGGTTCATTGATCTGGCCTTCCACAAGGGAAAAAGCAGGATGGCTTCAGAAAGGTCAGCTGGGTGCCATGCTTTACCCTAGGGAAGACTAAGGCTAAAGGTCAGAAGGACACAATCGCCACTGTACATCTGAAAGATAATAATGGATGGATGAATTGTTTGTGGGCTGATTTAAAATTTTCCTCTCCTTAATCCCTAACCTCAAATCACCATTAAGGATAATTTGCAACACATTAGCAACTTCCACACCTATTGTCAAGACCAGGAAACTCATTGTGGAATCCATGGAGTCTCATGTTTTAGCAGAGGGGTGGAGTATAAATAATAATAATAATAATTATTATTATTATTATTTATGTAATCTATTGTTCCAACCCATGAAGCATCCGCTCCCTTCAGGCATGTTTGGGGGTATAAATATGACTCTCAAAATCTCCCTCAGTGCACACAGACAGTTATAGGGAAAACCCTGTCACTCGGTGTTAGCCACTCCAGATTCCTCCATCCACTCTGCCAGATTGACTAACAAATTCCAGACTACAGGACAGGTTGTATCATCCCCAACAAATCTTGCTACCCTCTATCCAAGTTTTTCCTACTCCCCTTCTATAGCCTTGTGTGAATGCTTCTGTGTGACTGTGCGTGTGTCTGGTGTTATTTTTCAACTCTTTAATAAAAACCATAATTTCACATATGTGTGTGTTCCATCCAGACTAGTACTGGTATATATAGGTTCAAGATACCCTTGTTACCCACTATCACATTGCTAAAATCGTGTTGCTGCTAATTTCCCCAACATATTAGAAACTCAATATTTTCTTGGAATTTCCAAGGAGCATTTTGGGTAACAGTGCTTCAGTGTAAATGAGTGCAAAGTGATGCCCAGCAGTGCAAAAATAGACATATGGAATTTGTCTACAAAATACAGTGATTGAAACCAATTTGGGTGGCTTTTAAAGAGGATTTGATAATCCATGGAGAACAAGGCTATCATGATGGTTATATACTGTATTATCTATTGTTTCACAGATAGTATGTCTCTGAACATGAATTCTTGGGGAAAACAAGAAGGCAGGTGTCAGTGCCTTCTCCTGTCTTCCCATAAGCATCTGGTTCTCCAGTATAGAAACAGAACCACAATGCAGGTTGTCTTAAGAGTGTATGGAGATAATGTAACCTGTGCTAGACCAGGAGTGGGCAAGATGTGGCTCTCCAGAGGTTGTTAAACTGCAGTACTCCACATTCTCCACCATTGTGAAGCATTCTTCACCAAGTGAAGGGTGTTGTACTTTGCCCATTGCTGGCCTAGTTGAATCAGTGGTCCGACTTATCTGAAACAGCTTCATATATTCTTAACTATCTCACCACTCTGTTATTTTCAGCTGAAATCTTTCCACTCAGAAGTATGTCAGTTGATACCAATACTTGATCTGATGTGTTTCATTTGTGATGACAATTTCACATAAGAATGTCATTACTTAATATTTTTTAGTCATCCAGCAGTGAATATGCACTAGTAAATTGACCCTGACATAAAATAGGTGAGCTGAATGCAAGATGTCTGTCTTAGAAAAGCAGTTACATTTGATTATAGAAAAGATATTTGCATTAAGCAAGGTTTTTTATGAATATACCCAATTCATGATCTGAAAACTTTTAACATGCATTATGTTTGGTTTCCCAGTAATGGGAGGAAACCATGAGCATGAGCATGAGATTAGTTTTGTTTCTTTCTTTTTAATGGAAGTGCAGACAGCAACTAATATGTCACACAAGTAAATTAAAATTAATTAACAAACATACTGGGAAATATGTGAAAATATGTAGCTGGATAAAATGCAAGAAAAAATAATACACATTTAGAAAAAATGCATATCAAAATACACACACATTTCTTTGCAGAAGGAAAGCAAGTCTAAGAACCCAATATCAAACTTGGACAAGACATGATTGACAGTGTGATTCTGAGAAATACAATGAAAAGAATATTGGTAAATACACTCCTAGCTATATGACACAGGTTTACTTGTACATAGCTGGCTAGCCAAAAGCTGTGCGGCTATATGAATATATAATTGAGATTGAAAAAGGAAACTACCATGATATGACCAGGAATTTTCACATCGCTATTTAATTTCAGTATGACATTTCCAGTGTAGTTATCTAATTGAAGAATGAGAAATATATGACCTTCCAGATGTTGCCAGACTCCAACTCTTATCAGTCCTAGCAAAAATGGTCCAACAACATATAATCCAATAACATATAGAAGGTTCTGCACTGCTGTTATTACCAAGCTATCTTGCATTCTTTGAGTTCTGATGAGTGGTATACTGAGAATAATTTGTGTTACTATTTAAGTGAGGTAATTATCTGGAGTGAAAACATTCATATTTGTCAGTAAGAGCTCATACTATTAAATTGTTTAGGCATATCAGTAGCATAATTATTTTAAAACCAGAACTTATTCCTTCCATTACTGGAATAACACAAATAACATAAAGATGATATTACTCTGTCGGTTTGCTAAATCTTTATTTGCCTTGTATAGAGCAATTCTGTGTAGAGTTAATCTGACATTAGAAAAGAGCTAATTTTCTTGTGTTAATTTTTTCCATAGATGCAAGAAACTTACTGTTGAAAAGACTGAACAGAGTAAACATATAAAGATGGAAATGTTCCTATTACATAAGTGCAAACTATAAATTAAAGTACAGCATTAAAATGCTAATTTAATAATTGCTAATTTCAAAGAGCAGATTGACGGTACATTCTATTCCAAGCTTGTCATTCATATTATGGAATTAGATTGATGTACTTGGTTATGCAAAAGCACCTCTCCATATGCTAGGAAAAAATAGATCTACAAAACTTAATTAGCAGAGATTTGTTAATTAGATTTATTATGTTAATACTTTTTATCCCTTTAGAATAATATTGAGCTTCAGCTTCCCATAGCTCTGTTGATTATGTATGCAACAAATACTCTGTATCAAAGGATCCTCATATGTTGTTTCACTTTAGAAGATATAAGTAAATCCTGTTTGAAATCTTGTTAAAACCAAAAGTAAGGTTATAGAATTTTGTCCTGACAATAATTTGAACTTCTGTCTTCAGATTCTTTTAGCTACTTCATATTCTGACTTCTAAAAAGTTACTTCTGTAAAGAACAAAAATTCAATAATAGATGTTCTATAATGCAACATTTATCCGATGAAATAACTAAAGCTTTTATTCTTGGGTAATTAAGATAAAACTGAGATAAAAGATTGAGTAATAACCCTGAATATAAGACCCAGTTAGTATTGGTGAGTTTCATGGAGAACCTTTTTGCTCAGTCTATGTTCAAATAATTATCATGGAGCTGAATCCAAGAATACACTGACAAGGCACAATAGACCTTTCTTGCCCTCCACTCCTTTCCACCACTGAAACTCCTGATGCTGCCCAAAAATCAGCTCCAAGGGAGACAGTTTTGGAAGGAAAGAGAGGGCTGTAGTTATTGCTTCTCATGGTTCTACCATATTCCACCAGCAGAAAACCAGGATGAACTATTTATGTTTGTGGTTGGTAAAGAATAACTTTTTTTCACATTGTGAAGTTACTTTAGAAACATCTTCAGTGGTATGGTCATTATCATGAAGAACCACTCCTTAAACCACATTGTCATGAATGCATCCTTATCCAATGATTTATATACATAATTTCATTTACAGTGATTATTGTAAAATCAAAAATTTGCAATGCTATATTAAATAAGTCCTGCATGGTGTAGTGGGGTGTCAGTCTAAGCATGGGCAGAACTTGTCTAAAGTTCCTATTGAGGCATGGAGTAGGACTAGTCTCTGAACTAATTTGACTCAAATAATTGTGTGTCAAAGATATTGGGAGGAAAAGTCATGTACGTACCCTGAGTTCCTCAGAGGAATTAGAAGATAAAAGAATAATGATGTAGATTTTTTTTAAAAAAGAAAACAAAACATTTCCTTTGCTTCCCCCCATCCCCCCTACTTTACATACTTGATGCTAAGAATCACTTTGCAGGGATGTGTATATCATGTATGTCTGTGATGGTTCCCATGTTGTGTGAATGCAAGACATATTTTTATGGGGGCATGGTAGTTATGTGTATAGGTTTCAGTACTGCAATATCAATATGATGCTATACAGAATTTACACCTGTCTCACAGCATATATATATATATATATATATATAATGCACAATATATATATTGTGAGGATAAAATCAATGGTGTAGTAGAAGAAAAACCCAAGTACAACAATGCAAAGTTCTTTGGAGGGAATCTGTGATCCAAATGTAGCAAAGAAATAATTTCCAAACAAATAAGTAGGACTTGATCCAGAAAATATTTTGGGAATTGGGAAGTAAACTTTGGATTTATTTTCATGACCTTTATTGAACATGTACTACAATCCTATGCATTTTTACTTCTCAGTGAGTCCATTCAGTGAGAGCTAGCATGATGTAGTGGTTTGAGCATTGAACTATGATCCTGGAGACCAGGGTTGAAATGCCTGCTCTGCCATGGAAACACATTGGGTGATCTTGGTAAAGTCACACTCTTTCAACCTCAGAGGAAGGCAAAGGCAAACCCCTTCTGAAGAAATCTTGCCAAGAAAACCCCATGATAGGTTCACCTTATGGTCAACTTAAATCAGAAGTGACTTGAAGGCACACAACAACAGATCCATTCAGTAAGGACTTCTTCAGATTATACTTACCATGCAAGGAGGTCTCGGGAGAGGCACAGCACTGTCACGTGCCAGGGGGTCCTTTTCGGATGCCACCTTCCCTCTTCCGAAATCATTGGTGTCACTTCCGTAAAGGATTGGAAGCGGCCGTGCCATATTTGGCCATTTTTTTACTCACGGGCAACTTCCGTGATTAAAATATCGTGTGGCCACTTCTAATCCTTCACAGAAGTGACAACAATGATTTTGGAAGAGGCACGGAGGCATCCAAAAAGGACCCCCTGCCACCCGACAGCACCGTGCTTCTTCCGAGACCTCCTTGTGCAGTAAGTATCATTTGAAAAAGTCCTAAGAGTGCAGTCAGACCAATATGCCAATAAGGATTTTACTACTAACCTAGATTATTAGCATCAATGGCAATACTGTTTTAAGTATATCTACATAGGGCCAAAATAGATGTGATGCTACATTCATCTTTCCATTTAACATGCAGGTTTAAAAAATCTAGGTAGCATCAGCTATGTGGGGGCATTGACAATGCAATTACAGGATACATGTGGGACTCTAATTTTTTCCTGCTCTGCTGTAGGAAAATTCTTTCTATTTACATTGAAAAGACTCCCTTGCCATTGGTGCCACTTGTGTTAAAAAAAAAAAAAGTCAGTTCCGGTTCATTCAGAAAGATATCTTAATTTTGGGAACTTGTTCCCTATTTTAAGAGACTAAATAATTCATTTCAAACTTTACTACCACATAGAGCATCATGTATGTGTGAAATTCAATTTTTTCTGCCAAAATATAGCTTAGCCTTTGGGGGCTATATTTCTTTGCCCTATGTTATGTAGAACATAAGAAATATCTTTCTTTTGGACTTTTCTTGAAATCAGCTTATATTGAGCTATGTCTGTGTTAATTTCCACTGGAGACAGTCATGTAGCATTTTCTCTATCCTCTATCTCACACTATGTGAATGCAAATATTAGCCAGCCACAATTTCAGCTGGCATACATTTTGTTTTTTGTGCAATTCTTGGCATATTCCTCTAAATTCTAAAGTGTCGCTCAGGGCAGCTGCTGCTTTGATTGCTTACTGGTACACTCAACAGTAGCTGATCTAGCTCCATTATAAACATATGAAATTAAGATACTACTGATGTTTAGCATCTTTCAAATCTACACAGACAGCTCCTGACCAATCTAACTTAATTACATTGTCTGGGGAGCCATTCCCAGAATAGATCCAGCTGTTGCATTTTTCTTTTTCAGAGATAATTATAATTAAGGGTAATCTTCTTAATAAGAAGATAGAATTAATGTTTTATAGTTCTGATGCATATGAATTAAAGCAAGCATCTCTCCAGGAGTACAGGAAGATATATTTGTCAGAACAGCTAAAATATAGTTTTAAATCTAATGGGCAGAGAGGAATTCAGGCATGAAGTAAAAATATAGACCTACTGCCTGGAATCCCTTTAAGCATTTTAAGTACAAAACCTATAAAAAAAACAACATAAAGAATCAAACAAACATCCAGATTTGTACCATTGGAGTTTTATTGATTTCTCTTTGGTATAGCACTGTGAACCCAAATGATGCTCATATACAAAGCAGGTGCTGGATTATACATGGATCATGGGTGGATTTTGACATCTAACTTTATTCTGTTTAGGTCCAGGAAGTACACACCTGTCACTTAAATGCTAAGCAAACAAATTTATTCCTATTTATGCCATGGATACTGAACTGTGGCTCAGAGAAAGTTGATTTGCCAAATACAGTTATGAACAGTTATTTGACCTAAGTTTCCTTTGTCTAGGTATATTGTGTCCAGGTATAAGAATTTCTGCAATGGATGACAGTGGTAATCAAATTCATTCTTCCATGCTGTTAGAATGATTTCAAGTTATGGTGGCAATCCCATATGACTCAAAATAGAATAACAGGTCTACATGTGGACCTTTGCTAGTCTAACCTATACAGTAGGACCTGTGTATCCACTGATTCATTATCCACTGATTCAGTTATCCACGGGACACAAAACAGCACACCTACCATAGTCTTCCTAGAAAATGTGTCCTATCTAGCCATTTTCTAGGTCCTCCAAGGCATCTCTGTAGAAGTCCCATTATTTTCAATGCTGTTTGCTATTATCCATGGTTTTCAGTATCCACAGGGCCTCCAAGAACCAAGCCCAAGCAGATACGGGGGTCCTACTGTGTATCACACCTAGACTTACTGAACATTTTCTGAGTTCCCCCACATGGCCGTTCCATGCCTTTTGGGGAGCAGACAGGATCACAGAACCATCTGGCTACACCCCGGTAATCGTACGTGAAACAATTTCAGCTGTGCCGAGAACTTCAGAGAACTCTGGGGGATCTCAGTGCTTGTGTGATCATTTTACATCTGGCTATGCAAACATAGCCAGGCTCAATGTGAAGTCAAAGGCTTTCACGGCCGGCATCCATAGACTTTCCTTGGGTTTTTTTTTTTCCCGGGCTGTGAGACTGTGTTCTGGAATAGAACATCACAGCCTTGTTCAAACACTGCCTCACCACAAGCTACTTCCAGGGGGATAACAAATTCTATGAACAGATAGATGGGGTAGCCATGGGCAGACCCCTGAGCCGTGTGATAGCAAACTTTTACATGGAACATTTTGAAAAGCAAGCCCTGGAAACAGCACGAAAAAAGCCCATAACATGGTTCCAATATGTGGATGACACTTTCACCATTTGCAACCATGGAGAAGAAGATTTGGTCTCATTCCTGAACCACCAAAACAGCATCCACCCAAATATCCAATTTACAATGGAAAAAGAGAAGGAAAGAACACTGCCATTCTTGGATGCCCTTGTCATCCACAAACCAAACCAACGGTTAGGCCACGGGGTATACAGAAAACCCACACAAACGGCAGATACCTACACAAGAACTCCAATCATCACCCATGACAAAAAATAAGCACAATAAAAACATTGGTAGACTGTGCAAAAAGGATCTGCGAACCCCATTACCTAGAGGACAAACCGAGACACCTCAACTGGGCCCTACAGGCTAATGGTTACTCCAGATCAGACATCACAAGATCAGCCAGACCCAGGAAAAAAAAAACAGGAATGAGGAAGAAAAACAGCCACCCAAATGGAAGGTATTTTTACCATACATCAAAGGAGTCACAGACAGAATAGAGAAACTGATGAGGAAACATAACCTCCAAGCAACCTATAGACCAACCAAAAATTCCAAGAAATGCTACACTCAGCAAAGGACAAAAGATTCCCCTCTCATAGCTGCAGGAGTTTACCACATACCATTCAGCTGTGAACTAATTTACATAGGGACCACAAAACGCAGTGTGCAAACACGAATCAAGGAACACGAGAGACACTGCAGACTGGGCCAACCATAAAAATCAGCAGTACCAGAACATGTTATAAACCAACCTGGACACAAAATGTTATTTAGAAACACAAAAATTCTGTATCAGGCCAACAGCTATCATGTCAGAATGCACAGAGAAATCCAGAAACACCTGGACAACTTCAACTGGAAAGAAGGAACCTTAAAAGTAAACAAAATCTGGCTCCTAATTTTGAAATACAATAGAATTAAAACTCAACACTTACAAAGGAATTCCACCGAGGGACATGGGGATTCCCAGCAGATAATGACCCATCAACCAACCATCAGCCAAACAGACACTAATGAGGCTTTTATTTCTATACCCAGAAACTAACCATTCAATTACACAAATTTACATATACTCGCTTACAGGGGTTCACAGCATATGAACCCCAGACATACTCCTACCCAATCATTCTCTGAAGATGCCAGCCACAGATGCAGGCAAAATGTCAGAAAGAAACTATTCCAGAATACGGCCTCACAACCCAGGAAAAAAACACAAGGAAAATATAGCCAGGCTCATCTACAATGTGGCACACTCCTTACAAGGCATGAAATGGCTGGGTGAGGGACCTCAGACGCTGTTCAGTAAGTTGGTTGTCAGCTTTGGGTGCTGTGGAGGGACTAAGAACCCTATCCTTCACCATGTGTATGTACACATAAAAAAGGGCATAAGTGCACTTAAGAGAAAATTATGTGTGCCTATGTCCCTAAGAGGATGCCAGCCTATGAATGTCAGGTGTTGTTGTTTTTTAAAGTGCATTGTATAACTTCTGGGGTATTTTCTGACCCCAAGGAAATTCATTGTATTTCAGGAAATAAAAGTGATTCATATTACGGTTTGTGTGTGTGGAATAAAAGGTATTCCTCAATAACCAAAAACCTAGATTCAAAAAACAGATTTTATATGAGGCACAACTTTTTTTTTTCAAGTAGCTGACAAACCTCCTTTTATGAAAGACAGAGAGAAAAGAAATTTAACCAATTTCAGTGTCCTAAATGATAGTGTCTCTGTTGTTTCTAATGTGAGGCTAGCATAGCTCCCTCTTTGATGTCCTTCTTTCTGCAATATTTAATCTGTTGCCTTTTAAATGGATTTTTTTCCCCAGTGGTTTTAATTCTATGGATAGTTTCATTGAATTTTAACAACTGTTCTTATGCTTTTACTTAAACTTTAGTATCTGCTTTATCTGTATTTAATTTTTGTAAGGAAGAAGGTGGGATATCAATGAGTACATTGTCATTACCATAACTGTTGCCATCGTTATCATCCACCATCACCACTACCTTGTGTCAATCCAGAAATTAGGAAATGGACATAAACCCTAAAGGAAAATAATGTCTGTTTGTAGTTGGGCTAGCATTAATGGCATTCTATGGCAATTTTCTATGCCAGAAGCAGAATAGTCTCAGTTGAGGAAAGACATTTCTGTAGGTCAGCCATTATACAGACAACTAGAACATGTGCACTGTCTTGTTGATGTACTTGGTAAATAGTACCATAGATAAAAAAAATTATCTCAGAACTTAAGCACCTAGACTTCAGTGGTTAAATCTGTCCCTTTCATTGCACATAACACATCCAAAAGGAGCTTAACAAAGACAATCCACATGCCCCCAAAGGTATCTAATTTACCTGTGACCTTATGCATTGCTCCTGTTCTCTGTTGTTGAGTCTGAATTACCTTGTGAGTCATAAAACCTCTTCAAGCTCATATTTTCAACGTCCTGAAATGGGATGCCACAGTTCTTCCATGTCTCCTATTGTCTGTAATATACTCCTGTCAGGAGCTGTAGGTCAATGTATGTCTTTAGCTCAATGATATCAGGGGACTACCGGTACTACAGTTTGGTTTTGGTAGGCTTCCTCTCATCCTGTACTCTGAGTAGATGTTATGGCTCCATTTGTTTCATAAATTATATGGCAAAGAATGTTTTCTGTGAGGAACAGTTAAAAGGTTTCTAGCATTGTTTCTTTATTTGCATGTTTATTTTGCCCTGTGGGTTACACTGTGATGTTTCTTACTCTGTGGTGAATTGCACCAAGTCCTTTCATACCTGCCTCTGAAGACATCAGTATGTCCACATATCCCTTGCTGTACAAGTTCAAGGGAGCATGCACTTGTTTCCCTTCCACCTTTGAGCAGGGGAAGGGATTGTTTCTTATTTGAGCACTTACAACAGGTTCTCTGCATCATATTTCAACCACAACATAGCATGGAACATTTTTTTTGTCCCAAAAGATTATATAGTGTGGAACAAAACAACTTCAGTGGTACAGTAAACATATTTATTAGGACAATTTTTATTCCATTTTGTTTTCATCTTATTTTAAAGTACATATCTGGTGACTGAAACTCAGGGATATGTTTATAGCTCTTCAAGTGACAATATTATAACATGTCTATATTATTATTATTATTATTATTATTGTTATTACATAAACTCATTAAAGCACATAATATCAATTTAAAAGAACAAATAAAACCAATACATATTAAAACAGTTTTAAATTCACAGTTTAAGATGTTACCCAAATTTTGTGGGGTCTGTGGGGAACCCACTCATGCCAAGATATTACTATGGGGAATTTAAATTAGCTCAAATATGGCAGCAAGAGGCTGAGTAACTACAGTATCCAAACACTGTTCGGGCAAGCAGCCAAAGGCTGATGGCTACACAGCTGATAGCAGAGGCACAGCACAATCAAGCTAATTACAGGCAAAGGAACCAAGGCAGCATGGATTCAGACACTTTCCTAGCCAGCAAATATGAGTTCATGAGTTCAAAATCCAAATAACAAGGTGTAGGTCCGGTAAACAGAGTTAAGAGTAGTCCAGTAGAATCCAAGTCAGGCAAACAGAGTTCAGAATGACAAACGCAGTCCAGTTCAAACACAGCAATCAGGAATAAGACAGGTCACCAGGTAGGTCAGATAATCTCCCAATAATTGCTGCTGGCTATAAATACTCTGAGACCACCACAAGTTCTCCTTTTGTTGTCTCCATGCTGAGAAGATAGGTATAGGTAAGTTGTCCTCTGTATCTGAAGAGGCAGGACCCTCTGCCAAATCTGGTACTGCATTATTGTCTGTCTCTTATGTCGGTGGTTCTAGAACATCTCCCTGCTCTGGTTCAGCAGGTCCTAGCATTTCAACTGCTTCAGTCTCTGAGTCAGAGTCCTTTTCCATGTTCTGGAAGCAGGGCATAACATATGGGACCTTTGGACCTATGTATACTAGTACTCACTGATGAGACTCCAAGCCAGGAAGTAAAATAAAATGGTTTTTATTGGAAAAGAATCACGGAACCACACACGAATACTCTCGTGCTTCAAGCAATCAGATAAGGCTATCAAAGAAAGTAGGAAGTATTGGGATAAAGGAATAGAGTTTGGGATGATGGCCTGTACTATACCTGCCTGACAAACAGAGATATGTGCAGAGAAGTACGGCTATGTATGCCAGGTGAAATAGCAAATCAACAGAGTAACGGCCTCTGGGAAACTGAGCACACCTTAGCTGAGTTTTGGGGAGATACTTATACTCAGTATTTATCCTTAAGGGGTGTTTTGAGTGGAAAACAATACTTCAGTGAGTTTCCCACAGAAGGACAATAGAAGCTCCAACTCCATTGATTGCTGTTAATAGTCAGAGCTTTAAGATGGATGGGTTTCAGGCAACCTCTGTTTGTATATAAGGAAGTTGTGAAGGAAAACCATTTGCAGAGCAATGGGTGTTCTGGTTACTGGTTTGTGTTGAAACAATACTAGGTGCTTCCAGGAGAATTAGCACATTCCACCCTAACTACTGTCTGAGAGGGCTTTGTATAATTACTGCCCAAATGTGTATGTGTTTTGGGAATTTTCCTCAACTTCTTCTCAGGCTTTGAGCAAACCTTCACTTAGGAGATTATCAGATGGTAAAAATATCCCAGGACAGGGATGGCAGGAGATTGCTAAAAGGCTTACCTTTTAGACGACTTCCTCTTATTCACAGAAAAATCCATAAATAAGAGGCCCATTCTGTTATTATAACAGAATATGTGAACGTGTGAACAGGAGAGTGTGAACAGGAGCCCCGTTCTGCTTCTGCTACGGCAACTGGATGTGATGTCACTGGGAGGTCCCTGCCGGACACTTCCGGGTGCGATTGGGATGACAAGGTAAGTTTTGTTTTGTTTTTTTAAAAAAAAAAACTCCCTGGGTAGCTTTCTTTCCTTTAAATGTGTTTTGGTGTTTGTTTTCTTTTCTGACATCTGGGGGGGGGGTTTCTTTTCAAATTTGCCACCCAGCCGTTCTCTTGCAAGAATGGCCGGGATTTGAGTTCCTGGTCATAAAATCAGCCTTACTACAGCTGCATTTACGACCAGACAGTGAAGAGGGGGAGCCCGTTCCTGTCGCAGAATAAAGGTAGGGGTGTGAAACTTTTTTCTTTATTCCACAGCAGGAATGGGAGTGGGGCGGGTGGGGGGTAGTGGTACAGAAACTAAACCTAAGGGTCCATCTGATAATCTCCTTAGTATCTATTTTTGGGGAAGTTCTGGTCTACCTCTGACCACATGAAGCATCAATACAAGCCAAATTATGAACTATTGACAATTAATCAATTATTGGAAGAGAGGGAATGTTAGGGCAGTTAACAAAAAATCATCTGGATTTACCTGCAAGAAGAGACTGGTCTTTAATGCTATTTTAAATTCAGACAGTTTATTCAACTGAAAATATCTTCCAGCAGGCCATTGCAGAGTCTAGGGGCAGTGGAAGGAAAAGTACTGTGGGTGTCTGTTGCCAACCTAGTCCTGGCTGACAGAAGTAAATATCCCTCAGAGTACCTAAGTGTATGTGATGCATTATATGGGAGAAGGCAATTCCATAAGCAACCTGGACCCAAACCATGTAGGGCTTTAAAGGTAACAACCAACACTTTGAACCGTGCCTGGAAACTAATTGGCAGCCAGTGGAGTGATTTTAATATCTTGTAAATCTAGTAGATCTATGTTTCTGTCTTGTAGATCTAGTTATGTGTGCGTTCTGCAGCAACATTTGATTCAGGGATACTAAATAGTCCAGTCTGGTTGGATAGGGGTTAAGTCTTAGGACTTTTTCGGATGCATGAAATATAACGCAAGCAGCCTCGTTGCGTTGCGAGGCTGCTGCGCTGCAGATTGTCAGTTTCGGATGACGCTCGCCCCTGCCGGTACTGTTACAGTACCGCAAGGAGAGTTGAGCATCATATTTCGTCGATTTTTAAGCACGATCAACTTTCGTGCTTAAAAATCAATGAAATATGATGCTCAACTCTCCCTGTGGTACTGCAACAGTACCGGCAGGGGCGAGCGTCATCCAAAACCAACACTCTGCAGCGCAGCAGCCTCGCAACATGACGAGGCTGCTTGCATTATATTTCATGCATCCGAAAAAGTCCTTAGTGTCATTATATTTCTATATTGACTTTTTAGGTAAAGATTTGTCAGAATTTTTTTTTTTTTTTTTTTTAAGCAAACAAACAAATGGGATTTTATTTTCGGCAGCATTTCTGTTAATGGCGACTATGCTGTTTTATTTTCTTGGTGAATCAAACTGGAAATGACAGAGACAGTCAGTTCCAAAGCATGGAGAGGTTAAAAAGCAGTAACATGGATCACTACTTTGCTGTCTGATTTATTGGTAGCAGCATGTAGCTAACCATCAACCTCCTGCCGTAATATAGCTGAACAGTTTGCTTATTTTCAAGGACAGCCTTTTAATTTTAAAAGGAAGCCAAGTGAATAAATTCCTTGTGAAAGAATTAGGTTTCCAATAGCATTTTCCCCCCACCAAAAATAATGGAATGTCTAGTGTGTACAGAACAAATATAGAAGGCATATTTTTCTCTTAATGTCACCATTATATACCAAAATCTTTACACTTGTTTCAAATGTTTTTTTTTAATTCTCTATATAGTTTAATTCCATTTTAGCATTGACCAGTATGTATGTTTTACCTGCATGTGTTTTTATCTTTCTTACATGTAAATATTTTAGGCTCTTTTTATACTCCTTTCAAGTCAGTCTTAAAGGTAGTTGCATAAATATATTTTTTTAAAAGAACAATATAAAACATACAAAGTAATGCAAAATTAACAGCACTATTACCACTTCCACTGAACCAGTTGCAAGATGTACACTGGAACGTGTAAATGTAATTTCTAAAGACAGCCTGATTGCCCATTAAATGCTCTGAAGAAATACATTTCAACTGGCAACCAAGTTGTTGCCTTAGTGGCCTTCCAAGCATTAGGAGAGATGAGGGGTGGGTGTGGGAAGGAGACTTTTTCCATCCTTGATGATCACTGTGATGGGAAAGACAGAGACTTACTTAGTTATAAAGTTGTCTCTGGATTCTTCTAAAGAATCCATTCTAATGAAACATGAGTTCTGATATACCTTCTTAGGTTTTGCCAGTTGTTGCATCTGCATAAACCCATCCATTCCATTGGGAGGCTATTTGTAGTAATTTCTTGGATCTGTTCTAGGCTTCTTTCATTTTTTTTTTAAAGAATATGATTTGTCGAAGTGGTACTATGGTCTGAATTGCAAAAATTTCTCCTCTCTATTTTTTTTTTCTCCCTAAGAATTATAGGGCAAAAAAAATGCCCTTTCACTGAGGCTTTCCCGCTGGGTGACCTTGGGCAAGTCACACTCTCTCAGTCTCAGAGGAAAGCAAAAGCAAACCCCCTCTGAACAAATCTTGCCAAGAAAACCCCATAAAAGTTGCTGTAAGTCAGAAGGAAGGAAGGAAAGAGATGTGTGCTTCTTTGTTCTGACATATATCAGAATTAAAAAGAAACCCAGTTGAGAGTAAGAATAAAATGTTGCAGCAGGTGGTGGGAATTCCCAGAAAATAGTCAAGGAAAAACAGAAATGTCATTTAGATATTAAAACAAAGCAAAATCATGAGAAATGCAGCAACAAATATAATAACCTCCCAACATGTCTGCCCCATTCGGAGGAGCTGAATGTCTCTATCACAGCTGCAACACTTTCAGTGGCAGCAGTCAGTGACACAATACAAGGACGAATTGGTGGCACACAGAATGAGTTGTGGTAGTGACTCTGAGTTAACTGTTCTCCTGTCATAATAAGCTAGGATTTTATCATGGTAGTACAGGGCAGTCCTGTGAGAACTGGGAGAGGAAGGGATGTCCCCCAGGAGGCTTGCAGAAGGAGAATATAGATTTAATAAATGAATGGACAAATCTATCTCTGGGATGTTTGTGTGTTTGAGTGTCCACAAATGTCCTCTGGGTAGCAATCAGTCTAGTTTTAGATGACTGAAGTAAATGTCTTCCAGAGGCCTGAGTATACAGCTGCTGTATAGGAACTATACATCTCTAAAAAGGCTTCCACGGGGTAATGTTTTTGGGTATTGCTCTATCCAGCAGTATCCATTACATAACTATAAAAATCCATAACTGGCATCCATTACAATCATAATGGGAAATATCTACTTAACATAACCTAGTTGTTTCTCTTGCCAGCATGGTCTAACTTATCATCTGGGCAATTCATCATCTAGGAACAGCGCAAATGTTATCAAACAGTGTTCTTCATATGAGGTGGAGACAGACCTCAGTTGCCGGACTTCTCCCTCTTTTTGGGGATAAGGGGTTCTTTTATCCTTCCTAGCCTAATCTGCTTCCTATATGGCCCAATGAGATAGCAGACACTTAGGAATATATCATATGTGGGAAAACACAGCAAAAATAAAAATAAAAAAAAAAATGTCCAAAACTACATCATAAGG
The DNA here is from genome assembly GCA_030847615.1 of Gambelia wislizenii. Taxonomy (NCBI): domain Eukaryota; kingdom Metazoa; phylum Chordata; class Lepidosauria; order Squamata; family Crotaphytidae; genus Gambelia; species Gambelia wislizenii. The sequence goes on along the minus strand of JAUMIR010000004.1, from coordinate 308,015,288 downwards.
ACAAGCAATAGCCCAAAGGCCAAAATTATCAAATGCTTGCGTCCTCACCCTCTCCCTCTTCATGGTGCAGGTGTGAATAAAGCATCACTTTTTTTATTGATGAGGAAAACCATAAATAAAAAGTGACACCTTATTCACACCTGCACCACACAGTAGGAATGGGTGAGTAATGACATCATTTGATAATTTTAGCCCTTTGGGCTATCGTCCCATGCTTATGATGTGGGTTGTTTTGACGTGTCTGATAAAATCAGTGGTGTACCTTGTTTATATAAACATTTAGATTCCTTCCCAAAGGTGAGGTAACACTGATCTCCTCCCGTCAGATTCCTTGAGATAACATAAACACAAAAGTTTCAGTGAACTTCCATCAGATTACATCAGCCAGCTGAATCCATCAGCCATTGCTCTGTACGTGGCACCTGCTAAGAGTTTATCATCAATAATGGGATTGCTTACAGTGGTGGCACTAGGGGTGCGGAGAGGCCGAACCACACCAGGTGACACCATCAGAGGGAGGGATGGCACCAACCTTATTAATGCCACAGATCATTTATATTATTATATCTTGTTTATAATTGTCTTGGTGTTCTGCATAGAACTAAGCTGTCTCTAGACTCTTGGCAACACACACATATTCTACAATACATAGCACTTTCTGTATTATATTTTATGTAACTTATATGTCTTATGGAGCCACAGTTTTCCATTTTTGGGGCTAAACTTTAGAAAACTGTAATCCCAATCAGCACTCACCCTGTATCAAATAGTTAGAAAATTCAAATGCAGTATCGGAGGATGTGGAAATTTAGATTGATATTTAAAATGCAGCAAATCTACAGTGAAGCTCCACTAGGATGCAGAAATTAAAGTCACTTGAGCCTTTGGGATTCTTGGTTATTTTGAAGGTCCAAACTGGCAGTTAGTTTTAAAATTTGACAACTAAATTAATTTCTCTTAAATCCAAGTTGGCAATTACATTGAAGCAGATGGAATGGCAGACTTGAATGCTAATTTCTAATGTCTTTTTCAATTTTGAGTTTAACAACTCAGTGATACAATAGATCAAACAGTGGATTAAAACATTGTATCTTGGTTCATTTGTACAGTTTTAACTTCTTTTTCTTCATAGACTGGGTCATAGGAAGCTGTAAGCAGCTTCATTTTACCTATCTGTTGCCTCTATGCACACAGAAATGTTGACTTAAGAAAACAACTAGCATTCTAGATATGGTCATGTTACTTTTTTCTCTATATTAGATCTCCAAAGATCCCATTATTATGAATTTTACTTAGGAGATTTTCACACTACACTGTTATAGTGTTACTATTCCACTTTATTTGCTATGGCTGCCTCCTGTGGAATCCTGAGATTTGCAGTTTAAGAAGGGACATTTACCATTCTCAGCCAGAGAGCTCTTAGGCCTCACTAAACTACAAACCCCAAAATTCCACAGGAGGAAGCCAGAGCAGTTAAAGTGGAATAGTAACACTATAACAGTGTAGTGTGAAAATTTTATTAGAAATTCAACATTGTAACAATCTGTAATGAGGCAGTATTGTGATTGTACATGCCTTCTTATAGACAGTCCTCTTTATTCCTTCTACAATTGAAAATACTGTAAAATACAGTAGCAAGATAAAACTTACAAAGTCAGACATTTCCTGCCAGGAGAGTGTTATGTATGTGTTGCAGAGAGAAAATACTGTATATTCCGGCGTATAAGATGACTGGGCATATAAGACCCCCCCCCAATTTCCAGCCAAAAATCTAGGCTTAGGCATATATTCACCATATAAGACCACCACCCCCAATTTGGCTGGCTGGCTGACTGGCTGGGGGAGCCTTGCCAGTTGATCTTCTTTGTTTCCCAACTCACAAGGATCTCCTCGTGAGTTGGGAAAGTGAACAGGATCAGCTGGCAGGGCTCCCCCAGCCAGCCAGCCGCAACATTCACCCCTCTCTTCAACCTTCCAGTCAAACTTTGATCACGGCTTTGGGGAGGGGGTGGCTGGAGGGAGGATGCTGGAGGGAGAGGGCTTCAGGGAGGGTGGAAGGGTGGCTGGAGTGAGGGGGCTTCGCAGCCACCCACCCCCTCCCCGATGCCGTGATCTCGAGCCAGATGGTGGCTTTGGGGAGGGGGGGTGGCTGGAGGGAGGACACTGGAGGGAGGGGGCTTCGGGGCGGGTGGAAGGGTGGCTGGAGGGAGGGGGCTTCAGGGAGGTTGGGAGGGTGGCTGGAGGGAGGGGGGTTCTCAGCCACCCACCCCTTCCCCGAAGCCGCGATCTCGAGTGGGATCACGGCTTTGGGGAGGGGGTGGCTGGAGGGAGGACGCTGGAGGGAGGGGGCTTCAGAGAGGGTGGAAGTGTGGCTGGAAGGGGGGGCTTTCCAGCCACCCACCCCCTCCCCAAAGCCATGATCGGAAGCTGGATCGCGGCTTCAGGGATGTTAGAAGGGTGGCTGGAGGGGGGCTTTCCAGCAACATTCGCCCCCCTCCTCTGTCCTCGGTTGCTCCCCAAAGGGGGAGAAGGCAGAGGGGGGTGAATGAACCGTAAGCACTTTGCCTCACCCCCCCCCCGCCTGATCTCCTGCCTCTTCCCTCCATTTGTGAAGGGAGCAAAGAGGCAGCAGTTCAGACAGCGGGGTGAAGCAAAGTTTATCCGGCATATAAGATGAGCCCTGATTTTGGAGCCTATTTTTCAGGGCTCAAACTTCATCTTATATGCCGGAATATATGGTAGGTGGCCACCAAGAGCTGAAAATGACACAGCTTCAGTATAGAGAGCATAGCAGGATATCTGGCTATTATGTCCATGGAAATTGCAGCTTGCAGGAGTGAGAATAGGCTGGGTTAAGATAGGTGTATCTCCACTGGATGTGCTTAACAGCCATTGGTTGTACTGCCATTGTCATAGAGAACAACCCCATTTATACGCTGGCCTATTTTTAATTAGTTACCAAATCAATGAGACCTGTCCTCATATGCCATGACTGTATCAAAAAGTCTTTGATGAGTAATTTTGGCCTAGCGGATCACAACTTTTGTAGGGTTGAAATAGAGCCATTACGTTCAGTTACAGAAGAGAGGCAAATGTGTTCTAGGTATATAAACAATCGGCAGAAGGTTATGCATGTCAATAAATTCTGGATGCACTTTCAGAGTGGGTGATCATGTCAACATTCTTTTTCTTGTGTGCCTTCAAGTTTTTTTTCTGACTGATGGTGACATATGTAGAGGAAAGAGGAAAAAGAGCTGTCATTAAGGTTTCTTCTCTTTCTTATGGGAAATCTCAACCCGGCTTAAATTTAAAAAGTGCTAACTGCTTCATTCTCTTTACATAATGGATCAGTCAAAGAGCTGCACAGCTAATTCAACCATAAATTACCAGATGCTAGGCTCTTTATATTTTTCCTGAGTATTTAGCAATTGATGTCCACCATTCTTAAATAACTTCTTCCACAAACAAAATACCCTTGTTTTCAGACCTTGGAAATAATGAATTATGAGATAGAGCTACCTGATATTAGTTATTAGGGAGTCAAAGTATAATTAAATCACATTTCAAAAGTAACATAATTGGTAATTACTTTAATGGTGTAACAATTAACATTTTCTATTTCCTTTAAAATCTTACCTTTAAAATGACACTTCATGGGCATATTGATAGGTATTGTACATGTTTTATGCCATGTTCTTATCAGGCAGTCCACTTTTTTCCCTTAAAAAAACATAAGAAGAATCGAAAAGCATTATAGCAAGTACTACTAGCAAGTTAAATGTTTTTATCATTGCAGAAAGTAAAAAAAATGATTAGGTTTTTTGTAGGGTTTTTTCCGTGCTGTGAGGCCATGTTCTAGAAGCGTTTATTCCTGACACTTTGCCTGCATCTGTGGCTGGCATCTTCAGAGAATGGTGGTGTGTAGATGTGTGGGTTTTATATACTGTAAGTCCCCATTGAATAGGATTAGTATGTAAATTTGTGTATTCAGTTGTTGGATGTTCAATTCTTAGTGTGGAAGGATATGTGAGGGGGATTAGTGTCTATTTAGATAACTCAGATGCCAAGATTGACAAAGAGATCGATCACAGATTAACAAAGGCATATAGCACATTTGGAAGACTTCACAAAAGAGTCTGGAGTAATAAACACCTGAGGCGAAACACAAAAATTAGTATGTATAGAGCCATTGTATTGTCTATTCTCCTTTATGGGACTGAAACATGGGTCACCTATCGCCACCACTTACGACTCCTCAAACGCTTCCATCAGCGCTGTTTATGCACAATCCTAAATATACACTTTTAGAGTCTTATGCAAGCCCTCAGACAGCTTAAGCTAAACAAGCTACCATCAGTACAGTAACGTATATAGATGCTGTCGTCTTCTTCGAGCTCTGCCATAGCCCTTTGGAGCATCATGCTGAAGAAGATTGTAAATAAAGTTGGCACAAGAACACAACCTTGCTTCACTCCATTAGTTATTAGAAAGGGCTCTGAAACGTGAGCTGCTCTTTGCTGATGCTGCTGCCCTTGTTGCCCACGCAGAAGCAGCTCTGCAGCACCTAACATCCTGCTTCGCAACAGCTGCAGAGCTGTTTGGGCTGGAAGTCAACCTGAAGAAAATGAAAGTTCTTTACCAGCCTGCACCACAGGTCGAACATCATCATACCCACATTGCCGTCAGCAACTCTGTGCTTAAGTCCATTCAGCAGTTCATCTACCTGGGAAGCATCATCTGCTCAGATTCCAAGATTGACAAAGAGATCGATCACAGATTAGCAAAGGCACATACCACATTTAGAAGACTTTACAAAAGAATATGGAGTAATAAACACCTGAGGCAAAACACAAATATCAGTGTATATAGAGCCATTGTACTGTCTATTCTCATTTATGGGTCTGAAACATGGGTCACATATTGTCACCACCTACAACTCCTCGAACGCTTCCATCAGTGCTGTTTACACACAATCCTAAATATACACTGGACTGACTAAGTGACAAATGTAGCTGTCCTTGAGCAAGCAGGGATCACCAGCACTGAGGCCATGATATTGAGAATACAGCTGCGCTGGGCAGGGCATGTTTCTAGGATGGAGGACCATGACCTCCACAAAATAGTATTCTACGGTGAACTCACCATGGGTCAGCATAAGAGGGGTGTTCCAAAAAAGCGATATAAGGACTCCCTAAAACAACACCTCAGGCTCGGCCAAATTGATCACCAACAATGGTCCACCCTGGCCTCCCATCGGGAGGCATGGAGACGCACTATCCACAATGCTGCAGCCTTATTTGAGAACTCACGCCGAAAAAGTCTTGAAGAGAAACGACAACGCAGAAAAAATCACAAACTGGAAACATCACCCAAGGAAACCTTCTGCTATTCTTTCTGCAACCAGACTTGTGTTTTGGCCTTTTTAGTCATCAGCACGCTTGCAGAAAGTGCGGGATGTGTCCTTCCTGAATCTTCGTTTGTGAAGAGAAGCCAGAGAGAGAGAGAGAGAGAGAAATATACATTGGACTGACTATGTGACGAATGTTGCTGTCCTTGAGCAAGCAGGGATCACCAGCATTGAGGCCATGATATTGAGAACACAGCTGCGCTGAGCAGGGCATGTTTCTAGGATGGAGGACCATGACCTCCCCAAAATAGTATTCTACGGTGAACTCGCCATGGGTCAGCGTAAGAGGGGTGCTCCAAAAAAGCTATACAAGGACTCCCTGAAGCAACACCTCAGGCTCGGCCAAATGGATCACCAACAATGGTCCGCCTGGCCTCACATTGGGAGGCATGGAGACACACTATCCACAATGCTGCAGCCTTATTTGAGAACTCACACTGAACAAGTCTTGAAGAGAAATGACAATGCAGAAAAAATCACAACCCGGAAACATCACCCAAGGAAACCTTCTGCTGTGTTTTTTGCAACCAGAGTTGTGTATCTCGGATTGGCCTTTTTAGTCATCAGCATGCTTGCAGAAAGCACGGGATGTGTCCTTCCTGAATCTTCGTTTGCGAAGAGACGCCAGAGAGATTGTCTGCTGGGAAGCCTCCTGTCCCTGGGTGACGTTCATTTGCATGTGTTGAGTTTTTATTTTGGTGTTTTTCAGGACTGGAAGCCAGATTTTGTTTACTTTTAGGGTTTCCTCTTTCCTGTTGAAGTTATCCAGGTGTTTGTGGATTTCAATAGCTTCCCTATGTATTCTGACCTGATAGTTGTTAGCCTGGTCCAGAATTTCAGTGTTTTCAAATAGCATTTTGTGCCCAGGTTGGTTTGATGAGTTTTTAAGCAGTGGAATAAGAAAATTAATTATTTACTATAAAAAATAAATTGTCATATTGTTTTTCCAGATTTGTTTGCTGCAGGAATGTGAAGAAGATCTGAGTCACTTCATATTCCTGGCATTGATCTGAAGTAATCTTCTGCAAGATTGTGCATACTCATTTGAACATAAGCCTAGGAGTGGATAAATTATTCTATTTATGGTTAACCCTGCCTCTCAATATAAATTCCATTTCATGATGATACCTTTATTGATCGAACTAGTAAAGACTGCCCTCATTCTGTACCCATACTGGATAGAGGCAAGTACAGGTCTCAGAAGAGGTGTGCTTTGTAATTTTGAGTAGAAAAGCCAGAAACTATTGCCTCTCACATGGCCATTGGGGCTGGTCTGCTTTTTATCTACATACACTTCCTATAACTTCTCAAAGCAAAATGTAGGTGCTATGACCACACTATTGCCACTTTCCTTTTCTTGCATGCTGTTTTGCTCTTTCTGCCTTATGCAAAAGCCTTGAAGTTTTGAAAGTTAGTGTGATATATTTTGCACCTTTTGGCCCAATAAAGGAATCACCACAAATGAATTTTGGATTTTTTAATGCAAGTTTTTTTTCTGTTTAAGATGGATTTCTGTGTCATTTTCTCATGTGTACATGAGACTATTCTGTTCTGTTTCTGTCGAGGAATTCGTGTGTCCCTGGGTGTTCGCCGTTTTTTGGAAGAAACTCTATGGAATTAAAACTGTTAAGAGTTAACTTTCCTCTAGCAGAGCAGTGTGAGTCAATGTACAATGCTTTGCCGAGAACTTCAAAAACAAAAGAGGCAGGTGTCTTCAAGTTAAACAACTTAAAAATTTACTAATGGCTATGTATTTATATATGCATGGAGAGTCTAAATCCTAACTAAACTAATAAATAGGTAAAAGATAGATTCTTCATCTTAGCTCACCAGCTGGATGAGAAGGAGAAATTTAGCTTCTGAAGAAGAAGGTAGGGAATTAAAGTATGGTAACTATGGGAGCTGTTTCATGTGCCTTGTTCAGTCTAATTCCCAACTGGGGGGAGGTGAAGGAAATATATGCAGTGACAGAGTACTAGACCATACCCCTCAGCCTTCCCGGGTGAACACCTGGGTCCTGAAGAGGAACCTCAGTTGCCTGGGGTTGATCACCAACCGGCCCACATCTGGTAGGTGAACCAAAAAGTCCCTCACCCAAGCTAAAAAGGCCAATGCGATTTTGGGCTGTATCGATAGAAGTATAGTGTCTAGATCAAGGGAAGTAATAGTGCCACTCTATTCTGCCTTGGTCAGACCTCACTTAGAATACTGTGTCCAGTTCTGGGCACCACAATTCAAAAAGGATATTGACAAATTGGAGCATGTTCAGAGAAGGGCAACTAAAATGGTGAAAGGTCTGGAAACGATGCCTTATGAGGAGAGACTTAGGGAGCTGTGTATGTTTAGCCTGGAAAAAAGACGGTTAAGAGGCGATATGATAGCCCTGTTTAAGTATTTGAAGGGATGTCACGCTGAGGATGGAGCAGGCTTGTTTTCTGCTGCTCCAGAGACTGGAACACGGAGCAATGGGTGCAAGCTTCAGGAACAGAGATTCCACCTCAACATAAGGAGGAACTTTTTGACAGTAAGAGCTGTTCGGCAGTGGAACACACTCCCTTGGAGCGTGGTGGGGTCTCCTTCCTTGGAGGTCTTTAAACAGAGGCTGGATTGCCATCTGTCGGGGATGCTTTGGTCAAGATTTCCTGCGTGGCAGGGGGGTTGGACTGGATGGCCCTCGTGGTCTCTTCCAACTCTGCAATTCTATGATTCTATTATTATCTTTTGGGCCAATCCCAATATGGGTCTCCTGTCCCCTTAGGCAGCACGACCCAAACTGGCCCTTCCAGAGACCTTACCTTCACCAAAAATTGGTGCCAAGGTGCCCACCGAAGCTATGCCTTCCCTTTCTCCACAATAGTAAGAGGGAGTTAACCTATTTAGATCCTAGCCAAGTTCCCAAATGCCACCATCCTAGTATGGGGTAGTTGAAAAACCTTCTGAGAAAAGGAGGGAGGGATTCCTACCTGGCTCTGAAGCAACCAATTATCATACTATTCAAGTGGTGGGAGGATGGGTCGATGATTGCTTTGCTGAAGAGGAGGAGGTGAGGAGTGGCAGGGCATTTATAGCCTCTGGTCCTGCCCCTCACCTCCCATCGCAGGCAACACTGCCTGTGACCAAAACAGTGGTCTGAAAGTCACAAGCATGGCAGCAAAGGTGGCTCATCTCCCCAAGCAGCTCTGCTGCATGGTGGGGAGCCGGATTCTACTTGGAGAAAACAATCATGACTACAAAGGCCCTGTTTATAGCATCTATTTGTTACAGATACAAGGACTCCCTGAAACAACATCTCAGGCTCGGCCAAATTGATCACCAACATTGGTCCGCCCTGGCCTCACATCAGGAGGCAAGGAGATGCACTATCCACAATTCTGCAGCCTTATTTGAGAACTCATGCCAAACAAGTCTTGAAGGGAAACGACAACGCAGAAAGAATCGCAACACGGAAACATCACCGAAGGAGACCTTCTGCTGTGCTTTCTGCAACCGGACTTGTTTATCTCGGATTGGCCTTTTTAGTCATCAGCGCACTTGCAGAAAGCACGGGATGAGTCTTTCCTGAATCTTCATTTGCGAAGAAAAGTCAGAGAGAGAGAGCGTATTACAGATACATGTACTCATAACAGTGTGGATGGGGCCTGTTATTAGTCAGCATTATCACTGTTTTATTTTGTGGATTTTGGAGGTAGACTCTTACGCAAATGTACTTGCCAACCAACTTCCAACTCTTCTCCCCATGATTTGCCTTTTAAAATGATTTTCAACAGCACTTTTGAGATTTAACCTTTCTTGCCCTCAGAAAAGCATTTGTTGCCCTCCAATTCCAAACAATGCCATCAATTTATTTAAAGAAAATATAAATCCTTGTATGCTGCTGTGGTATCTTTCTGGCCCTGGGGAAGTGGAAGTTGTAGTTCATTATTTACTAAATGCTGTCCATTATACACTAATCCCAGGATTCAGTTCTTGGGAGCTCTTTCAATAAAAAACAGCCATCCAGTTGGGTGCTGCCTGATACCATTTGTCACCATTTATTTATTTATTTATTTATTTATTTATATTAGCTATTTATACCCTGCTCTTCAACCACAAGGCTATCAGGGTGGCTTACAAATTGTTTTAAGCAATAGCAATGTACACATCTACACTGCATTAAGCAGCTTCCAATGTGTGTTAGCTAGTTGCCCCCACAAACCGGGTACCTATTGGCAGAGCATACTAAATCCATTACAATTAAGGCAGTACAAAATACCTATGGCAGATTTTCAGACATGGGCAGTAGACTTGAAAGGGGATCAGTTGTCTTTGTTCCCACTGTCAATGGTGGCAATGTATACCATCAGTATTAATTCTTGGCCTTGTTCTTCTATTTTCTGCTTTTCCTGTGATTTATTACTCTTCCTATTTATATAGTGCATTGAACATGTTCAAAGCACAGCATGTTAATTATCTAAGGGAGTCAGACCTGTGCATACCTGTGACAATCAAGCCAACTATTTCTTTGTCCTTGTTGTGTAAATTACTGAGCATAATATTGGATTTGAGTATTGAAAGGGAAATAGAATGCAGTGGCACACAGGGATGCACTAAATATACATTTGCTCTATATTTTCTGCCTTCTTTCCTATCAAATAATCATTTAGATGTCTACTTGAAAGCTAATGCATCATGGATTTGGATCATTGATAGGAGTGGGCTAGGTTTCTATTGTAAAGCCTATACTTTTTCTGGCATGAGTTTAAACGTGAAAGCCTGATGTTTGTACTAATACATTTTACTGTCAGTTTGTCAAGCCAATAATGGCAAAAGGATGTAGTTTGGAGGAGAAAACAGAATACATTTTATGAAAGGCTTTGGGCTAGGTAAGAATAAGTAGTGTCATTCTGTTGTTACTTGGTTCCCGCCACCTCCTATGTGCATGTTTATACGTACACATGCACTCACATGCTTACACACACATTTACTCTGGGATTTGCTTGTTATTTGTTTTGTAGAAATGTGTTAAAGCAATTGAAAAATTGTTGAAAAAGGCTTCATTAAAGGAAACCCAGGAACTCATTCTTGCATAATTGCATGCTTCTTTGCTGGCAATTAAGATGAAGTTGTTGTGGAAATGAAAGAGGTCCAAAATCGAGTATTAAAGGTGATTTTTAAACTCAAACCTTTTTCATCAAAATCACCTTTTTATATGACATGCTAATATAGGGTAGATAGGTCGTTATTTCATTTGTCTTTTTTTAAAAGGGCAACTGAACAGAGAAGGGAGTGAACAAACTGATAGATGACTGGTGAGTCCCCCCACCCCCCCGAGCCCTTTCATTTTGGAAACAGCTGAGAAGGAGTTCTTACAGGGCTATTGGAATCTGACCCCATCCTCCCCGGGATGGAGATATGGGACTTTTTCAGATGCATAAAAAGTGCTGAGGAGGGCTCGGGAGAGACACGTGCCTGTTTCCCGCCAGGGGACCAGTTTCTGATGACGCCATCCATCTCGTGTTACCCTCTGTGTTCCTTCTGTGTTGCATGGAAGGAAAAGGCTCCACTTTTTATTCACGAAAAAATTCCATGAGTAAAAAGTGGCGACTTTTCCTTCCATGTGACATAGAGGGAACACGGAGGGTAACGCAAGAGGGATGGCTTCGTCAGAAACTGGCCCCCTGCCGCGAAACAGGTGCATATTTCTTCCAAGCCCTTCGCAGCACTTTTTACGCATCTGAAAAAGTCTATGCTTTTAAAGTAAAGAGGAGTCATTACCTCTGAGTGGCTTAATTCATGTCTTTGAATTAGAATGGTTCTATCCCCCATATAGACTCTAGCTTCTTATAAGTCATATTGTGATTCTTCTGTCTGAAAGTGGCCTTTTAATTGTTCTTTTTACCTTAAAAGTGTAAGCCATAATGCTGTTGTTTTACTGACCTCTAAACTTGTACCTTGTAAAGGAAAGGGTCTGCTGTGACTGTTGTAAGGAGCAGAGAGTCCAGGAATCTTAACCCAGCTCACACAAAACATAAATTCAATAAGTACAATTTCACCTACCATATGAGAATGACAGCAGCACTTGGTGATATGCTGTCTGTACTTCAACTCATGAAAGTAGTTCTCAGCTCCACATACTGGGGGAAATTCCATGCACTGGGTATTTGCCTGTCTCTCTGCTCTTTGACACAGAGTTTCAAGTATGCTGAGGGGAAAACTAAAGTTTTAGATATAAAAAATTAGTACCCAATGTTCTTTTATGAGAGGTAATTTATATAGGAGATTATCAGACAGGAACGCAAAAAGTGTTGCTGTCCCACAATCTCCAGTTCCACCCCTGTCCCAGCATAATAACCCCTCCCACTGAACTTACCTTCTATTCCATTGTTCAGGCAGCCCTGAATGAAAGGAGCTCTAATGGAGCTTCGTTCACTTCCTGGAGTGAAATCCTGCCCATTCTCATTAGAAGACACAATTTTGGAATTCAAAAATAAAAATAAACACAAAAGAATGATACCAAGCACCTAAACACACTAGAAACATTACAAGTAACCTGGGGAGGGTACAAAAAAAAAAAAGAAAGAAAGAAAGAAAGGAAGGAAGGAAGGAAGGAAGGAAGAAAGGAAGGAAGGAAGGAAGGAAGGAAGGAAGGAAGGAAGGAAGGATATCTTATGTGGATGTCCCGATCTCACCCAGAAGTGTTCTTGCAGAGACCTTCCACTGATGTTGGAATCTCACCAGCAAAATGGGACACATTTTATATGGTGCACTGAACACTGGTGCACTGAGCTGGATGCTGGGCAATCTAACTCTTACTTCTATCACACAGGCAAATCTGGAATAGAAATACCATGGGAGATCAATTGCCAGCTTCTCCCCAACAATTAAAAAAAAAAACCCCATTAATGGCAGTAGAACACTTGGGAGACCATGGGGTATGATGTTGTCTGATAAGGAAGCCCTTTTGCAATCTCATGGCATCTATTAATCTCCATGATTCAAACATTACTTTCATGGCTAATACCAGTTTTGGGAGGGTGTGAGTCTTGTCAGGATTAGGGCAGAGGAAGAAAGGGTTAACATCTATCCTTGTTCTGTATTCCTGATCCCCCCCCAACTACTATTTAAAGTTTAAAAAATGAGAAGGATTTTCAGTGATAATTTTAGTTTTCCAGGCTCTTACTGTTCTTGAAAAAAGAAAACAAGCAAAGGGGAAATAGAGAAAATGATGATGTTTGTGTATTATTTTCATCTTTTTAAAAACCTTCTCCAAAATGCACAAAAACAGTTACGCTAGTTACACATCTTGATTTTTGTTTGTAATCACATCAGCTTTGACTTATGGTGAGCATATGAATGAGAGTTATTCAAGAGCCCTGGTTATTTATAGCTCATCCCAGGTTTTACAGGCTCAAGGGTTGAGGCTTCCTTTATTGTCAATCCACCAATAATTTGGTTTTCCTCTTCTGATGTCTTCAAATACACTAAGCATTATAATCCTTTCCAATAAATTCTGTCATCTCTTGATATAGCAGAGGACAAGTGTCACAGTTTAGTCATTTTGGCTTTTAATGAGAGTTCAAGCTTAATTATTTGTTTGCTTGTTTCTGGGATCAATTCATTTGTCTTTTTGTCAGTCCATGGTACTGTATTTGGAAAACTCTCTTTCAGCACCACAGCTCTCCTCCAACAGCATATTTTAAATGTGTTGTTTTTCTTCCTGTAAACTTTCTTTGCCATACATTGTTTGCAACTCTACATAAAAATAGGAAATACTGTGACAGAGTTGATCCTGATCTTGCTATTCAGTGATCCATGTATACACTTGATGACCTTGCATAGTTCCTTTGTAATTACCATTCTAAGACTTAATCTTCTGTAAAATGTATTTTACTGGGGAAAAAAGAATTTTCTCCATTTATTCTGGAAGGAATAAAAGAGTCACTAATACAAGTTAAGACATAGAAAAAGGAAATTGTTCTGAAATACACTGGCATTCAAACTCCTTAGTAGCTTGATGGTCAAAAGCAGCATATTAAATAGTTTCCAAAAGCAAAGGAGCTAACTCTTTGTACGAATACATGAAGCTACCTTAGACTGAGAATGTTGGTCCATCTAACCCAATACTCCCAACTTTATAGTGTGGCCTTCCAGATGTTGTTGGGCTGGAACTGTCATATTCTGCATTTGCAACTTACTGGGGCTATTGAAGAGGACACAATTGCTAATCTCAGGTCTACTCAACCAGACATTTTTCCTTTATGTTAAGAGTGTTTGTCTCTTGGTTAGATCCTGGGCAATCCAACTCTTACTTCAAGCACCAAATTTCTGAGGAGCATCCCCCACTTCCTTATCCTCAGGCAAACTGAATGGGCTCCTGCTTGCTCCAGCCCATCCCTGCTTGCCAGTGTTCAATAAATTAAAGGCCTACAGCACTGAAAAGATGCTCCCTTGTTCCATTTTCATGAATGTACTTGCAATAGGATGTGTTGTTGGATATTCATGCTATGCTCCCCAATATGACTTAATCAGAACAAGACTATTAAATGAAACATATCCATCACAGATAGACAAAAATTACATACTAAATGAAAATTATCAGTATGTCCAGTCAGGCTTCACCAAAAAAGTCTTTCTTAAATTCCTATGATGGGCAAATGGCCCATCATACTGTTGTCCAGGATGGAAGGGTGACCACCTGTTCACTTCAAGATATAGTTTTAGCTTGAGTGAGTGGTATATAAATTGCTTTCAGTAATTTATTAATCAACACAAAGGATGTTTGGTAGCAGAGCCCCATTGTAATGTCTTAGATACACCACACCAGTCAACATACAAAAGGGAGGTGGGGATAGACATACCAGTAAACAGTATGTTATAACACACACACGTACAACAACAATGACTCAAAATGTGATGACAGTGATATAATTGCAAAATGGCAAATACTAACTGCCCCAAAGAGTTGGCAGCAGGGAAAATGTTATTATAAAATTCCAATAACTGAATAAAGTTCAATAACCAGAAGTTGGCAAATAGGTTTTAGAGTACCAGACAGAATAACCACAACTTTTTTGTTAAACTGCCAGAACTAAAACCTAGAATACTATAAACATCACAATTTTTCTATTAACTAATTTCAAAAGTTAACATAGATTTTTTTTACTATAATTCTATTCAAAAATATTAATTCCCCTACCCCCCACCTCAGTGCTCCCCTTCACCGGAGCCATTATCCCTTACCTAATTTTTCCAGAATCTAATTTCTTCTCATGGAGGTAACCTCCCATCTTTTGTCTGTAATACTTTTTAAACAAATACTTCCCAAATTTTATCAAAGTCACTTTCTTTCCAACTTCCTGTTCTTACTTTAATTCTACATGTTAACTTATCATTTATTGCCATCTTCCAAACTTCTTTATACCACTCCTCCACTTGTACATTTATTTGCATTTTCCAATATCTTGCTATAATTAATCTTGCTGCCATTAATAAATTTGTTATTAAATCCTTTTCTGCTTGGTTCCCATTCTCTCCATTATAAATTGACATCAATGCTAGGCTCGGTTTCCTTTCTATATTTCTATTCAGAATATTCTCTATTGCTATGAAAACCATTTCCCAAAACTGCTGTACAAATTTACAAGTCCACCACATATGCATATATGTACCTATTTCTTGATAACCTCTCCAACAATATTTAGAGTTATTCTGATCTATATTATGCAATCTTGCTGGTGTCAAATACCATCTCCATATTATTTTATAATAATTTTCTTTTATCCGTATCGACATATTTTTTAGATGTCTTTGTTTCCATATCTTATCCCATTCATGATCTCCAATTTTTTGTTTCAAATCTTCCTCCCATATTCTCCTTAAATATTCCCCTTTGTCTTTTTTCTTTATTTTTTATCAATATTTTATATAATTCAATTGTAATACCTTTCATACTTTCATTATCATCCTGCTTTTCACCTTTTTTCACCACATTTTCAAATTTTGTAAATTCCCTTGTTTCTTTATGATTCTTTTTCCAAATTTTAATCCATTGTTCTAACTGTATGCAATTAAACCATGAAATTTTCATTCCACATAATTTCTCTCTTATACTCCCTTTTATGTGTTATACTAACTAAGTATTGATTGGATAATATAATGTATGATTATAAAATTAATAAAAATATATATTTAAAAAAAGAAAAGATACCCCTAAAACCTAGAATACACTGCTTGGGAGTGTGGTGGAGTCTCCTTCTTTGGAGGTTTTTAAACAGAGGCTGGATCGCAGTCTATTAAGGGTGCATAGGTTTTCCGTGGTTTTTTTTTTTTCCTGGGGTGTGAGGCCGTGTTCTGGAATAGTTTATTTCTAATGTTTTGCCTGCATCTGTGGCTGGCATCTTCAGAGAATGGTTGGGTAGGAGTGTGGAGGAGTTTATATACTGTGAGCCCCTGTTGGAGAGGATATGTAAATTTGTGTATTTGAATGGGTATTTCCTGGGGGGAGATATGCAAGAAGGATTAGTGTCTGTTTGGCTAATGGGCCATTGTCTGCTGGAAATCACCCTATCCCTGGGGGGAGTTCATTTGCATGTGTTGAGTTTTGATTTTAGTGTTTTTCAAGACTGGTAGCTATATTTTGTTTACTTTTGGGGTTTTTTCTTTCCTGTTGAAGTTGTCCAGGTGTTTTTGGATTTCAATAGCTTCTCTGTGCATTCTGACATGATCGTTATTGGCCTGGTCCAGAATTTCTGTGTTTTTAAAGAAGATTTTGTGTCCAGGTTGGTTTATAACATTTTCTGCTACTGCTGATTTTTCTGGCTGGTCCAGTCTGCAGTGTCTCTCATGTTCCTTGATTTGTGTCTGCACACTCCATTTTGTGGTACCTATGTAAACTTGCCCACAGCTGCATGGTATGTGGTAAACTCCTGCAGCTGTGAGAGGGTCTCTTTTGTCCTTCACTGAGTGTAGCATTTCTTGGATTTTCTTGGTTGGTCTCTAGATCATTTGGAGGTTGTGTTTCCTCATCATTTTCCTTATTCTGTCTGTGATTCCTTTGATGTATGGTAAAAATACCTTCCCTTTGGGTGGCTGTTTTTCTTCTTCATTCCTGTGCTTTTTTCTGGGTATGGCTGCTCTTGTGATGTCTGATCTGGAGTAACCATTGGCCTGTAGAGCCCGGTTTAGGCACTCAGTTCATCCTCCAGGTAGTGGGGTTTGCAGATCCTTTTTGTGCAGTCTACCAATGTTTTTATTGTGCTTCTTTTTTTTTGTCCTGGGTGATGATTGGAGTTCTTGTGTTGGTATCTGTCTGTGTGTGTATATCTTGTGGCCTAACCATTGGTTTGGTTTGTGGATGACTAGGACATCCAAGAATGGCAATGTTCCTTCCTTTTCTTTTTCCATTGTGAATTGGATATTTGGGTGGATGCTGTTCAGGTGGTTCAGAAATCAGACCAAATCTTCTTATGGCTGGAAATGGTGAATGTGTCACCCACATATCAGAACCATGTTGTGGGCTTTTTTGGTGCTGTTTCCAGGGCTTGCTTTTCAAGATGTTCCATGTAAATGTTTGCTATCAGAGGTCTCAGAGGGCTGCCTATGTTAGGGGTGCTTTGATTGTGGATTCTTGCATGGCAGGGGATCGGACTGGATGGCCTGTGAGGTTTCTTTCAACTCTATTTTTCTATGATTCTATGTATAATCCCATAGAAATTCAAACATAACCACATAAGCATATTTGATTTATATAAAAATAATGTTAGATCTGACTGCAGAAGATGCAGACACGGTGTTTCCAAATGCTCATTATTTGCCCTGAATATCTTGCAAGCTTTGGAGAGAGCTGGAATATTTTGTTCTGTTGCTCCAGACAAAACTGGCATTCTTTTCCTCCAAAGGTGGCTGAAAACCTATAAATAAGCCTACAAATTACAAAAAGAATCCAAACATACTTGAATTGTGCTACTAATTGTGCTGTTTTGTTGTCTTTTTTTAAAAAAAATCTAACATTAATACATTAATATTAACATTAATTATATATTTATTGGTATGTCATATTCTACACATTGGGGCAATTTATTGTTATGGTTTTGCATTTACATTTTGATATTATTGGATATCTACCTTCTTACAATTTGAACACACACACACAAATCATAAATAGATGATTCATTTAAATTTACACAGTTTATTTATTTTTTTGCCATTTGTGGTCATTTCTTCTATTGTTTCTGGTGTCTGAGACCCATCCCTTTCATTTTGTTCTAATATATACACACTACATTTTTATATAAAATTTCAACAGGTGGATATATCTCAATGGGCAAAATTGCATTTCATATAAAAATGGAATAGATTGACATCCAGATTTTTTATAAAGCAAGCCAAAATACAAATGGAAATTCCCCAAACACTGAACGGAGTCCCATAGCATTTTTGACAGAAAGAGGCAAAACCAGGCTAGCATTTTACCTTTTTGCAATTATAATGTTTAAGCTGAAAATCCATTCAACCTACTTGCATCGCAATATCATATCATAGTAACACCAATTATATTGTCAGAATAAATTCTGCTAGTCACAAGAAACTCAGAGTCAATGCAACCACAATAGTAATGAGTTAAATGTTTAGCCTTTGTTTCATCCAGGACTTTGTTCTTAAGTTTTGAATGGTGTTCTGTAACGTGTTCTGATGCTACAGGAAGTCTAGTCCAGAAAGTAACCCAGAGGGCCAAGTAGTGACATAAACAGCCCATTTTATTGTATAGTTTGAAATAGGATATAAAACCAATCTATTGCAATTTACAGGATGTTCAAAAGACCCAGTCTAAATGGATGAATAACACATCAAGCATCCACTGCATTTGAAATGGCCCAGAGTCACTGGTTGAAAAGGAATCAATATCTGAATGAATCAAACAATCTCTGAGTGTCCAATATAAGGCAGAACATTGTCATCAGGGATGTGTCTGACTTTGTGCCAATATTTGTAAATATTTTTCATCATGGAAGTGTATGAATGAAAATGTTCCAAGGAACAAAAAGTCCCCCTAAGTTCCTTTAGTAACTTATGTCTGTGGATAAATCTGTTCTTTTTACCCCTAGCAGTTCTGACAATATTAATAGGATACTGAATTTCGCTTTTTGTGTGTATGTGCACCATAATCTAAATCTTGTGATGAATCTATTTAAGACAAAGATATTTCACAAATTCTGTGTAATTGGATAGATTTTAAGACAAATGCAAGAGCGATTTCCTCACTATTGGTTTGGTTTAATAAAAACCGTATAATTGATCATATTTTCCACATACTTCGGTATTCAAAAATGGAATAATTTTCTGTGTGGAAGGAAATTTTTATGCTGATATGAATTATTAATCAAAGGCCCAACATATTATTAATCAAAGGCCCTGTTAGTGTGTGTTTGGTAGAAAAGACCATAACAATGTCATCAAAACATTGGTTGCAAAAAAAAGACTGTGATTATAGGAAGGATTATGTATTAAATTACATATTGTAGCCTCAATGTATATGAAGAATTTGTACCCATAGTAATACTCTTGGATGTAGTAAAAGAGCTGGCAAATATAATCTCAGAGCCATTGGCAATAATCTTTGAGAACTCCTGGAGAACAGGAGAAGTCCCAGCAGACTGGAGGAGGGCAAACGTTGTTCCCATCTTCAAAAAGGGGAAAAAAGAGGATCCCAACAATTATCGTCCAGTTAGTCTGACATCAATACCAGGGAAGATTCTAGAACAGATCATTAAACAGAGAGTCTGTGAACATTTAGAAGGCAATGCCATAATCACAAAAAGTCAACATGGGTTTCAGAGAAACAAGTCATGCCAGACTAATCTGATCTCTTTTTTTGATAAAGTTACCAGCTTGGTAGATGAAGGGAATGCTGTGGACATTGCATACCTTGATTTCAGTAAGGCCTTTGACAAGGTTCCCCATGACATTCTTGCAAACAAGCTTGTAGAATGTGGGCTAGACAAGTTAACTGTTCAATGGATTTGTAATTGGTTGACCGGCCGAACCCAAAGGGTGCTCAGCAGTGGCTCCTCTTCATCTTGGAAAGATGTGACCAGTGGGGTGCCACAGGGTTCTGTCCTGGGCCCAGTGCTATTCAACATCTTTATCAATGACTTGGATGAGGGACTTAGGGGCATACTTATCAAATTTGCAGATGACACCAAATTGGGAGGAGTAGCTAATACCCTAGAGGACAGGATCAAAATTCAGAATGACCTGGATAGACTGGAGAGCTGGGCCAAAGCTAACAAAATGAAATTCAATACGGAGAAATGTAAAGTACTGCATTTAGGGCGGAAAAATGAAATGCAAAAATATAGGATGGGAGAGACCTGGCTGAATGAGACTACGTGCGAAAGGGATCTAGGAGTCCTAGTAGACCACAAGTTGAACATGAGCCAACAGTGTGATGCGGCAGCTAAAAAGGCCAATGCAATTTTGGGCTGTATCAATAGAAGTATAGTGTCTAGATCAAGGGAAGTAATAGTGCCACTCTATTCTGCCTTGGTCAGACCTCACTTAGAATACTGTGTCCAGTTCTGGGCACCACAATTCAGAAAGGATGTTGACAAATTGGAGCGTGTCCAGAGAAGGGCAACTAAAATGGTGAAAGGTCTGGAAACCATGCCTTATGAGGAGAGACTTAGGGAGCTGGGTATGTTTAGCCTGGAAAAAAGACGGTTTAGAGGCGATATGATAGCCCTGTTTAAGTATTTGAAGGGATGTCACGCTGAGGATGGAGCAGGCTTGTTTTCTGCTGCTCCAGAGACTGGAACACGGAGCAATGGGTGCAAGCTCCAGGAACAGAGATTCCACCTCAACATGAGGAGGAACTTTTTGACAGTAAGAGCTGTTCGGCAGTGGAACACACTCCCTCGGAGCGTGGTGGGGTCTCCTTCCTTGGAGGTCTTTAAACAGAGGCTGGATGGCCATCTGTCGGGGATGCTTTGATCAAGATTTCCTGCGTGGCAGGGGGGTTGGACTGGATGGCCCTCGTGGTCTCTTCCAACTCTGCAATTCTATGATTCTATTCTATGATTCTTCACAAGCTACAACTGTCTTGCAAATTCCCCACAGTGGGTTCTTGGGTGGTCTTTGTTCTCATTTTGTGAGCCAAAGTATAAAAGGGTCCTGACAACTTGAGGCAGCTCTGCTGGATAATACTGTGCAGGTGCAGTGGTGGCAGAGTAGTATTTCTTTGCAGCCTTCATTGCCATGACATAGGCTTTCCAATGAGCTCTTGCCTGTGATCAGTCTGATTTGATCCATATATTCTGCCATTATTGCTCTAGTCACCATCACATTGATTTCATCTCCACCAGCTCCATGGTGAGCCAAGGGGCTTGCTTGTCTCCACTTTAATGGAGGGCATGCCTAGAGCAATCATGTCCACCACCCTGGCTATTTTCCTATTCCAGAGCTCATCCGGGGCTTTAGCAGGATCATCTGCCAAGGCAACAGAAAACTCCTCCAGAGCCATCAGGAATCCATTTTGATCCATAAGTCCCTTGGGGTAGACCATTTTAGTTGTCTCCCCATCCCTGGAGAGTCCCAGTGAATCTATACCCCACCAGGTAGTGATCAGTCCATGACAATTGAACTAGAGAAAGTTCCTTCACATCCAGATCACCATCATGTTTCCCAGAACATAAAACCAGGTGCAGTGTGTGTCCTGCAGCATAGGTAGCAGCAGATACTACTTGGGACAGCACCATGGTGGACATGAAGTCCTGAGCTGTTCATGACAGAACAGTATCCAAATGGACGTTGAAGTCCCCCAACACTGCAGAGACCAACTCAGACAGCTCAGACAGGGAGACTGTTGAGCAGCAGGGTAGATGATGCACCAAGAGAATCAAAATATTTCTTTCCTTGTTCCTCCTTTTCTTTTCCTTTTAAAAATGATGCTACATTTTGATTTGAGCTGCTTGATTTAAATATGAATAAGACACAGAGGCTACACAATATTGTTATGATATGGAGGAGATTGATGCCATATATGGAATTTATATGTACTAGTCATGGCTTTGTAATTTCTAAAGCTATTTCCATTGAAAAATCCAGATTTCGCTATGATACAAGTAAAATGCATAGACATAAAATGCAAATGTGAAAAAAATAGTCACCTTTTGTCTCCAGCTTGTGTTCTATGCCTCTGCTACTGATATTTCCTTAAACTTATACAAATCCTTGTGTTAAAATTACATTGTATAGTTTAATTCCTGATCTTGATAAGATAAAATTCCTTCCAGTGTGATTTGGGGGTTGAGGGGGATATAAAATATCAGGCTCTCTCATAAACCTTCATTTGTGTTTTAATATGATATGGGTTAAAATTTATCTGCTAAAGTATTGATGAATATTGATGACTTAGGACTTTATCAGACACTCTTTTAAAAACCTTGCGGAGGTTGGGAGGAGGATGCTGCTGACATGCTTCTGGCGATCAATACAGCACACCCCATCCTCCTCCTATCCTTCGTTCGTTATCCCTCCATGCTGGAGCAACGGAAAAGGCACCACTTTTTATTGCCGGAAACTTCTGTCAATAAAATGAAGCACCTTTTTCATCCCTCCAGCACACAAGAAGCACAGAGGAAGGACAGGAAGAGGACGGAACATGTGGTATTGACTGCCGGAAGCGGGACAGCAGCGTCGTCCTCCCAATCTCTGCTGGGTTTTTTTTAAGAGCATCTGATAAAGTTCTTAGTGCTTGTACTTCTATATTTCACTTATGATTGTGAAGTTGATAGTGGGTTGATGCAAAACAATTGGAGAGGGTGGAGCAAGAATTTGTCTAGTTTTGAATTTTGACATGAATATCCCGGGGCCTCAGAATTTATTGGTAGTCCCTCAAACCTTGCCCCTCCCCCCAATATTCTGCTACTCTTTGCAGCCTCAGTTAGCTGCTTTGACAAGAGTTAAAAAAAATCAAACATAATTTTTCTTCTACCTTGAAACAATGAAGTTACCAGGTATCCTATGTGCTTTGGCTATGTGGAAAGGTCAGTTTTAACAAAGCTAGTTTAAAAAGAGGTTATTCCCCATGAGTTTTGTTTGTGAAGTGATACTGTTATGCAGCCCAATTTGGCTCATGATGCTTTTGCATGACAAAGTTGTTGTTGTTGTTTTTTTTAATGAAGTTGAAGGACCAGCCAGTTGGAATTGCAAACAGACGTTGATTGATAATTGAGTTCTGGATCTTCATAACTCCTGGATCATTGTACACAGATGCCAATAAAAGTGTGCACTTTAGGGCAGAAGTAGATTGTACAGATTTACTTTCAAAAGTTCTAGAGAGAAATCCATTACGAAGTGGGTCCCAGCCATACCGTGTATCCATTCAACTCCTATCCTGGATTTGTTCCCATGGATATACTCATTTTGTGTGTGTGTGAATTTCAACATAGCTGAAATACGTATGCCATTCATGCAGGTACAGCTCTAAACTAAACTAAATTGACACATCTGGGAGCATTCTGCAGCAGTTTGGGTTATTCTGGATTAATTTTTCACATTAAAAAGTATTTTCAGTGTTTGTTTTTTGGGGGGGAAGTGTTTCACAAGGGTTGGAAGGGCTTAGGAATTTGCAAAAAAGAGGGACTGGGCACAATATGAAACTCCCAGGTTGCTCTTCCCCTCCCTTGTCTGAAAGATATGCTTACTCTTAGCATTCCTGTGACCTGCAGATAAAGTAGACATACACATTTGAAAGGGTGATGGAATTTTTGCTTCATTGGAATATTTCTGAACTACTCAGATGGATCAACCCAAGCAGTCCGAAGTCAATGTTTTTTGAATAGATTAAATTTTGGCTATATTCAAGGCAATGGTGTGTGCTCTGGTAATCTCCTGTCTTGATTTCTGTAATGCACTCTACAAGATCTGGAAACTTCAACTAGTACAGAATATGGCAGCCAGATTGGTCTCAGGTACATCCAGAAGAGACCATATAACACCGATCTTAAGATCACTCCACTGGCTGCCCATTAGTTTCCGGGCCCAGTACAAGGTGCTGATTATTACCTTTAAAGCCCTAAATGGCTTGGGTCCAAACTATCTTCAGGACTGCCTCCTTCCATATAATCTGGAAGCTGTTAGGCAGTGGAACACACTCCCTCGGAAAATGGTGGGGTCTCCTTCCTTGGAGGTCTTTAAACAGAGGCTGGATTGCCATCTGTCGGGGATACTTTGATCAAGATTTCCTGCATGGCAGGGGGTTGGACTGGATGGCCCTCGTGGTCTCTTCCAACTCTATAATTCTATGAATCCTCCCTGTGCACTCAGGTCCTCTGGGAGGAATTTGCTACAGTCTTTAAAAACTAGGCTTTCTATGACCTCCCAGAGGGCCTTTTCAGCTATTGCTCCCAGATTATGCCTGCTGGATGAGATCCGTCATATCACCACCCTAAATAGCTTTTGACAAGCTCTTAAGACAGATCTCTTCTGGCAGGCCTTTCCTTAATAGATACCTGGCCATCAAAGAAGAAAATCTAGCTTGTCCTGACCTTGCTATGGCCACTGTCTATTGTTTTGGGTGTTATTTTTTTGGGTATTTTTAAAGTATATTTTAATTCCTGAACTATTTAATTGTATTTTAAGAGGTGAGTGGGATTGAGGGTTTTGGATGTATATTCTAAATGTTGTAAGCCACCCCGATTGCATTTCATAGAAAGGCAGGATATAAATAAATTGTATTATTATTATTATTAGTAGTAGTAGTAGTAGTAGTATAGGGAAACAACATACTGTGTTTACATTATTTAGCAAGTACACAGAAGTGTTGAATTAGCTTAAATTTGAAAAATTTTCTTATGATGAACTTTGACAAAATTCATGGACATCTTTCTTTCTTTTTTTTACTCCAGCAACTGTATTGATTGGTCGTATAAACTTGATGCCACATTTCAATGGCTCTTTACCATAATTTTATATTATTTATCTCTCATTGTTCAAAGCAGTGCAACTATCATACTATTGTCAGGTGGCATTGGCATAGTTATATTATTTATTTGGATGTTTAGTTTAAATTTACAATGCATCTCTTCATCAAAGGCTGAGGATGACAAACAAATTAAATCAATACATAATTTTATAATCTGGATCTTCCTCTAATGTCTTTAACTAAAACAAGAGTCATGTTATTAAATGAGAGAAACATTAAGATACTTCAGCTTTTCCAGAAGATGTTTGGGCTTGTGCCATGGCAAACTTTAAAAGGAAATGAGTTGATCCAGTATCATTGCCAGCTGGATAAAACCTACCCTTCTTCAATAATACTGTTGGAAAAATAAAGAAGACTAATATGCATATCTACCGAGAAGTAAGTCCAGTGACATTGTAGTGTACTGCAATTTGTCTGGTTCAATCTTGGCTTGGTGTAGGACAACCCAGAGCTAGAGGAGCATAGCAAATGACTGTTTATCAACAGAAGATATTTTGCAAAGGAGAACCTGCCAATATTATTAAGTGTGTGTGTAGGGGAGGAGAACTCAATCCATGGGAAACAAGCACCCCTCAGGGCAGTTTTGTAGCCTCCCAGGCCCTCAAGGGGGGGGTCTTGTTTTGCATTCCTCCCCTAAAATTTTTTGTCCTCAAATAGCCTCAGTGGGGAATGTGGGGCTGAGGAGACCCTCAGGCCTTTTTTAAAAAAACTGTTCACTTCCTATTTTTTAAAAAATGCGTGGCCATAAAAGGCCTACAGGTTGCTAGTAAACATGGCAAAAATGCCACCACACTAGAAGGCATTCAGGGTAGGATACACACAGAGACACACACAGATTTTTTTGTAGTGTGTGTAGTTGGGGTTGCACTCTTAAGGCCTCCTTGGAGGTCTAATGCAGCACCCAAGTCTACCAGAGATGCCCATTCCTGCTCTAAGTAATGGCTTCCATGGGTGAACTATTCTCATGGTCAAAATGTTTCTCCTAAATGTTAAGCTGAATTCTACTTTCCTGTAACATAAGCCCATTAGGATGGTTCCTGCCTTCTGAGGCAGCAGAGCACACAGTTTCTTCATGATAATGTGAAAACTTTTCCACTGTTTCAAGAATGCTGTTAAGTTGGCCTCAGTTCACTTCCCCCCCCCAAAGTAAATACACCCAGATTCTTCAAACATTTCTCATACAACTTCTTTTCCACATCACCACCCATCAAAAACTGAGCAAGGTTCCATAATGTTATGCCTAATAACCATTAGCAAAATCATGGTTTTCAAATCAAAGAAGGTAATGGTTCTCCTTTATTCTGCACTATATCTTAGGTTTTTCTAAAATGAGATACACTAAAGTAAAGCCTTTGTGAATCATGACAATCTGGATTTTACAGTCTTGGATGTGTTGTAAAATCAATAAACTGGAAAGATGGGGGGGGCATCCACATGGCTAGAATATGCTGGCTACCCATTGGCATACTCTGGCTGTGGATCTTCCCCTGTTACCAGCACAAAAAGGGAAGGAGTCCAGACCACCGTGCTGGCCTAGCACTGCAACAGCCCCCACTGCCAAATGCATCCCACTCTTTGGATCCTGGCAGGAGGCCCACAGCATGTGAGCAATGCCCCCTGCATGTGACCAGCTTGGTCACATGCTGCAGGATTGCTTCCTGGATCCAGAGAATGCAAAGTGGATGCCAGCTGCAGCAATGGGCTGGTGTCATGATAGGGCCTCTTGCAGTACTGCAGGGCCCAATCAATTTCTTCTGAAGAGAAACACTTTTTCCAGGTATTTTAAGATAATAGTTTGTTGGACCTTAACCTGGCTTTGTCCCAGGCATTGTGAGGACTACCTTGGGGACAAAATGGGGTAAAAACCCTGCAATGTTAGGACTGCAGGGCTCAAAGATGAGGCCAAGATGGAGTAAATAGTCCATCTAGATAAGGCCAAGGAGGCAGTATCGTGACAGGGTTTTATTTTAAAGGCAGGCTTATAATATTTTTAAATAAATAGATAAAATAGGATTTGAAAAAAAAAGTAGTCCAAAATGAGTCCTCTTTGTGGCATTTGATTATAGGTATATTGCCTTCATTTCAGGATTATTGATTTTTTTAAAATATGTCTTCTTCAGAATTAGGAACATTGGATCACCAAATAACCTACTGTAAGAGAGAAATGTCATTCCCTCTCTTTTCCAGTGGATGTATAATTAAATAAAAACTCTCTGAAGTTCTCTGTAACAAATTACACTTTTGAGTTGATTGGATAATTTAGTTAACTAAAAGCAGATATTTGTTCATCCCAGGATTCAAGCAGAGATGGATAGGAGTGAAATACAAACAACGCATGGAGCCTATTTTTGATCCCCAGAGTGCTTTTAAACAGATTAATTTGCAGATCAGATGTTTTGGATTTAATCTAAGCTATTCAATGCTGATTTGATTTAAATAAAACTTTCTCTAGAGAGATTAATTCATCCTGAGATTGATCTCTATTAGACACATACTTATGACATGAAAGTGAAGCCTGAGCTCCAGGAAGTGAAGGGGAGAATGTGCACAGAATAACAACAATGCAGTATTCAATAAATGAAAGAGGGCATGCAGACCTTTTTTTATATGTGTGCTTGGGATGGAGTGACTACAGCATTTGTGAGGTGTTCTTCAGTTATTAGAAGAGGAAGTTTATTCTTTAATGCTCTTTTCCTGTTTAAAACAGTGGCAATCCTTTTGTTTCTGGTATATTGCTGCTGAACTACACTGGCAGGCTGATAAATCAGATCACCAACCATACATAATTTATTTCAGTAGGTAACTGGCTGTGCAGCACAGAATACAAATATGTTTTGAACACTGTTCTGCACATTGCATACTTGACCAAGTTTTAAACTTATTGAGTGTCTGAAACATTTCCTCACCCTCCTGTCGACTGTGCTGCAAGCTCCTCTGATATAAATGCACAATCTGTGCAAGCATGCATATGTTGAATGAAAAAAATAATGTTAGCAATTCATAGAATCATAGAGTTGGAAGAGACCACAAGGGCCATCTAGTCCAACCCCCTGCCCTGCAGGAATGCACAATTCAAAACATTCTTGACAGATGGCCATCCAGCCTCTGTTTAAAAAACCTCCAAAGAAGGAGACTCCACCACACTTTGAGAGAGCACATTCCACTGCCAAACAGCTCTTACTTTTGGGAAGTTCTTCCAAACATTTAGGTGGAATCTCTTTTCCTCTTTTCTTGTAAATAACATTATGCTTATTTGAAATGAAACAACCAGGTCAGATAAGCCTTGCATAAATAGACAAAAACATTTTGAATTTTCAGAGACTATTTGAAAGCTTCTTCGAAAATGCATTCTGGAATGACCCCCCCCCTTTCACCAGCCTCTACTTTTCTTATCATTTCCATTATGGTGGCCAAACTTACAGAGTTATGCCTTTTTAACATGCCAAGGTAAGTGGTGTAGCAGGCTAATTTGCTTTCACTTTTTCTTTTTGTTTTGTTCTTCACACATATTCAATAAGAAATTCTTGGGGCAGCTGTTTACCCTGCCTGTTATATGTCAGCACACACAGCTGCCCTAAAGTAGAATCTCATCCTTTCCAAACTCAAGCTTTATTGCATTGTTTACTGCAGAAACACTGCTGCAACCCAACATGAAAAGTCTGTCTTTCTGTAGCCCTCCTGCACCATACTTGCAATGCCAATGCTTCCAAAAACAAAACAAAACCTTCCAACTAGGAAGAAAAGGGCTGGGCTCCTGTAAAAAAGAGCTTCTTTGTCAGAGGCCTTGTTAACTGAGTTATGCCTGCAAAAGCATTCAGTAAATTTGTGACATTGACTATAATATATGTTATGTTGAAACAGTAATGTTGAAACAGTAATAAGTCATCACCTTCTTATATAATCAGCTACATCTAGCTACAAAATTCCCTGCTGAAAGTGATACATTCAGTATCATATAACAAAGTCACCAGTAGCAGTTTTGGAAGAGATAATGATCACTGGATTGTCATGCTGACATTACATGACATAGTGTTCTTGTTCTGAAATATGTGAAACAAGCAACTTCACTTATTTCATGGCTGGCAGAGCATAAATGATTTTTGTTGTTTTCCAAAAAATGTTAACCGAGATATTTTATATTGTATTTCATGCTTGTTTGCATGATTTTATTATTGCTTTTGGTGTTTCTGTCCTCTAAAGATTCTGGAGTAGGGTGGCAGTGGATGGAGAAAATGTAATATAAGCAAACTGAGGTTTGAAGGCTATACAGCATTTATTGAATATAAGCACCACTGAACACAGCAGAGATCGCTACTAAGTAAGCTTGCACAGGGTGGCAGTGTGGAAGACCAATAACTGGGACAAAGAGACAACAGCAATACGTTGTAACATATGTCCCCCACTTCATGTCATACATGTATATCCGAAAACTAGGTACTCATTCATACATGCATACACCTGAGTTCTTGTTTCCTTCCTGAGTTGCCCTTCAGATGGTGTTGTAGGCAGGGCCGGTTTAAGGAATTTTGGGGGCTCCTGCAATGCTTTATTTTGGGGCCCCCATATGTTTATCTCAGGTCAATGTAACCTAACCTATTCACTGTACAGGATGTTCAGATCACAGTAGGACCCCCATATTCATGGATTCATTATCCATGGGACACAAAACAGCACACCTACCATAGAGTCTTCCTAGTAAATGTGTCCTCCCTAGAGGTTTTCTAGGCCCTCCAAGGCAACTCTATGGTATTTTAAACCAGAAGTCCCATTATTTTCAATGGTGTTCACTATTATTCATAGTTTTCAGAATCCACCCCCCCGAACCAATCCCCAGTGGATAAGAGGGGCCTACTGTATTACATAATTTGACACCAATAATTTAGTTTAAAAACTATATTATAGGCACTAACATAATATTTTTAGTTTATTAGCAATAAATGTAATGATGTAGATTTCCTCAAAGAAAAGAAAGAGTGGACTACAAGCTAAGCATGAGTTAGCAGTGTGATGCAGCAGCAAAAAATGCCAATGTGATTCTAGGCTGCAATAATAGTGTCTAGATCAAGGGAAATAATAGTATCACTCCATTCTGCTTTAGTCAGACCTCACCTGGAATATTGTTTCCAGTTCTGGGCACAACAATTCAAGAAAGATACCGAGAAGGATGTTGGGAGGTCTGGAAGCCATTATGCCCTATGAGGAACGGCTTAGGGAGCTGGGCATGTTTAGCCCAGAGAAGAGAAAGTTAGGAGGGGACATGATAGCCATGTTTAAATATTTGAAGGGGTGTCATACTGAGGAAGGAGCAAGCTTGTTTTCTGCTGCTCCAGAGACTAGGACACGGAGCAATGGATTCAAACTACAGGAAAAGAGATTCTACCTAAACATTAGGAAGAAATTCCTGACAGTAAGAGCTGTTCAGAAGTGGAATGCACTGCCTTGGAGTGTGGTGCACTCACCTTCTTTGGAGGTTTTTAAGGAGAGGCTGGATGGGCATTTGTCAGGAATGCTTGGATTGTGTGTTCCTGCAGGGCAGAAGCCAATCAGATGGGATGGCTGTTGGGGTCCCTTCCAGCCCTATGATTCTAGGCTGCATTCCGAGCCTGGGAAAGTTACTCTTGGATTACACCTCCCAGAATCCCCCTGCCAGCACCCTTCTCAAGATCTGGTTGCATTGTTCCTTTTCCAGCATTCTCTAGCCCAGTGGTTCTTAACTTGGGGTCTGCAATGTCCTCACAGGGGGTCCACAAAGGCTTGAGGGCTGCTTGGCCCACCTCCTCCCTGTAGTGGAGTAGCCACGTGACAGGAACCAAGGCAAAGGCTGGCTGGCTTGGCCTGCACATTGCCATTCAATCCACTCCAGCCACAAACGTGCAGGAAGAAGCAAGAGTGTCTCTGAGGGAAAGTTTAATGGATGGTGTAATTGTATTGTTGTTAGCTATTATTATTAGGGTTTTAAATCTTGAGTTAAGTCTTGGGGCAACAAAAGATATTTAAAGGGGGTCCCTGGTAAGGAAAAGGTTAAGATCCACTGCTCTAGGCCAATGCCTCTCACATAACACTAATGCGTTACTGGTGTTTTAGTGACAACAATAAAACCATTGTTCCCAGTAATATTACTCCAAATTTTAATTTATATGCTTTATATTCTTCTCTTAAAAGAGCTAGAGTGTTGTAAAAGTTTCAGCATTGCACTATGACTATGGAGACCAGGGTTTGAATCCTTACTCAGCCATGAATACCCCACTGGCTGACCTTGGGCAAGTCACACTCTCTCAGCCTCAAAGGAAGGCAAAGGCACACACCCTTTGAACAAACCTTGCCTAGAAAACCCCATGGTAGGTTTGCCTTAGTCAGAAATGACTTGAAGGCACATAGGGAAACACACACAAATGCAGGCTGAACTCAGTTGGCAAGGGAAGGGAAGGGAAGGGAAGGGAAGAAAGAAGTCCTTTCCAAGACAACGCTCAAATTCGCTCTCTCTCTCATAAACACACACTCACTGTCTCTGCGGTAGCAGCAAACTCCCTCCAGCTTCTGCCACAGAGGGCTGCTGTTTCTTTCGCTTTCTCTTTAGTTTGGGAGACACTGTTTTTTTAAAAAAGCCAGCAGGTTTTTGGAGGAGGAGGGGGCTCCTACTGGCTGTCTCCTGGCTGTCTCCTTCGTCAGATTAAGGAGGCTAGCACAGGGCCCTCTCTTGACCTGGTTGTAGGTATGGGTTATACATCTGGTAGAAAGTCAAATATAGCCTTGTATGTAAAATCTGTGGTTTTCAAATGTAGTAAACAAATTCATAGATGACAAAGGTAGCAATGACTACAATTTACTAATATAGTAAATGCTGTATGGAATTTCCAGTTTCTCAGATTGCAGGCCTTTGAATACTAGTTGCCCAGGAAGAACAATAGGAAAGCTGTTGCCCAGGTGCCCTTCTTTTGGACAGGTACCTCGTTGGCCACTGTCATAAACAGGATGCTGAGGGCTAGATAGACATTTAGTGTGATCCAACAGATGGCTTCTTATATGTGTTGTTTTGTGGCTTTATTTCTAATTTCTACAATGTGCCTTATGCTCTTGAGGTAATAACCAGGAAAGGACCTAAGTCTAACTATGATTAAAGAATTAAATAACATTGTGGGGGGAAATGGCTCTAGAAGTAACCGAAGGAAAAATACTGACAATGAGGACCTGAACAGTCCCTGTTCGACTGAAACTATTGAAGGAATGGGGTTTACCTATTCACCATTTAGCAGTTGATTCAATGAATTGACTCTAGTTGGAACTAACTAATAAGATTCAGACCAAGATTTGTTATAAGTCAAAAAAGCTTAGTTCTTAACTCATATGTTTATTATTTCCATGAGTGCTAACCTATTTTTCCTAATTCCAAAATATGAAGCACACTTTTTTAAATAAAAAAAATCATACATAAGAAAATAACATTTGTATGAGTTCTTGTTTATAAGAATGAGTTCGGCAAAATGTAATCTGAAATTGCCTTTATTCTGAATCTGATCATTGGTCTAGTCTAATGTTTTCTTCTGATATAGTGAAAGAGGTGTTATGATTGGTCACACTAACTGTATGCTTCTGAGGTCCTACATGATTGGAGTATGGATTTTTGTGTGTGTGTGTGTGTGTGTGTGTGTGTGTAAATATACAAACATATAATCACATGTTATGGCAGAGATGCTACATCACTAAGCTTATTGTAAAAGTTCTACATGTGGAAGTATGCTACAAATCCTTGCTCATAACCCCCAGGACTCACAATATTACTACAATAGCCCCCCCTCTGTGGCCATTGAGTGGCTTGTGGAGAGCAAGGTGGAGATCTGAGAAATGTCTAGCTATGTCCCCATAGCCAAATGCAAAACAATGACACCATCTGTCAAAATCTGTCAGGATCCTCTAGAGATCTTGGCAGATGACATACTTCTTCATCTGGCTATGGAAAAACAGCCAGATACTTCTCTGACACCCCCACTCATCACCAGCCACTGAATCGCTGCAAAGGGGGTTATTGCAGCAAAATGGTAAGTCCAGGGGAGACCTTTGGTCATTGTGTAGGGAGGGAAAGAATACCAACCTCTGCAATGATCACAAAAAAGACCTCTGCAGGTATACATTGGGCTTACGCTTGTGTATGTCACTTACAGGATTCACACCTATGTGTATTTTATTACTGAGTGTAGAGTAACACATTAGCACTACACATTACATTTACTGATAATGCAGGAGCAGGGGAATGATGGAGCAGGCTTGTTTTCTGCTGCTCCAGAGACTGGAACATGGAGCAATGGATGCAAGCTCCAAGAACAGAGATTCCACCTCAACATTAGGAGGAACTTTTTGACAGTAAGAGCTGTTTGGCAGTGGAACACCCTCCCTCGGAGCGTGGTGGGGTCTCCTTCCTTGGAGGTCTTAAACAGAGGCTGGATGGCCATCTGTCGGGGATGCTTTGATCGTGATTTCCTGCGTGGCAGGTGGTTGGACTGGATGGCCCTCGTGGTCTCTTCCAACTCTGCAATTCTATGATTCTATGATTCTATGATTATCTCAGCAAAGGTATGTTCTCAGATACACTTACTGATAATGCAGGAGCAGGTTAATGATGCAGCAGATCAATATTAAATACAGAACCTCTTCCCAGCTATTGATTATCCTTTCCAAATACCCCCATTTCTGCATTAGTGTTGCAAGGGAGGTTTGTTCCCCCTTAAGAGATAGCTCTGTCCAGATTGTATTAAATGTCATCTATAAATGCATATTTTTATTTTTTATTTTTTAAAAAAGTATCTGAGGCATTGCTGTGCTTCAAATGGCACTTGGCACACATCTAAGGAATGGTCTCCCAATGCATTATAATCAGCAACGGTTTTGTAATTTGCTTAGAAGATACATTTACATAGAAGAAAGGGTAGCTATTTGATCAGAATAAGCAAAGATTTCATGCCAGTAACCATTGCAAATCCTCTCAGTTTGCAGAACTACTTAAACAGAAATAATCCTACAAAAATCATGAATTGCAGAAATGAGATTTTTTTTTCAAAAATTGATTTTAGTTTAAACACTGCTTAATTAGAACTATCTTCACTGTAACCCACAGCTGTCTTGTGATGTGTAAAAAGTGATAATGAAAACTGTCTTGATCTTGAACTTAAAGACATACTTCTAGTGTTATACACAAAGATGTTCTCCCCTATCTGTATTAGCTGGAACCTACCATTTAATGTGTTAAAAATGTACTAAATTTACAGTACATCTTTTGACGGAACTTTAAACGTAAACTTAAGCATATGAATTTGAGATATAAGACCCCACTACCAGGAACAAAGTTTTTGTGGAAGGGGAATCATAGAATCATGGAGTTGTATGAGACCACAAGGGCCATCTAGTCCAACCCCCTGAAGGAATACACAATTCAAAGCATTCCCGAGAGATGGCCATCCAGCCTCTGTTTAAAAAGCTCCAAAGAAAGAGACTACCAAACTACAAGGCAGTGCATCCCACTGCCCAACAGCTCTTAGTGTCAGGAGGTTCTTCCTAATATTTAGGTGGAATCTTTTTTCCTGTAGTTTGAGTCCATTGCTCCATGTCCGAGTCTCTGGAGCAGCAGAAAACAACTTTGCTCCATTCTCAGTATGACATCCCTTCAAATATGCAAACATGGATTTCATGTCACCTCTCAACCTCATCTTCTCCAGGTAAATATACCCAGCTCCGTAAGCTGCTCCTCACAGGGCATGGCTTCCAGACCTCCCACCATTTTGGTTGCCCTTCTATGGACACATTCCAGCTTGTCCATATCCTTCTGGAATTGTGGTGCCCAGAACTGGACACAGTATTCCAGGTGAGCTCTGACCAAAGCAGAATAGAGTGGCACTATTACTTCCCTTGATCTAGACACTATACTCCTATTGATGCAGCCCAGAATTGCATCAGCTTTTTTAGATGCTGCATGACACTGTTGACTCATGTTCAACTTGTGATCCACTAAGACACCTAGATCCCTTTCGCATGTACTGCTGTCAAGCCAGGTGTCACCCATTCTATATCTGTGCTTTTCATTTTTACTGCCCAGGTGTAGTATCCTACATTTCTCCCTGTTAAAATTCATTTTGTTAGTTTTGGCCCAATTTTCTAATCTGTTAAGGTCATTTTGATATCTGACATTAAGGTATTCAGTGTATTAAATCACATTTTAGTCAATTCCTTTATAAATTCCAATCCCTGCTAACTCACTGATTGCCTAAGAAAAGTAAGCATCCATATACAGTTGAGATTCCATATACTTTAATAATACAAAGCTTCTCTCTGGGCTTTGTCAGTATGAATGTAAATCTTCAGTTATTTCACTGTCAAATAAAGGAATAAAAATATTTCATTCCCCCCCCTTTAATTGAGCAAGGTTACATTTTCCAATTATTATTTTTTTCTGATTTCAGGACATTTTTGTAAAAAAAAAAAATCCACAAAGAACTTTTGACACACACACACACACACAATGAAACAAACAAACAAACAAAAATTCCAACCTGTGAAAAATCTCAAGAGTAGTTGATACGTTTGTTTCCAAAGAGGAAACAAAATTAAGCATATTTTTTTACGTCCCTATTGTTTTGTCTTCTCTTTTGGTCTAATGACTGCAGTCACTTTATGTCCTCTTACTTCTTGCTGAAGCTACGGTACTAAGGCCTCAGCTCTCACCTGGAATCTTCACTCAGCAGTTTTATTCATGTCCAGAGGAAAATACACATAAGGAGAGTGAAATTTCTCAACCAATTGACCTGAGTGATTTCAGGCTTACTTGAAATCTATGAATTGTTCAGTTTTTGTCCAGAATATTCAGGCTACTTCAACCTGTGTGTTCTTCATAGCCTGTTCTAGTTCCTCATCTGCTTCTGCTAGTGAGAAAATTGGCCTTATATACTTTCCAGCCAGTCCTATTTTTTAGTAGGTAGAATTCTACAGCTTTTACGCTAATTTCAAACAAAGGAACTGTGTTCCCAATGCAACCAGATGACGTTTGCTACCTTTTCATTTATTTCATTTGTATATACTGTACAGTAGTCCCCCACACCCATGGGGAATTGGTTCTGGGGGTGCCCGTGGATGGCAAATTCTGTGGATAATAGAGAATGACATCCCAGGGGGGCATCCTGGGGAAAAGGGGGGTGAGTTCACTCATCCACCTCCTTCCCCCTTTGCCCCCACCAAGGCCTTGCTGCGGCAGTGATTGTGGGAGCAAAGGAGGAAGGAGGATAAGGCCAGTTTGCTTCTCCACCCCCTTCACCCTTCACCCATGGCCCCATCATGATGGTGATAGCAGGGGAAAAGGGGGAAGGGGGTGTGGCCAGTTTGCTCCTCCCCCTCCATTTTCCCCCATGATCACCATTACAGCAACAGGAGCCCTCCCAGGGGACAGCACAGGGGAGATAAGATCCCTCTTCCATCCTCCTTTCCCCCCATCACCAACCACAAATAATTGAATCTACAGTTGGCAAATCAGCAGATACTAGGGTGCTACTGTACCTTTCTCTGTATTACCAGCTAAATGTTCACCATAAGCTACAAAATGGTCTTCTGCTATTCTGACATCAAACACTAATTTTCTCTGATGAAAGTCCCATAAAAGCTATAGTTTTATCTTATTTTACAATTAGCCCTTCACATCTCTTACTACAACACAAAACATGCCAACACATTAATTTTTTTCCCTTACAACAGCATCTTTGCACTGCTCTTTCATAAATCTGAACCACCCACATCTGTCAGGTTCCACAGTTGAATGAAGAGATCTTAATGGCAGCTTTTCCAAGCTGATGATGAAACAATATAGTAATATTAGAACATTGCTCTTTACTCATTGTAAGAAAGGTGATATCTTCCATAAGCTGAATATGCAGCATCTCTGCTTTTCACAAATCCGAAGCTAGACTTATGAAAGAGATAATGATAAAATGAGATGTTCCAAAGCATCAACTTCAAAAAATAATTTTAAATGTTATCAAATAATTAAATTACTTCACTAGACTTGTAAGAACTATGAAAAATCAATTAGGAAAAGAAGAGATGGTACTTGTTACTCAATAGGCATTGCTTTCTTCCTTACATTTTCCATTATCTGGTACTATGACATTTGTGTACATCACTCTGATTTTTTCCCCTATGATATATTACCTGCCATGTTGCACATTTTCATTTACAGCATGTATTAGATGCCCTAGATTCAGGTCCACATGTGGATGCAAAATCTGTGACCTATGGGTTCCATATCCCTTGACCATTCCCAGTGTCGCCTGCAAAGCTGGCAGAGCCCTATTCACTGCCTTCTGCAGTCCAGCTGAGCAGCTGAACAGTATGGAATAAAACACCACTTGGCACTATTATTATTAGTGTCAAGACAGTGTCCATGCTGGGTATTGTTGGGAGATGGATGAGACAGGTGAAAGGATATTCAAAATCTCAGCAAGATCATGGTCTTCCTGCCATTAGCAGTGACAGAGAATATTGATCTTTGTGGGATTTTCTTATATCTCCCTGTACATTGAAATGTGTATAGCTGTGGCATGTGCACGCTTGGTGTTTGTGCCTGTGTATCTCATATCTTCATCTCGCCCTGGCTAGCTGATACTCTCACAGTGGTTGTGCCATCTTGGATTAAAATTTTAAAAAGCTTTGAGGAAAGTCCAACTGCCTTCATAATAATGAAGTGGTAGAGGAAGCACTTTCACTTTTGTCTGCAGTGGAAGGACTTTATCAGACCATCCTTCTTTCCAGTTCTTTTGCAGGCACATTTTGTGGTGTTTTTATGCTGGCAAAAGAACCCCTTTAAACACACCAACCTTGCCCAGTGTTAAAGGGCAGTGCTTGGCATTCACAGAGGAGTGAACAGAGATCTAGTCCTGCCTATAAGAGGGGGAAATAATATGTATACATTCAAAAAGGTAGGTGTTCGCACCAATACAAACTGCCTATATGGCAAAATAGCCCCCCCCCGAACTCTGCATGACCTCCTAACCAACTGGCAGCCACCAATTTTTTTTTAAAAAAAATAAAAGGTTTCCTGTGGTATGCTAAAAATAAAACAAAAAAAGAGTATAATTGCCATTTGAAAGAGGGAATAGAATAAAATACCAGATAATGTGCAGTCTGCTCTGCGTCCTATGCCTAACCTCCAAGAACACCGCCAGGGCTATGAAGTCAGTGCTAGGGATGAAGCTGATGCAGGAGGCTCCTGGACTTGCCCGAGGAATTAACCCACATGGGGAAGGAGAGCTCAGCCCATGAAGCGCTTCTACTCATTGGAACTTGACCAGCAACGGGGAAAAATTGATTGCTTACCGGAGCCACACTTTCCCCCAAATCCAACATGGCAAACTGCTGTCACTGTCCCTCTTTACTAGCCCCACCCCCTGTGCTCGTGCAGCTAATCAGATTCCCCTGCCTGTGCATATCTGTGAGAGTGAGTGGTCAAAAATTGCTCATTCGCACATCATATGGACTTTTCCACAAAATTCGTATGAAGCCCCAGACATGCCATGGAGGTTAGGGTGATTTTTGCTGCCCCCCTTCCCAATGACATGTATGTATGGGAATGGCCGGGTGAACGGATTGCTGTTTGTTCACATGCTGTTCATTTTTATTTTATCTATCTGTCTATCTATCTATCTATCTATCTAATTCTCTTGGGTATGTTGCCATTTCCAGTGTGCTGATTGGCTGCTTAGGAACCTGTTTGGCAGCCAATCAGCACACTGGAGGTGGGAACATGTGGAGTTTTACCTCCAGTGTAAACATGGCCACAGTGAGTAGGTAGGAAGGTGGGGTGTGTGGGATGGTGCGTGTGCACAGGGGGGAGGCTCGGGGAGGGTGGCAGGGGGCAGAGAGGGCCCCGTTAGGGCGGTGAGGTGCCATGTGGGGGGAGGGAGGCAGCAGAGAGTGTGGAGGGAGTGGTGTGTGTGTGTGTGTGCATGTTCACATGGAAGGGGGATCAGGGAGGGCCAGGGGGAGGCAGTGGGGTGGGTGGGGAGGGAGCAGCATGCACCCCCGTGTGTGTACATGCATGCAGGGGGCTTGGGGAGGGCGGCAGGGGGAATGGTGTATGCTACACCAGGTATATAGCTAGTTTTATTTTATTTTGCCATATAGACAGCCTTCCCAGAATGAAATCTCCCAGATTCTTGGGCGAAGATGGGAGTGCATTACATTCAAAAAATAAAACAAAAATAACTCACAAAAAGTTTTTAAAAGCACAGGAACACACTTTAAATGTCCCAAGTAAACAGGGGAGGTTTATAAAAAGAGCATCCCATACCTGGATGTCGCGATCTCACCTGGAAGTGTTCTGGCCGGACCGGCCATTGATGGTGTAATGATAACAAAAAAAAAAAAAGAGCATGAAGTTTCAAATGCTAGAAATGCTGGCAAAAAAGCATCACAGCTGATCTGTTGATGGGATGGGCCATCAATAAAATAGAACAGCTTATTGACAAGACATAATTGCAAAAGGATGATGTCATCTGGTATGCACACCCTTTCGTGTTTATGTGGCATCGTTATGATGCCATATTTGCTGTGTCTGATAAAGTCCAAAGTATGTAGCCCACAAGGAGAGCATTTCTGTGCAGTGGCAGCATTAGGGGTTGCAGAGAGTCTGAAGTGTGCCAGGTGATATTGTTGTGGGGCGCGATGACACCAGCCTTAGTTATGCCACAGTTTCTATGCCTATCTTTCCTGGTAAAAGGGGAGGGGAGGAAGTTGAAAAGAGAAAATGGAACTACAAAGAAGTTGAAGGTGTTTGTGCTTTTTCTCCATTAAACATGAATCAGTGTGATATAGTCCATGTCTTCCACTGGAACAGGGGAAAAAGAAACAAAAACTAGAAAATACCCAATAAAACCCATGGGGCAAAAGGGAAACACAGCTCCAAGTGCTCAGTGGATAGCTGTGTTTTTTTATTATTATTATTATTTTGGAAAAAGGCCTTTTCTGCATGGAAAATACTATTTCAACACAGAAATATTAATGTCTGTGCAGAATTAATGTGCAGAAAATGTTTTGAATATTCTTTCCATCCCTACATCGGTTCACCCTGGTTTCTAGCCAAGTGAAGCCACTAAATAACTGGCTTTGGGGTGGAGAGAAGGGACGTGGAGCT
The DNA here is from genome assembly GCA_030847615.1 of Gambelia wislizenii. Lineage (NCBI taxonomy): Eukaryota > Metazoa > Chordata > Lepidosauria > Squamata > Crotaphytidae > Gambelia > Gambelia wislizenii. Next base: position 307,975,757 of record JAUMIR010000004.1, on the reverse strand, counting down.
AAGGCACTGTGGGAGGAGTGTCCTAGTCAATCATCTGTACTCTGACAGATAATTGTCCAAGGCACCCATTCCAAGGGTCCTGTTCCAGAAGCCAAACATTTGGAAACAGGGACCCCTTTTTTCTAACAACAATGACTTTGCCATCCCTTTCTGTGATGATAAGGCAGCCAAATTTATGTCACTGTTCACCTTGGCCGTCTTGTCACTTACGCTGACACCAAATGAATATCTGTGGAGACCACAGTTCCACAGTTACCACCTTTATGTCAAGCTTCCCCTTATCCCTTCCTTGGACTGGGGTTTGACTTAATCTGGATAGTGCTTGCATCAGTGTTTATTTACTCACAGGGTTAGCATGGCAAATAAATACTAGTAAGGGAAATAATTCAGGAGGAGTCTGGATTTGATAAATAAAACATAAAGATTGGTTTATTGTGTAAACAAGTATAACAGAAATGCTTTGAACTTTGTCTCCAACTTGGTTAACATCAAACTGGTTGCTAGTCCCACTCTGTGGTGACCATATAACTTCAGAATCTGCCAGACTAAATAACAACTTGTGAGGTTCTTTGTCTCCTCTCACTCTGTATTCCAGCCAGGGTCTATTCCTCTTAACACTTATTCTCACTGCACATACATTCCCGCAGCTCCACTATCAGCCATACACACGTTCCAGTCCTCTCTTCATCACATCACATCTTCAGCTCACCCTTTTAACTGTCATCTCATTTCTCTCTAGGAGATCCCTCCCATACCAGTTTTCTGCCACAGAATTGGTTCCTTCTGCTCTTTTTCCATTCACTCATTAACATCCCATCAGTCGCCCATCACATGCTCTCCACACTTTCCCACTGACACTGTGCCTGCAGCCTTAAAAAAAAAAATCACCAAGCTACTACCCCCTTTCCCTTCACCTATGGCATAACTACCTTGGCACAGCCATCAGGAGGCCAACCATTTTTTTTCCTGTTTACAAGAGGGAACAGTATTATTATTTTAAAAAAAAAAACTTTGAAAGGCATGGTTGCCTTGGCAACTGACTGAGGTGTGTGACCCTATTAAATGGTTTCCTCCCCATTTTTTTTCTTCTTCTCTTAGGTTATCTGGAATGAATATACCACCTCCAATTATCAGCAACAAAAACTGGCTAAGACTTCATTTTGTAACAGACAGCAACCACCGATATCGTGGATTTAGTGCTCCTTATCAAGGTATATTTAATGAAAATTATTTTCCCTCCCAGACTGAGAAAGGTATTTTATAAATTTAACTGTACACTTCCCATTGAGGGGAAAAAAAAGGCAAATGTCCTTTTCTGTTACAGCTGAATAGTTCAAACATGCATAAACAATAATTCTCCTGCAGTGGGAACAACAAGCTCGTTGTAAAATTACAGTATGGACTATAGCGTTTTCTTGCTATGCAAATGCTGAACATTTAACAGAAATTTAGATCACAATAAAGCAACTTATGCTGAAGCATTTCTAAATATCACTGAAGTGCATCATTGCTTACTGGAATTTTTGAGGGCAGCGTATGTTTGCATAATAGCAACATCACCAAGTGGAATTTTTGTCAAGTACAATTCATTTCATTGCATGCAGTATTTTCTTTGTGTGCATTAAACTGTTTTAGTATTCTTATTTACTCTGTCATTGTTGTTTTAAATGAACAAGCATCTTTTGAGATGGGGAAACTGCTGGGATGAGTTTATTGAAAAATATTAAACACTGGTTACACTCCCATGCATGCACACACAGGAATTAATGAATTGATATATAAATATTTAGAGAGACACTACATTTTCTTTTCCAACCTCCACTATTTTATAAATATATTTTAGTCTCTATATTGGATCCTGAAGCATTGCTGGAGATAGGGGGTTGAACTCCTGCAGTTCTTCACAGGGCAGAAAATGTTGAGGATGAAGCTCTTCACATGCCAGTTCGATTGGCAACTGGGCTTTGTTCCTTCTCATTTTTCCATGCACAGGGTAGAGGAAAGAGGAGTAAAGTACCTTTAGCCACTGATTAGCAGGTGCTCAGGATTAGGGCTTTATGACCACCTACAAACATGAGGCGGGCTTCTGGATGTGGCTGAGTCAAAACCCTCTATGACAGAGGTGGGCAATTATGGAGGAGCAGGGGGCTGCACTGGCATGTTTCAGTAAACTGAAGGTGATGCAACATTACTTCTTACTACCATTTTGGCCAGTCCCCCGCTTTTTCTTATATTTTTGGGAGGGCTGCTGGGTATTGGAGGAAACAAATTACTGCATTTTCCCATACTTTTGGTAGCCTCACAGGAGTTTTGAGGTGACCAAAACAAACAAACAAACAAACAAACAAACAACAAACAAACAAACTGAAAATTCCTCCTAGAAATTTTTACAAATTTTATACACTTTAAAACATTGGGAGCTTCTGGGAGGCTTCAGTCTGCTTAGGGGTTTAAAGGGCTGCACTTTCCCCATCCCTGTTCTGTGGGCTCCCACCCTATAAGGAAAAGAGATTCCACCTAAACATGAAAAACATCCTGACAGTAAGAGCTGTTCAGCAGTGGAAAGCACTGCCTTAGAGTGTGGTGGAGTTTCCTCATTTGAAGGTTTTTAAACAGAGGCTGGATGGCCATCTGTCAGGAATGCTTTGATTGTGTGTTCATGCAGGACAGGGGGTTCAACTAGGTGGCCCTTGTGGTCTCTTTCAACTCTATGATTATAATCTTTAGGAAACAGTTGACTTGTCCTGACAGGATTTTTACACAGTATTTTTATAATATTTAGTTCAAGGACTTTATTTCAAAGATCTCTTCAGATCTGTAGAACCTAATGATATCAGCAGCTCTTTGTGGGAATTATTAATACATTACATAATCCCCATTAGTGTTTTGGATTTTACACTCTGGGAATATCAACTCCACTGCCATCCATTCTCCAACAGTAATTAAAGCAGGATCTATGCACTATGTAGTAAACATTGTAACTTAAAACCCATCAAAATCCAGAAATGTACTTGGAAGCCTTTATGGGTGTTCATGTTTGATCCTGGATAGCATACTATGGTTAGAAATGAAAAGATAAGAGTGTTTTATATTTTACTGTATTTTTATGGGTGCACAGTCTAACTTGTGGCCCCTATAGACTGAACCTTATAATTAGAATAATCTAAATGCTTACTTAGCAGTCAATTGCATTGGAATTGCTGTTGACCAAACAGATAGGGTCTGCATGAATAAATTATGTTGTACCACTTTGGAATTTTACTATTGAATGTATATTTAAAGTTACACACATTCGTAGAAACAAAAGAAAGCACTACCAGAGAAAATACAGGAACTTTTGTTATTTTTTTTTAAGTAGAAAATTTTAAAGTAGAAACTTCATTCAGCATTATAAATACAGTATGACTCCTGTATCTTTAAAGGATACCCTCCCTGACTTACCGCGGATAGCAAAAATTGCAAATAGTAGCAAATCCTACATTTCTGGTAGAAGCTGACCATAGAATTCTGCCGGAGGACATCTAAATGCCTAGAGAGGTATTCTCACTAGGCATTTGGAGGTCCTCCAAAATGACTCTATAGTTAATTTCTGCCAGAGGTTGATCATAGCATCATGTTGGAGGACCTAGAAAATGCCTAGAGAGAACATATTTTTTTCTGACGTGGGTATGTGTACACAAAGGTACTGGTTCTGCAGATATGGATGTCATACTGTACAAGTGTATTTGGGACAACACACATATTATACTGGATAATCAATGCAGTACAGATTATTTCATGCACTATACTAGATGTTTGTTTTTTTCCCCCTGAGAACAGTTAGGTGATATCTCAACTAAACTGAGTGTTATAGATATTATCTTTCAACCACCCTTTTATGCAGCAGAAGTCGCTCATGAAAGTATAAGAACACTATATAACTGTGGCATCTATGAGAGAAATAATCAGAGTGCAATTAACAATTGGCAGTCCATTATGCCAACATTTTAAAATACTAGGAGAGACATGAGCTATGACACTTTTAAAGCTTCTAATTTTTGAAATTACAGAACCCTTGTTTTTCTAATTATGTCTAACTTAACAAGTATAGTTCCTCTTCATCAAACAAAATGCAAATACATGTGGAATTATGGGCTTATACATTTTGATTCCACTAAACTCAAGTATGTCCAACTTAGGGCTAGACTGAGGCCTACAGACAGAACTGCAAGCATTTTAAAGTGTAATTAGTATATTGATTAGCTGAAATTCTAGTTGATTGTTCAATTGGAGGCTAATTTTAATCAATGGAGTTTAAAGTTAAGGGATAATTTTTGTTTTAATGTTAACACTGAATGAACCTCCAGCTTTTCTACTAATAGATAGAATTTATCTTTTATTAAATTCTAAGGGTAAAAATATACCCCAGTCTTACCTTGTGGATTATCAGGGAGTGGCTGTCCCTCAAATAATAGGGGAGGCATCTGTTCTATTTGGTCCACATGATACATACTATGTTAAACACTATGGATAGCATTGTGTCTGGGTTTTTTTTCTTGCTCAGGTGTAAAAGCATAAGGATTTGGGCAAGTGTATACAGGTAGGGGAGCTTAAACTTTCCCTAGTCTTTTTTTTTTAAAAATAAAATTCAATGTTAAGTTTTAATATGAGGGGGCACCCTGCATTGCTGCCAATTAAAGTGTTGTTGGGGTTTGGTTGTCGGTGCTGTTTTAATCTTGTGCATTCCAATGTACTTGTTATTGGCTGTGGCTGAATTTTTAAATACAAAATAGATGAGGAAAGGTTTATATTCCACATCCCATGCATGCTACTCCTAATTTAAACTGGGGCCACATACTCTTGAAAGTGGAAGTATAACTATGAAGCTGAACATTATGTGTTTAATGGAGTATGTAGTTTGAGCCTAACTCATCCAATAGTTTTAAGTTCTCTAAAACATATGTAGTGAGGTTTATGTATTGATTTAATCTATTTATTTAAAATGAGCAAAGTAATTGTTTAAAGAGGATCTCATTAATTAATTAGTTTTGAGATAAATCATTTCCATAATCTAGTAACTATATTTTATTTCCCTTCCCTGCACCCAGAAACCAATTTCTCACCCTTTCCCCACTGTCTATATTTACTTAATTGTATTACATCTGCAGGATGGGCAAGAGCTGGCTGAAGTTCTTCCTGTGTCCATCCCTCATTTCCTACATTTTTGTATGGCCATCCACATTATATTCATACACTCTGCCACATCTCTCTCCTGTCTTTGTTCTTTATCATCTCACCTCATTCATTTCTACATGTCATCTCCCTGGAGAGAGGGGTCTAAATCCATATTCATGTTAGCAAATGTCTACCAGTATGATGGGATGTTCTTCTCTTACCCTCCCTGCCCTCTGCAACCCTTCTTGCTGCCTAAACAATAGCTCTTGAAGGTTTGCAGACCCCTGGTTGTAGTTTTGAGGGTATGGGGGGGGGAATCCCCTCCTATTTTCACTGACACTATTCCAGTAACACTATGATAGCACATTGGATATGTTTCTGAATATAAGAAGAAACACTTTGACATGTTATACAGGAGGAAAATGCAGAGGAAAAACTAGAAATTAAACAAATTTGAAAAAAAGTAATTAAACAGATAAATAGACATGATTTTATCAAATAAAATCTTTAGAACTAAATTGTGGTGAGAAAATATGGGATGAAAGTTAAAATAATGACAAAGTTTCCATGGAATAGTGACCCTATATCAAAGTGTTCTGAAATAATGCTGAATAAAAAATGTAATTTAATTTTATAGGCACAATTTCAGGTGGAATATAATTGCAACATGTGTACCTGTACATTTGCCTTACATACATGAATGATGACTTTCTCTTTTCCTGAGAGAGATGTGTGTAAGATTACAACATACTGAATTCTATAGAGTGAAAAATCTGTAACCTAACCTAGTGTTGTTTTATTTAAGATGTGACATTCAAACATTTTTATTTCTGTAAAACCATGAACATCAAAGTGCAATTAGGAAGAGTTAGATCGTTAATGTTCTCAATAATTAGAATAAAACAAATCAGGAATGTCTCTTATGTTGACAGAAACACCAACACAATCCAGATATTCTTTCCTGGCCCATTCTGCTAAGTCGTTTGAAGAACAAAAAAACCTTCTCTAGCTGGATTGTCTAGCCTTCTTTGGAGAAACACTTCCTTTGGTGTTGAGGGAGCATAGGGAGCTTATGGAAAAAGTGGAATCCCACAGAAGGACATCATGGGGTTCTTGCCATTAATAGAAGTACCTGCTATCTTCTGGTCATTTGAAGGTTGGCAGATAACCCTGTTTGATTGGGCTAGGTTGGAAATAATCAGTCTCCCTAGCCAGAATATGCTGTAACACGGTAGATTGTTTGTTGAATTTACCTATTTTGCTGTATCTTTTTCTCTACCCACTTTTCTTATCCTTAAAGATAGTTGAAAAAAACTAGTTGCTACTGGGAAGAAAGATTCTTCAGTAGTGGATTAGTTCATATATGCCTTCATTCTTTGATAACTACAAAATTACATGAGGTTTCATTGGTGGGCGCCAGTATTTCCATTTCTTGTTTGTTTTTTTCACAATTTTGGTTGGATGGGGATTCAATGATTGAGATAAAAGGCTCCCTTAGAAAGAAGAAATGAGGTCAAGTTTTACTGTATTTTTCAACAATTTGACTCAATCAAATCTTGAACCCATATGTAAACCATTTTCCTTAGGGATGGAAGGCAAATTTGTTGTTATTTGCTGTCAAGCTGCCTTTGATTTATCACATACCTATTAATGAAGGACCTGCAAAAGGCCTAGTCATCAATAATCCCATTCAGGTCTTGCAAATTCAGGCTGTAGTTTGCTTTTATATTTACTTCTCACCTGTTTGTAAATATTTGAAGAGTATAACCCAGTGAGGCTTTTCATTCTTTTTGGCTGTAGATTTCTTTTTAGTGTCTTTTTGCATTCTACCAAAGTTTCTTCCCTGGTTTCCAGCAAGCATTCTTGTAGTTCCTGATCACCAAGACTTGGTAGCAAAAATCTGTTCTTTGCATGGTCTTCAAATTCTGCAGAGATGTTCCTTGGTTTGTATTTTGCACTATAATTGATTTAGTGTACCAGTTTAGCTTTACTCTAATTTTTAATGTTAATAGTTCATAATCTGTTCTGGTCCTAGTCTTATTTTTGTAGAGAGAAAGATACTTCTCCATACTTTGCTTCCAATTATATAGACTATTTGATATCTATATTGTCCATCCAGTGATGTTCACATATATATATACATCTGTTCAGTTGCCCAAAGAATATATTTGCTATGAACAGACTGTTGGTCTCACAAAATTCTATAAAACATTCTCCAGCTTCATTTCTTGATCCTAGGTCAGATTCTTCTACATTATTTGGTTCTGCTCTGCTTCCTATTTTTGTATTCCAGTCACCTGTGATTATCAACATGTCCTGTTTCACTGTGTGATCAATTTCCTCCCAGAAATGTAGAATCTTCCAATTTCTTCCTCATCTGCCTTGGTGCTAGGAGCATAAACTGGGATCACAGTTATATAAACAGGTTTTACCTAGAGTCTTATTTATATTATTCGGTCATGCTTCACATTGTATCCCCTCATGTCACTTGCTACACCTCCTCCTCCTCTGGCTTTTCTTCACAAATGAAGATCCAGGAAGGACTCATCCTGCACCTTCTGCAAGCACGCTGATGACTAAAAAGGCGAATCCGAGACAGACAAGTCCGGTTGCAGAAAGCACAGCAGAAGGTCTCCTTGGGTGATGTTTCTGGGTTGTGATTCTTTCTGTGTTGTTGTTTCTCTTCAAGACTTGTTCGGCGTGAGTTCTCAAATAAGGCTGCAGCATTGTGGATAGTGCGTCTCCATGCCTCCCGATGTGAGCCCAGGGCGGACCATTGTTGGTGATCAATTTGGCCGAGCCTGAGATGTTGTTTCAGGGAGTCCTTGTATCGGTTTTTTGAAGCGCCCCTCTTATGCTGACCCGTGGCAAGTTTACCATAGAGTACTATTTTTGGGAGGCGATGTTCCTCCATCCTAGAAACGTGCCCTGCCCAGCGCAGCTGTGTTCTCAATATCATGGCCTCAATGCTGGGGATCCCTGCTTGCTCAAGGACAGCAACATTCGGCACATAGTCAGTCCAGTGTATATTTAGGAATGTGCGTAGACAGCACTGATGAAAGCATTCAAGGAGTTGTAGGTGGTGGCGATAGGTGACCCATGTTTCAGATCCATAAAGGAGAATAGGCAGTACAATGGCTCTATACACACTTTTTTGTGCTTCGCCTCAGGTGTTTATTACCCCAGACTCTTTTGTGAAGTCTTCCAAATGTGCTATATGCCTTTGCTAATCTGTGATCGATCTCTTTGTCAATCTTGGCATCTGAGGAGAAGATGCTTCCCGGGTAGGTGAACTGCTGAACGGACTTGAGCACAGATTTGCCGACGGCAATGTGGGGATGGTGGTGTTCGTCCTGTGATGCAGGCTGGAAAAGAACTTCTGTTTTCTTCAGGTTGACTTCCAGCCCAAACAGCTCTGCAGCTGTTGCAAAGCAGGACGTTAGGTGCTGCAGAGCTGCTTCTGTGTGGGCAACAAGGACAGCATCATCAGCGAAGAGCAGCTCATAGACTAGATAGTTTAGAGTCTTAGTGTGAGCCCTCAGACGGCTTAAGTTAAACAAGCTGCCATCAGTACAGTAATGTATATAGATGCCGTCATCTTCTTCAAGCTCTGCCGTAGCCCTTTGGAGCATCATGCTGAAGAAGATTGTAAATAAAGTTGGTGTAAGAACACAACCTTGCTTCACTCCATTAGTTATTAGAAAGGGCTCTGAAAGAGCATCGCCATATCTGACTTGACCACGCTGGCCGTCGTGTAGCAAAATAATCATTTTAAGGAATTTGGGGGGACATCCTAGTCTTTCCAGGATCTACCACAGACCTTTTCTACTCACAGTGTTGAAGGCTTTGGTGAGGTCGACAAATGTTACATAGAGATCCTTGTTCTGCTCTCTACATTTTTCTTGCAGTTGTCTAAAGGCAAATAGCATATCTGTAGTACTCCTATTGGTTCCGAAGCCACATTGGCTTCCAGGGAGAAGTTCTTCTGCAATAGCAGGAACTAATCACCTCACCACACTATTAATGTGGTACCCTTTCTCCTTTGATTTTGATTTCTAGAATAAAACACTGTGTAATTATCCATTTTGAAAAGTTCCATTCCTGCCCACTTTAGCTTGTCAAGTATGCCTATTCTTTGCATTCCATTTCTTGTTTTACAATTCTTAGCTTTCACTGATTCATTCTTCTCACAGCCCATGTTCCTACTAAACATGTGGTGCAGTTTCAGAGTTTTCTTTCACCTCTATGCATTTGAGCTCCTGAATGTCCTTTTGGCTTGAGTCTAGTCACATCATTAGACACAGTGCTACTCATACTTGTCTTCTCCTCTTTTCCAGTAGCTGGTTGAGTGCCTTCTGATTAGAGGTGGTCCTCATCTTCCAGCACTATCTCTTGCTTCATTTGGGATTTGTTTATTTATTTAACCATCTGGGATTGTCACAGCATAGGTTTTCAAGTTAAAAGATGTTCAGAAGTGGTTTACCAGTGCTTCCTTCTCTGCAGTGCTAAGAGATAACTAAAGTGCCATGGTCTTTTGGTTCTCTGTCAGTGTCACCTTACACTACTTCTACTGCCCAGTAGCTTATCCTCATCATATTAAAGTGTTTGGCACATTTAGTCTGGCTCAGCAAAAGCCTGCCTGACTTGAGAAAGCCTACCAGTTGTAATGTTACCATCATCATAGCCTCTTGCCTCAAAGGAGCACACAATTCCACCACAATGGGAAAATAAGGCCACACTACACTTGCTCTACTAAATTTTTCCAAGGTTTTGTTTGTAACATAAAATGAAGCACTTCAAATGGTACAAAAGTCCTTCATGAAAACTCTGCTTAGTGTTCTTTAGCATATTTGGACCTGTTTGCATCCTGTTTGTTACCTGAACTGTGTGGGTTTCATGACAACCCATTTGTGTCACTCAAATTAAGATATTAACATGGGGAATTTTAATTAGCTCAAATATGGAAGCGAGAGGCCAAATAACCATGGGACCTTTACACCTGTTTATACCAGTACTCACTGATAAGACTCCAAGCCAAAATGGTTTTTATTTGAAAACAATCATGGAACCACCCACACATGCACTCACGCTTCAAGCAGTAACACAAGGGTAGTGGAATATAGGAGGAGGTATTTTGATAGAAGAATAGATTTCATGATAATGGACTATACTGTACCTGTCTGACTAGCAGAAATTTGTGCAGAGAAAACTACTCAGGCATGATGCTGAGGTCGCACAGAAAATGGGCAGAGTGATGGCATATAGAAGATTGTGCACACTTTGGTTGTGTTTTGAAGTAATATTTATACTCGATATTGTACCCTTAAGGGGAGTTTTGAATGGAAGATAATGTTTGAGTGAGTTTCGCAATGGAATCTCCGGTCCGTTAATTGCTGTTAGAGGCTTGAACATTAAGGCTGATGGGTTTGGGACAACAATCTATTGTTGGGTGGGAAAGGTGTGAAGGGAGACCTTTATAGAGTAGTGGGTTTTCCTATCTCTTGTTTGTTTTGGATTATGAATCATGGCCAGGTGCATCCAGGGTGGATTAACACATTCCTCCTTAACAACTTGTCTAAGTGGGTTTCACGTACCTAGTCTTGGGTATGTCTGAGTTTTGGGAATTTTCTGAGAAAACTTTGTTTAGGTATCTGGGTGACTTTTCCATGAACCCTTCTGTGGAGGTCCTGGTCAACCAGGCCCACTTCAACTATCATTTAATGGCAAATCTATGAATTATTGCCAATTAATAAATTATTGTATGGCAGAGGCTGTAAGGGCAGGTAATATGTTTATGCTACTATTTTTAAGCCATTTAGAGTGTGTTTTGTTCATTGCTTCATTTGCCCAGTGGATCAGGAATCACAAGATAAGTGTAACGATATCATGGGGCCATCATGTTGTGTAAGAAGATCATTGAGGATAAACATAAACTTAAAATTTCTGTCACTCTGCATGGAAGGGATGAAAAAGGTCCCTATTGGCTAGCCACACTGTGCCATTGCTCTTTAAGACTCAATTGAGTTGTCATCATACCATATATTCCGGCGTATAAGATGACTAGGCGCATAAGACAACACCCCCAATTTTTAAGTTATAATATAGACTTTGTCCCCCCCCCATGTCCAGCCAGCCACCTTGCTGGAAAGCCTGCCCCCCACCAGCCAGCCAGCTCAGTGGCTGTACATGATGGAATAGTCTGTGAAATTAAAGGATTGAGAACAGCTAAAAAAGCATGGGATACTTTGAAAAATCTCTGTGGTGTTCAATCTTTAGAAAGTAAGGTTTCATTAATAATGAAGTTGGTTAATATGAAGCTATCAAATCCCAAATTTTTGAATGAGCACATTAATGATTTTAGAGCCACACTGGCAGACTTGCAAACTCCTAGAGAGCAAATCTCCAAAAACTATGCAAATGGAAATCTTCCTGGCCAGTTTACCAAAACACAATCCCTAAATGGAGGTTAATTAACAGTTCAAAGACAAGACAGTCATTCTCATAGCAGGGGAAAAGATCTGCTGGGCATATAAGATGACCCTCCATTTTTTTGAGATTTTCAAGTGTTAAAAAGCAGTCTTATACGCAAGAATATATGGTAATTATGCATGATTAACTAGGACAGACCATTTAATCATTTACCCAGGAAACAGCAGATTGGGTGTATCTATGTGGATGGGAATAAGAGAGAGAGAGAGGGAGAGAACTATAAATTGATAGACTTCACTATAAATTGATAGGCTTCAAGGTCTCGCAAATTCCTTACTTGCCTGGAAGACAATTTCATGGTCCAAAAAGTGGAAGAGGCAACAAGGGGGTCAGCTATTTTCATCTGATCCTAACCAACAGAGATGACCTGGTTGATGGGGTGCAAGTGGTGGGATCCTTAGGTGAGAGTGATCATGTTCTCCTGGGGTTTGTTATACAATGGAAAGGAGAAGCCAGGCATAGTCAGACACGCATTCTTGACTTTAGGAGAGCTGATTTCAATAAACTCAGGGAAATATTGGGGGTGATCCCAAGGTCAGGAATACTAAAAGAGAAGAGACCTCAAGACGGATGGGACTTTCTCAAAAGGGAGATACTGAAGGCACAATTTCAAACAGTACCATTGAGGAATAAAAACGGGAGGTGTCTCAAGAAACCAGGATGGATGACTAAAGAACTATCAACAGAGCTAAGTTTTAAATGGAACATGTATAGGAAATGGAAAAAGGGGGAAATCACCAAAGAAGAATTCAAACAGATAGCAAACACGTGTAGGAGTAAAGTCAGAAAAGCTAAAGTGCAGAATGAGCTCAGGCATGCTAGGGAGGTTAAGAACAATAAAAAGGGTTTTTGGGGGGTATGTCCGCAGCAAAAGGAGGAAGAAGGAAATGATAGGGTCACTACGTGGAGAAGATGGCAAAATGCTAACAGGGGACAGAGAAAAGGCAGAATTACTCAACACCTTCTTTGCCTCAGTGTTTCCAGAAAAGGAAAAGGGGGACCAACCTGAGGAGAATGGAACAGAGGACACAATAGGGGAAATCCAGCTCAGAATAAGCAAAGAGGTAGTACAGGAATACCTTCTTAATCTAAATAAATTTAAATCTCCAGGACCAGATGAACTACATCCAAGAGTATTAAAAGAGCTGGCAAATCTAATCTTTGAGAACTCTTGGAGAACAGGAGAAGTCCCAGCAGACTGGAGGAGGCCAAACGTTGCCCCCATCTTCAAAAAGGGGAAAAAAAGAGGATCCCAATAATTATCGTCCAGTTAGTCTAACATCAATACCAGGGAAGATTCTAGAGCAGATCATTAAACAGAGAGTCTGTGAACATTTAGAAGGCAATGCCATAATCACAAAAAGTCAACATGCGTTTCAGAGAAACAAGTCATGCCAGACTAATCTGATCTCCTTTTTTTGATAAAGTTACCAGCTTGGTAGATGAAAGGAACACTGTGGATATTGCATACCTTGATTTCAGTAAGGTCTTTGACAAGGTTCCCCTTGACATTCTTGCAAACAACCTTGTAAAATGTAGGCTTGACAAGTTAACTGTTCAATGGATTTGTAATTGGTTGACCGGCCGAACCAAAGGGTGCTCTGCAGTGGCTCCTCTTCGTCTTGGAAAGATGTGACCAGTGGGGTGCCACAGGGTTCTGTCCTGGGCCCAGTGCTATTCAACATCTTTATCAATGACTTAGATGAGGGAATTAGGGGCATACTTATCAAATTTGCAGATGACACCAAATTGGGAGGAGTAGCTAATACCCTAGAGGACAGGATCAAAATTCAGAATGACCTGGATAGACTGAAGAGCTGGGCCAAAGCTAACAAAATGAAATTCAATATGGAGAAATGTAAAGTACTGCATTCAGGGCGGAAAAATGAAATGCATAAATATAGGATGGGAGAGACCTGGCTGAATGAGACTACGTGTGAAAGGGATCTAGGAGTCCTAGTAGACCACAAGTTGAACATGAGCCAACAGTGTGATGCGGCAGCTAAAAAGGCCAATGTGATTTTGGGCTGTATCAATAGAAGTATAGTGTCTAGATCAAGGGAGGTAATAGTGCCACTCTATTCTGCCTTGGTCAGACCTCACCTAGAATACTGTGTCCAGTTCTGGGCACCACAATTCACAATGGAACACAATGGAACAATTCACCACAATGGTTAAGAGGCAATATGATAGCCCTGTTTAAGTATTTGAAGGGGTGTCACACTGAGGATGGAGCAGGCTTGTTTTCTGCTGCTCCAGAGACTAGAACACGGAGCAATGGATGCAAGCTCCAGGAACAGAGATTCCACCTCAACATGAGGAGCAACTTTGTGACAGTAAGAGTTGTTCAGCAGTGGAACACACTCCCTTGGAGCATGGTGGGGTCTCCTTCCTTGGAGGTCTTTAAACAGAGGCTGGATTGCCATCTGTCGGGGATGCTTTGATCAAGATTTCCTGCATGGCAGGGGCTTGGACTGGATGGCCCTTGTGGTCTCTTCCAACTCTACAATTCTATGATTCTATGATACTACCTTCCCAATCTTACACAAATACACAATACAGAAATGTTAAGGTAAAGGACCATAACATACAGGGATATCAGTCTTTTTGCCACTTTAGTGTTGCCAAAAGAAAGTGGGGGAAAACCCAAATCCTTTGCAAAGGGAAGAAGACAAAAGAGGGTACAGAATTGCATTTAATGTTCATATACGTTACCTAATTTATATGTATAGATGCAAATTTAGAAAGAGTTAATGCATTTTAACTATAAATGCAATGCACCTTATCCCAGCAAGGGAGACTCTGTGCTTATTTATTCTGCTGTCTAAGTGCTACCAAGAGATAACTGCAAGGTCCTTTTTCTTCCCTCTTGTGGTTTAAACTGTTTTCCAAAATGTTCTTGGAATGGACAACCCTTCAAATAGAGCTCTGCCCTCTAAACTAAGACACAAGTCTGCTCTATATCATAGTAGAACTTTCAGCTTTAAGCACTGTGATCAGATTATACAATTCTGATAAAAATATACCAACTTAACAGCTAAAAAGAGACAATTACATTATCCAGTGAGAAAGGTAATATGTCCCACTACAGAAAGTGTTAGTCTCTCTTTAGGTGGGAAAGATTAATTTTCCTTCTACAGAAAAAATACATTTTTCTCTTTTGATTAAAAGTACAGTAGCACAGCCCAAAAATAAAATAAAGAAAAATTTAAAAATCACAAATGGATGTGAATAAATCACTCTGCTCATTCATAGAATTATAGAGACAGAAGAGACTACATGGGCCCTCTAGTCCAACTCCCTGCCCTGCAGGAATACACAACCAAAGCATTCCCAACATATGGCCATCCAGCCTCTGTTATAAACCTCCAAAGAAGGAGACTCCACTACACTCCTAGGCAGTGCATTCCACTGCCAAACAGCTCTTCTGAACACTCTCTCAGTGTAAATAGGGAATCTATATAGAAATGTGCCCCTTTAGTCTACAGTTGTCCCTTCACATTCGCGGGGGTTAGGTTCCATAGACCCCCGCGAATGTGAAAATTCTGTGAATAATGACAGCCCTCCACCCGCCCTCCCCAAGCAACCCCGAGGCCTCCGGAGGCCTCGCAGTCGCTTTTCCCTGCCGCCCCCTCCCTCACCAAGCGACCCCGAGGCCTCTGGAGGCCTAGCGGTTGCTCTTCCTGGCCGCCCCCTGCCCTCCACAAGCAACCCCGAGGCCTCCGGAGGCCTCAAGGTCGTTTTTCCCTGCTGCCCCCACCCTCCCCAAGCGACCCCCGAGGCCTCCGGAGGCCTCGCGGTCGCTCTTCCCAGCCGCCCCCGCCCTCCCCAAGCGACTCCCGAGGCCTCCGGAGGCCTCCTGGTCGCTCTATCTGGCTGCCCCCCGCCCTACACAAGCGACTCCCGAGGCCACCGGAGGCCTCGCGGTCGCTTTTCCCTGCCACCCCCCGCCCTCCCCAAGTGACCCCCGAGGCCTCCGGAGGCCTTGTGGTCACTCTATCTGGCCGCCCCCCGCCCTACCCAAGCGATTCCCAGGGCCTCTAGAGGCCTCGCGGTTGCTTTTTCCTGCTACCCCCCGCCCTACCCAAGCGACCCCCGAGGCCTCCGGAGGCCTCGTGGTCGCTCTATCTGGCTGCCCCCGCCCTACCCAAGTGACTCCGAGGCCTCCGGAGGCCTCGCGGTCGCTTTTCCCTGCCGCCCCCGCCCTCCCCAAGCGACCCACGAGGCCTCCGGAGGCCTTGTGGTCGCTTTTCCTGGCCACCCCCACCCTCCCCAAGCGAACCCCGAGGCCTACGGAGGCCTCGCGGTCACTTTTCCCAGCCTCCCACGCCCTCCCCAAGCGACCCCCGAGGCCTCCGGAGGCCTCGCGGTCGCTCTATCTGGCTGCCCCCCGCCCTACCCAAGCGACCCCCAAGGCCTCCGGAGGCCTCGCGGTCACTTTTCCTGGCTACTCCCGCCCTCCCCAAGCGACCCCTGAGGCCTCCGGAGGCCTTGCGGTCGCTCTTCCCTGCCGCCCCCCGCCCTACCCAAGCGACCCCTGAGGCCTCCGGAGGCCTCATGGTCACTCTATCTGTCCACCCCCCGCCCTACCCAAGCGACTCCCGAGGCCTCTGGAGGCCTTGTGGTCACTTTTCCCTGCCACCCCCGCCCTCCCCAAGCGACCCCCGAGGCCTCCGGAGGCCTTGTGGGCGCTCTAGCTGGCTGCCCCCCGCCGTACCCAAGCGACCCCCAAGGCCTTCGGAGGCCTCGTGGTCACTCTATCTGGCCTCCCCCCGCCCTACCCAAGCGTCTCCGAGGCCTCTGATGGCCTCGCGGTCGCTTTTCTCTGCCGCCCCCGCCCTCCCCAAGCGACCCCCGAGGCCTCGCGGTCGCTTTTCCCGGCCACCCCCGCCCTCCCCAAGTGACCCCCAAGGCCTCCGGAGGCCTCGCGGTCGCTCTTCCCTGCCGCCCCCTGCCCTCCCCAAGTGACCCCCGAGGCCTCCGGAGGCCTCGCGGTTGCTTTTCCCGGCAGCCCCGCCCTCCCCAAGCGACCCCCGAGGCCTCCGGAGGCCTCGCGGTCGCTCTTCCCTGCCACCCCCCGCCCTCCCCAAGCGACCCCCGAGGCCTCCAGAGGCCTCGTGGTCGCTCTATCTGGCTGTCCCCCGCCGTACCCAAGCGACCCCCGAGGCCTCCGGAGGCCTCGCGGTCGCTTTTCCCTGCCACCCCCCCGCCCTCCCCAAGCGACCCCCAAGGCCTCCGGAGGCCCCGTTGTTGCTCCCCTTGCCACTTTCCCTGGACTCCCCTCACCTTCCCGGCCCTCCCCACTCCCTCCTCAGGCCTTCATGGGGCCTCCGGGGGCCCTGTGAAGGCCTCCCCAGCCCCTCCCAGGGCTTTCACGCGGCCTCCGGAGGCCCCGTGTCGCGGTTTTGGGGGGGCAGGGGGGCCCTCCCAAAACCGCGAATAATCAAAACCGTGAATGTTAAGTTCGCGAAAGTGGAGGTACAAGTGTAATTCTTAATAATAAGAGAGAATTACCTCTTTGTCAGAGCAAAAGCTCTAAGACCATGAAGCCTAGACATGCTTTCCTCAAGGGGATGGAAATATGAAGCACTGGATCCCTGGTGGCACAGTGGTTAAATACCAGTACTGCAAGCCACCACGTCGCAAGTTCGATTCCAGCTGGCTCCAAGGTTCACTCAGCCTTCCATCCTTTCGTAGTTCAGTAAATTGAGTACCCAGCTTGTGGGGGGCAATAGCTAACACACATTGGAAACTGTTTAATGCAGTTAGATGTGTAAATAGCTATTGCTTAAAACAATTTGTAAGCCGCTCTGATAGCCTTGTGGCTGAAGAGCGGGGTATAAATAAATAAATAAATAAAAATAAATAAAAATGTACCATGGCAGTGAGTTTGCTTTGGGGATTTAGCACCTTAATTTCATGTGCAACTCAGTTGTATAACTTTCTTCTAGACTGCAGTGTATCAAACAAGACTATTCCAACCACAACTGAGCCAAACATTTTATTTGTTCATTTATTGATTGATTTATGCATTTATTAGCATTTCCAAGATTCTCAACAACTTGAAAAAGTAGCTAACAAATGCTGGTGATTCCCTTTGCCTTCTATTTTCTGTAGGCTAAGGAGCCAAGTTCTACTATCTCTTTCCTTTGACACCTTTGTTAAATGTTCATTGACACCTTTGGAGTTGCCTGGGAATCACAGAATAGGGCTCCCAGCGCAGTTGCGACTGTGCTGTAGGAACCTCTTTTGAGGGAGTGCAGGATGAAGGCCTACAATTTTGCCTCAACCCCTGTGCTGTTGTCAGGAGAGCAGAGGGTGGGGCTAGAAGGGATTTAAGCTCAACCCCCCTCTGCCTCCTCCTTTTCATCACTTTGATCAGCCCACCCACCCGCTGCTGGATCAGTGTGATTTAATTGGTCGCTTCAGGGCAGGGTAGGAATTTTTGCTCTTTTACCTGGGGTCTTTTTGCCTACCCCACACTGTGGATGCAGACTTGACAATTGGCTTAGGGTGGTGTCTGAAATAGGTGGTTACTTGGCAAGTAGAGGGGGAGATTTTGGTTGTTCTGTGAGCACCTTTGGCACCTTCCCCTTCTGGAGATGAAAGGGGGCAGGAGTGGGAACTGCCCCTTTAGTTCATGCAAATTGAGGGGTGGGGAAAATGACCTCCTTTGGGGATTGTCTGAAGGATAAACCCCTCCCTTTAATTTATGCAAATTGAGGGAGGGACTTTTGAGTTGGCCTTCCAGATGTGGACTGACTGGGGAGCAATCCAGCTTATAGATTCTTCCTGGATTTCAAGTGTTTTCACCCAAGGGAAGTTGTGGAGGAGGTGTTAGAGTTGACCTCCTGCCTCAGCAATTCCCACACTATGTTCCTCCCCTATTGCAGATATCTCAGAATGGGGTTAAACAGGTTATAGCTAAATAAAAGTAGCCCTTTATGTCCCAGCTGTATGTGTGGTCTCTTTATTTGTATCTGCTTTCCTTATCCCTGCATCTACCATCAAAGGAAGTGGATCTGGGGTAGAATGTGGAGAATCTGTATTTGTTTTAGCAACTTAGTATTTGTATCAACTTTGGAGTAATGAGACCAATGTACTTCAACATCATCCAACATGAGACTGTTCAAAACTTGTCTTTCCTTCCCACTAATCCTGACAGTGCTGCTGAGAAAGTAATCTCTGATCAGCCTAAATTCCAACCTTTGCAAATCTGGGTATTTTTGCTTTGTCTGTTTTGACAAGGCAATAATATCAAAGGAAGCCAGCATGGTGTGATTATCTGAGTACTTGAGTAGGACTCTGAGAGACCAAGGTCTGAATCCTGCCTCAGCCCTGGAAACCCACTGGGTAATCTTGGGCAAGTCATTCTTTTAGGCTTAGAGGAACTCAACAGCAAATCTCCTATGAAATAAATTTTGCCAAGAAAAATGCTTGATAGGGTCACCATAAACTGGAATCAACCTGAAGACATACAAGAAAGCAAACCTGCAGCACTTCTCCCAAGTTTGCCCAGGATTCAAAACCCATAAATTCCTTCAGCAGGCTGTCATTTGTAGAAGTGCAGTGACTGGCAGGACCTACTATATTAAACAACACATCACCTGAGTCTTGTATTTATGTGACTGAATGCAGGCATGCAGGATGTCATCTGCAGTACATGGGCAAAAAACCTGCAGACATGCATACATACTTCAGGAATCATAAGTCTGCTATTCTGACCAGGAAACTAGAGCAGCCAGTGGTCAGGCATTTCAACTCAGAACATCAGAGCCTCTGTGATTTGTCCCTGAAGTGATATTCCCTTCAGACATTTTGGACAAAATGGAGAATTTTTGGATTTATAGAAAACTCTAATGCTACATTGCCTCATCTTAGAGGATAATACCAAAATCAACCAAGAATACTATAGCATATTATTCCAAACTGCCACCTAGTATGCAACCCAGTTTTGTCTTCGGCAACTGAAGAAGGCAGAAGCCAAAATGTTTTGCTATTGATGTGTATTTATAAGTTCTGTTTGTTAATTGCTTCAACACATACATACATTAAAGAAACCCATAATATTATACTCCTAAACACACACACACAAATCGGATACCCTATGTGATAGACTTGTATGATGGCATGCAAACCTGACCAGAGCCCTCCAACCAAAGTTAAAATTTCTTCCCAAAGTTTTAATCTCAAAGCTTATGTGTCAGTCAATGGTTAGGCCAGGATCCAAAGAACAAAGTTCCCCCCGCTTGGACCCACAGGGGCCTTAACTCAGCAAAGAATACATTGTCCTAATATAAAAGTAAACAAAATATTGTTAAGTTTTGTTGGAGAAAGATCCACTAGCACCTTTTATACCTTTCTATTATATGTAGAGTCAGTGCATGTTGTTAAATATTTAGAGGTTGAAAAGAAACCCTTCTGCTATTTACCCTTGCTTATCATTAAATTCAGAGTCCTGTCCAAAATTCCATACATGAGCAAAATAAGGGTTCTGTTTCAGTCATATCAGCAGTTGCTGAAACCCTAGAATACTTCGAGTTTGACTCCCCTATCAGTCCTTACTTATAGGAGACAAAATAGCATGAGTATTAAATAGAATGCTAGGACCCACTTTACAAAAGCTCTCCTTCCTAAAGGTAAGATGAAGAGAGCCCTGATGGCACAGTGGTTAAATGCCAGTATTGCAGCCACAATGTTGCAAGTTCAATCCTGCAGGTCTCCAAGGTTCACTCAGCCTTCCATCATTTCGTAGGTCGGTAAAATGAGTACCTGGCTTGTGGGGACAATTGCTAACACACATTGGAAACCAGTTAATGCCTCGCATGCTATAAAGTGTTGTAGATGTGTAAAGTGCTATTGCTTAACAATTTGTGAGCTGCACTGAGAGCTTTTGTGGCTGAAGAGCAGGGTATAAATTCCTAAATAATAAATAAATAAATTTCCCTGTATTAGTTTGTTATGAGACAACAGATGATATCTCTCTTCAATCCTGCCTATACTTTCCTAAACAGAACCCAGCAGGAGACCTTGGTGTTGCCAAGATGGTGAAAAAAATCCTAAAGGAATGCAGGTGGCATACCTTTTGTCTAGATGAGCTCCCTCTAGGAATTGCCATATTTAGAAAAAGTGAGGCTAAAAACTCCAAGTAGTTTGCAATTACACCTTTTGCTGTTTCTTACAATAATTTAAAAAAAATACACAAAAAATGTGCATTACAGCCCATCTGAACAACCTATTCAGATTGGGGAACACCCAGGAAGTCAAAATGTGATTGGTTGGATGTGTATAGGGGCAGGCTTGCTGGCGACAAAGCGTCTGGAACCGCCATTCTTGTTTTCACAGATGCGATCACATGCTATTTTCAATTTTTGAGCAGTAGAGCAAAAAAAAAAACAAAAAAACGTTTTTAACCATAAGAGGACTCTTCCGGATCTCTCATTTAACAAGGAAAAAAAAAGTGGGGGGAGATAGAGGGAGTTTTGGGGAAATAATAACACAGGTAATTCACTCATGGCCACCATTTTTTCTCACGGGCATGCTCCATGTGAACTTCAAATTCGGATAGCTTTCCATGCCAGTGATCTTGCAAATGGATTATGGGGACAAATGAACACTGCTGTGATAGTGAGTTAATACACTATTTTCTGCAATTAATTCTCCCACCTAGCTGAGCCCTTATTTCCTTTCCCTCTTTTGGTTCTCTGGTAAAGATCGTTTTTATTACATTCCTTTTTTCTTTTTTCTTGATTTTACTTATTGCAGCCTGATTTAAAACCTGGTTTTAAAATAACAACAAGGTTTCTGCCCTGGCCTTATTATAAAAATATATTCTGCTAAATAGAATGGGGAAAAGATATTCTTTATCTTTTAGATTGTTACTTCTTGTAACAATCTAAATCCATAGAACAATGAATAAGCATACAGAGAATAAGCACTCTCAAGCTGCCTAACTTTTAGCTACCATTGGCTACCTGATGGACACATATATATAGGCTGGTTTCAAGAAGTTTAGATCAGTCTGAGTTTCATTTAATTCCTCTTGTTGCTACTGAAGGAATAGAATAATCAGTTTCCATGTCTTCTGTATCACTTTGTTACCCTATGCACTCGGGGATCTTAAAGACTGTTAAAATATTGATATTAATTTGGGGAATTTATATGCTCAGCTTGGCTATGTAGGAGGGGGTCAACAGACAGCGGGATCTTTTAACCTATGTTTACCAGTACTCAGGAGGAGACTCATAAGCTAGATAGTTCAATAAATGATCTTTATTTGGGAAAAACAGTAATAATAACATTCACACACACATTCCAGCTTCAAGCACTCACACAAGGCTAGTGAATAAAGTAGGAAGTGTTGGGCTAGAGGAATAGCAAAGAAAATTGTTTGTGGGAGATATGACACCTGTCCTATAGAGATGAGGTCATGGAAGGAACCTGGAATGGGGGTCCGGAACAGGAACAGCAGCACAGAGAGACATAGTATTCACAGGAAGGGGATCCATGAGCACTTGAGTAAGATTTTGGGTTTTTATAGTCAATAGTTGCCTCCAGGTGAGACAAAGGACTTTTTCAAATGGGGGAAAACCCCCGAAGAGGTTGGGAGAAGAATGGGGCTGTTTCACTCACAGTGCCCCATTTCAGATGGCACTGTCCTCCTTCCAACCTCCCCCCATGTTTCCTCCATGCTACAGGCACCACTTTTTATACCTAAAAGTGTTGATAGAGGTTTTTCATCAATAAAAGTGATGCGTTTCTGGCACCTGCAGTACAGAGGAAGCATGGAGGAAGGTCGGGAGGAGGACCATGTCATCTGAAACAGGGTGCTGTGACCCTTCTCCTGACCTAGTTGGGGGGATCCCCCTGTTTGAAAAAGTCCAAAGGCACTCTGGATATGTTAATGGCATCGTAACGAGCAGGTACTTTGGAAATGAATGAAGAAAGCAACTTCCATTGTTTTGGAGAGGTGAAGAAATGAGGGTTGTTTAAAGCTTTGAGTCTCCCAGCTTTGGTTGATAGGAGTAGATAGGTGTCGGGCACCTTAAGTTGACTTGCAAATTAATATTTCTTTGGAATTTAGGTGGGCTCTCTTTAAGTGCATACCTGACTGAGTAAATCATCAGAAACACCCAAAATGTGCCTTACCAGAATGCCAGGATGACATTTCTGTCCCATGAATGGGACCTGGTTTCACACATCCTCATTGAGTTCTGCTCCTGTGCTGTACCAGTTAGTTAGGTGGCACTTTTCATTGGTGGGGAGCTCCCATCATTGAAAAGCAGTACTTTACTAACTACTGCAGCATAGGAGCAGAACACAATGAGGACGCCGCCATGTGAAACTGGATCCCATTCACGGGACAGATATGTTATCCTGGCATTATGGTAAGGTACCTTTTGCTGCATCTGATAATCTCCTGAGTCTGAACACTTGTGTTTGCAATTTGTTGGAATATTCCAGCTTTAATGGCCACACTGCGTGGAAGGCCACATTTGACTTAATTATCAAAATTGCCAATTACATGGTGCTTGGGGAGTCAGGGTAGGTAGCAATCTTTTATACTAGTTTGGATTAGGAAAGCCAGCTTTCTAAGAGTATATTTAAACTACATGTATATACTCACAGAAACCTAAGAAACATATTCAGGCTCAGTCTTAATACATGCTAATACAATGATGTGTTAGCTGCCTTCATCATTTGTTATGGAAAGGCAGAATGTAGAATTTATATGATAATACTTGAAAGGAAAGTAGAGGTGAAGTTGGTTAAGAAGTTCCTCAAATTTAATATGAAAAATTGTAATAATTCATTGTGTTATTAAGGAGTTCATTACCATCAATCAACCATGATATTATCTTCTGCAGTTCTGTTAAACATTTTCAGATATGTGGATTTATAGGCCTCATGTTGTTATGGAAGTGATAATGGATGATGATAAATATGGTTGCAGTCCTTTATAATTATTCAGCAATAGGATTAATCAGCAAGATCAACCAGGCAGGAGGAGCAGAGCTATGCCAAAATGTGGTCATATATAATGGCAAATAAAGATTTATGTTCTTTGTAAATGATTCATATATTTGTATAGTGTTTTACTGTATTTTGAGGCAAAGTATTCCCAAGGAAGTCCACAAAAGTAAAAAAAAAAAAAAAAGAAAGAAAGAAAAAAAGAAAAAGAAAAACCACAATGAAATAGAGATAGCAAAGGGTGACTTGAAGGCACCATTGGGGAGTTCACAATAGAGTATTTAGTCCCATATTTGGACTGCCAGGATATTTTAGGTCTGTGTGGGGCCTTAAAAAAACTTGAAGTGATTATACAGTCACCTTTTTTGATGGGGGGACCAAATAGCATATTGGGGATTATGAAGAAATAATCTGTGGTACTACATAATCCTATTGGCCACATGGAGCCCCCCCCCCGCCAAAAAAAAAACACCCTGGGGTGATTGTTTGGGATGTAGAGGTGTTACAGAGGTAGGCGATGACCTTGCAATGTGGACCCCAGTCTTATAGAAGATCTCATATCTGATAAAATATAATCACTTAAAATAACATGAAACTGTCAATATTGGTGCAAAATTAAAAAATTAATTCAAGATAAGAATTAATAGGAAAAGATACAGCAGACGGATCTGCTTTGTGGAGCTTTGCCATTGAGAATGGAAGAAAGGAATTATACTTCTGCAGCAGAGGCCTTGGGAAGCTGCATGCAGCTTGAATGGATTCATCATTATTTCTAGAGGAGGTGGGATTAAAGACCTTGATGTATTTCAGACATTCATCACATTCATCATGGAAGGTAAAGTCTCCTACACAGCAAGGTATAGGTTCCCTTCAGTCTGAAGGAATGATGTGTAGGTGGGAGTGCCTAAAAGAGCTCCATTCCAGTGATGATATGATGTTTTTCCTATCATTGGAGTGGCCATCTTCTGTAAACATGGGAAGTTTACAGTAGATCCCTGCCTTCTACATGCATTGATTACCAATCCAGAAATAATGATCCAGACACACAGAGATGGGTTTAAATAGGGCACTTTATTTGACCTACAACTTAATTAATGAATTGTACCTTGGAAAAAGCCTGGAAGTGGGGACCAACTTGATGTGAGTCTGGCTGAGGCCAGCTGTCAACCTCTGACCACCTCCTCAGCCTTCCCTTGGGCATCACACCTGACCCCCAGGGCAATCCAACTTTATTGGGTTGCTCACCCTGGCCAGTCTTATCTGGAAGGCAACCCGAAGCACTCCATCCCAAGTCTCAGGACCCAAGAAGAAAGAGTGAACTCCCCAAGTTAGCCCCTAAGTTAGGCCCCTTCACAATCCCCCAGGTATTATGACCCAAATAAGTCAATCCAGGGTCCAGCCCTTCACCACAAGGGGTCACCAAGGTGTATACCAACTGATATTTTTCTCCTGGATACCTGCCCCAGAAAAGAGACAAGTGTCTGTTTTGTCTCTTTCCCCCACCAAGCCAGCCAATAAGGTGCTCACCACTTCCTGTAAATCTTCCAGGAACAAACTATTCCCTTCTTCAGGCAAATGTATGCCATCAGCCCTGTAGGACTCTGGCCAACTCAAAACTATAGTGGGATGCAGGGAGAAATTGCCACAAGCCTCCACTGGGAGCATTCTGGATCTTCCTATTAACCCTGTGGGAGGCCTGGTCAAGCCCTTTCCCTCTCCTAACCTGGCAAGGCAGAATGGCAGACCAAATTATTAAAACCCCAGGTCACTGGCTCTGTATGAAATGCAGGTCATACAAAGCCTGCAATATAAGGGCCTTCCCTTTTACCAAGCCCAAATCATTAACCCTACCCCACAATGCACAACCAACACATCAAGAGTAGGCCCTACACACACCTTGAACATCAGAGGCAGCAGACCATTCCACTGGAGGCCTATTTTTCCAAGCTACTCCATAGTAGTAATGTCACTCAAACTCAGGTGAGCTCCAAAATGGCAACTTCAGGCATGTTGGGCTGCCCAGTAAATCATACTATGGTTACAAATCAGAACCCATCATCTCACCAAGCTGCACCTGAAAACATAACAAAGACATTAACATTAGTCAGAAAGGCATCAGGGTATAGGGCATACATACCTTCTGAATGCTGTGGATTTCCATCATCCAATGTGCTGATTATTAAAGAGCACCAGAGCATGAAGACAAAATGCAAGTGTCAATGGTTAAAGAGGCAGCTCCAGAGCACACAGACAAAGGTAATTAACAAAATTTAAAGAGGCAGTTCCAAAGCACCAGTCGTTTGAAAAGAAAATGGTGTTCTGCCAAGAACTGCCAAATAAAATGGCATTTCTGTCCTATTCAAATGGGCCTGAAAAATGGCACTTCTGCCAAAATAATATCCCCAAAATGGCCAACATGATCAGAAAAGGATCTAAAAGGGTGCTTCTGCCAAAAAGGACACAAAATGGTGACAGGTAGCTGAAACTTGCTGGCTAAGCACAAGGCACATGAAGTTTGGTATAGCTCCCCTAAATTTCCTTGGAAAGAAAATGCAAGAGCCCCAGTGCTCCAATCCTTGCAGCCTGATAAAAAGCGGGCACAGTAAAGCAGCCACTCCTGTTCCTACTGTGGCATTCAAAGCCCTGACGAGAAACCCTGGACAAATATGAAAAACAAGGCTGTAAGATGCACACACACACAAACACACTCTCAGCTCTGGAATCCTCAACATCACAAGACAAGCACACATACAAAGGAGATTATCAGACAGGAATGAAAAAAGTGTTCCTCTCCCACCCCTGTCCCGTTCCAGTCCCACTACAATTACCCTCCCCACCACACTTACCTCCTCTCCAGTCAACAGGGCACCCAGGAGTGAAAGGAGCTTTAACCAACTTCCATTCACTTCCTGGATCAAAATCCCATGGATTCTCATGAGAAGACATGAGTGTGGGAAATTCAAAAATAAAAATAAAAATAAACAAAAAAAAAGTAGCACTAAGCATAAAAACACACTTTAAAATATACAAGTCACCTGGGTAGGGTCATAAAAAGGGTGTCACTTACCTGGAAGTGTTCTGGCAAGGATCTCCCATTGATGCTGGGATCTCACCAGCATAACCGGGCAGCTTGTCACACACAGGAATATCAGTGACAGGAATGGAATGGGGGATATATTCATGGTTTTTCCCATCAATAAAAAGTAGTGCCAGCAGAACAGCAGCATAATGGGTGCATAACGAGGGGGGAACAATGTTGTCTTATAAGGGAGCCCTTTTGCAATCTCCTGGCATTGCTATAACACCACTTTTGATGCACATGATAATCTCCAAACACACACATTATCTGATCTGTTGATTGTAATAAAGAAATGAATGAAACACATACAACTGGCCCTTGAAAAAGCAGAGCACACTAAAAGTGCCTAATCCTGCTCCACTCCCAGGACTCAAAGCCCTGTCGAGAAACCCAACAAGAGTTCTGCCAAACAGGCTACAACACACACACACACACACACACACACACAACTCCAGACACATCCAAGGCTACTGGAGTCAGTGACATGACGAGGCAAGCACACACATAAACACAGGGAGCTCTACATACACTCTTGGCTCTTGGAATCAGTGCCCATGCACACACATGCACACACCCCTTGTCTCTCCAGTGGAAGAAAGAGGCAAGAACAACAACACCAACATAGCCACCAACAGCAAAGACAAATAAAAGACAACACCCTCCCCCCTCAACTGGGAAAAGAGCAGATCTGCTGATATGGCCAAAGATGACACACACACAACCTCACATGCAACCACTAACTGTCAAATAAAGAATTACAAAATGCTCAACACAACCAGCCATTCAAACACTTCACATCACTCCCCCAACAACTCACAGAGACATCCAAGAAACACACAGCAAACACCAGAAAACACTCCCAGAAAGCTTATCCTAAGAAATGTTGATCACATGAAGATCCAAAGGAGAAGTGGCAGAGGGAGGGCATTACCTTAAATAGACCAGCCTGCCCCCTACCAGTTCAGGCTGGCACTGTGTGCCACGCCTCCAAGAACCCTCTGGCCTCTATCCCTTGAGGTTATTAAAATGCTTCCCCTTCGGCAACGTCATCCTGATGTACCTACCTGAGAGGACATTCAAGTCAATTTAAAACAGATACAAACAAGCATATATTCGAGGGAAATAAAGCAAAGAAAGGGGTGGATGTTTTCCCATAAAACAAACACACAAAAATAGAATTGAGCACATACCATGGAGATGGGAAAGGGATGATGTTTGCAGATATAGAGTTCATAGATTTTCAGATATGTACTTTCAACTCTGTGATCCTTCCTGCATTCTATGCTACCAAAAGGTGTAATTGTGGTGTAGATTTTGGTGGTTATAGAACTCCTTTAGGACAAGCAAGCAATTATTATAGTAGTCTCTTTAGAAACAGCACTGATAGAATTTTATACATACATGACTTTATTGTATAGAATTTGTTGAGAAGGATTCGCAGACACATTAAAGATATTTTATCATTCAATTACTTTTTTCAGCTTAATGTAAATGAAATAATTCAGTATTTGTTCAATTTAATGTTTGAGTTTTGTGCTTGATTGAAAATGTGGGAAAACAACCACAACCACCAGGGAAAGTTAATTCCTGAAAATAATTTGAAATTGTTGTGCAAATGTATCACATGCTAGAATTGCAAATTCATATGGAGATATGAAATATGCATTAGCTGTGGCAGGAAATTACAGAATTAAGCTGTACTAACTTTCTTTTACTTTGTTCACAATAATAGCCTGTATTGGGTCATTTGTACCCCAAGTGCTATACACTATATGTATAGTGATGGGCAAATAATTTTGCATAAAAATAAATGTTGAACTGACTTTACAATCAATGATGTTCTTAACTTCAAACATATAAAATGAAATGAAATGGTTAAAGATAACAAAGAAACCTTAGATTTAAATGTTATTTAATTGACTCGTTTCATAGTGTCATGTAAGAATACATTGCAGTTAATGATTAATTGAAAGACTTGTTATTTTGGTGTTTTTTTTTTCCATTTGTTTTCTCTTTGCCTTTGTAGAACTCAAGAGATTTAAGTAAACCTGAGCAATGGGGTAAACTAAGAGATTACAGCTTTCCCAAGGTCATTCTAAGTGATTACTTTTACTGATAGCAAACAACCTTTCCCTGAGCAGTTAACCAGGTTGTTTCTGAGCTTAAAATGTGGTTAAATAGCTGGTTTTTAAAGCCAAATTCTAAGCCCTTCTAAAAATTGCTAATATTCTGATGGCATTGTTAGAAGTGCAATGGCGTTTCTTTCACAAATTTTATACTTAATCCAAACCTACACCTGAACAACCATCACATCCCCACCCCTACAAACTTCCTTAGATAGGGATTTCTGTTGCAGTAGTGGGAGCAGCAAGCTTTCTCAATCACTCTTTATCCTGCTGCAATGACTATGGTATCAGTGGTAGGTGTGGCAGGTCTGTAAGTTCTTGCATGACAAAGGTCAATAGCATCAGGACCATAGCTGTAGTGTCAACCTGCATCCCATCCATCAAAGAAGGAAGGAAGGAGGTACCTATGTCATGTTCTGCTTCACATCTGCTACAACTGGAGAAAGGTGGTGGGTCATTAGCAGGAAGGATAAATTCTTCTCTGGGGTCATTATGCTTGCTTTAGAGTGGAAGAAAGAACTACGGATTTCCAAAGTTTGTATTCTGAACCAAGCAATTTTAAATTTTAGTGACATTGGCACATATTTTTGCCAATGTCACTAAAATTTATAATTACCTGGTTGTGGCAATTGTTGGAAAATTTATAATTGCTTGGTTGTGGCAATTGTGTGAAATGACTCAAATCAGAATGGTAGTTGCTGGATCAAAAGACCAAATCAGAGTATGTTAATCCTAAGAATAAGCAGTGTACCATACAGTATATGTAATTCACCACTGACACAACTACATTGTAAAATATGCATTTCAACAGAGAAGGAAGGGACAATAACCCAGTATTTCCTAAAACATGTGAGGAAAAGAATTGTCCATCATGTAGCCTTTGGTACAATCCAAGATATTTTTATAGCAACCATAGTGTTGAGTTTAATGGGATTAATGTGCAGGAAAGCGTTTGTAGGGTTACTCAGTTTTAGTATAAATGGCCATTGGATTTCATAAGATTTCTGAATAGATATGCGTAGGAGTGAGCTGTAAATCTGCTTAGTACTTCCCCCAGCTTGCAGATTATACTTCAAGAATTTTACTACTTGCACTATATCCTTTTCTACTCACCTCTTAACTTCTAGAGTTTTGATGAAAGTGTTCCCATCATTTCAATTATCAAGTGCTAAGAGCAGTGCATTGGGTTTACTGATTTGGATAAACATCTCCTCCAGGCACTAACTCTCTTCAGGACCTTACAGGCTAAAGGTCTGAAAAATGGACAATTAACCAGAGTGATTCCAAGTAAAATTGAGGTAGAGAGGAAGAAATCAGGTCAAGGACAAGCTGATTTCACAGCAAAAACCAATTATTTCTTTATTAAAAAGACAGAAAAAGCAGTAGAAACCAACAGAATAGTCTATATTCAATACAAGATGTTAATAGCAGTTTCTCAAAGGAAAAAGAGGGGAACGATGACATGTAGGGATAAAAACCTTACTCCTGACCAATCTAAGTGGGCCAGAGGGATTCAGCAAAGATTAAGGGACTACAGAATAAGACATACATGGATTTTTTCATCCTCTGATGTGAAGAAGAGTTTAGGTAATAGGAACATGGACATTTTAACATGAACCTCATGAAAAAAATATTACTGTATTAGAATAAAGTATGATGGACAAGTCAGAAGTGACAAAAGGAAAAGGATACATCAAGAAGAATGAAACAAGGCAATTACATGTTAGCATTTTCATTAAAATATTATCATTAATATATCATTATAAACCTCAATAGTGGTAGTGACTAAATATATATCAGATTGCCCATTACTCTGGGGTGTGTGTGGAAATGAAGTCAGTCTTCTGTAAAATTATTTATTTATGCTCATTTAAATTAATGTACAGATTTTAACAAAAGCAAAACAAATATGTGAATAACAATGCAAAAGTCTAGTTATACAGGTTGCTTCCCCATCCCATACCTGCACAACCAATATCGGTCGTTTCAGTTATCTGAGGATGAAAAAATAGGGACACATACCATAGAGTTCTGCTGGAAAGTTCTGGAAAGTATCCTCTCCAGGAATTACTAAGTCCTCCAATACAACTCTATGGTAATACTAGTATTAACAAACATCCTGTTTGGCAAGACAGTTAGGCTCGAGGCAAAATCTATCTAATGCTGCCAGCCAGCATCCATACTCCAGATGATTTACCTTTTTATATTCCACAAAAAATCCATGGTAACTTGAGGTCCTAACAATACGTATTTTGAGTTTTCTTCTCCCATATCTTTATAGTCATTTTGTTTTAGTGGTTTTCAGTTTTGTTCATGGATCAACATTTAGCAAACAAGTGTCTGCATGCATTGGGTTAGAGTTTTGCAGATTTTAGGTATAAATGATGATCATCCTCTATGTTGTGTACTTGTGTACCTTGTAGTTTGGCTTCCTATAACAATTCAGATTCTATTTTAGCTATGTAAAAAAGAATAGACTGAATTTCTCTTTAAACCAGTTTTTTTAAAGATAGAATTCTTCCACTCACTTTTTCTTTCTTTCATATTACCAGAACATGAATTTTATTTCAGATTTCATCAGAGAGACATTGATTTATTTATATGAGTGTATTCTTTGCCATTTAGATTTTCATAGATTAGAGGATTGTGAAGTACCCTAAAGACCCTGTTATTCCCAATAGGAAAAAATGATAAGCATAGTGCCAGCAAAATAGCCTGGCCCCTCATACTGCAATTTTACTTCTTTGCTAAAGAGTCTGAGAAAGTTGC
The DNA here is from genome assembly GCA_030847615.1 of Gambelia wislizenii. NCBI lineage: Eukaryota > Metazoa > Chordata > Lepidosauria > Squamata > Crotaphytidae > Gambelia > Gambelia wislizenii. The sequence continues at coordinate 307,944,170 of JAUMIR010000004.1, read as the reverse complement.
CAAAAAAATGTTGAACCCTTAGATTAAAATCTTTCACTGTAACAAATTATTTTGGCAGGATGGCAACATGGAATGATGAAAAACAGTGTAATGATTGGCAACATTACTTGGTGGGAGGAGTGTAATAAGTCATTTTTTCCCTAGTTATTTAGAAGTAATTTTAGGGCCTTTTTAGGCATAATGGTGGGGCATTTTTCATGTTTTTCTTCACATGCTATGCAATTCTTTTATTATCCATACAGGGCTTTTTTTTTTCTAGCTAGTTCACAGAAATGTAATGTCTAATTCAATGAGTAAACTTCCTCTCCTCATTTTATTGCAATGTACAAGGAACCAGCATGGTGTAATGATTTGAGTCTTGGACTATGACTCTGGAGATCAGAATTTGAATCACCACTCAGCCATGAAAAAAAACCCATTGGGTGACCTTGGACAAGTCACACTCTCAGTTTCAGAAAACCCTGTGATGGGGTCACCTTATGGTCACCAAAATTTGGAAACGGCTGGAAGGCACACAACAACAACAACAACAACAAAAATAACAGTAACATAGGGTAGCAAATTACTTTGAACGGGTTTCATTGGGCAACAATTCACCTATATCTGCTATCTATCTGATGTACCTATAAGTAGGTGTGGGTGCACTGTTGCAAAATCCTGATATATAGTAATATTTTGAGTATCATTTAATTTATGTTTATCATATAATAAACTTTGAGGTATCACTGCCCATCCACAAGTATTTCCTTGGTAGGGAGGAAAAACCCTATAAGTCAATAGTCCTCTACATTTGGCCCTCCTAACATTTTGCATTTCAACTCCCAGAAGCCCTAGCCAGCATGGCTAGTGATCAGGATTCTGGGAGTCAACATTCAGATTATCTAAATGGCCAAAGAATGAGAACTGCTGTTATAAGGGTTGATTTAATTGCATTTTATGCTATTTTAATAGTAATGGACATTACTTTCGCTATAGAGGTATTGTACTGTGAACTATGTCTAATGCAATCATTTTAAATCACATGCATTCCCATTTCATCCACATTGCTCCTTGAGTAGAAGACTTGTTAAGTTGTCTGCACAATCTATTCATTTTTACAAACATATTCCACAAATAGCTTTATTTATAATAAGGGGGTTTGCCACTGAGGTCATAAGAACTAGTCCTAGTAGAAGCAGCTGGTTTCTCTTTGACTAGGTCAGAGCAAAGTTCTGTGATGAAGTTTAGACTTATGGCAGTGCAGAGCAGTTGTTAAATCAATGTTCTCACAGTTCATTATCAAAATTCGAAGTCTCTTCATAGCAATTCTAGTCAGCATGCTGTGTAATTAATTATACTGCACTTTGACTTTGTTCAGGGTAAGTTAAAATAGCATTTAGTCTTCTGGCCAATTGGTTCTTCGTGAATAAAACAGATGTCAGAGCCAGCATGAGATGCTTAACACACAATTGATGTTCTGTTAAGATGGACCCATGACCCTCTTTTGTATTTGTTTTTTTAATGCTAGGTGATTTTTTTTCCCCACATATTTTTTTTCTTTGTCTTGACTTCATCCAGTGTTTAATTTTCTATCATCCAGTGTTTAATTTGTCATTATCTACTATGGGTGGAATCCAACTAAACCCTTCATAATCTGTTAGTAAAACAGGGGATTCAATTTCTCATCCTCCTTTACTATTCACTGCCTGTCCTCAGTATCTGCTCCTGAAAGTTGGAGGCCCTGTAGAACACATTTTGTGGGGTGCATGGGTGAGGAGAAGGAAGCCCCTCTTTGGAACAGACTTCTGCTTGAGCAATATTGGATTCTGTTCTGTATCATTCATTCTTATACACATTTTTTTAATGGCAACTTGAATTTGGTTACTTTAATAATAGCCTTAGGGGGACATTCAGTTTCTATGCAAACTAAGCATGTCAGGAGGAGCAGTTTGCTGGGCCTCCCCATTCATTTTGGAGAGGGGTGTTCCTCACTGGGAGACCAAATACGGTATATGTAGAGGAAAGCCTAATAAAATAATATAATGATAAATAATGATGATGATAAAAATCATGTTCTCAAAAAAGGTTTTTAGAACTTTTGATGTTCACAACCTTCAGTTGTTGAATTAATATTTTAGGTGTGTACAACTCTTGTAGCTGGAGCAGGTGTTCCTCTGACTTCCTTCCAAAGGCAGGTTTTTCCACCCAGGTTGTATGATGCTGCTGAATAGGCCAGTGTGTAATGTAGGGAGAGAAGTGGATCCCTGAAGATCAGGTTGTGACATTTACCACATACAGAAGGCAGATCTTGGGTTCCAACATTGTTTTTAGTTGTATTGTTTTTCAAATGCATACATCCAATTTAAATAAAGAATCATCTCAAACTGTGATGACACAATAGATTGGTTGGTACCATAGGTTAGGAAAAAAATGCCCCAGAATATTGCACCAGCATTCTGTTTACATATAGTGGTGCAGTTACAGAAATTACGGCAAAAATGTAAGGTCAAATCCATTCATAGTCTAGATATTTTTATAGCAGTTTGAAGAATGTGTGTGTGTGTGTGTGTGTGTGTATTAGGGTACAGTCCTTACCTTGCATGTGAAGTGTTCCCCACAAAGGCTTATTTTTCTCCTTCTCAGCCATAGCCCCCTTGAAGGTTATGGATTTTGTGTGCTTGACTAAGCAGAAGGAAGAACTACCCTTATTGTTCTTAGGAGCTCCTTATGCATAAAGCTGTGAGCTGGAGGGAATAACAGGGCTGTGTTTAGTCTTGTGGGAAGCCTTCATGAATAGAGATGTCTTGGTGCTGCAGAGAAGAATCATACCCATAGTTTTATAACTATATTTTTTAGGAAAGCAAATATATACCTCAGAAATGGATATGAATCAGTTTGCGTCAATTTTTCACCCCATATATATATCTATATATGGGGATATATATTGTTCTTCCAGTAAGTACTGAAAGACAATTCTGCAATCTCCCATTCATTATCTTTAAGAAATTTCTGGATTTTATGTGTCATTTTGATTTATCAGTGGGTATGTTATAGACTTTATGTAATAACAGCCATCATCAGATGAGCTTGACAGTGCGTACTAAAACGCCAAGCTGTTGCTGTCTTCTGGTGCCACTAATGAATGATATGTTTTATTCATCTTCTTACTCCCACCCCTTTTTCCCCCTTTTTGGTCACATTTCCAATGAACTGTGCTTTGTGCGTGCTATGGTTATAGATACTTCATGTTAAACTATTTAGTTGCCTCTTGCCAAGTAATTTATCTTTAATGTGGTCAACAGAGAGAAATTTTATCTGATGAAATTGAGCAGGGGGAAAAAAAAACGTAATTCCAAAGAAAAAAGTTAGCATCCAGTGCTACTGTGTGTCCCACAGGTTCTGCTTCCACTTTGACCCAAACTGCCTCCACTGGTGAGTTAGAGGAGGATATTGCGGCTACTGCTGGTGATATTTCTGTTGCTAGCACATCTGCTGATGTTACTGTATCCAGTGTTACTACTGTCACCAGCCATAGAGTTCCCGAAGAACAGCGAGCACAAGCTGTGAATCCCAGAAAATCAGATCTGGAATGCGCCACTTCAAAGGAATCGCTCTCCCTTCAATCAGCAAATACCCCAAGTACAAGAAGACGGCCAAGAAATGCTGAGCAGATAGAGAGAACTAACGAGCTTGCAGTTGTTACTCATAGAGGTATTGGACATTATTTTACTTGTGCCCATTTAGTCTACAGCCATAGATGTGTCATCTACAGTATTTCTTTTTTTTCCTTCCTGATTCCATCAATGAAAGTGTAGGAAAGGTCTGAGCAAGGAAGCAAAAGGGAAAATGATGAACTCAACTGTCAGGATCAGGAAAATGGAGGGAATGGAGTGGTTCATTATTAAAAATGACTGAATATTTGTAGAATTTGCTATAGGCAATCCAGTGGAGCCTCTTCCTGCTCACTTAAAGATGTGAAGTATATATGTAGTTAATACAAATATAGTACCTTTAAGCTTCATTCATGACTTCTATACTATGTCCAGTTTAAATTACTTCCATTTATATGGCACTAGTTTCTCACATTTTTCTTTTCTATTACTTTGCCATGGGGATTAGTCTAACCCTTTTGATGTTGCGTTCAAACCACCATCATAATATTTGCAAAGGCCCAGAGACTTACCACAGATAATCAGAAAACACATACATACAGATGTCCCTAGTTTATTATATAGGTAAGAAGCCAACACAAACTGGGTTTCATATCTCCATATGGCAGCCATATTAGGAAATGGATCAAACAGCATTTAAAATAGCAAGGTAAATACATTTAATTCATTTAAATACATTTTAAATTGCTTAGTACTTTTGTAAGATTGGTAGTAAAATATAAAATTCAATTTTATGGCAGTGTTCAAAATATCCTTTTGTCCTATTGCATATTCCTGTTTTAGCCTTTACTGTTGGCCAGCTTCCAAGTAGAAGAAGTGAAGGACAGAGAATGAAATATTATTTGAAATATTATTTTGGGAAGAGATGGTTTAAATATCATAGAATCATAGAGTTGGAAGAGACAACAAGGGCCATCCAGTCCAATCCCCTACTATGCAGGGATACACAATCAAAATATTATTCATGTTATCTTTCCTATTCTGGTTTCTTTAGCAGTTATATGTTGTTAATATATCAAAGCAGTTTTTATTTTACCTTAAAATTAATTGTCTGAAATGTAAGTCTTTTTTTTTAAAAAAAGAAACAACATAGAAAATACTTAAATTTTAATTGAATCCCTTTGATTTCACCCTAATGAAGATGAGGTTTTTAGTAGGAGTAGTTCAATAATATAATATTAGAAACCTCAGAAGTGCTGGATAACAGATGGTAATTTATGCTATTTTGGTTTTTGGCTAATGATATTAATATAGAGCTTCTTGCTTATTTGTTACGTGTATTTTTGCCCCGTCCTTTAAAAAAAATTGTTACTGAGGTTTATAACAGTCAAAATACAGTAATAATTAAGAAAAAAGGACATCCTAAAATAAATTCACTAACAAAAATAAAAACAGTGCAATTTTTATGGTTTTTTTTTTAAAAAATTAAGGGTGTTTTTTTTTTTAAGGAAAAAATATAATTGGCTGGTACTGAAATTATTTCATAATAGGTGTCACATAATCCTCCCTGGAATTAATGTTCTGTGTTTGGGAAAAGAAAAAAAAATAAAGTTTATAATTTTTTTTAAAAAAAAACAGATGTAATGCTCTTAGTAATTTGTGTCCTGTTCAGAGTGAGATTGTTATAGAATCATCTTTGAACACCAAGACAGAGTTTCTTAGTACCCAGTCATAGAGGAGGGGGTGACATCTTTTTCTGACCATAGAGCATGTTTTATCTCTCTTTTTGCACATAATATGTATAATTTCTCTTATTACACATAATATTAAAGTTTGGCACCTTTCCAGAAATTTGGCTCGAGTAGTACTATGTATTTGTAATCTTTTCTTTATCCTCCATTAAACCAATATTCATGTTGTCTTTCCTTTTCTGTTGTTGTTGTTGTTGTTTTAGTAGTTATATTTTGGGAAGAATCTCAAGTTAATTTAACTGTTTAAGGCTGTAATTGTACTTACATCTAGTAGAAACATACATGATTGCATTGTTAAAGTTATTAAGAATGCATTGAGAATGGAAAGAGTGATTTAAAAACCTAGGAAAATCTGAAGAATTGATTAGACATGTATAGCAATGTTAATTTATTTAGCAGTGGGTTGAGAATGGAAATGGGAATGGATCTATCTTTTTTTCTATCTACAGATTTTCAGTAAAAAATGCTTGTTTGCAGATGTTTAGACAGCTGGCTCATGGTCCTTGAAAGCCTGCTTTTGCAATTTACAATACCATGTAGACTAATGGCAGCTGATGTCTCCCATGTCAGTAGAATTGTGATTCCATTCCAGATTTTCTCTTCATGAAAGCAACTATCTAAGGTGCTGGGCCTATTTAGGACTGAACTTAGCACTTTGGAAAGCTCCTTTAAGCCTAGATAAAAACCTGGAGTGAATTCACCACCCAACTGAGATGGGAACTACCATCCAGCACTGCACTAACACATGGAGTGTGACTGGTTACAGGTGCAAATATGCCAACTGTTTTTGAGCAGTATTAATTACCAGGGCCGTTTAAGGCACCAGCTGCATCAGCATCTTCAGGGGGCCCCATCATTGTGGGGGCCCAGTAGTAACCCTCCTCCCGCAAAAACATTATTAGTAATTATCTGAATATCCTGTACTGTGAATAGCTTAGATTGGGTTAGGTTACATTGACCTGAGAAAAACATATGCTTCCCCCCCAAAAATAAAGCATTGCAGAGCCCCCCCCCCCAATTCCTTAAACAGGTCCTGTTAATTACTGTACAAAACTGAGGGTTATACCTTTTTTTTTTCAACACCACATGCTGTAGCTGACAGAGAACAAAGAATTTGTTTATTTAAGCAGGCTGTATCAGTGGACTCTCTGTGAAAAACTATCATTACAATATTGTGCCAAATAGTCTCTAATGTTGATATTTATTGTAAAATTAACAAATCTGACACAGGAGAACAAATTGCTAGAAAAAGATGCAGGTGAACATTCCCTTTTTTTTCCTGATTGCTGATCACCTTGGCATTGTTCTCCTTCTTTCTTCCCACTTTCTTTGGCTTTATTTCCCACAATGTCATTCAATTCATGGGAGATGTAGTATCGTATCATCAGTGATAAAACTGTGTGAATCTTGAGATATCCAAGTTCTCTAAGCAAAATAAATTCTAAATAATATTAATATGTTCATGGCACTGTTTTATTTAGAAGCTCACAGAAAAGGATTTTCAACTATTACAAAAATCAATACAAGGTATTTTCAGTTCTTTCATGATGTTACAATACCACATTATATGTGGACACTGTGACAAGTCTTCCTTTAATAAAGTCCTGTCTGTATGGTCAAAATAATATGTACAGGATGTGAAAGACTGGCAATCCATTCAAGCGATCATTCACACAAATGTGTTTCATCCAGAAGGGGGGGGGTAGCCAAATCCACCACAAAGTCCATGTGTGCCATGTCTGGGGCTTCGTACAGATTTTATGAAAAGCTCCATACAATTTCTGAATGTGTGACCATTTGAACAGTCACGTTTGCACAGGTACAAACAGGCAGTGCAATCTAATTGGCTGGTTGAGAACAGCGGGTGGGGATAGCAAAGAGGGAAAGTGGCTGCATGTTGGATTTTCGGCTAAGTGGGGGTCCATCAAATGGCAATCTCATACTTGTGCGCACTCTGGGAAACTTTTTTTTTTAATGGCAGTGGCAGATTTAAAATTGTGAATAAATCACTCATAGTGGCCATCTTGCTAGGGGGTCATGCAGAGTTTAGGGGGGTCTTTTGGCTGTGTAGATAGGTCACATCATTGTGAATGCCTGCTTTTCCAAATGTGTTCATATCCCCCCCCTCATATAGACAAGTCCTAAGTTGATCACGTATTTGTTTAGTAGGCTGCTGCTCTTGTTGTTGTATGCCTTCAAGTTGTTTCTGACTAATGGTGACCCCTAAGGCCAACCTATTATTGATGTTTTCTTGGCAAGATTTGTTCATTGCCTTCCTTTGAGGCTGAGAGAAGGTGATGTGCCGAAGGTCACCCAGTGAGTTTCCATGTATGAGTGGAGATTTGAACCGTGGTCCCCCAGAGTCCTTGTCTAAAACTCAAACCATGCTGGCTCATTTATCAGGTTACTCATTTTTAAGATACAGTGGTAATATAGCTAGGATTCTGTGCTTGATTTTTTTTTTAAAAAAAAAGTGAATGAGTGAGAAAATGAATTCTAATCAGCTTTCTTTCTTTTTTTTCTGACTAAAGCTTCAGAATGACTTTACTTTGGTCTCCTTCATGGAAGAATCCCTTTAAGTTTGTGTTCTTATTTAATGGTCATCTTGGAAAACATCACAATGTGTACATATAGGAAGTATTCATACAAATTTTCCTGCGTGGCAGGGGTTTGGACTGGATGGCCCTCGTGGTCTCTTCCAACTCTGCAATTCTATGATTCTATGAAATCTAATCAACACTAATTAATTGCTTAATTCAATGGATATTGTCATTATAGCATAGCTTTACTGCTTCTCTTGCACACTGATGTATTTGGTTTTTACAACTGATGGGTTTACCCAGTAGTCATATCTACAACTAAGACAAAATGCTGTAATCAATTTTAAGTCGGAACACATGAATTCTAAGCAAATTTTATTCACACTTAATTCCTATTTTAAGCATTATTGATCTACTGATATAATTAGTACATCTGTAGTCTGCCTCATCAAGATATTTTATGAAGTAACAAAGACTTAGAAATAAACCTTGAAATATCAAAACCTGTTAGGAATAAAAATAAAAATAAGGCATGATTAAACAAAACATAAATACATATTTTTAACAGTGCAGCATAAAATGCTGCAAATGCAAAAGTAGTAATCTCCTGCCAGGCATCTGAATCTAATAAGAGAATAAGATGAGAAGTTCCATTTTTTGGCCAGTCTCCACCTAACTTCAGAAGACAAATATATTTGCTGGAAGGAAAAGAAACAAATTGTATTCACATATTTTATTTTACTTTTTCAAAAGAAGCATTATCACCACTCATGCGTTTAATAAATCATTTATTTTATTTTGAATACACAAGGATCAAGGATCCTATACATCTAAGTTCAATACTATGCATTTGTATCAGCCCTGTGCCTTTGGAAGAAATACATTGTAAAAGGCTTGCATATTTATGGAGGACGAGATTTACCTGTATTAACTATGTAGTGTCCTGCAAGAAAATCTACTGAAACCTGTACATGGGCAAGTCCAGTTCATCCCAGAACCACTCATTTCACAGAAGCATAGATTTGTCCATTGAATTGGTTCTTATTACTGTAAGTTTGTTCAAGAAAATATTTCTAGTGTTGCCTTTTCAATTAGTGTATGTGTTAGATTTTCAGTACTCGCAAGGCTTCAAATAAGGACACCACAGAATTATTGGAAATCACCTATCATTTCTAGCCAATGTTTTGTATCGTATATCTAGGGTTTAAAAAAAAGTTTCGTTCTAACATAAGCGATTACTATTCTACTTAATTTTTATTATTATTCACTCTTTTTGTAATTGATAGATCATTATCTTACTTCATTGCTAAAAGGTGAGGAAGGAATAGTATTCAGCATTGGGTTTGTGTGAGGATGATCTCAGAAAGGGAATTTTCCACTCTTCCCTTTCTACTACAGACTTTTGTGTGAATGTCAGATAACCCAAAGTAAAATCCTTGGCTTTTGGAAAAGAAGGGCTGCAGTGGGAGGAATGGGTTACTGAAACCATTCATGCAGGTTGTCTCCACTCTGATACAAGGAGATGGTTTCACACTATTTAAACATTCATAGGAATTCATAGGAATGAAGAAAGCAGAATTTTGTCTAATCCCTTTTAAAATTCATGGAGCTTAACAAAAAAAGCCATTCTCCCATATAATATATGATTTCCAAATATATGTAAAATTATTTGTTATGGTGTTACATAATTTGTTATCAGTGGTTCACAAAATTAATTGTTTTTGCTGTGGAAGGTAGGGTCCCCTGAACAACTCCATCAGGAAAAAAAAATTCAGTGGGATGGAAAATGGAACATCATAGAAAGCCCAGCAGATAGACTTCACACTGAAACATTTTCAGAGTTTTCACTTGTATACTTAGGGTCATTTTAGAGGTGTGGTGAGGATAGAAATGGAAAAGCCATCTGCTTTTATATTAGAATGTCTGAGGAATAAATCAAGTCATCTCATATCCCAAAGTAGGGAATGATTCAATTAATTTCCAACTCATTTGAAAAGTAGAGTTAAACTGATTCCATAGATTTTCCTTGGTTTTTTTTTCCGGGCTGTGATGCCTGGATGCCGGCTGTGAAAGGCTTCAACTTCACATTAAACTGATTCCATTTATCACCTCCATTTGTAAAACTCCATAAGTTTTCTGTTCATCCCCTTTCCATTCCACTTACTTCAACCCCACAGTCCCTTTCCAGTTCTCTTTAAACTAATCTTGATAGTATGGGTCATGGACAACTGGTATTGATCTTTTGGCAGCAAGTACACAGGAGGTATGAAGGAAGTTTTCTTTTCCTCCACTTTCTAGAGTCTGTTTCTATACATTGCAGTAGGCTTTGGGATGGTATGTTTCAGTAGATGCCGGACTTCAGGAAGGAGAGACCATCTTATTTTTTATGGGTGTTTGGTAATAGCTGCTGTGTCAGCTGGTTAGGTAGATGTCAAGGGGAAAGATGTTAATGATCAAGGTGAGTGGAGGGGAAAGCTGGAATTATGGAGAAGGTTGGACTGGAAATTGTAATTTGGTCAGGCCTTAGTCTAATCTAAAGAAAATGGTTGGAATCCCTTGAGACAAACATAATGAACCACCCGCATGTGATATCTGTTTTCCTGAAGTACACATTTCACTAGCATCTCTACTATATATAATGTGTAATATAAAGGTAGCCCCCCACCCTGAAGTGAAAATCTGATTACCTACCCCCATCTCAGGTTAACTTGCACCAAATCAAGCAGTTCTAAATTTGGCAGCTTACAAGTTAATGTTTAGGGTAGGTAGTTTATGAAATAATCTATATTTTATAGTGCATACATTTCCCCCTTTTGTTCATTTAAACAAGATGTCAGGGCATTTAATATTGCACAAGACCACACTGATTGACTGCAATGAAGTGAAAGTGGGTCAAAGTTTTTATTATTTTATTGTATGTGTGTGTTTGAGGGGAAAGACATTCCACTTGTGTCTAATGAAAATCTAATAATTAAATTCCAGTAAAATGAATCGGGCAAGTTAGTTGCAACTGAGTTAATTACAATCAATTTAGGTGGACTAAGTGGGAACAACTTTTTCTGAAGTCATTGCATTCATTTAAGCTCATTTGTGTTTGCATAAAAATCTTTACATAATAAACAATGGCTGTAATGCTAATCCTGTTTATTAGAGAGACTTAACTCCTATAATAGATTCGGGTTAATCAAGAGTGATTTTGATTATACTTTTTCCTTTTCCATCTTCTTAAAAATGTTCTTCCTCAGTCTCATATTTAGCAGCCTCAGATATACATACAGGGCCTGATCAGTTGTAAAGATAATGGTGGCAAAAGGTGATATAAATATGCTTTTAACCTTAACATTGTGACAGTATACTTAATTTTGAGATGGTGTGGTGTTGGGCATATGGTTTGATAACATTAAAATGTTATCAACAGTGTTTCTATTGAGCTATATCAAAGTAATAATCAGTATATTTCTCATAACTTTTAAAAGTTTTTCACTAGAAAAAGCAATGAGGTGGCATAATTTTTTAAAAAAGAAACAGCATTATGTTGACAATGCCCAAATCAGTGATTTCTTTTCAATTTCATTTGTCCTACATATAAGTTACTTTTTTGGCAGGTAAGACAATGAATTGTTTTCTTCCCATCGTGAAGCAGTTCATTAGAGTTTCTTTAACTCAAATAAGTATCAAGAGAGATATCCAAGGGAGATAAACTAAGTGATATATATAGCACATGCCATATCATCAAGTTTTGTTAATTGGCAGCTTTGTTTTATTTATGATTTAGAATCAGACATTGTTCTTAATATTTATTTTCTACCAACATTTTATTCTCATTAAAATGAAGACAACATGCTTTACTAGAATATTACAATGTAAATGTGGCTTTGTACAAGAGTATGCTATTTTGTATAATTTAATCCACTGAGACAAACCAAAATGTTTATTCATAGTAGCAATTCAACGTGCGAATTGGTGCATTAGTTTATTGTTCTAGAAGAGGATTCAGTAATATGTCCAATGAGCATAGATCCATATATACCCTAATTATTTTTAGATTTCTGTTCCTATAGAAGCTAGCTAAGTCCAGTCCATCTGCTTTCCCCACTGATCTGCATTTAAAAAACAAAAACCTGCATAGATGCATACAGGTTTCACCAACCCACATCTGCAGGGGATAGATTTCCGGACTTACCATTTATAAGTAAAACCACAGATAATAGTGAACCCTATTAAAATAAAGAATTCCTAAGACAAAAATACCACAGAGTTGCATTGGATGACCTAGAAGATGCCTAGAGAGGATGTCCCTCTACGTGTTTTCCAGTATGACTCTATGGTATGTGTTCCTGTTTTCCAGCTGCAGATAACTGAAACTGAGGATATTGGTTCTGTGGATGTTGGGGCAACCTGTATTTTAAAATATTTTGTCTCTCAAGATATAAATTTTCATTTTCCTCCAAATAAAATAAAGAATGAACAAACTGTGAAACTACTTAAAAGGTTACTAGTGGTACTGCAAGGAGTGTTTCGGTAAATAATCATGAGACAATTTAAAAGTAGAAGAGATGTAACTCTTAATGAGACATGGAAGATTATCCAATGACTCAGTTTTAAATGTTCTTTTGCTGGCATAAAATAAACCATTTCTATGCTGGCAAAAGAACGCCCCCCCACACTTACCTTCCTCTCCTGGCAAAGGCTCCCCATCAATAAAGTGGAAGTGAATGGAGCCCATTCACTTCCTCACTCAAAATCCCACGAGACTCTGTCGCACAGGAAATTTAAACATAAAAATAAAATAAAGACATTTAAAGTGACACAAAGCACCTAAACATACTTTAAAGGTCCCAAGTAACCTGAGGAGGGTCATAAAAAGAGTCAAACTTACCTGGATGTCCTGATGTCTGTGTTTGTACCAGACCGGCCATTCCTGCTGCAGTGATGGGATTCAAATGGCCCAAGGTTTCACATGCTGGCAATGTGGCATGGGGGATCTAGTGATGGCTTCATCTGTGAATAGAAAGAAACTTTAGCATAATGCCAGCAGAACACAAAAGGACAACATCTTCTGATATTGTCATCCTTTTGCATTCCACTGGTGTTGTGATCATGCCACATTTGATAATCTCCATGGTATGAGTTGATACAACAAAGGCAGATGCTACCAATTTCATTGTTGCTCAGTTTTGGTTTGACTGATAACTTAAGTCCTGTCCAGTAATTTCAAACTCAATGTCATTCTAGGAATTTTATATCATGGCAAAATGAAACTTTTCATTTGCTTTGCTTACGTGTGATATCGGGCTTTGGTGATTTGGGGGTTTGGTGGAGATCCAATCAACCAGTCTATCAAATGTGATTCGTAGCAATTTGATAATTGATGGTGCAAGACTTTGTTTAAATAATTAAATCTTTCAGTATATCAATATGATCTCGGGGTGGTGTATAGTAAATTCAGTTGAATCAGTTTGAACAATATAAAACAGTAAGAAGTAATTGAAACAGACTAAAAACAGATTAAAAATTAGGCAAGTTAGAACAAGCCAATTAAAATAAAATAAAACAGATTTTTTTTCCAATAAAATTTTAAAGTTGATATTGAATTAGGATGACCTGATCATAGGGTTGTCTTTCAAAGATCTATTCAAAGAAGGTTTTCCATTGTCTTCTTTTAAGTATGAAACCGAGCCTGTGACTAGGCCAAGGACAACCATTGGGTTTCCTTGGCTGAGCAGATATTCAAACTCTGGTCTTCTAGAGTTCTAACTGAAGACTCAAACCACTCCACCACAATGGTTCTCTAAAATTACAGTGCATTGCCAAGATGGATAAAATCATTCATAAAATCCCAAAGGTTTTAAAGAAAAGCCGTGTTTTACTTGGCTGGCACCCATCAGGCCTTTAAGGGGAACTCTGATGCAGAATTGAGATGGAAGTGGAGGATTGTGATATCCCAGAAACTCGCTTTACCCTAGAGTGATAAAAACTACATGAATATGGGTTGCTTTGTTATATCTGGAGATCCTGTAAGGTACATACAAACCTCACAGCATTGAAGTTTTCATTTACATTCGTACAGGCCATTGTAACCAAGAAATACATAAATGTTTAACTTTTGTGTATTAGTACATTGTTGTTCTTGTGTGCCTTAAAGTTGCTTCTTAGGGGATCTCTAAGGTAGTTAACGGGGTTTCTTGGCAAGATTTATTCAGAGTGGGTTTCTCTTTGCCTTCTTCTGAGACTGGGAGAGTATGACTTGCCCAATGTCACCAAGTGGATTTCCATGACAGAGCAGGGATTTGAACCTTCATCTCCACAGTCATAGGACATTTTCAGACAGTGCTTAATCGTGCTTACCGCGGAATTAGATCCCGGGAGAGGAATGGCGCTCTTGCGTGGCAGTGGGTCATTTTCGGACGCCACCATCCCACTTCCGGAATCCTTCGTGGCACATCTGTGAAGCTTTGGAAGTGGCCGCACCATATTTTAAGCATGGACAACTTCCGTGCTTAAAATATGGCACGGCCACTTCCAAAGCTTCACGGACGTGCCACAAAGGATCCCGGAAGAGGGACGGCGGCATCTGAAAATGACCCCCTGCCATGCAAGAGCGCCGTTCCTCTCCTGGGACCTAATCCCACGGTAAGTACTGTTAAGCACTGTCTGAAAATGTCCATAGTCCAAAACTCACACCACTACACTACGCCAGCTCATAAATAAATTATCTCAGGAAAAATAAATAATTTCTTATAACTTTTTGTTTTGCATGTTTTTCTGGGATGTTACCATAGTGTTATGTATTGGCTTATAAGACATCAGGGGGGAAAATATGCTCACAGGACAAATTTTATAGGTGTGTTTGTTTTTTACTCTGTACCCAATGCACTTCATTTAAAGACACAGACACACACAATTATATTTGTTTCTGCTTGCACTATGAGCTGAATCCTATTGTTGGTTCCATCTTGAGTAAATCCATTGAATGGGGTTTACCTTTGTGTCACCATTCAATAACTGATTCAGTGTGTGCTTCATTCAGCCCTTTCCCCATATCAGTACACTCCCTGAGCGGACTTTCACTGAGAACACTATGATCATTGGGAATGGAAAGCAAGCTGATTTTTGCCAATTCATACCTCCCTCTGTAGTTCCTATCCATCCTCAATGTTGTACAAATGAGTAACCTTCTGAATTGATTTGGGGAGGTCTGGAGGACTGCAGGGGAATGGTGGAATTGGAGAAGATTCATGAAGTGCTGTCCTGGATCAGAAGCCTTCTGTGGTAGGCCAGTTATGCATTTAAGACATCATACTCTAGAATTAGACAGTATTATTCTTTGGATTTCATTTACCATTGTTAACAACTGTCTATCAGAAGATAATAATTATTGCAATGTTATTCTCCGCATTGAAAAATTATACATGCAAACACTCTGAAGTGCAAAATTCCTGAAATGGTTTTATTTTCTTGAAGTGTGAAGTTTCAATTCTTATCTTTTAAACCAAATCAAAACAGGAATCTTCCATACTCTAACAGACAAAAAAGAAAGAAAGAAAGAAAGAAAGAAAGAAAGAAAGAATTTTCTTTTCTTTTCAAGTGTTACCAGGGACCAAAGTGAACACCCATAGAAATATTTATTTATTTATTTATTTCTACCCCGCTCTTCAGCCACAAAGGCTATCAGAGCAGCTTACAAATGGTTAATTTAACAGTTCCCTGCCCTCAGGCTTACAGTCTAAATAAGACATGACACATAAGGAAAAGGGAATGGCAGTGGGGGTAGGAATTAAATCCAACAGATACTGCTGGTTCTTCCCTCCCTCCAAAGGCAGGGTGGTGGTAGTTGGGCTGGAGGGAGGGGCTTTCCCCTGCTTCTGGGCACAGGCCTGATGGGTTATGCTCTAACTGGGCATAAGTATATCCACCACTCAGTGGTGGATGTGGGAAACAGATGGCAAAAAATGAGCTAGGTAGAATGCTCTTTCCCCACAATAAATCCCCAATGAAGACTATGCATACTTATTCAGTGTGGAATTTTGATAGACTTTTGAAAGAAGGAAAAACACAACCCAGGTGTGGTTGGAATTCTGAACAGAAGAATTCTACACTGCAGCGTCTTGTTCCACTTGTCTCCTGTTTTGCTTCTATCATCTTATCTTTCTCTTTTATTTTCTTATGACTTCTGACATTTCTTTCTATATTCTTATTGTTATAGCTACAAAAGGAATGACAGCACCAACAACAACAGTCGCTGAGGGCAGGAAGAGTAGTAGGGAGGAGGTTAAATATTTATTTCCCCCCCAAATATAGAATAAAAATAGATTATATAAAGAGAGCAAATTGTTTAAAATAGTATATCTTAAATTGTTTTAAAACAGGTACATAATTACCTAATTAAAAATGAGAAATAAGGCAAATGAAATATAAAATCTATTTTGATGAGTGATATAAATGGCTGTGGATTAACATTAAATATGAAACTCCTATTTGAGAGTTACAAGATTATTTCTATTACAGCTCTAGCAATCCTAAGTATGCATACAGGACAGTCAGTGGTCCACAAGCTGATGGGTCACTGGTTCCAATACTGGATTTTTGTTGATGGAGCAATGGAATCAGAATAGGGTAATTTTCTCCTTCCCACTTCATGCCCCCATGCATCCAATGCTGAGAAGCACTGGAAAAGCTGTTGTAAATGTTTTCTGGTCCATTCCAAGGACTGCAAGGTGAAGGGAAAGGGAATAATGATGCAGTTGCATTGCTATATTGGATTAAAGCCAATGGGACTTACCTAATGTTGGTTTGCTTTTCTCTCTCTTGCAATACTGTGATTTTGATAATTTATAACATGTTCACCAAAATAGTCATACAAATGCTGTATGTAGAGAAAATGTTGTTAGAAACTCAAGTTTAGGGTGTATTCACACTGCCAACACTTAAATACAGTGGTCTCTATATCAAAAACCCCATAGGTAGGGAAGATAATCTCCTTCATGTTATACCGTGCTATCAGATGATCTGATGTCTGCTGAAAACTTTCATCACACTTAGCCAACGGGATGAATCCAGACTTAGTCATACTTAGGACAGAACTACTGAAATAAGTGGGACTTGAGTTAATAATGATTAATGGATGTGTCACTAATTTTACTTAAATGTATTCATGTCTTAAATTCCACTGATTTCAGTGTGTCTGTTCTAAGAGTGATTAAGTTTCTATCCAGTTCAATGTTATTTAGAAAAGGCTACACAAAACATTAACTGCTGTTCAGAACCACTGTTTACTCCAATCCAGTGACAGAAAGCGTGGCTAGGATTGCAGCCTTATTGCTAATGTTTCAAGAAATGAAAGGAAAACACATCTCAGATGAGCTGGGGGAAAAAAAAAAACACTTAAATTGGCCATGTCATTCCAGTGATTGGACTGTACCTTTAGTGTATTCTTATACAAATACACAAGGCCGCAGTAGGCTGCAGTCTAGCCACACACTAAGATAGTGTGTGATCATTTAAGCTGTAAATCTGTTTCACTATATCAAAAATCAACTATGCCTGTTCTTTTGATTAAACCTGGTATGATAACCTTTTCAGAGTCACATATATTAAACTGATTGTTACACAGATCAGTAGTCAGTGAGTAATCTAGCCATCTTAAATGATCTGGTTTTGCCAACATTTTAAAGGTGCTGTGATTGTTTTCCCTTGCCACAACAAAGGAGCAGGTTACTCTAAATGACATTGAGTTTACAGTTAAATGATAGAAAGAGGGAAGGAGGAGAGGAGAGGGCAGAGGAGGGAGGAACCCCAACACAATAATGCTTTATTCAATCTTGTCAGTACTTTGCTTAAACCATTGTTGGAAAATATGTTGGTAGATGATCAAGGACATTGTTATATGTCCTTATGGGTGGAGATTTAAGCCCATGTGAAACTGTGCTACAATATTTGGATGGATCCCAATTTGGGATGTTTAAATGCAACAGCTTACAGAAAATGTCACTGCAGAGGTTTGAAAAAAATGGGATAAAATTGTCGTCCCCATTAAAAAGGGAAATAAATACCTGTTAAATGAGAGAAAGAAAAGCTTTTGGAAGCATTATTGTGTCTCTGTATTAAATTCATAGTTTTTCAGGTTCCATATAGTATTATAAAATTACCCAAAACCAGTTGTAGCACACAGAAACTAGAATGTTTACATATGTATTTAAATTTTGCACAAGAGGCACCATATATCCACTACAGGAAAATATATTATGTATATATTTTTTCTTTCCTGTATACTTTTTCATTATTTAATTTTAATGTTTGCCTTTTGTGCAAAAAACAACACTCCTCTGAGTCTTTTCCTGCTGGTTTTGTGGGAACACCATACTGTTGGAAAGCAACTTATATTAATTTACACCTCCATGATAAAAAGAACTGTCAATTGAAATGAACTCTTGCTAGACTGTATTATCTGATATGTGTTTTTGTTTGTTTTCTTAACTAGTGAAAAAGGCCATAGATTTTAAATCTAGAGGATTTAAATTGTTTCCAGGGAAAGACAACAGCAACAAGTTTTCTATCTGTGAGTGTACTCCTTTTTGTTACTTTTTTCTAGTGCAAGAGTGAAGTTTGTGCTGTCTGTGTTGTTTGTGTGTGTTTTCAATATTGTTCACATAGCTAAGCATTTAACTGTATTAAATATTACTTTTGCAATCTGCATGGTGAATGTCAAAGTGTTGTTGTACTCTGAAGAGTGACTTTGTACAAAACTGGCATCACTGGAGTATATTTTCCCAATATTCAGCATTAGTGTGATAGTTAATGTTCCACATTTAAATCCATCAATTCTACAAATAAGAAATACTTATCTTTTCTCCTCCCAAAGATTGGCTTTTACTGGAAGTTATATTAATTTGAGCACTCATGCAATGCAATGCCTAAACATTTCTGCTTGGAAGCAAATTCTTCTGATTCTGAAAAGGGTTCTTTTCTAATTTCTTTAGCATTCCTTCCAGGGTTGATTAAAGAGGCTTATTACATCAATGCATTAAAAGAGGATGATCTGCCACTTGTATGACACACACATATGTACACAGAGAGAGTGAGAGAGAAAGGGAGCGAGAGGGAGACTCCTCCATCAAACATTGGGGGTTGCCAGTTTGATGACATCTGCATTTATTTTCCAGTTTCCCCATTGATTAGGAAGAGCAGTTTGTAAAGCTCCTGATAAGAAGCTCAGAAATAGAGGTTTGGCATCCATCCTTAAGAAGAACAAAATATTCAAGAAAACACAAAGAAGAAATTTATACACTTATTGTTTAGCCTGCTAAGTTGCCTTGTTTCCAAGATCAAGGGAGGCATTCCAGGTTATGTAGCTATTCATTTCAAGCCTGCCCTCATAGATTGATGGATGGATGGAGAGATAGAGAGATAGAGACACAGTTCAAATGAATTCCCTGCACAAATTCTTTAGAAATGTATTTATTGATTTAATTTAAAATATTATTTAACATTTCTAAAGGGCTTTTGCACGAGGAAATGCCAAATATATTTTGGAACTTCAGAAATTAATAATAAAAACCAATCATACAAAGTGCTGAAAACCATTACAATGAGAACTGAGCCAAAACTTAACCACCATAACTGTAGGATACAGAGTAAAGGGAAATTTCTTCAGAGAGGAATGGCTGAAAAGTTTTTTTGCTTCACTTTTTCTGCCTTAATTCTAATTTGGTATCATAATAATGGCACATAGCAATGAAATTGGGGCTGTTGTACTTACCCGGCAGTCTTGTTGATGTCCTGGTGGGGGTCCCCTCATCTCCCCCCCATGTGGCAGGCAAAGTGTGCTATGGCTGTCCATCTTCTTCCCAGCTAACTTTGCTGGATGGGGAGAAGACGACACAATAGCCAATCACGGTGAAGCTTGCTTTGCCCTGATTGGATGGGGGGGGCTCACTTCCCAGCCAATCATATGCGGTCTTCAAGTTTTAAACTGATTGGCTAGGAAGGGAAGAAGCCTCTGTTTCTAGCAGGCTTCACTCCGGTCTGGCGGTTGTGTATAAATCCCTGGCCGCCTCACTGGAGAACACAGTGGCTCTCGAATATTCCTGGAAAAGGAAATAGGGTGAAGGAATACTTGTTAGTGTCTTTGTTCTACTTTGTATCCAGAGAACAAGCAGGAAAATAATATAAAGTTATACCATTGTTAACAAAGTAGGTGTGTTCCTGGGCATTACTTCTTTAATAGAAACATTGGTACCAGTGACAGAAATAGCATGGGAAGAATATGGATAGGTTCCTAAATGACAAGATAGAGCAGTTCAATAAGTTTCAGGAAACATTTTATTCAAAATAACAAAACACACAATGTGAAATGAAACAGCCAGTTCAAGTAAGTATTGCATTAGTAAACAAAAGTCTTTTCAACCTTCGAGAGACAACTTGAAAAAATTTTCCAAAATGTATCCAGGGACATTTTTTTTTCCTTTCACTAGTGCTCACCTTTCTTATTATCTCCATTTTGGTGACAAAACTTTTATATCCATGATGGGGTTTTTTGATATAACAGTAAGGCAGACTTATCTGTTCTCCCCAATTTGCATATAATTACATGCTGAGTAAGGGATTCTGGAGGGATTTGCAGTTTTCATTGCCTGTTAGAGGCAGACACACACAGCTACAGTAGGATCAGCTAGAGTAAAACCTCACTTTTTCTCACCTGAATCTTCATTGCATTGTTTACAGCAGACATGATGCTGCAGCCAGACACTTTAAGCGGTTTTTCTCCAGCCCTCTTTAACTGTCTTCCCAATGTAGATGTTGCTAAATCTTTACAGCTAAACAGAGGATGAAGAAAAAAAGGGGGGTCTGGAGAGGCATAAAAAGACTTTACAAAGTCTTTGTCAGAGGATTTATTAACTGATGTATGACTGTACTGTAGCAATTAACAGCATTATAATTGTCCTCACTAGGATCAAAATGAAGCAGCAGCAATGAAAAAATGTGAGGAGTGGGAGCAGGAATGTCTCTTTTTCAAGCCAGCAATGTTTTTGAGTGAACTCTTGAATGTAACATAGTTGCCATGACCCCATTGTGTGTGTGAACACATATGCATCATACACATGTACACACACTCTTACTTATTAGAACAATGATCCAAAGTGGAGTTCATGGCAACCCAATTCATTTCAGTACCCTACAACATACTACATCTCCAAATATTTTTCTGAACCAAGTACCCAAATTAATCTACACAAACAACTGGTGGCAAATGGGTTGTATTGATGACCAACACATGAAATAATGAGACCAGAAACAAAACTTGGGTTAAAATAGGAGCCATTTTATTTGTTCTATCATTTATTTAATCTTTATTCCTTGAGATATGCAAACTAAGGGGAAGACCCAATGTGGGAAAAGCTGGAGCTGTTGGTCTCACCCAGACCTACCTCCCAGCTCTCCTGGGTGGAACACCTGAGACCTGAGGGGTAGGTTCCCATAACTGGGCTATCCCCTAGGCACCACCTGTGGGAAGGCAAAACCTTAGGATGAGATACCTCAAGTCACATGACATCTGGTGAGGGCTCAATCCTCAGGCAAGACTCAAAGATAGTGTATTCCCCACCCCGAATCACATGACATGCAAGGGTAGTTTGGTAGAGATATCCTTCACTCCAAAGAAGTGCCATAGGTGTACACTGAACTGATCCCCATCTCCCTCACAACCTGCCAGGTAAACACCTATTTATGACACCACCCAAAGGCTGATTCTCCAATTCCCTTATAACAGTGTGGGAAAGTGGAAAAAGGGGAAAAAATTCCTACCCAGCCCATAAGTGACCAGTAAACTCACTTGACAGAAGTGGGAGGGTGGATTGAATTGAAGCAAAAGAGGAGGAGGGAAGGGGTGGACGCTGCTTAAATTGCCTCCTCTCTGCCCCCAAACTCCTACCTCATGATGTGAGGTGCCATGACCCAATTAAAGGCCTCTGACCATATGAGGTCATCAAAGCACCTCCCCCATGCTTTGGGGGGTGTTCATTACTTATTCATGTTCATGAACCTGGACACTTGTACATTTCCTCCAAAGCAGCAGGATGAGATTTACCTATAATGTCCAGGCAGTTTGCCAACCAGGTAGGTAGAGCCACAGCTATATCCATTGCTTTCAGAGCAATTTCTAAGCCATATGACCTATTTACTAAGGATGTAAAGGATATTTCCATAAAGAATATTTTCATGCGTTATCTTTGCAACACCTCACTTAAAAGATTATCAGTTGTTGCGTTATGATTTGTATTCCAGCAAAAGAAAAGCAAAAAGAGACCAGCGTATTTCCCCATCATTTCCCCCATTATCCCCATATATATGTAATGTTTTTTCTCATTACACATATGTAGTGTGTGTGTGTGTGTGTGTGTGTGTGTGTGTGCAATTGAGATTTTTTAAAAATGCAAGAGAAAACTACAAGGTGCATAAAGTTCCCATAATCTGCCCCAGGAAATCATAGAATCATAGAACTGTAGAGCTGGAAGAGACCACAAGGGCCATCCAGTCATACCCCCTGCCATGCAGAAAATCAGGATCAAAGCATCCCTGACAGATGGCCATCCAGCCTCTGTTTAAGACCTCCAAGGAAGGAGACCCCACCATGCTCCAACTGAGTGTGTTCCACTGCTGAACAGCTCTTACTGTCAGAAAGTTCCTCCTAAGGTTGAGGTGGAATCTCTGTTCCTGGAGCTTGCATCCATTGCTCCGTGTTCTAGTCTCTGGAGCAGCCAAAAAACAAGCTTGCTCCATCCTCAATGTGACACCCCTTCAAATACTTAAACAGGGCTATCATATTGCCTCTTAACCGTCTTTTTTCCAGGCTAAATATACCCAGCTCCCTAAGTCTCTCCTCATAAGGCATGGTTTCCAGACCTTTCACCATTTTAGTTGTCCTTCTCTAGACATGCTCCAATTTGTCAATATCCTTTTTGAATTGTGGTGCCCAGAACAGGACACAGTATTCTAGGTGAGGTCTGACCAAGGCAGAATAGAGTGGCACTATTACTTCCCTTGATCTAGACACTATACTTCTATTGATACAGCCCAAAATTGCATTGGCCTTTTTAGCTGCCGCATCACACTGTTGGCTCATGTTCAACTTGTGGTCTACTAGGACTCCTAGATCCCTTTCGCACGTAGTCTCATTCATCCAGGTCTCCCCCATCCTGTATCTTTGCATTTCCTTTTTCTGCCCTAAGTGCAGTACCTTACATTTCTCCGTATTGAATTTCATTTTGTTAGCTGTGGCCCAGCTCTCCAGTCTATCCAGGTCATCTTGAATTTTGATCCTGTCCTCTAAGGGTATTAGCTACTCCTCCTAATTTGGTGTCATCTGCAAATTTGATATGTATGCCCGTAATTCCGTCATCCAAGTCATTGATAAACATGTAAGAGTGAAACAAGCATAGAGGTATATCCATACTTTTCACTCCATATTGAAATAACATTTAAGAGTGAAATAAACATAAAGGTATATCCATATTTTTCACTCTACATTTTAATGGCATTTAAAGTTTCAGGTATTGGCTATGGTAAAATAGCTTTGCCAACCTATTCACTTTAAATGGGGGAAAAAAAGTGGTAGGTCAGCTGAAACATGATCATAGGAATATTTTTATTCACTCTTATAAGTGGTATTCTTCACAACAATCACCGAGTCAGAAAAATTTGGAGCAAGTAGTGGACTTTTCCCTGCTTTATTTACTTGTGAACATCTGCCTTGTCTAGGATGTTGTCTAAGGAAGGTAGCAGAAGGTAGGAGAAGGATGTTCAATATGGAAGGGAAATTAGACCCATAAAAAGGGCACACCTTCTGTCATACTGCAGTTCTAATCCTTGTTGGAGGTTTAAGCAGTTAGGAGATTTTCAGACAGGCAAAAATCTCCCCTTGCCGCGCGAGCAGCCTCCCGAAACTGCTGCGCGGCAAGGGTCTTTTTCGGACCGCGCTGTGCCTGTGGCGAAACCGTCCGTGTCACTTCCGTGAAGCTTGGGACGGCTCCGCGTCATATTTCAAGCACGGGCAGCCTCCGTGATTGAAATATGGCGCGGAGCCGTCCCAAGCTTCACGGAAGTGACACGGACGGTTTCGCCACAGGCACAGCGCGGTCCGAAAAAGACCCTTGCCGCGCAGCAGTTTCGGGAGGCTGCTCGCGCGGCAAGGGGAGATTTTTGCCTGTCTGAAAATCTCCTTAGTGTAAGACAAGAAAAAACTCTCAATGAGAAAATTCAAAGGTCCAGATAGCATTACATCTTGTGTGATCCCCCTTTTAAGTGAAAGTACTACTTGGGATTCTTCACTAACCCCCCACCTTTTCTGATGTGTCAACTGATTTTGCCACAATCCACATTCTTAAAATTTCATACTGTATATAACAGCATCACCAAAAAAGAATTTTAGGGTTTTATTGTACTCCATGTCACTTTATTTTATGTATCCCATATATATTATGTTACTTATGGTAAAAACTGTTTTTTCCCCTTCTATTTTTTTTTTTTTTTTTGGTTATGCTGGTCTATGACTGTAATAAATTATTGATTGATTGATTGATTGATTGATATCAGCATCTATGAAAAAAAAAACACATCTCTGTGTGTACTTACATTCTTTAACTTTAGCAACTCTGAAAAAGTGTAAATAGGTTATTTTTTATTCATAGTAATTTTTGATCTGCTTCAGCCTGAAACCAGATAGACAGGGTCTGTGATACACAGATACTTTCAGTTTCTGACATCTGAAAAATACAGGAGAAAAAACAAAATCAGCTTTTATTTTCTGTTAATTAAATGCAGTTGAATATGTAAAACTAACCAGAGTGGGGATATAGAAAGACGTAATTTAAGTATCTGCAGTCCAAAGAAAGCTTTTAGAAATATTAGTGTGTTGTTGCCATTTTTACAGTCACTTTTCAGAGTGGAACTGCTTTTGAAACATTTAAATATAATCTATATGCATATAATGTGTACACTTCCTTCACAAAGAAAATGAAATTTGTTGAGTCTGTGTGGACAGTTGGCAGATTTTGTTGAAGCTTATAATCTCCAACTGCAATAAATTGACTTGAAGCAACTTTCCATACTCAGCATGGCAAGAATGTTCCTTGAAAACTGTACTTTGGTGGAATTTTTGTATTGGGTATCCTACATAGTGCAGAACTTAAAATAAACAGGGAATTAGAAAAAATTTTCTCTGGAAAAAAAGGTTACAACATTTGTGGCTTTTACACTTAGAATTAAAGAAATGAATAAAATAAATACCTAAAATTATGTACTGTGAAGATAAAATGCAAAAGCCTTTCCCCTGTAAGATTCATATTTCTCACATATACTGTCCTATGAGGCTGAATGAAAGGAGAGTAGATGAAGCAGATAAACTACTTTTTTACACTACAGAATTACTGAAACTACAGAACTTATTGCCTAAATATGCCATGTCTTTAAAGGGGAATTAGACAAATTCATGAATAAGAAAAGGCTAGTAGTGGTGATGCTATCTATTATCACGAAAATCAGAAGAACTAAACCTTTGAATATAAGTAGAAATGTGCAATCATACTTATCTTCTACTTTTTGACTATCTATAGTGTTCCACTTGGCCACTGTGGAAAAGAATGTCATACTAGATACACATAGATATATCCAGAATGACTGTTATGCTCTTAACTCTTTCAATTTTTATTTAGCACAAATAAAGTAAACCCATTTTTGTTGTAAATACGCAACCCTAATTTCTGGTCAGGGTTGCCCAGTATTTTCTACCCAGTTAAAAATCTTCATAAGGTCAAGCGGAGGTTATTCCCAGCCATACTAGTGCTTGACATAAGGTCAAGCAGAGGTTATTCCCAGTCATACTAATTGGAGGGATCAGGAAATGGATTTCAATCCTCTATTGTGAAAATTCTTCTACTGCAACAGTGGCAGTAGGTTGCTCCCTCTTTTCATAGCAGCTTATAATACTGCTAATTAGATCTATAAAAGAGAATTAACAAACTAATTCTGGGATGATATAGTGTTGTATTTGAGAAATATAATACATTGAAGCGAGAGTTGGGGAAGACTTTCAAGAAATTTTTGAGGACAGGCTAAGGGAAAGTGGGAAAAGATAATTTGCCCTCTCACCTCCACTGTCTTCTTCCAACACTATTCCACATGAATAGGGGAGGGAACAGTTCAATATAATTGATTTTAAAGTTTTATATAACTAGACATCTATCTCAAACATTTTCAGACATGAAATATGGGGAAGCAGATGGTTGTTTGAACAATTTACACAATGTGAAGTCGAAAGCTTTCATGGCTGGCATCCATAGATTTTCCTTGGTTTTTTTCCAGGCTGTGAGGACGTGTTCTGGAATAGTTTCTTTCTGATGTTTCACCTGCATCTGTGGCTGGCATCCTCAGAGAATGGTTGGGTAGGTGTGTGTGTGTGAGGAGTTTGTATGCTATGAACCCCTGTTGGGGAGTATATGTAAATTTGTGCAATTGACTGGTTACTGGTAGTTTCTGGGTATAGAAATGCAAGGCTCGTTAGTGTCCATTTGGCAAATGGTTGGTTGATGGGCCATTATCTGCTGGGAATCCCCCTGTCCCTGGGTGGAATTCTTTTGTAAGTGCTGAGTTTTGATTCTATTGTATTTCAAAACTGGAGGCCAGATTTTGTTTACTTTGTGGTAAGAAGAAACCTTAAAAGTAAACAAAATCTGGCTCCCAGTTTTGAAATAGCATAGAATTTAAACTCAAAGGAAGTACAAAGAAATTCCACCAAGGGACAGGGGGATTCCCAGCAGATAATGGCCCTTCAACCAACCATCAGCCAAACAGACGCTAACGAGCCTTGCATTTCTATACCCAGAAACTAACCATCCAGTTACACAAATTTACATATACTCCCCAACAGGGGTTCACAGCATATAAATTTCACACACACTCCTACCCAACCATTCTCTGAGGATGCCAGCCACAGATGCAGGCAAAACATCAGAACGAAACTATTCCAGAACATGGCCTCATAGCCCAGAAAAAAACCAAGGACAATTTACACAACATTTGTTATCATGCAATAATCAACAACATTTTAACTTAGGTAAATTTCCATTTGATGCCATTGCTACTAACATCCACCTTTGATGTCACTGAAAGAACTACAATGACTGCTTGGCCACACCTCTGTCATAGTAGGCCATGTATTTAATACCAAAGACAGTTCAGTTTGCTTAGACTATAGCAGTGGTACACCTAGAAAATATGAATTTTAAACTAACTTTAATATAGGCAGTTTGTCCTAATTTTATTGATAAAATTGACAATCTTTACAATGTTCTCTACAGAAAATTTATTTTAGCAAAATGCTGCACTTTGACATTACATTTATACTATTACATTTAACTTTCCCCACACAGTGATTTTTTTTAGCTGTTCAAAGTTGTATATAATAAATGGTCATTAACTGTAATAGTGTAGCAGAAAAATGCTTAGTTTTAAGCCTTTACATACTTAGAAGAGGAAAAATTATGATGACTATATATTCCCTCCAGTGCCAGAGATAGTATGCTCATTACTAAGGAGCTTGAGTTGGAGGCTACTCCTGTGCCTGTGTCAGGGTTGTAGTTATGGAGGGGGTAGCAAAAGGAAAGCATTTCCCCAAGTTAAGAACTCTTCTCCCCCATAAAACTTCAGTCCCCAAATTTCTAGCACTACAATAACTTAAAACTTCAGTTGAACATTTAGAAATGCAGTTTAGGTACCCAAAGAAAAAGAACAGGCAATTTCCAAGGGAATGTGCACAGCAACTGTTACAGTACTAGGTGTGTGTGTTTTTCGGTCTCTCTCTTGAATGCTAGAAATTTGGGGCCTGAACAAACATTTGATGGAAGGGAATTCTTATTATGGAGAAATGCCCTCATTATGCCCCTCCCACTGCTTTGTTCCTCCCTCATGTCATGCCTGTGAGGTTCCCAGAGTCAAATGCTTATGTGCTGCTGTTTGAACATAATGCTGAACTAGAAAGGACTTTGGTCAGATTTAGCATGGCTATTCATATACACAGTGCAGTTAAATACAAATCATGTGATTCCAACTGATAAAATATTTGTTTGGTAGCTCTTTGCTCAAAATTTAGATATAGTCATTTCAATTCACCGCTGGCATGATCTATTATATTTGTTTAAATTTCTTTATTAGCACCTTCACTGCAAGGTGGAGCATTACAAAATTAGATCAACAAAAGATGAATTGGAAAGATGTGGATGGAAGAGAGTGACCTTGACACAGATAAAACTGAAAGCCTTGAAATTTGACAAAGCCATCTCGGACCTATATAGTAGGAACTGACCATTTATGTAGATACAGAAAGAAAATGTCCCTTAACCAGAATAGCCAGAGAAATAAGCTGCAATAGAATACAGCAAGAGTCTTTACTTACTTTCTGTTACAGTTTCTTTGAAAAACATTTCACCTAATCTCCTGTCTCTTGTCCTCATGTAAATGCCCAAACTTTGTCGAAACCCTGCACCAACCTCTTTGCTGTCCTCATTTACTCTTGCTATTGTCAGTCCATTTTTAAATGAATATTTTAATTCACTTTTTAAAATACAAATACAAAAAAATGGGAGGAAAGAGAGGGGGAAAACAAGGAAAAAAGAGATTCAGGAAAGTGCCTAGGACATTAATGTGGTGCAAGGCATACAGTATATATCAGCATAATCTGTCCACATGTTCAAAAAAAAAAATCTTCATAGTGAGAACTATGAAGTGCACATTCATGCATAACTAAAGCTGTAGTTCTTCTGACCAATGGATGGCGATTTTTATAGTTCCATCTCTGGAAACTTTTTATCAACAGTAAGAACCTGCATGATCCAACCATCCTGACCATAGTTAAATTTCAATTTTTAGGCATACATTTAAAAGTACATGTCCTTTATCAAATGTCATAACATTTTCTAATACAAAAATAATATACTGTTGTACTTCCAAGCATAAAGAAGTAACCATAGATCACACTCACAATATCTAATGTCTATTTAGAGTTAAAACTGTTTAATTATGCAAAAATTGATGTTTTTTGGTATACTGGAAATTGATCACTACACCTTTTTCAGAAAGATCTTATCTGCATCAACTAAATGTTGATGACATAATGCATAAAATACTTCCTTGTGGCCTATGAAGTGGATGTACTCAGTAATTATTTGCTGCTCAACAAGAGCAAACACAGGGAACTAGTTGAAAAGGGGCCAGTTTATTTAACTTAGAACCTATTTAAACTGAGTTGAATCTGCAAAGGAGCAAGAAGTGGGAGAAACTTCATGTGAGATCAGCTGAAGCAGGTGTAACTCTATAACTTCCTCCTCCTCAGCCTTCCCCTGGGTGAACCACCCAAGCCCCAAGGGCAACCCAATAACTGGGTTGATCCCCTTCTGGTCAACTATTTGAAGGCAGACCTAAGGAACTCCACCCCCAATATGCAGGACTTGTGATGCAAATCTCTGAAGTAAAGACAAAAATTGCTACCTGGCCTTGAAGCAACAAGCAAAGCTCACACTGTACTAGAGGTGCGAGGGTGTGTTGAAGTATCATCCAAAGAGAAAGTGAAGAGTGATGGGCATAATTAAAAGCACCTTAGTTTCACACCTAAATACCTGGCATCATGACACTTTGCACCTGATGATGTCAATGCTTGCTTCTCCTCCACTGGAGGCCAGCAAAAACAGATTCTCCCACAGCATCTCATACCATGTGGGTCCAGATCTCTATTTGTAAAGCAAATGGCATGCAAGAAAGTACAATTATGTTTTATAGTTCTAGGCCTTTGTACAATTTTTTTTAAAAAAAATCACAGAATGTGTTCCTGTTATGCTATCAGCCTTTTGATCAATAAAGACAACATTACCAGAAAAATACAGATAGCTTTTTTCAAATACCTCAGAAATAATTTTATTACTTTATCACACACACACCATCCATCTATCCCTTTTTGATGACTGTTCTCAGTCATGTTTGCTTCTCTTCTGCATAGGTCAGGAACAGAGTTTAACAATTACACAACAATTTTATCTCTCAAGAGTGATATTATCTCATGGCATACGTTTACAGCCATGACAATGAATGATTACATATGCATGTGCAAAACTCCTTGGAAATAAATAGGAATCAAGACAGAAATTTCCCAATGAAGAAAAGCCAAAGCAAACAAAACACCAAAGTAAGCCCAGCAATGATGGTAAAACAAGTACAAGAGCTGTAGCATTTCTTGCTATCCTTTTAGCACCTGAAGAAATGTCTCAGTATATACTATTTTTAATATGTAAACATTTCCTGTCCAGTATTATTCATATGGTGTGCCATTGAAGGCTTAAAGGGCACATCAGTCAAGACAGAAATGGTGTGGTGGTGGTGATAATGATGATGATTTTATTCATCTGTATCCCACCTTTCTCCCACTTATGGGACCATGGGTGGTTAACAACATCTTTAAAACAATACAAGCTAAAAATAATACAAAAGTAAAAATTACACTATAAATATATATTTTTTTAAAAAAATAAACAATGTATATGCTAAAAGTATTAACAGTAAAAATATTAACATGTTAAAAGCTGTATAGAACCCCCCTTAAATATTATAAAACTGCACCACACAGCCATTTTCAGTTCATTAAAACCTGGTGGCATAAAAATGTTTTAACCTGCCACTGGAAGGAGACCAAGGATGGTGCCATCCTAGCTTGTCTGGGGAGGGAGTTCCAATGTCTGGGAGCAGAAACTGAGAAGGCCCTCTCCCTTGTTCCCACTAAACGAGCTTGATATGGTGGTGGAACAGAGAGAAGGGCTTCCCTAGATGATCTTAAAGCTCTACTGGGCTCATACAGGGAGTCAGAATCCTTCAAGTAACCTGCCCTCAAGCTGTATGGGGGCTTTATAGGTAAAACCCAGCACTTTGAAATTGTGCCCAGAATCAAACTGGCAGCCAAAAGAGCTGTTGTAATAAAGGAGTTGTGTGTTCCTGGTAGCTAGCCCACATTAACAGCCTGGCTGCAGCTTATTGTCTCTCTTAAAGAAGAATCAATAATAGGAAATACCTTATTCCACCCAGATAAAACTAAGTGCACTGTCACCTCTACTACAACTAATCTATAAAATGACACTATCCCCATATCAATGAAACATTGGGACCCACTATTATTATAAAAGAAGCACTATAAAGCACTTATAAGCACTATAGGTACAGGACATATAGAACCACACCACTAGTGTCTATGCCCAGGAAGGCTTGGGATTTTTGTGGAAACAGCTACCTAAGCTTTCTGGAAATGTCAAAATCAGTTTGTGTTGTTCAGCAGTCTTTTATTTAAAGAAGGCAATAATCTCACTGAGTGTCCTTCATTCTTTCATTTGTGCCTGAAGTAAACAAAACAAAACACAAGGACTGTTCCCCCTCTTACAAAAATGCCCAGTTACAGAGCTTGATCATGCACAATCTTTCCAGTTATGGCATCCAAATCCAGAATTATTTCTCAGGAGAGTTTGTATGGGACCTTTTTGGATGTCCCCACTGTGGCCAAGAGAACTTTTTATTTGCTCAGTCCATTTTGATCCAATCCAATTTTTATCTATTATTTTCATTTGTCTGTAAGATTTTTTCCCTTGCTCATCTTTTATGCTGATCTATATGTTTAATTACTCTTATTTTGTTTGGATATAAATGGTATTAACTGTTCTGGAAGACTATTGTCTGAAAATGGAATACAA
This sequence comes from Gambelia wislizenii, assembly GCA_030847615.1. Classification (NCBI taxonomy): domain Eukaryota; kingdom Metazoa; phylum Chordata; class Lepidosauria; order Squamata; family Crotaphytidae; genus Gambelia; species Gambelia wislizenii. Next base: position 307,912,515 of record JAUMIR010000004.1, on the reverse strand, counting down.
ATCTCATATCATTCAATCAATGATAAAATAGCCCTTTGAATTCTGGCTACGGAATTAATGCAGAAATGAATACAGTTAATTTGTTGATTTAAGAATGACAATGAACCATTCCTACACTATTTTCCTAAAACAGACAATGGAGTGTTTCAAAATGCATTCTGTAATGCACATATCATGGGAAAAGATGTAGAAGCTGTTGTGTGTGTCACTCTTTGTATTCCAGGTGAAAAAAATCAGCTTCTGATTGAACAACATATTACACCTGAAATAAGCTTGTGAGAACATTCTCAAGTAAATTCTCCTAGCTTGACAACATTTGTAAAACATATTATTATTATTATTATTATTATTTTCCACTTATGAATAAATTTGTCATAAACTCCACTGAGCTTTGACCAATCATTGTCTCTTACCCACCATATGTCTCAGGATTGTTATCAGGATATAATGGATTGAAAGAAGGAACCATATGCTGTCTTGAGCTCTTTGGAGGAAATAACAGAGTATTCATGCAATAAATGTATAAATATTTTTTTAAACAAAAAGTATCACTGGAAGCCACTTTTGAAAAAGAATTATAATAAATCAAATAGTGAACTCAGTTCTCAAAGTGTCAGTCCTTATGTTGCAGCCATCCATCAAATAGCATTATCCACAACTGCGGAAACTTCACAAGTTTTGCACTTTTATTACATAACAAAATAAAATAAAATAAAAATGTGGGGAAAATGCTGACTGGAATAGGAATCCCCATAAGAATGCTGACAATTGGAGGAGAGGGAAAATGGTAAACTGGGATCATAGTGGGGCAGAATGCATAGAAAGTACATGTATTTATTCTGTTGGATATGCAAATCTTTTCTTATTTCATTCTTGCACAAAATAACAAACAAACAAATAAACAAAACCCAAAAAGCTTTTCTCACAGTTGACAGAGATTGGAAGAGTATCTGCACATTTTAATTATTTTTCATATCTTGAGACTTTTAAATGAAAATTCTGTTTCTGCAAAAAAATTAAAAAGTTTTAAAAAGTGTTGTATTTATATCAAAGTATGTTTTTGCAGGATTCTATGGCCAGAGTTTGAAGCCCACTGGGTGACCTTGGCCAAGGTCACAGTCTCTCAGAGAGATGCAAAAACAGTCCTTCTCTGAACAAATCTTGCCCAGAAAACCCAATGATAGGTTCACTTTAGAGTTGCCGTAAGTCAGAGATGACTTGAAGTCACACAACAAATAAAATAATTAAAGAATCAAAAACTCTTATAATGTTTCTGACAAGTGATGCAATTCTTCATTAGTTTTGTTCTTGAGGAAGCAAAGAGTAATTTTTATCAATTTTCTTCCCATGATGAGAAAGTTTTCTAAAACTACACACTCTTCAACATTTAGGACACATTCTGCATAAAAATTGTGTGTGATCACTTTGCACTTTGCTCATTTTGTCCTCAGCAAAAAGTTGGTTCCTGTGCAGAAAATGCTAATTTCTATGCAAGTTAGTCATGTACCAATTTTATGTAGAAAAAGTCCCCACTTACAGTATTTTCTGCACAGGGAACACTTTTGTACAGATATTACTCTATATGCAGAAAATAGTGTAATTGGGGAACTTTCTGTGCAAAAATTGCATGTAGTTGATTTGTATAGGAAACAGTATTTTTTGCTCAGAAAACAACTTTTTCTGCACAGAAAATAATATTTGTGTGTAAAGATATTATTTTCTACAGGAAATGCTATTTTCTGTGCAGAAAATGCCATTTTGCCCACAAAACAACAGCATGTGAATATTGTATAAATTAATTTCTGAACTGTGAAAATTCCCATCAGTCCAGAATTCTTCTTGTCCTGGTTTCTGCACACCTGAGAAACATATCTTCTGATGCTTTTTAATATTTTAAAATATCCTTTCCATCTCTTGGCAAGATGTTAGTATATGGTGAAATTTCACAATAGTTTTACTCACACACATACAAACACACACCTATTTTATAATCTTGTACCACGTAAGACTCTAGTCCAGTTAATAGTAAGTGAAACTCTCCATTCCAAGTTGTCACTGAGGAAATGTTTATGTGCATCTCAGACGTGACTATGGTATATTTATGGGGTATTGAAAACAATCTTTGAACAAAATTTGTCTTTTATTATCCTACTTTTCATTATGGTAAATTTACAAACTGATTGCTGAACAGGTTTAGAACACAACACATCTTCCATATCTCAGGAGGCAAGAGTATTATATTTATCTATTAATCATAGAATCATAGAATCATAGAACTGCAGAGTTGGAAGAGACCACGAGGGCCATCCAGTCCAATTACATGTTCTATTTTTAAGAAAAAAGAAATTGCATGATAAAATATCATAATTCAAGTATTTGGGCAGGAAAATATCCTCTCTTGCTGATGTAAGAGAGCCTCAAGCATGGAGACATAAGACCTTAATGTAAAACATGTCTAGCAAGGTTAGAATATTGATATATGGCTTGTGAGAAATAAAAGACAAAATTGAGAAAACAAATGCCTTATGTCTAATAAGAGCACATTACCATTTGTATGAATCACTGGGTACTCGTGAGAAATATTTTTCTGAAATTAATGTTGAAGCTTCTGTGCTCTTAGCTGGGAGGAAGCCCCACAGTACATGATAGCGTATCACCTACTTCTGAATAAACATGTTTATGATTGGAATAGAAATGAGAGGTAATTAATAAAGAACATGTCCACAGGAGGGTGATCACGATGGTGGGAGGTCTGGAAGCCATGCCCTATGAGGAGCGGCTCAGGGAGATTGGCATGTTTAGTCTGGAGAAGAGAAGGTTGAGAGGGGACATGATAGCTATGTTTAAATATCTGAAGGGATGTCATACTGAGGATGGAGAAGGCTTGTTTTCTGCTGCTCCAGAGATTAGGATATGGAGCAATGGACTCAAACTACAGGAAAACAGATTCCACCTTAACATTAGGAAGAACTTCCTGACAGTAAGAGCTGTTCAGAAGTGGAATACACTGCCTTGTAGTGTGGCAGAGTTTCCTTCTTTGGAGGTTTTTAAACAGAGGCTGGATGGCCATCTGTCTGGAATGATTTGATTGTGTATTCCTGCATGGCAGGGGGTTGGATTGGATGGCCCTTGTGGTTTCTTCCAACTCTACAATTTTATGATTCTAACACATTAAGTACGTAAGTTATAATAACCATAAATAATCAGGATGGTTATCCATAAAGGAGAGAGGAGGGCTCAGACCATAGAACATGTTTCTTTTAAAACTTGCACTCAGAATGGAAATCTAACTGTACAATTTCTGCTGCTTGGATGCATCTTTTAAAACTGGAGGTGTGTTTGTGTGTGTGTGTGGGGGGGTGTACAGTACCTGTCATATTATTATAGAATTCATTTCTATGGAGGGGAAAATGTGTATTTATTTGGCTTTAGAAAGTAATTCTCTGAATTGTAATAATCTGGATGCAGAATTAGTAATCATTTTAAAGAGCCACTGATGTAAATGTACTCTTGACAGCACTTACACAGAATTTCCTGGGGGGCGGGGAATTTAAGCTATTAGGTTTTAGGCTTAAATATAAGGAGACCATTAAAACTAAGTTCAGTGAGAGATATGAAACTTTGATGAACTCTGAACTCTTACCACCATCAGCAGTCTACCATTATTAGTTACTACAAAGTGTTGTACAATAAAGAATGATGGGGTTTTTTCCCCCAGACATTCCAATTGGTTGAATAAAACTATAAGTGATAAGATTCAAATAGGATCTAGTGGGCAGGAAGAAAAACACCATAGCAGTCACATATCCTGTAGATCAGGGGTTAGGACAAGGGTTTGAGCAGTGTGTTCCATGTGCTCTGTGTGTCCCCCAGGACTATTTTTTGTTGGGCCCAGGGCTTCCCAGTTTCTTTCTGTCCCCCCCCCCACATGCTTCCAAATACATTTAAGGGATTGTGAGGGCAGTCCTGCCACATTTTGGCCCTTCTGGAACATTTTTTGTGGAAAAAAAAGGCCTCCCCTGGGCCTAGAGGGGCACAGAGGAGACCAACATTGTTGTGAAATTGTCCCTACATATTCCCAGAAAAAGGGGGGGGGGTTGAGGCAATTTCACCACATTCTGTGAAACAGATTCTAAATACTTTTTTTTTTTTTTTTTTTGGCAATTCCTTTGGAAATCTTATGTTTAGGGTGACAGGACATTACCTACCTCACTTTTGATCACTGTTCTATAGTCATCTTGAAATAGGTGACACACATAATGTTAATATGAAATCTTGACTGTGTTTCCAGATTTTAAGAATTTAGAATTCAACTGCAATTTGTGTCTGGAGGTTTTTAAGCAGAGGCTAGATAGCCATCTGTCGGGAATGCTTTGATTGTTTATTCCTGCATGGCAGAGTTTTGGACTGGATGGCCCTTGTGGTCTCTTCCAACTCTATGATTCTATGAACTGTTACAGTGTATTCCTCTAACCCCAACAGTGGTCCACCTTTATTATATTCTATATTTTCCACTAATATATAATGTACACTTTTTTTCTCTCTCATGAATTATCTTTGTAATGCAAACCAAACACAGTTATTCTAGATTTTTTTCCTTGCCAAAACACAATAATTAATTAGAAATCATGAAATGAATGGGGTCTGTATTACTCATATTCATTTAAGCCTGTATGTTCTGAATGCTCTTTCTTGAAGCATGCGTAGCAGCATTTCCCATAAATCAGACATTTGTACAGTAGAGTGCAACCTGTTAACATAAAACAACTTGTTTCCTAAACTGTTTTAATAAAAGTTGATAGAACTATGTTTCAAGATAATTCTCAGGATTTATTTTGTTAAACTACATTTCTATACAAGCATATACTATGCATTTGTAATCCTTAAACATCATTATGAAGTGAGGCAACTACTGGATCTAATACTACAGGGCAGCAAATCCAGTCTTGGTTCTTCTATGGTTGCTCCTCCCATAGCTGCTGCAGTTTGTGTGGTAGTACCAAACAGCTATTGGGAATAGGATCTATCCTCAGAAACTATAACATGGAGAGTGGATTTGCTTCCTCTGTGGTAATGGACCCACAAGCCGTGCCTGGTATGTATTTCATTTATGTACATTATAACAGTTGGGTGCACTTTAAGATCACTTCTGTCTCTCTTAAAGTCTGGAAACACTTACATTCAAAGTTGCCTGTTTCCAGATGCCCATAAAACGGTAGTAAGTAATGAGATGATTAATGTTTCCTGACTTCAGACATTAAACTTGCAAAAGAACTGCAAAATGCGTATTTAGTTTTTGTTTCACAGTAAACAATTAGAGTAAATGTGATTACCAAAAGACCTCTAGATGCTGCTTACAACAGAGTTGCTTTTGATTGGTGGTCTACATGTACAGTATTTAGTTCTTCTTTATGATTATATGGTTCAAATGGGGTGGGGGAAACAAAACATTAATTCATGGTGTTGTATTATGCTTGACATTTTAAGGTAAATGCCAGATTTGGAGTTAGACTACAGTGTTCTATTTTTCTTTTGCAGTAAATGAAGGAGGCATTAAACAGGCATCCAATTTGTGTCCTGATCCTGGAGAACCTGAGAATGGAAAACGGATAGGCTCAGATTTTAGGTAAAATTTGTGGTTTTCAGAGAGGGGGGAATCTTTTACAGTAATCTGATCTATGTTTTTATTGATACTGCTTTAGTTTTACATAGATAACAATCATCAGCAAACTGTCAGAATTTTTGTAAAAATCTAATTTACCTACCTTTTACTTGTATTGCATTCCATCAAGACGATGATTAATTAACTGTGAACAGATTTCAGTACATGTCTTATTTCAGATGTCAACTCAGTATTAAAAGATGGGCAATTGAAATGTGACATTGGAACACAATAGTTGCTTTAATAACGCAGCAGTAGGGATGTAATTCTTCACTAATTTTCTTCTGGAGGGCAGAATTTTAGCAGTTGAATGCTTTCATGGACGGCATCCATAGATTTTCCTTTTTTTCTGGGCTGTGAGGCCATATTCTGGAATAGTTTCTTTCCATGTTCTATTCCAAAACACAGCCTCACAGCCTGGAAAAAACCCAAGGAAAATCTAAGAATTTTAACAGTTTTCTTCCTGAAGTCTGAAAAGTTTCAAAAACCACAGTTTTCACAATTTGGGACTTATTCTGTGCAAGAAATCATCCATCATTGTTTTTCATATAAAACAAAATTTTATGTGAAAGAAACAGCTTTTTTAAAAATCATAAAATAATATTTCCACATACAAATATTTTTTGCACAGTAAATACTGTTTCCTGCACAGAAAATCTCATTCTGTGTGCAAAACAAACATAGGCAAATTTTCACAGAATAAGTCCCAAACTACAAAGACTCTTATCAGTCTATGATTCTTCTCATCATTAATTCTTAACACTAGAAAATACTTTTCCAACCATTTTTGGATTTTATTTATTTATTTATTTTTGCTTTTGGCACCAAGAATATTGATGACACAAATAGAATTGCATTTGTTCTGTTTTGAAAAGTCTGGAAGTCAGAAGATACAAGTGCATGGTTAACAATAGGGAAATATTTGCCAGCTACTTGCCTAGGTGTGAGAATTTGTAAATGCTTCATCTGAAAATATATATTGGGCCAGACACTTCAGCAGGAAAGTTGACATTCAGGACCTTTTTGTTGCTTAAGTAATAGAAGTTATAGTGTCTAATCCATTCATTTTAAATTATATGAGTTTCAGTCCAGGCAATTTGAATTACTCCACAGTGTCTAAACAAAATCACAGGCTATCTCCCCTTCTTTGGCCCTGTGGAACGAAAAGACAGCTTAGTGTTTTATGACCCTCTCCAGTTACCACAAAAAGAGATGGTGGAGAGTGGAAATTGCCAGTCAGGCTAATCTGCTTTCTCCTTTTCTTTCTGTTTTGTCCTTCACACATGCTCAATAAGTGATTCTGAAGGCTGCTGTTCACCTTGCCCATTGTTCATATCATAAGCATACCCAGCTACAGCAGGATCACCTAGATAGCTTGATATTCTCCAATTTAATTGTGTGAGTCTTAGTCAAGACAATTTGACTTACTCCACTTGGCTGCAGGTGGAAAGGGGGGCACAGGCCATCCTTCCTTGTTAGACCCTGGGAACAGATTTTTATGTTTCACAACCTTAATTGCAAGAAGAGTTAGGGAAAAGAAAGACAGATGATTGTTTTATAGCCCTTGTACTTTGTCAGGTATGGTTAGGCTTCTTTGTAAGGGGTAATCCAGTTGAAAATACCTCACTTTCCACAGGGAGTGAGAAGAAAAATAAACATTCACCACCCACTTCAAGCATCAGAATAATAATGCAGGATTTTATATCAGTAGTGTACAGTCACCAGAGGAATACCAGTTTGTGTTGTTAAAACAAAACAGAACAGAGCCCAAAACACACATCTGTCCCAACCTCATGCAGGAGTGCCCATTTTGATAATTCATGTTATTTTTTCCTCATCAATATTGTCATGTCTGACTAACTTGCACATCATATCATTACTCCCCTACTCATTGTCTTGATGCTGTTTTCCTTTCAATAGTATATATTTCTATCTATCTCTGTCTAATTCTGTCTCTGTTTTTCTATTGCATGGGCAGGGACCCAAAACATCATTTCCCATTGCTCAGTTATGAATAGCTTCAACATGTTATTATATTTATTCATCTTAAACATTTTAAACTCTGCCTGTCCTGTGTTTCTGGACATTTCCCAGGCTTTGGAAGATTACAACGGTAATATGTGCAGTCTTGTCTCGTTTCATCTCACTTTCTCTCTCTTTCATTGTCTCTCCCTTTTTCTCTCCTGTCACAATACCTTCTAACAGTTTCCAAACAGAATCTGTCTCTGTTAGTCTTTGGGTAAAACCTTGCAAGTTAAGCCAGGAGCTGGCCCTAATCCCATATCAGTCATCTATCAGTTTCCAGCCTTTCCTAGAAGACACATACTGTGCCATGTTCCAGTTAGTTTATCATTACATATGCCCAGTTTGTCTACAGACTGAGGGAAGAATTTCATGAAAAATTCATACTGTGGATTGTGTTTGATGGTACATGCAGGAACCATGGAGATCAGACACAAATAGAGACCACACATATAGCTGGGATCCATAGCCCCAAGAACACTGCAATGAAATAGGGCTGCAATTGGCTTTAGCTCAGTCATGCATTGCCTTTTTAGGAAGCCAAAGACCACTTTGATGATGAAAGCTATGGACTCTTTTCCCAGGGTAAAAAATGCACATGAAGATATACATATAAAAAGGTGCATATAATTATTTTATTGCATTGGAAACTGATTTCCTTAACATAGACAAGTTTGCTTGGGGAAAAATATAATAAACACTTGAAAATACTATTTTTACCTTCATATTTACCATGAAAGTGAAATAAAAGCAAGAAGAATTTGAAGGGAAAACCTCTTTTCTTTTCTATTTTTCACCCAGTTCATGCATGCCAAAACCCTTCCATGAATGCTGGGGTCCATGGACCAAAAGTTAAGAACAGCTACCTGAATATCTTATATTGGCATAATGCATCTCTTAAGATCCTTATCTGTTTCTCCTTTATGAAAGTTGTTACTAAACCACCAAATTCAATGGTATTTTTCATCTCCTACAAAAATGTACTGTAATGCCATTAGTTGACTTCTGTACCTGGAAATTGACAGGAAGCATAGAAAAGAAAAAAATGTTGACAACCCTATGCTTGGCAACCCTATACTTGGCTTGGGGCCTAATAATCTTGCCATTTGAATCAATTGAATCCAATCAGTATCATGAGAAACACTTGACTTTTAAAATTAAATAACTTGGGGTTTCACGGAAGCAGGATGTGCAGCAGATTTGGTTTACTTGATTGACTCTTATTTTATGTTTATCATGCAAACCAGATCTCCACATATGTTGGAGTCCTAGGACTTTTTCGGACGTTTGAAAAGCAACGCAAGCAGACTCGTCAGCTTGTGAGGCTGCTGCGCTGCAAAGTGTCAGTTTTGGATGATGCTGAGTAAAAATCAAGCAAATATAACGCTCAACTCTCCCCGCGGTACCCCAACAGTACCGCTAGAGGGCAGCGTCATCCGAAACTGACACTTTGCAGCGCAGCAGCCTTGCAAGCTGACGAGTCTGCTTGCATTGCTTTTTAAATGTCCGAAAAAGTCCTTATTATGCATATATATCTCAGTGTTTTTAAAAAAGGATTTCTGTAAAATGGCTTTGTTATTCAGTTTGGAATTACTTTCCCCCTTAATTTCATTATGTAGAAGTAGACTTATACTAGAAATGACCTTATAAGTTTACCTTAAGCTAGAAACAGCAGAAGATGCTTAGCCATGGTGGGACTAGGAAACAAAATGACGTTCTTTTCCTTGCTCCATAAAATGAAATATTCATAAATACTGAACTCTCCTGAAAAATCTGAAAAGCACTCTGAAGGAAGATATTTAAATATATGCAACAAATACAGCAAACATAAGATGTCTCTGAAGGACTGCTAAATAATTGAAAAATACAAACACTTATATTACTAACATAAACATAATTATTTATTTAAGGGCTAAAAATACCCTATGGTATTTTATATTTTGCATGTATACTGTTTTTGTGTATTTATAACTATGAGCGTCCTTTGGAACCACGATAAGACTTTTGTATGGGTTGGTATTTAGTGCCTGGATAAAGCAGATCAGAGGAATTTGTTTCCTTAACTGTCATATTTTCCAGGAGTGTGGATTTCTGATGCCATAATTCACTATGTGTAAGATTAATAATTATAACATGTTGAAGATATCTGTAACTGAGCAATGGGAGATGATATTTTGGGTCCCTGCCCATGCATAATTCTGATGTCTGCTTAAGGATTTGAAGGGGTGTCACATTGAGGATGGAGCAGGCTTGTTTTCTGCTGCTTTAGCGACTAGAACAAGGCACAATGGATGCAAGCTCCAGGAACAGAGATTCCACCTCAACATTAGGAGGAACTTCCTGACAGTAAGAGCTGTTCGGAAGTGGAACACACTCCCTCGGAGCATGGTGGGGTCTCCTTCCTTGGAGGTCTTTAAACAGAGGCTGGATGGCCATCTATTGGGGATGCTTTGATTGTGATTTCCTGCATGGAAGAGGGTTGGACTGGATGGCCCTTGTGGTCTCTTCCGACTCTACAATTCTATGATTCTATGAAATGAATCAAATCTCAGGAGTCTATCTAGTTGGATATCATAGCAACTCAAATGTGATACATACATATTGAGGAAGAAAACTTAGATATGTTTAGGAAAAGGGATGCAAAGAATATTCTCGATCATTTATTTTCTGGTTAAAAAATGCATTGTTTGACAATTGGGAAATGCCATCAGAATGAAGCAGTGAGACATTTTCCCAAAATAAGAGCACCCCAAGAGAACAGGATCCTCCTGCCCTGCACTTGGAGAACAAACTGAATCAAGGATCTCCATCAGGGATGGAAAAATATTTGAAAATATTCCCCCCAAAATTGTTGAAAAATGTGTTTCTTGAATTTCAGGAAACACTGCTGAGAAGAATCCTGGATTGATGAGAATTTTCACAATATTGGATTTATTCTGCACAAAATTTACACGTGGTTGTATTATGCAGAAAACCACAATGTGCATAAAATGCTGTTTCCTTCATAGAAAATGCAGTTTTCTGTGCAAAAAAATCTCATGAAAAATTTGTACAGAATACCTCCCCAACTCCATCATTTCTGTGCAGGAAATGCTCACAGGACATGCTGTTGTCTTTGCCAAAAATGTCCAGATTTTGTGCACAGTAAGTCCAGAAATGCCAATTCACAGCAGGAAGAAAATTGCTCAAATTACTCATTGTTTCTTTTTAGAATAAAGTTAGCAGAAAAAATGTTATTCCTAATCTCTAAGGGAGGTTTGTCCCTTTGGGCCAGAGACGTTCCTCCTGACATTGAAGCAGTGGGGAAAAGAGGAGGGGAAAGGCAAGGTGTGATGCTCATGCCCACTTGCTTATTCTTGGTGAATCAGCATAGCTCCAGTCTACCAATCTTTTTTTCCCTCTCCAAGTAGCTGCTTACATTCTGAATGCATATATGCTTATGGGGCAAAGAATATCTTGCTGACCAGCCAAGAATGTTACTATGCACAGGCTAGCAGGCAGGCACACAGCATGCCTAATTTTCTGCCTGCCTGGGTTGAGCTCACCTGTTCCTGCAAAGAGCTCTTGCTGCCCCCTGACTTGCTACAAGTAGACAAAGGAGTGATCCTCAGATTCTAGAAATCTCTGGGTGGTTTTTCCCTACATGCCAGTAACAGACCCACTGGAACAGAAGCAGAAGAAAGAACAACTGGGGCAAAGTGGGGGAAACTGCTTTTTGTTTGCTTGGAAGCAATTCTTAATGAGCTTCAGCCAGCAGTCCTTTCTTTCCCTCCCCAAATGGCTGCTTGGGATCTGCATGCAGAACCACTGGGAACATGAAAAGAGGAGTCTTTACTCACTGCACATGTGCACACAACTACTGTGGACAGGTAGGCATGCAGGAAGGGGGCAAACAGCATGCCTAAGTTTCCACTTCTTAGGTCAAGCCCACTCATTGCTAGAAAGAACTTCCATTACTCTCTACTTTGCTGCCACTGTGTCCATCTCAGTGCCTCCCTACAAGGGTGAAATCAAGGTTGTGAAGTAGGGGAACAAGTCCAGAGGGGTTGCAGAAAGGTAAGGCACCCAACAAATAAAAGGGGGCTGTACAGTTAGGATGAGGTGCATTTTGCTCTGGAGAATTAGGATGTGAGGAAGTGCTTACATATATTTAAACACCAGGGGGAAAAAACTGTGGACAAATATTCATTTTCTCCAGTCACAGGTGGAAAATTATATCCTTCCATGTGAGGACAAATAATTGAGGTGCTTGTTGTTGTTGTTACCCCTTTATCATGTGATCTAAGGGTGTTATACAATTTAAACAATGTGAACAATTGAAGACAATTCCAGATAAAAACAGTAACATAATTTAAGAAAGAAAGATAAATCGTACTAAATAAACCACCAAGTTAAAACAGCAGCAAAGGTTAAATCAATTAAAACTATGTGAAGTGCACCTAAAGGGAAAAAGAAAAAGAAAAAGAAAAAAGATTAGGCCCAAAGGCATTAATAATACAGCATGTCTTAACTTGGTATCTAAAGGAAATCAACACTGGTAACAAATGGGTCCCTAAAAGAGAGGACATTACATAAATAGGGCACCACATTAGAGAACGCCTTCTCGCCTGTGTCTGTGCAATGTACCTCTTTCACTAGTGGCTCATAAAGGAGTGCCCCGCCAGCAGATCTCAGTACTCTGGCAGATAGATAGATAGATTAGATTAGATTAGATTAGATTAGATTAGATTAGATTAGATTGAATAGGAGCAGGCAGCCCTTCTAGTATCAAGGTCCAAAGCTGTTTAGGGTTTTGAATTTCATGACTAGCACCCTGACTTCAGAGTGTAAAGCAATTGGCAGTCAATTTAGCTCCTCTAATACTGGTGTTCCTAGAATCATAGAGTTGGAAGAGACCCCAAGGGTGTTATCTGTTGTCTACATGATACTCCCATCAACAACCTTGTTGCTGTATTTTTCACTAGGTGTAGTTTCCAAGTCATCTTCAAGGGCATCCCCATGTAGAGTGCATTACAGTAGTCTAAACAGGAATTTACTAGTGTGGCTAGGTTATCCCTATCCAGGAAAGACTGTAGTTGGTGCAGCAGCTGGAGTGGGTACTAAACACTCTAAGCCACAGAATCCACTTGGGCCTTTGTCACTTTGTCACTAAAGTTGGATGTAGGGATTGTCCCAATCTATGCACCTTTCTTCAGGAGATGGACAACCCCATCCAGGGCAGGTTGCTTACCTAATTCCTGATTAGGTAATAACTGCCAATCAACAGAGCTTCCATCTTATCAAGATTCAGCTTCAGTTTTTAGCCCCCATTCTGTCAATTACACCATTCAAGCATTGATGCAGCATCTGCACAGGCTCAGATGACTCTGATGACAATGAGAGGTAAAGCTGGGTATCATCAGCATACCAATGGAAATAAAATAATAAAATATTGTTAGGTGAGCTGCACTCTACTCTATATTACATATGGAAACTTGCATTCTAACTGGTTGTTCAAGTCCAGAAATTGTATGAGCAAGCTTGCATTCTAATAGGTTTGCAACAAAATAGTGTTCATGTAATCTAAAGGCTTAATTCAAATTCTTGCCCATGTAGGGTAATTTTCTCCTTAAAGGAAGCAATGGCTAAATTTAGCAATTTCTTTCTAGCTACAAGAAACACCTTGAAAATGATGGACTTTTCAAGCCTATTTGAAATGCTGGACTTATTCTGCATAAAATTCATACATGGTTGTTTTGCACCAAAACAGACAGACAAACAAACAAGCACATTTTCTGTGCAGGAAACAGCTTTGTCTACACAGAAAATAACATTTCTGCATGGAAATATTATTTCAGGTTTAGAAAAAGCTATTTCCTGCACAGAAAGTGCTGCAATTGAGGATATTGTTTCCTGGCTGTTTTCTGTGTGGAAATATTATTATACTTTTTCTGTACAGAAAAAGCTGTTTCATGCACAGAGACAGTTGTTTTCTGTGGAAAACAATCATATGTAAATTTTGTGCATAATAAGTTGTGAACTGCAAAGATTCTTGTCAGTCCAGAATTCTTTTCATCAGTGTTTGTCAATACTCAAAAAATGTATTTTTCAATCATTTTTTCAGATATTTTTGAATATTCTTTCCATCCCTATAGCTCACAGGTCTATAAGCAGAAAAATCAAAGACAAGATGTATACATTCCAAATACGTTCATTTATTTCAAGCCTAAAGTTTCAATCTAATATACAATTGTTTGGTAACAAGTTCCTTTGGGGGAAGGGATTTTAACTCTGTGTAAATTTACATTAGATTAGATTATGTGAGGTGTTCATAATATTCCAGGAACAAAAATCCTAGTTACTAAGTAAAATACTGTATTTCTTCTCTACAGAATGAAAAATGGAAATCTGTGCTATTATATTTGGTGCACTTGTGATTAATAATTTTAGAACATGAGTTCATATAGATGAGGGAATACAATATGAGTAAAGGTCATCACTGGAATATCCTGAATGGAGCTGTTTGGCAGCCCTTGGATTCCCACACATATTGACTTGTAAAGGGTTGGGTTGTTGTTTTCTTCAGTAGTTGAATAGGCAAAAACTTCCAGCTCATTCCCTGGTATATGAGGGCAATAGTGGGAAAGAACACTTTCTGTGAAAACCTGGTGACTCACTGCCAATCAGTATAAACCAAATATGAGGAACTTTTGTCCATGGACTTGATACAGTCCATGATGATTCTTTCTCTGGCCTGTATGCTGCTGTTACTTCTGATCAGTGACCTAGGAGCATTTAAAGATATTTAAACTTCAAGTAGACTGCATAGAACAGAACTATGCTTTGTAGGTGTGGAAGTTTCCTGTGCTTACTCCTTTGTAGACATGTCTAGATTGATGATTCTGGCTCTACCCACACTGTGATTCATTCCTACCCATGTCCTTAGCCCTTCCCCCTTTTTGATAATACCAACAAATTGTAATTCTCAAATTGTATTTCAGTCCCTAGGCAAAAAAGGATTCTGCATTCTTGGTATAGTCAGCTAGATGGGCCAGTAGCCTGATTTGTTCTTCCCCAAATATGTTTCAGAAGGTTTCAAACCAATACAGTTTCTTTAAGATTGCAGCTTAGTATTGCTGAGCTTAGCTCATTTAAGAGCATGTTTATGGGCTCAAACGTGATGGACATATTAATAAATTCTCCAATTAACCCTGAACATTCAGTGTTGCAAATGCATATTCTATACTGGGGAGAAAGTTGCTAGATAAAGAAATTATTCTGGCTAAATTACTGTAATACACAAAAGGACTCACCATATGGATCATGCTGGTCTTATGGAGGATCCTTATGCAACCATTGCATATTCATTGCTGATTCCAGTCTGGTGAGCTGTTTGCAAAGTTGACAATCTAAGTGAAGTGACTTCCACAGCTCCCAAACTTGGAAACCTCAGCAATAATTATCCAACAGAATCACCTATTTATAAAGAGAGAATGAAGCCACCTTAGCTTGATTTTATATAAATCCCTTTCCTCAGAAAACTATTAGATAGATTAAGGACAACTTAGTGAGTTGAATTAATATTGGTTAATGTAGGTTATAGGATCAAAAATTATTGGGAAACTTTAAGCTTCTTTGATTACCAGAATTAAGGCTGTATTATATTCTGCAGAGCCTGATCCACTCAGGTTCTAGCCAAATTAGGTTTCAAGGGTTCACTTTCCAGCTAACAACATTTTCAGCCAAAGCTACTAGGTGTCTTGTGTTAATACTGTACAGACACTATGTGGACATTAATAAGAAAATGTAATGATGCAAAATACTTGGGAAATATACTGTTAATGTTAATTGTTTCCCCTTTTTATGTGTTTGATTTTAGCCTGGATGCAACAGTGCAGTTTTCTTGTGATGAAGACTATGTGCTACAGGGAGCAAAAAGTATCACTTGTCAAAGAATAGCAGAGGTTTTTGCTGCATGGAGTGATCATAGACCTGTGTGCAAAGGTAAAAATATGAGAGACATACACCCTTTCCCCCTAGTTTTACATTTTTCTTCATTACCACATTCTAATAACAAATATTGTGTGGAGGTTTTGTTGAATTTAAATCTACTTCTTTTGTAGCATTTTGTTAACAGAGTTGGTGTACTGGAATTACTTATAATATTCACATGTCAGTGATATCAAATAAGTTCTGAAATTATCTTTACACCCTCAAATTTATCCCCCCCCCAAAAAAAGGCTCATGTTGGATTTCTTTAAATGCTGCTGTTTTTCTGTTTTCTGTTTTGCTTTCTGTTCTCTCCTCCAACTAGAAGTAGAATATCTGTAGTATACTCAAATCCTAATTGTTATCTTGGACTATTTTCCTTTATGTTAGAACACTGTCATACATTATGGAGTTCCTCTAAGCCTTGTGTGTTCAACTGTGGAGAGGAGGCAGTTTTTGCCCCTGACCTCCTTCCCATGGGTTGCACCAGTGCACCAAAGTCTCTAGCCCCCTGAACAGTTTTTAAAGTCCAAGTGATTATTTAAAGTCGACCCCCAAATCACCCTAAACAGCTCAAAAGTGCTGCAAAACACAGTGGTTTTGCTTCCCCAAGCCCCATACATAACTTAAAAACCTGCTGCAGCTCACCCCCCAAATTGGCTAAAATTGCCCCCCAAAGTGACTGAAATCAGCCAAAGTTTAAACAGGAAGTCAGTGATCTCACTTCTGATTTAAATTTTGACTGATGGGGGAGGGGATTCCTAACAGGTTTTTAAGATCTAGGGGCTAGGAGGGATTGGGGGGAAATCTTTGGTGGGTTTGGTATACGAATGGGCTTTAAGGCCCACTGCATTTTGGGATCCCAAGGGACATGTGTGACCCATGGACCACACTTGGCCCACCCCTGCTCTAAGAATCTCTAGATTTTTTGGTGTAAAACAACCACCATCCTTAATAAGTATACACACTGGTGAAGCATTATGGAAGTTGTACACCATAAAAACCGAGACGGCCAAAGTTACTGACCCCTGCTCTTTAAGATATGCAGATCACAATTCTAAAAAGAGTTCTAACAAGCAATGTAATGGGATTACCTTGGTGTCACAACTTTTTAAAACAAATAGGCAATATTTGCAGCAAGAAAGTCAGAGGGACTGAAGCTGAGAATGTCAGAATGTCATACACCCCATGGTCCAGGAAGTCAAACTGTTCCTGACAGCAGCATCTTTGGAGCCAGTTGTTCACTTCTGCTATCTTTATTTATTTATTTAGTTAGTTATACCCCACTCTTCAGCCACAAGGCTATTAGAGCAGCTTACAAATTGTTTTAAGCAATAGCAATTTCCAATGTGTGTTAACTGATTGCCCCCACCAATGTTAATGAGTTCCCCCAGGCAAGCCTATACTCTGACCACACAAAGAAACAGCCTTGACCCAAGCAAGCACACTAGCGTTAACCCAGCAAACTCTCTGGGGCCGAAGAAGTTTAATTTAACAGCCACAAGCTCACCTAATGTTGTCTCTTCCACACACACACACCAAACACCCCTGTTGGCCTTTCTCCTGTTTGCCTCACTCCTGTACACCGAGCTAGTGATCTGTCTGTGACAATGGGGTTCTTTCAATCCCTCCCCTACCTTCAGATCACCATTATTGTGATCAGCAAAAGCCTAATCAAGAGTGTAGCCTATACATGTGTATGGCCAGATATTAATTGGGACAAGCTCATTGTTGCCATGGGAGACATGAAATCCTAAGCTGGCCCTGATAAGGGTGCCTCAAAATCCCCCAAACAAATAAGTTTAGGAGATATTAATACTACCCCTGAGACCACCTCCAACAGCTGAGTCAAGTAGACAGTTGGGCAGTGGAGTAGATGGTACACCAACAGAATCCCCATCCTGGTTCATTGTCCTATTGCTAGGTATATACATTCAAACCTTGCAGATTGTCAGACAGGATACCTCAATAGAAGAATGGACTCATGATAGAACACGGCAACTCCTCCTCCCTGCCCATCAGTTCTTGCCAGAAACCTGGTGAGAATAACTGGGTCAAGTTGACACCCCCCTCTTGGGTTAACTAGATTTCAGTTATACATGCAAGGACAGCTTGCTTGTTCAGGATCAAGTCCTGGATCATACAGTTCTTCCCAGTCCTTGACTTGATAAGCAGCAGCATTTTGTGGTATGATGGGGTTCTCCTAGAGTAGCCAGGAATCTGTTGGTTGGATGGTGAATGAACCAGAAGGAGGAACAGCCACAAGATGTCTCTCCTCTCTTCTCCATTGACTTTTTCTACCACCACCACCATACCTCCCCCTGCCCGTTATAACTGAAATGGGCAAAAGGTGGGACTGAAGTGAGAGAAAAACAAGAACAAACAAAACAAACTGGGAACCAGGATCAGCCCTATATATTGTGCTGCTGGAGACAGAGCAGCAAATAGGACCTTCCACTCACACAAAGCAAGGTGTGTAACCAAAATTATTAGGGCATGTAAGGCAGACTATCTATCCCATAAGCCCCTCTCCTTATTCCTCACAGTAAAATAATAAATTAAATAACTGATAATTTGTTTCCATTTCTTCACATCTACTGGGGAATATGTTCCAAGACACACACACACACACACACCATGGATACCTGAAACCATGGATAATAGGGAACCCTATTAATTTCAATGGGATGAACACTTGAACTTGACCATAGAATCACATTGGAGAATCTATAAGTGCTTAACGAGAATTTTTTTTTTCAGATGTAGTTTCAATAAAAGAATAAAAAATCCAGAGGTCCATTGATATTCACTGGGTCTGGTTCCAGGACCCCACCACGGAGACTAAAATCCATGGATGCTCAAGTTCCATTATATAAAATCGTGTAGTAAAATGGTGTTACATAAAATAGCAAAATCAACGTTTGCTGTTTGGAATTTTTATTTTTAGAATATTTTCAAGCCATGGATGGTAGAATCTGTGGGTGATGAATCTGTGGATATGGAGGGCCGACTGTACAGCACACCACTTTACACGCCTACTCTGTGTGTGTGCGCGTGTGCTTTCAAGTCGCCTGTTGACTTATGGTGACCCCATGAATTTCATAGGGTTTTCTTTGGCAAGGAATACTCAAAGATGGTTCCTCTGAAATATAGCATACAGCATTTGGTATTCTTTGGTGGTTCTTTGTGCCCCATCCAAATGCTAACTAGCACTGATCCTGCTTAGCTTCCAAGATCAGATGGGAACTGGTGCCCATTGCTCCATAATTAAAATTCAAAGGCCTGACTAAATAAATAAATAAAAACTCTTCACCTTCAGGCAGAAAGAGGGCAGGTGTCCTTCTCTGGACACATTCTAGATGTTCAATATCCTTCTTGAACTGCCGCACCAGAACTGAACACAGTATTCCAGATGCATTCTGACCAAAGCAGAATACAGTGGAACTACTGTTTCCCTTGATCTGGACACTGTACTCCTGTTGATACAACCCAGAATTTCATTGGCTTTTTTAGCCTCCATGTCACACTGTTGACTCATGTTTAGCTTGTGGTCTATTAAGACCCTTAGATCCTTTTCACATGTACTGCTTCCAAGTTACCCATCCTATATTTTCGCATTCAATTTCTCCTGTTGAAATTCATTTTGTTAGTTTTGGCCCAGGTCTCCAATCTGTCAAGGCCATTTAGAATCCTGTTTCTGTCACCTGGGGCATTAGCTACTCCCCCCTGCTATTTGGTGTCATTTGTAAATTTGATAAACATGCCTTCTGTTACATCATCTAAGTCATTTATAACTATATTCAACAAAACCAAGCCCAGGAGAGAATCCTGAGGCACCCCATTAGTCACTTATTACCAGGATGAAGAGCAACCATTGGTGAGTACTCTCTGAATTCTGTCTGTCAACCAGTTACATATCCACCTAACTGTAGTACTGTCTAGCCCACACTTCACCAGCTTGCCTATATGATTATCGTGGGGATCTTGTCAATAAGCCTCACTAAAATCAAGAAATACTACATCCACAGCACTTTCATGATGTTCCAAACTTGTAGCTCTATCAAAAAAGGGGGATGGTATAACTTGTTTTTGAGAAACCCATGCTGTCTCTTAGTAATCATAACCATTTTCAAGAGTGCACAGACAGACTGTTTCATGATCTGTTCTAGAACCTTTCCTAGTATTGACATCAAATTGACTGGTTCATAGTTTCCTGGGTTCTTCCTCCCCCCCACTTCTTGAAGATAGGGACAATGTTTGCTCTTCTCCAGTTGGCTGGGACCTCTCCTATCCTCCAAGAATTCACAGAGAGTATTCGCAGTGACTCTGATTACATCTGCAAGTTCCCTTAATACTCTTAGATGCAGTGGAGATTTGAGTTAACTTAGAGTAGCTTGATATTCCTTTACTATCTTTTCTGGGGTGAAGTGCCCTTCTTTCATTGTTTATTCTATTTTTTTTCAGCTAGAGCATTGTTTTCCTTTTAGGCAAATACTGAGGCAGAGAAGATATTAAACACTTCCCTCTGTCCTCTGTTAGCATTTCAGCATCTTCTATATGCAGCTGCCCTACTACTTCCTTGACAATCCACTCTTGCTTTGAACATAGCCAAAAATCCCCTTTTTATTATTTTTAACCTCTCTAGTGAGCCTGAGCTCATTCTGAGTTTTAGCTATTCTGACTTTTGCCCTGCAAGTATTGGACATTGTTGTATTGTTTATTTTCCTCTTTGGTAGTTTTCTCCTTCATCCATTTCTTATAAATCTATTTTAAATCATAGCTCATCTGGAAGTTCCTTCTATATTGGCTATGGTTTCTTTAATAAACATCTCCCACTTTTCCTCTTCATTAGAATTGCTTGCCAGTGTGCCTTCAATATCTCAGGTTTAAGAAATTCCCATGCACCATGAACTCCCTTTCCTTTGAACATTTCTGACTATGTGATTTCACCCAATATTTCCCTTAGGTTATTGGAATCAGCTTTCTTGAAGTCCTGAGTGTGCATCTGACTATGTTTGGCTTTCCCTTTCCTTTGTATAAAATATCCCAAGAGGACATGGTCATTCCCTCCCAGGGATCCCACTATTTCCACTCCATTCACCGATTCATCTCATTTGCTTATCCAAAATAGCTGATCTATTTGTTGTCTCCCCCACCCTTTATACAATGTAATTGTCTGAAAAGCCAGTGAAGAATTAGCTGGAACTTAAACTCCAACTGTGACTTCCAACAAATATCAAAGTAATTGAAGTCTCCCATTACTACTATATCTCTGCTTTTTGAGTGTTTGGTAATTTATTTTAGGAAGGCATCATCCAGATCTTCAGTCTAATTGGAGGGACTATAGTAGATGTCCACAATGAGGTCACTGTTGTTTCTCCACCCTTTAAGTTTTACCCAAAGGCTATCAATCTGTTTCTCATGCTATACATCATGAATCTCCTCAGAGGTGTACACATCCTTGGCATATAATATTCCTCCTCCTTCTTTCCTCTTTGGTCAATTTCTTTGGAATAGGTTATAACCCACCATTACTACATTCTAATTGCGAGACTCATCCCGCCAGGTTTCAGTTATGGCTGCTAAATTATATTTGCCTACATGGGTTAAGAGTTCAAGTTCATCTTGTTTATTTCCCATGTTCTGGTCATTAGCTTAGCGATATCTAAGACCACAGGTCATTCTCTCCAGCTGATTCCTTGTTGTTGTTTTCTGCCCACTCTTGAGTCCTTGCACTACTGGTTCAATTCTCCCTGTATAATCAAAGTCATTTCTGCCAGTACTTGGTGTCCCCCTGCTGTCTAGAATATAATTTCTCACCCCCATGTAATTCACTTTAAAGCTCTCCTGATCAGATTTGTGAATCTCCTAGCAAATACATTCTTTACATCTTTGTGGCAAATACCAACAGCAAACAACTAGAATTTAGATCTTCCATATGCAAATATTGTGATTTCTGAATTGCATTTCTTCCCCTTTTCTCATGCTTTCCTCACCAGAAATACAGCGTTTATCTATCAATTATTTATTGCTCTACTGGTAAATTGATTGATTAGTCTGCCTATCTAGCTTTCTATCCTTAATGGAACACATTTTGCATTCAGTTTTACTACTGAAAGAGTGCATGTATTTTATTAGGACTTAGCTTGATTTTTTTATTAAAACAAGTGCTGTGTAAAGAACTTGCAAGATTATTACTGATGTGCTGTGTTTCTGACACAATTGAATTAATTTAAAACTCACTTTATTGTTCACTAAAATTAGTACTAATGAAATCTTACCACCACATAATAAACTACTTATCAGTTACTTTTGAATGATACAAAATCATCCTTGAAACAATGATAGCAGATAATACCCTGAAAAAGAATTTCATTAAAAATAGACAATTCCAGTTGTGTTCTTGTTTTCAATTTAACAAAGAAGGTAACTCCAGATATACTCATCTTCAATAGATGCCACTCAGCTGGAACCTATAGCTGCTGAACTAAATCTGAAATTTCTGCAAAGGCTCACATGTGTTGTGGCTGCTGCACACCTTGCAGGATTTCCCAGCATGAGCCACTTATCTTTCGTAGTACTAATTTTTTCTCCATTGGCCCTTCAAACTATATGGCTTATTTTATTTATTTATTTATTTATTTATACCCTGCTCTTCAGCCACAAGGCTATCAGAGCGGCTTACAAATTGTGTTAAGCAATAGCTATTTACACATCTACACTGCATTAAACAGTTTCCAATGTGTGTTAGCTAATTTCCCCCCACAAGCTGGGTACTCAATTTACTGACCTACGAAAGGATGGAAGGCTGAGTGAACCTTGGAGCCAGCTGGAATCAAACTTGTGACGTGGTGGCTTGCAGTACTGGCATTTAACCACTGCGCCACCAGGGCTCGTGGTAATGAGTGACAGTTCTGAAGGATGTTAATTACTTATCCTCCTAGAATGACATTAAATGATATGAGGAAGTTCAAAATAAACAAGGGAAAAGATGCATGTAGGAAAAAAAAATAGGAATTATAATGAACAGTGAGGCACAGTTTAAATCTATCTATCTATCCATCTATTATTATTATTATTATTATCATTATCATTATTATCATCATCATCATGTATATATATAATTCTCTTGGGTATGTTGCCATTTCCAGTGTGCTGCTTACCAACCAATCAAAGCTTGGTTGGGCAGCCAATCAGAACACTGGGGGCAGGAACATGTGGACCTTTAGGGCAGAGGAGGTGTGACTAGCATGTGTGTGTATGTGTGTGTGCACATAGGGGGGAGGGGAGCATGGAGCGTGGGGGTCGGCATGGGGAGGGCAGTACATGGGGAGGGCAGCAGGGGTGCGGATGGTGGTGGTGTGGGCATGGGGCCAACATGGGGGTGGGGGAATTCGGGGAGGGTGGCATGGGTGTGGGGTGGTGGTGCAAGGGTGGCATGGGTTTGGGAAGGGTGTGGGGAAATGTGGGGAGGATGTCACAGGGGTGGCGCCATGGGTGCGGGGGATGGGTGGCAGGAGGGCAGCACAGATGGGGAGGGCAGCACAGAACATGGGGAGGGCAGCACAGGGAGGGTGGCATGAGGAGGGTAGCACAGGCATGGGGAAGCACAGGCATGGGGAGGGTGTGGGGAATGCAGGGAGGGATGCAGGGGAAGGCAAGGAGGGTGGTGCAGGTCACAAGGGGGCTGTGCAGGTGTGGGTGGATGAGGGGAGGGAGGCACAGGGAGGGCAGCATGAGAGTGGTGCTGGTTTGGGGAGGGCATAGGGGAATGTGGGGAGGGCAGTGCAGGGAGGGTGGCATGGGCACAGGGGACAGTGTGAAGGTGGCATAGGCAAAGGGAAATGCAGGGAGGGCGGTGTGGGAGGGAGGCACGGGAGCAGGGGGTAGGGCAAAGGCATCACGGGAGTGGGGAGGCACGGGGGAATGCAGGGAGGGTGGCACAGGCATGGGGGGTGGCATGGGGCATGGGGGCAGCGTGTGTACTGCTGGGAGGGGTGTAGCATGTGGGGGGAATGGTGTGCATTACACCAGGTATAGCTAGTTAATATATATTTCTCTTGGGTATGTTGCCATTTCCAGTTTGCTGGTTGGCTGCTTAGGTGTCAGGATCTGCCTCTCCTTACAGGACTAGGTCCCTGGCTGAAGCAGCTGGCACAGGCTCTTTGCAGACTCAGGCCCTGGCTGTGCGAGTCTTGGAAGAACCAGGGATAAGCTATCAAACACAGCTGGCTGCTATCATACAACACACCTGAAGCAGCCAAGGGAACTGCTTTTTAAGAGGAGCATTCAGCCCTCAGTCTTGGTCATTATAACATGGTTTTCTGTGCTGTTTATAGCTGCTCCTTGCTTTTGGGGCCTTGCTTTTGTGATGGGGCTTTCAGCCTTCTGTGTATGTGTGTGGCATGGGGATGTGTGTAGTGTGGGGTTTGTGGTGTGGGGTTTGTGGTGTGGTGTGTGTTTGTGCATGGTGGTGGCAGAGGGGTTCTCACATTCTAGCATGCATGGTTTGTGGGAGGGGTGCATAGGTTAGGGTGTGTGTGGTGTAGGGTAGGGTGTGTGTGTTTGTGCAATTGCATGGTGGCATTGGAGAGGCTGTCACATTTTAGTGTGCATGATGTGTGTGTGGGGTACATAGGTTAGGGTGTATGTGGTGTAGGGTAGGGTGTGTGTTTGTGCAATTGCATGGTTGTGGTGGAGGAGCGATTGTGTCCTGACATGCATGGTGTGTGTGTAGCATGGTATATTTGTATGCATAGTTGTATGACAGTGGTGGAGGGGTCCTCATGTCCTGGCACGCATGGTGTTTGTGTGTGCATAGCATGGTGTGTGTGCAGTTGCTTGGTGGTGGTGTAGGGGCTCTTGCATCCTGCCATGTGTGGTGTGCGTAGCATGGTGTGTGTGTGTGAGGTTGTATGGTGGTAGCGGAGGGGCTCTCATGTCCTGGCACACGTGGTGTATATGTAGCATGGTGTGTGTGTACATGAAGTTCCATGGTGGCAGAGGGGCCCTCACATCCTGGTGCATGAAGTTTGTGTGTGTGTAGCGTTGTGTGCATGTCTTTGTGTCTATCTGTATGCCCAATTGTATGGTGGTGGCAGTGGAAGTGCTCTCAGCATGAAACTAGTCATTGTAGTTGATTTCAAAGGTTGTATATTAATGTGTCAAATGATCATAATCTTGACATGTTTCATAAGTGGCCAATCAGCTGAGTGGGAATGGAATCATATGGAAGAGTTTTATATGTTTAAATAACAGTTTATGTTATGCCGGGTATAGCTAGTATAGTTATATAGCTGTTATACAACTTTTATTCTGGGAGTTAATTAGATGAACCTAGAATTATTCATTATTGAAATGATGACACGGTTCCTCATGTCTTTGGACCTAAAATATTCATCTAAAATGTTTAATATACCTTACTCAGAAATATGAAATCCACAGATTTTAGTAATCTGTTGTAAGATTATTTTACCATAGGTTAACATGGGTTCTTACTGCTTTACTGCTACCAACAAGAGGGTAAATATCCTTGAAAATATAATTTCGAATTCCCTCTGGATGTAATCCCTTTCCATAATCTTAGGTGGAAGAAACAGTACTGCAGTCTGTACTAAGGAACTCATTTCCCATATTAATATCATGCAGTGCCCCCCAAGAATTAAGTTATATGACACATAAGCCAATGTACAGCCCCAAATCCAATGCTTGTTAAATAGAGTTCAGGGCTAACACCAGTAGTAAGCTCAAATTGTGTCCCTGAGAGTTGTCTAAATATGCCATTTTCTGATGTTAGGCTGTTTCATGAATCAAAAT
This sequence comes from Gambelia wislizenii, assembly GCA_030847615.1. Lineage (NCBI taxonomy): Eukaryota > Metazoa > Chordata > Lepidosauria > Squamata > Crotaphytidae > Gambelia > Gambelia wislizenii. The sequence continues at coordinate 307,887,047 of JAUMIR010000004.1, read as the reverse complement.
ATACATCAGCTAGAAGAATTCTGGTTTTATTTCACCCTTAAGGTTGTGGAGTAAAATACAGTAACATCCAAAATATACAAAACAGTAATATCTTTATTGGACCAACCAAATATGCACAAAATACATCATGCAAGCTTTCAGTGTTCCACTTGCTTCTTCATCAGGCAAAAATGATGATTTTTTTCAATATTACCTGCCAAAGAAAGGGGCAGGTAGCCTCACCCAGGGCAGAAACCGCCTGGAACTCAAGGGAACTTACCTTTTCTGTTGCTAATGGAGATTATTGCCTGGATTCCCCCCCCCCCAGTTTTTTTCTCCCAGCACCCATGTGGCCAAAGAGTGGAGTGGCCTCTAACAACATGCGTATCTTAACTGACAACAAAAACAACATCTTGACAAAATTTAGCCATGTGACTCTAACATCAGCATTTTTCTTCTTCTCCTCCTATATGATTTTTAACACCTTTGCTTGATGGTGATGCTAGTGGATCTGTGAAAGCTTGCATGTTGAATTTTGTACATTTTTGGTTGGCCAATAAAGATACTATATTACTGTTTTGTGGATTTTGGATGTTATTGTATTTTGCTCTATGGCCAACATGGCTACCATTGGATATGTATCCTGCAGTAAGATCATCTTTCTCATCATAAGTGATAGATATCTTAAATAGTATTTCAGGTATTTATGGTAGAGGTTTTTCATGCAAGTTTTTGCAGACCTGTAGTGGGAAGTACAAATGTTAAATGGTGGAATAAGAAGGTCATGTACCCCATTGCTGTATTACTGGGAGACTACCAGCAGCATCTGAAAGTATGGGATGGAACTCTAAATGTGTTTATGTATACAGTCCCAACCATTAACAGCAATGTGTTTTTCCATTTACTGAAGTACTTTGAAGATTAGATTCTCTCTTTTAGAAAAGATGAGCCTGCACTGTTTTCAGTACAGTAATTCTCATTAGCAGTTTAGATAATCAAAGGGCTAATATGTTTAATGAGTCGTTCAATATTGCAGGCTTGATTTCCGAAAGAGACTACACTAAGGGATAATCAGGTTGAGAGGAAGAAGTGGCTCATATGTGCAGTTTCCTACCTCAGTACAAAAAATATTGATTCTCCAGAGAAATGCTTTGAGCATGAAGGACACCTTTAAGGTCTTTTTTTTTTTTTTTTTAAAAAAATAGTTCTTTCTTTAAAATTTCCTTCCAATAAAGTTTAAAAAGTTTTCTGACATTTGTTGGGGGGGGGGCTAGCTTAATAATGCTGTATTGGTTTACAAATTACATTTGCACTGAATTTTTTGTCAATTAGTTTATTTTGAAAAATAATAAGCAAAAGGTTTTACATATATAATTAGGTTGCAGTTCAACTTACATGTCTTTGGTAATGCATTATATTAAACTTAGTGAAACATACTTCTAAATAAATATGTGCAGAAACAAACTAATAGCATTCATATAGCACATTAGAGTATTTACAGTAACGGAGATTGTTAAAGAAATTTAGCATTAACAGTTGTCCCTCCACATTCACAGATTTGGCATTCATGGTTTTAAGTATTCACGGTTTGAAAATATTCTTTAAAAAATAATAATCCAAAAAGCAAACCTTGATTTTGCTATCTTATATAAGGGACACCATTTTGCTATTCCATTGCATATAATGGGACTTGAGTATTCATGGATTTGGGTATTCATGGGGGGGTCATGGAACCAAACCTCAGCGAATGTGAAGGGACAGCTATATTTTATAATGTTTTGGAGAACACATAGGTACAAGGATCCATTGATATGCGTCTTTTTCCATTGATAGAAGTTGGAGGGTAATTTTCTCCTATCACCTGTAAACCTCTGAGAACTGTACCAGAAGACTGGGAATCCTTTCAAACAGATTTTTCGGTGGTACAGAGGACTTTGGGGAGAACTAGGTGAGAAACCCATTAATATGACATTGGGTTTCAGCCATGATTTTCATAATCATATTGCAGATGATGTTGGGAAAATATTTCTATTACTCTATGGTTTAAATATTAATGTTCATTCCTCAAGTATGTCTCATAAATATAAGTAATGAACGCAATATACAGTTAAAGTAAATTTTATATGAAATGAACTTCAAAGAAAATAGTTTTTGTGTTCAGACGTAGAAATGCATTCTGACATCTTCATTCCCTTTTACTATTTTGAGGAAAGAAGATGTATATAGAATACTATATGCCCCTTATCACTCGGAAATGATATTTTCACATTTATTTTTCTTTTGCTACCTCCCACTCTCTTTGGGAGGATCTTCTCATCATATGGAATAGATTTTGGGGTGAGTGTTGAAGGAAGCTGCAAATGTACAGGATAATCAGTAAAAATTATCTTCATGGAGGCCTCTGCTGAAGCAGAAGGAAATAGATTGCATAAGATTATCTGTAAGAATTGTTGTTTCCCAAGCAAAAGAAAGAGGGAGGGAGATAGGCAAGTGAATATATACCAAAGTTTTCACAGTGAAATAGTTTATCTTTTTATTATTAGTAGTAGTATTAGAGTTCCTTTCAGTCCAGAGCAATGACAAAAAAATCACAGTGCTTGTGATGTGCTTTAAAAATATTAATTCAGAACCAACAAAATGGCAGTACTGTTAGCAAGCTAAATAAAATGATGGTGCTGGCAATGAAACTGAACTCCTCAAGCTTACGAAAAGAATTTTATTTAAACCCAGACAACAAAAATGACTCTCCTCAAGAATTAAAACATGGGTGGGATTGGTGTCTTTGAAGCCTTCCAGTGACTATGCACTGGAAGGTCTAAAGTCAAGGAGCCACATTAGTTGCAGTCAGAAGAACTTTGGAAAGTGGTATGCACTGTAATAGTTTAAATAACATGTGAGGTTCAGGCAAATGGGGTAAAACCTGAAAAATAGCATTTCTCTTTGTAATGAGACTGCTAAGTTGATAACTGATGAAAGTGCTGAAAAATGTGAGGACAATGAGAGATGACTATTTCACACCCCAAGTCTTCCATGTTTTACTTTCACTTTGAAACAACTGTTTGCAGAATGTAATCACTACTGGTAATGGGGTGAGATCAGCTCATAAAAATGGAGGGGAATGAATTGCCTGCAGTGTGTACATTTATATAGTAATGCATTCTACAGAATTTTGCAGACCTCTGTGGACCATCGTGGACCTTTACTGATTCTGACCCTAATTTGACATTTCCCTGCCCTCAGGTTTATAGTCTAAAAAGACACGACACACAAAGAAAGGGAATAAAAGTGGAGGAGGGGCTTAAGTTAAGCAGACACTGGCTGTTCTTCTCTCTCCCTGAGACCACAGCCATGGTAGTTGGGACAGAGGGAGGGCTTGTGGACCCAGGCCGTACAACCCTGCTCCCCTCCTTTAAAGAAAACACAGACACTCAAGGTAGAATCACAAATTCTATTGAGTACATATACGGATAATTGCTTAAGTACAGGTTAGTAGATGATGATTGACAATAGAGGGCTGTAAATGGTTGGCAATATGCATGGGTCATGATCTCATCATTGCCCAACCCAATGTTAGTCAATGGCCACTTGAAAGACACTCCAACCCTCACAGAGTAGAGAGCTGCTGGCCAAGCCGTCTGCCTAACACTCTCTCCTCCCCTGCAAACAAGGCAACAATTAACAATAAAAAAGGGGATCTCCATGAACTTGAACTTGATCTTGATGGAGACCCCGCTCCCTTTACCTAGATCAGGAGCCATGCCATCCGCCCCACCCATTGTGACAAAGAAAAGAAATAGAATAAAAGGAGGGTAGGTGGGTCTCGGCTCCCAATGAACCAACTGAGGAGGGTCTGCGACTGAGCCTGCCTTTATTGGCTCTGTTGCAGGCTTTCCCACATCATCCGGCTACACCAGAAGCACAGCCAGATGACCTGCCTCCTGGGTACCAGGAGACAATCAGGGCAGAGTAGGCCCACCCCAATTGGACCCGCTCTTTCTGCCCTTCCTGGCTGCGAGGCAGGCCGGGAAGGAGACAGATGATGATGGCAGTCCCCATGTTGAGCAGCCATGTGGTTGCTGGGGGCTGCAGGAGGAGGATCAATGTGGGGCTGCTGGCCAGGCCACAAACAGGCCCACTGGCAAGCGGTGAGCCCCTTACCATCAGCTGCTTGGCTTAGGCATGATGGAGCTGTATCTTCCTGTTTTTCTTTCCCTCTTGAGGCCACTGCATTGGCCATTGGAATGGATGGAGAGCCTTTCTTCAGCTGCTGGGCTTAGGCCTCTATAGATTGTCATCTACAAATCTGAGAGTCTAGCCAGCTTGTGAATTTGCAGGGTTTCCATATTATAGACATATTTGCTTCTTGGAAATATTGATGAAGACTGTAGAACAGGGAAGAACAATTCTTTTTATATGGAGAGCCATATTTCTCTGAAGAGTAACTGTTAGGGGTCATGTGCTAGTGGTGGGAGGCTGAATTTTGAAGCACACTTTTTTATCTAATGGCACATTTTATAAAACAATAGCTCTGATATTATCCAACAACAGGTCCATCATTTGTGGTAGAAATGTGTAAAACACATTTTAATATAGTATTCTCTGTTTCAGGCCAAGGATATACTTATTGAAATACTGAAAATGATTCCTCTTCTGCCATCTTTGATACCCATCAGCTGCTGTCTCTCTCTTTTATGTCTTTCTTATTGTTCTTCATCTTCTCCCTGATACCTTTATTCATCATAGCCACCCCCCACTCCTTCCAAAGTGGCAGGGAGGCTAGCCAAGCCTCTCCACTGCATGCCCGATCCCTAGTCAAGTTGCTCACCAACCCTGCCGCCTGGGGCCTCAACTATCAGTTGCATGAACAATTTTTTAACCAAGTGGGAGGCACTTCCTGCTAGAATTTTGGGGTGCCAACCCTCATTCCTCAAGCCATTTTTGATCAATTTAATCTTTTACAGTATAAGCAAAGGACACTCTCAAAGCCTCTGGTTGGCACAACTCGTCATTTTCCTGCATAAGGAGACCTTTTTGCATTTATACCTAGAAAAGGGTGAAGGGTCCAAAAATTCCCCCCAATACAGTGAAATGTCCAATAGCACCCCAAAAGGCTTCAGTGGTATTTTTGACCAACATTGTTTTCAACAGTTTATATAAAAAAATTATCAGGTCAATAGAAAGAGAGCCTTTGAAAGCCAACCCATAATTCTCCGCTATTCTCCTGCAATGTTGTTTCTCATTTTAAGGGGATTAAAATTATGCCTTCTTTTACAAGGCTTCACTATTTAACAGGAATTTATGTTTGATTTAAAGCATAAACTTGAAGCAGTTCATTCTCTCCCTAAAGACATCAATGTTAACCAATTCCATTGGAGGCATCATGCCTATACTATTTGCTTTGCTCATCTGAAGAGCTATTTTTAAAAGTAAGGCCAAAGAGTTTCTGCAAACACTTTGCTCTCTTGTGTTCCATCTTCCAACCCAGGAATTTTGAAAAATAAAATTTTGCTCTTATTGTAAACTTAATAATGCATGAGGATCAGAACAATTATGCAAAGCTTTTGCCAGCCGATTGCGGGATTAATGAGACCACATGAATGAAATGGTGTGAAATAAAGTATTGTATTAAATTCAACCTATTTAATACTCTCTAAGATCTCCAGCAGGTGGAGGAAACCTGGTGAGGGATCAGCTGAGGCAGTAGGTCTATGCTAGACCACACCCCTCAGCCTTCCCAGGCAAACACCTGGGTCCTGGAGAGGAACCTCAGTTGCCTGGGGTTGCTCACCAGCTGGCCCACATCTGGAAGGTCAACCCAAAAGTCCCTTGCCTCAGCCACACGGATTGGGATGAAGGATTATCCTTTAGGCCAACCACAAGGTGGATCTCCTTCTGTCCCCTTAGGCCATACAACCTGAAGTGGCCCTTCCAGAGACCCTTTCCTTCACTGAAATTGGTGCCAAGGTGCCTGCCAAAACTACGCCTCCCCCTTCCCTGCCACAGAAAGGGGCAAGCATCTGCTTAGTCCCTCTCCCCCCACCAGCTCATCCAAAAGGTCCCTAACCCCCTGCTGAAGATTGCCCAAGAATATCAAATTTCCAGTGTCCGAGAGATGCACCCCATCTGTTCTGTAGAGCTCGGGCCTCTTGGACACAATGTCTGGATGTGACAGGTAATACCCCAACCCCTTATGCATGGCATTTTTAATTTCCTGTTTAGCCCCCCTTTGGGACTTGTCAATTAAATGGGAATCACCGTCCCTTTGCCAAAGCCTTCTAGGCAACATAGCTAACCACATGACAGTAACCTCAGGCCACCGAGAGCTGATTGCCCGCATGTCATGGATCGCCTGCAGAACCAGTGCCTTCCCTTTCAAAAGCCCCAAATCATTCCCACCGAAATGTATAACAAGCACATCTGTGGAAGGCCCTTGGTGCTCCTCAAAAAGCAATGGCATAAGGCCATGCCAACACAGACCCCTCCTTCCCAACCATTCAACTGTTGCCCTGTTTCCCAGACTCAGGCGAGGCCCAAAATGGCACAACCTGGCCTGTCGTGCCACCCAGTAAACCATACCGTGGGCACAAATCAGCACCTGCAGCCTCACCAACATTGACCTATAATCTGAAGAACAAAAGGGGAAAGACAACAGGTTAATAGGTGAGTGGATGAACATAGTGTCGATAGGAGGAGGATCTCCACCAGCCATTCCCAATGCAGAAGCCGTAGAGGCAGCTCCTATACGGAAGGAATGGGTAGCAAAGTGAACCCCATGAAGGCCCAACTTACCTAATGCTCTAGCCATCAACGTCCAAAATTGGTACGTGGTCAATGAAGAAAAATTAGCATGCACAAAAAGTAGGCCTGTCCAAGGCCCCTGAACTCCCAAGAATTTCTGCAAAGCCCAAACTGGACATAACCCAGGGTCACTATACAGTAACAACTGGCATTGCTTCCTCTCCCACACTGATCCATTTTGGAAAAACACAGGGTGAAAACCACCTGGTGCTCCTCCAAGAAAATATCCCTCAGCTCCAAAGCTCTATTGGAAGCATCCGTCTTGGATGCCTGTACCAACTCACTAATCTGCAAGGTGCCAAAGAAGGCTGTGAGTGCTACCGCATGAAAAAGCAGCACCTCATAAGACAACGTGCAGATATCTACTCAATCCTTGGCCAGCCTTTTCAGAATGGCTGGGGAATGTGGGGTCCTACTGTCAGCCTTCTGCCCCCTTTTCCTGGACCACCTTTCAAGGGATTTCCAAATGTGGAAATCCTCTGTAGTACCTGAAACCCCTTGGGCTATGAACCAAAAAGCAATAACTGAGAGTCTAATCCTTATGGATTGAGAAAACAAGCCCTTTCGGTATAGAAAAATTCAGAATTGGAAAAGCTGTTCAAATGGGACAGGAATGCCTTGCTTGAAGTGTGATTGCTCCCTGAACTGAAAAAAATCCTGTAAAGCTCTGGAGTATCCCTTTTTGGTACTAGGCGCTATGGACATATCTAGTGCCCTCATGAGTTCAGCCTCCCAAGCTTCCACAGGCTTGCTGGCATCGGATCGCCTTCGGGTGCAGCATCTGGGGCCAGCTCTCTGAAGCGTTCCATCTGCATGCAGGAAAGAGCATCAGCAATATCATTGTTAATGCCCACCACACGCCAAGTGACAAACAGAATATTAAACTTCAAGCATTGCAACGTGAAGGCCCTGACGGGCACGTTCACCCGAGGGAATTTTGAGGTAAGGGAATTTATCACTTGGACGGTTGCCAAATTGTTGCACCAAAAATGTACAGGTGAATTCAACATCTCATCCACCCAAATGGTGGGTGCTACCAGGATTGGAAAAAAAATTCCAAAACTATCAAATCAGACACTATGTATGAGGGTGCCCAAACAGGAGGCCACCTGCTTGCACACCACTGGCCACCAAAATAAACTCCAAACCCTGTTGAACCCACTGCATCTGAGGATATCTGCAGGGCACCCTGTAACTTCCGTTCCTCATGCCAAAAAGAGATGCCATTAAACTGAGTTAAAAACTAGTGCCAAACAAACAAGTCATCCCTTATATACTTAGTAATGTGGATTTTAAAATGGGGCTGCCACACACCCTTAATGGTGTCACATAATCAGCGGAGGAAAGCGCTACCTGGTGCTACCACCTTAGAGGCAAAATTCAAATGGCCTGTAAGGACCTGGAATTCGCACAAGGTGGCCTTATGCCTTGCTAGGAATTGTGCGACTCTGTCCCGTAGATCAGTGACCTTAGATAATGACAATCTGCACTGCTGGTTGACTGTGTCGACCTTGACACCCAAAAAGTCAACACTTATGCTGGGCCCTCAGTTTTCTCAGGTGCCAGAGGAACCCCAAGTTCCTCCACCAATTATTCAAACTGATGCAATAAGTAACTGCACTCACCAGACTGATAAGGTCCTATTAACATAAAGTCATCTAAATAATGCACAACACTTTGTAAACCTGTCCTGGTCCTCAATGCCCATTAAAGAAAAGTACTGAAGGTTTCAAATGCATTGCACAAAACATTGAACAGCCATTAGGAAGAGCCCGGTCCATATGAAACTGCCCCTCAAACTGAAAACCTAATAACATGAGATCGTCTGGATAAACAGGCAAAAGGGGAAATGCAGATTTAATGTCTCATTTTGCCAGTTTAGCCCCCCAGCCCTGTCATCGAACTGCCTTGACAGCGGCATCAAAGGATGTATACTTCACTGTACACAGTTCATGAGGAATAGAGTCATTCACTGAGTCCCTTTTAGGGTATGATAAATGATGAATGAGTCTAAATTCCCCCGGGCCTTTTTGGGCACAACACCCAGGGGTGAGGCCCTCAGGTTGGGGATCGGAGGACTAGAAAACAGGTCCAAAACTCGACCCTCAGAAACTTCCTTCCTATTTTTTCCCCTAACCACGTGCTTCATACCAACAACTGACTTCAAATTCCATGCCCAAAATGGCAACCTAACTCCTTGGAACAGAATCCTAACACCAAACTGGAAATCCTCAAGTAAATAGTTGGCAGCCTTTCTATCAAGATAGACTTTGAGCCATTGCTGCAAGGCCTCATTATTGATTGGATTGGGGCCCTTTCTGAGGTTGAGAGGCAGAGCCTCCACCTCTCCCTCCTCCTTGATTGGCCCTACCCCTGCAGGTACCTCTCAAATCAGACACTAGGATTTGATATCAAACCACTGGGGCAACTCTGAAGGGAATACCCTGCCCCACAGATTGAGCACTTGTGGCTAAATCTGCAGGGTTTCCAGCTACAAAATCCCTGGGAGCTGAACTCCCAACATATCTGCCTGGCAGCGAAAGCTGTGCTTGCAGGGGAGCGAGCCGTGGAACTGGTAGATGATTTAACTAAATGCCCACTGTGGGTCCTTTCCCCCTGGATTGGGTGAGCAGGAGTCATGAGCTGCATTTATAGTTGAGGATGCATCATGTCCAAACACAAGGTAGGGTAAATTACCGCTCTTATCCTAAAAGCCTCACCATACAGGAGCCAAGCTGATCCTGCAAAATCAACATACACCTTGTGAATTATGTTCAAATACTGAAACAGGGCTGCAGCATGATGAGGTTGTGCCTTAACCAACACTCCTGCATAAATGAGAAATCTGGAGAGCCAATTGGCCCAGTTTCTCTCCACTTTTCTCTTCCTGTGCTTTTCCTTACCCTTTTCATCCATTTCAAGTTTATCCTTTTTCTCCACCACTCTGTAAAGCAATGGAAACAAATCCACATACTCCCCTTTCAGTATTTTGTTTATAGTTGACTGAAGCAAATGATCACCTAATCTTGGCACCTTGGATGGCTGTTTATCAGCCCACCCTTTGACCTTCTCCCCACTTTTGCCTTTTTTTTAGGAGCCATGACAATCTAAACCAGGCCAAAGGCAATTATTGTTATTATTGTTATTATCCTCAATTGACCAGGCCAACTGAACACACTAAAAAAATGATTATGCTCAATAACTACAATTATAATTGTTAATATTATTATTAACCACCAACTAACAATAAATGTAAGAACTGTTCAATACTATCCACTCCTTTTTCACCTTTTACCCACTAAAAGCCCTGTTCAGAGTGCAGACAACACTGCATCAAAAGACTGGAACAAGCAATGTGTCCTGGCTCACAAAATGTCTTCCTTCCCAGACAGTTAATGCTACTTAAAATGGAGTCCAAGAATGGTCCCAGACCCCCTAGTGGCCCACCAAAAGAACTACTAGAAAATGCAGGAGGAAAAAGAGCTGAAAAAATGGCCCTCTGGTGGCACAGCAATGGAAGTGTCAGGCCCAATGAAGAAGTAACAGTTTTTATGAAGTGGCCCTCTGGTGGCCTGTGAAAATCATTATTTGAAAAAATTAAAAGGTTGATAAAATGACTGCCAGCACACACACACACTGCTAAAGGGAGCAGGGCCCCTCTAAGTGGTCCGGCTACAACTGCCGACCAACACCCCCTCAAAACAACCCTCTATGCCAGCCTAACCTCACAATGACCCAAAATACCACCAAAGCCACCAGCGCCACAACCCTTTCCCCTCCACTCAGTTGCAGCCCAGCTTGCTGAGGTGGTACAACACCTGGCTCACAGCTGTGATCTGAGCCACATAAAACAGCAGCAGAACCACCGCTAGTAGCCGGGGAGCTAACTGTGGCTGCACACCAAGATATCCACTCCACGGGCCCTGAACTCCCTGGCATGAAGAAAACACTACAGCTGCCTCAGCTAGCAGCCAGGTGGTGGCCCTGCCACAAGCCATGGCAGTCTTCAGCCACAGCCTGACTCCCACCCCCAGCCTGGCCTCCTCCCCTCTGGCCCGTGGTCTCGGCACAACTCCCGTCCTGAAACCAGACTGCTCTCAGCAGTCATCCAAGCCTCCGATCCTCCTCAGCTGTCCCGATCCACTCCGATCCTCTTCAGCCCTCTTTGATGTTTGCTCTGGCTGAAGAGGAAGAGGAGAGAGGCAGCAGGGTCTTATAAGGCCTCTGGCCCCGCCCCTCTCCTCCCATCGCAGGCGACACTGCCTGCAACATTCTGAGAGGTCTCTGATCCTCCTTGGTGGCAAAGGCGGCTCCCTCCCAAAAACAGCTCTGCTGATGTGGGGTGAGCCGGAATACATAAATCTTGATCTGTTTACTCCAACAAAGATGTCTTTACCTTCTGGATTTGTGAGGAGCATTTTTTTTTCTTTGTTAAAGAATCCTACAGCTTCTGCATAGTGTAACAGATGGAAGTGATAAAAGTGACTATGGGGCATGACTTCTGAATATATTATTTTAATTCATCTGAAATCCTTCTATTAACATCAGCAGCTGTCAGACATAAATGTGGAAAAGCAGGATCATGAAAAGAAAAAAAATCTTTCATTTGAAGATGAAAAGATGAAAGTATCATTCAAATACCATGTTTTATTATTTTTCTGCAATTTCTCCTGATCTAAATCACGATTTAATATTACTCTTAAAAGAAATTGATTGGGCTCAAGGTGTTTGTTACATGCACCATTAAACCCAGATATATGAAAAACATAAAACACCTGGTGTTCCCTACCTGAAGAAGGAAAAAAATGACAGAAATAGCAGATAATCTTTGAGGAACATCCCTTCACACCTTCATTTTTACCATGGTTTTGTAATAGTTAGGAATGGATAAGACTTTCAAACTCTATTTCATTGGGGTTATCCATTGTGTTGAGGCTTATTTTATTTCCCTCTTTCTGCTGCAGATTGCAAACTTCAACCCTTCACAGATAACATATACATGCATTTTCCACTTTTTAAAATGTGCATTATTCTTCATGTTTTCCTCTAAATTTATGTATGTTTGTATTCATCGATCCATTGACTTGTAGACATTTTTGAAATATATGTATATTTAATGCACAATTTTGAAGGTGTCTTGGGCTGCGTCTGCACTGCAGAAATAAAGCAGTTTGACACCACTTTAGCTGCCATGGCTCAAAGTTACAGAATTCTGGGATTTGTAGTTTTGTGAGATATTTAGCCTTCTCTGTCAGAGAGCTTTGGTGCCACAACAAACTACAAATCCCAGGATTTCATAGTATGGAGCCATGATAGTTAAAGCAGTGTCAAACTGCATTATTCTATAGTATGGCATCAGCTTCAATTTTCCACTACATTTTTTTCCAGAAATCTTATTTATGGGGGAGGGGAATATTTTAAGTGTGTGCTATTATTATAGTCAGAGGCAGAACCCCTTGTGATCTGGTATAAATCATCTAAAACTCTACTGAGTTCCTGAGCTATTTTTTCTGGCTCTCTCTTGGCTGTCTTCTTTAAAACTGGTGTTATACTGGCTACTTTAAATTTCTTTGGAACATCCTAGTTTAAAAAAATGTTTTTTTCTTAGCAGACCATGAATTCCATATCTGAATTTATTCAATTCAGTTTATATTTTGCATCTTTTATACCCTGCATTTCTTTTGAGTAAATTTTATATTTCTGGATACACAATGAGTCCAGGCCACCAGCAATTTAAGAAACATAGGACTTGGTTTTCCAATGGTTTTATGGCTCTATTTTTGGAATGGTGACTTGCTACAGCTTTCAGGTAAGCATATTAATGGGAAGAGGCTGGAAAAGGGTCTATTACAGTTTAAAACATGCATGGCATCAGGTTCTTGGACTTTAGGCCCTGGCATGTAAAAAGGACTTGGAGGTTTCTGCAGGACTGTCAATTCTGAATGGATCTATGGGATGGAATTCTGGTCATTCAAATGAGTTTTTCATTTCCAAATTTTTGGAATTTAACACACATTCTAGTGCAGTGATGAAAAACATGATGTTCTTGTTGGATACCACCTTCCATCAGCATCTGGAATGATTGAATGATTCCATCATTATCTGGAGTGAATGAAAGTTAGAGCCCAAAAATAACAGGAGTATCACAGGCTCCCTGTCATGGAAATTCTCACAAATCCGATACTGGAGACTATTGGTCAGAGAATTTGATGCAATTAGAGCAAAATGTGATGTGGTATAAGAACTGTAATGTTAATTCCTTCTTTTACAGTGAAGACTTGTGGATCTAATCTTCAAGGACCTGGTGGTACCTTCACATCCCCCAACTTCCCATTCCAGTATGACAGTAATGCGCAGTGTGTGTGGGTTATCACAGCTATCAATCCAAACAAGGTAAGTTCAAATGCAAGAATATTTTAAAGATGTGTTTCAAATGTTTATTTAATATATCTTTGCCATTAATTTGTATATGATAGGGTTGTAAGTCTTTGTTTATACCATTCTTGGATGCAAGAATGGATAATTTCAAAACTTTTGTCCCTGCTGGGAAAAATTATGAGGAGTTTTTGCTGTTGATGATGATTTTTCTCAGTTTTGGACTTTTTTAGTGAAAACTTCACTTGCACAATTTTTTTAAAAAAACCCTTTTTGCAAAAGTCTCAATAGTGTTTCATAGCAAACTGTATATTTTGCACAAAACAATTGTCTACAAAAAGTTCCCAACTTTGAAAAATCTCATGTCAGCTCATCATTTTCTCTTGGAGATGTTTTGATGTGTTGAGACTCTGTTGTCATCAAGGACAAGGACATGTGAAAGTATTCATTATGTCCACAGTATATTATAGTGATTTTAATACAGAATTTGTCTGGAATTCTTTAAGGTTGTGCTTTAGTTGGGTGAATGATAGACTCCACCCCAACTAGATATGAAGAATGAGGCAATAATTTCTCTGGACTCACCACAGAATCAAGTCATTGTGCTAGATCTCCATGTTTAAATTTGCTTAAGGTTCTGATCCATCTCCTTCATTGGATCACCGAGGCAGTTACTCACTAAGGAAAAGACCATTACATTGAAGCTGGCAACATATCATGTGTTTTTCTTCAGGAATAGTTTTCCACACTAAGCTACTTCTGCTTGGCAAGTTGCAGAGGCAACATATTTGGCCTCAGGGGTAGAAACAGAGCTTGAATGTGCAAATAAGGTTGTTACAAAGACATTCTTGAATGTGATAGATAGATAGATAGATAGATAGATAGATAGATAGATAGATAGAGTGTCATTTTAAAACAATATAAATCCCTGGTTTAATTCTGTAATTGGGACATCAAAGGGTACGAACCTTGGCTGACAGAAGTTAGGGAAAACAATCAAGTAAACCTCAACAAAAGAATATACTGTAGAATGAACATCAAACTTTATTATTATGTCATTTTAGGGATCACAATATCAGTGCCTACATTTTTAATCAGGAATATAGAACATAGGATAAAACAGATTAGGGTGTGTGTGTATGATCCTTCAAGTTATTTCTGACTTATAGCAACCCTAAGCTGAAGCTATCATGGGGTTTTCCTGCCATAATTTTTCAGAGGGGCTTTGCTCTTTTCTTCCTCTGAGGTTGACAGAGTGTGACTTGCCCAAGGTCACCTAGTAGGTTTTCACGGCTGAGTGGGGATTCGAAACATAGTCTCCCTGTGTTCTAGTCCAACACTCAAACCACTACACCTTGCTGGCTCTCATAAAACAGATTCATGAAAGGATTTTGCAATACAAGAGGAAAATATATATGAACAGATAGGTTTTTGACATTTGGAGTATTAAACATTACAAATAAGTCTAATTTCCCCAATATAGGTGTCAGTTTACTTGTTTATATGATTTTTAGATGCTAAATTAATTTACTAATTTTAACAGTAGATCATATTTAACAAACTATTCTGCAACATACCATATCTCTGTGTGTTTCATTCTGGGACATATTTCTATAGCTGCTTCTCCTTAGCAGTGATGAACCCTTCCTGCTTTCTTCATCTCCCCACCCATGTGCCCTAAAACTTGTTCCAGAAGGCAGGGAAATTATCTGCAGCAGGTTCTTGGCAACTTAGTTGGGACAAGAGAAGAAATTCTGTCTATGTTGCATAATGAAGTACAGTTGTACCCTCCTATCAATGAAACCAATATCTGCAGTTTCAGTTATCTGTAGGACACAAAACAGCACACTTACCATAGAGTCCTCTAGGAAAATGCCCAGAGAGGTGTCTTCTCTAGACATTTTCTAGGTCCTCCAAGGCAACTCTATTGTATTTGTAACTGGAAGTCCCATTATTTCAATGGCATTCACGGATATCCGTGGTTTCTCGTATCTGCAGTAAGTCTGGGGACTGGACTCCTGAAAATATGGAGGTCCAACTGCACACAAAACAGTGTTGTCCCAGTTCTCTATGGCCTGAATTTGCCTTTTGTTAGAACACAGTTATGAAAAGTCTTGCCTTGATTTTTCTAGTTGACTTGGAAGTGTCTCATTCATGGGGTCACCATAAGTCAAAGTCGACGTGATGGCAGTTAGCAACAACAATATGCACAGCTGAGAACAGCTTCACATGTCAGAGGAACTAAGAACTGTTTAATGTAAGCCATGTAATAAAAGTTCACATGGTTACATGTTGAGATCCTGTTATAGAGTCCTACCCCTTTATACTTAAGATGATGTTAGGTACTGTGCAATTGCCTTTTGGGGGAAAAGCCATCTAGCCATCCTAAATACATCAGTTTTTTTAAAGTGATGTAACCAAGCTACTAAAAAATAAAATAAAATCATTTTTTCTGGTAAAGAGGAAAATGGAAAATACTTGAGGACATACAATTTTTTTCTAAAATACATTTGGGGTAGACAAATTAAACTAGGTAGGAAAATGCCACTGCTTGTAGTATGCCCCCCCCATTAAGATAACTAACTATAAGAGAAAGTGTGCAAATTAACTTCATCGACTTATCTTACTAGTTTTATATACTCAAGCCAAGGTGCTGAAATATAAAATAAAACAATGACACTGACCATATTAGTCTGTGATTTATTGTCAATATGACAGAAGTGCCCAATTGTACTCTTGTTTTTATGAGTACTTAAAAGACAAGTCATAAAGTGAATAGTGACATACCCTCTCAGAACTTTTTTTCTATTAATTTTGGGACAAAATTGGATTGACACAGCAGTTTTTAAGATCCAAGAAGTAGTTTAGATATTTTATTTATCTTAGGCTTCTCAGTGGTTCATCAGGATGTGCCAGGTGGCATTACATTTTTGATGACTTCAGCAATGTTACATTAGAAGCAGGGTAATTCTGTGGTAGCTCTTGCTGGATTTTGACAAGTGTAATAAAGCATTTCACACCCTAATGTGTTGATATTTCTCCAGTTTTGAGTCAGGTGAGTTTCGTACTTCTCTCCAGAGCAATTTTGTATTCTAGTAAACATTTAAAATAAATTCAATATGGCTTGTTTGATGTACACCTCTGTCATTTCAAGAATTATACATTATGCAAGGGGCTGT
The DNA here is from genome assembly GCA_030847615.1 of Gambelia wislizenii. Taxonomy (NCBI): domain Eukaryota; kingdom Metazoa; phylum Chordata; class Lepidosauria; order Squamata; family Crotaphytidae; genus Gambelia; species Gambelia wislizenii. Next base: position 307,870,716 of record JAUMIR010000004.1, on the reverse strand, counting down.
TTCAGATATCCTAGAGAAGTAGCACCAGAGGAAGAATGTGATAGTCATTCTTCCTCTATCATCACTGTGAGATATAATGGAAAGAAAGTACATATGTGTATTATTCCACAATTTTCTAAGGGTATGTGTCTGCAGATTTTTCTATAGAATGGGGGACTCCTGGTCTGACAAAAGTTCATGTGAAAAGGATGTAGGAGAGGACAAGCTGAACATGAATCAATAGTGTGATGCAGCAGCTAAAAAAGCCAATGTGATTCTAGGCTGCATCAATAAGAATGTAGTGTCTACATTAAGGGAAGTGATAGTACCACTCTATTCTGTTTTAGTCAGACCTCACCTGGCATACTGTGTCCAGTTCTGGGCACCACAATTCAGGAAGGATGTTGACAAGCTGGAGCATGTCCAGAGGAGGGTGATCAATATGGTGAAAGGACTGGAAACCATGCCCTACGAGGAGCAGCTTAGGGAGCTGGGGATGTTTAGACTGAAGAAGCGAAGGTGAAGAGGTGACATGATAGTATGTTATTTGAAGGGATGTCTCATTGAAGATGGAGCAAGCTTGATTTCTGCTGCTCCAGAGACTAGGACACAGAGCAATAGACTCAAACTACAGGAAAATAGAGTCCACCTAAACATTAGGAAGAACTTCCTTGACAGTAAGAGCTGTTCAGCAATGGAATGCACTGCCTCAGAGTGTGGTAGGGTTTCCTTCTTTGGAGGTTTTTAAGTAGAAGCTGGATGGCCATCTGTCATGAATGCTTTGATTGTGTATTCCTGTATGGCAGGGGGTTGGACTGGATGGCCCTTGTGGTCTCTTCCAAGTCTATAGTTCTATTATTCTCCAGATTCAAGGAATAAGGCCTTTGGGAGTACATATGACTTACGCAGTTTAGTTCAAATTGTGTGGTAGTGGAAACTTAGTGTTTCTAGAAAACTTTGTTTATCTATATACATTTATAGATATTGGGGTGATACCATTGTTCCATGTTGTTTTGCAAGAAGACTATGGAAAACAGTGAAACATATTTTACTCTTATAGTTATTTTCACAGGAACCTCTGGCTACCTATGACTGTTTCACCTCATCTCTTTCTCTCTCTCTCTCTCTCTCTCTCTCTCTCTCTCTCTGGCTTTTCTTCGCAAACAAAGATTCAGGAAGGACTCATCCTGCGCTTTCTGCAAGCACGCTGATGATTAAAAAGGCCAATCCGAGATAAACAAGTCAGGTTGCAGAAAGCACAGCAGAAGGTCTCCTTGCGTGATGTTTCTGGGTTGTGATTCTTTCTGCATTGTTGTTTCTCTTCAAGACTTGTTTGGCGTGAGTTCTCAAATGAGGCTGCAGCATTGTGGATAGTGCATCCTCATGCCTCCCGATGTTAGGCCAGGGCAGACCATTGTTGGTGATCAGTTTGGCTGAGCCTGCGATGCTGTTTCAGGGAGTCCTTGTATCATTTTTTTTTGATCACCCCTCTTACGCTGACCCATGGCAAGTTCACTGTAGAGTACTATTTTTGGGAGGTGATGGTCCTCCATCCTAGAAACGTGCCCTGCCCAGCACAGCCATGTTCTCAATATCATGGCCTCAATGCTGGTGAACTCTTTTTATCCAGTATTGTATTCATTGTCCACTGTCATTTTTCAGAATGACACCAAAGTGTGCTGTGATCATCTGGCTACACACAACAGTCTTAAGATCACCTCATTTATTTCCCATAACCAGACTTCTCATTTTTCTTCCCTGATGATTCTTTTCTAATAATCCCATTTGTTTGTTCGTTTAATGCTTTCAAGAAAAAAGATCAGGGAAAAGGCAGGGAAATTGAGGATGGGGATTTATTTTTTAACTTTTATTGGAAACTGAAAATCAAGCAGCATAAATGAAAGCAAATATAAATAAAACATAAAATGAGTTGAAGACACAATTAAAACCAGCAAAGAAAAGGAACAACCATCTGTTTTGACTGCACACAGTTTAATGTCAATGTTTTGCCTCAATGAAAAGTTTTTTGCCTAGTTAAAGAAGGGCAACAAAGAGGGGGCCAGTCTTCACACAGGGCAGCTTATAATAAAATCAATTTAATATAGAAAATAATAACAATAACTTTCAAATTTTACAATCTATTAAACAATTCATCAGTTAAAACCCAGACATTTTAAAACCAGGTAAAAGCCATTTTAAATAATACAACCACAAGACATATGCAGCCTGGACAAAATCAATTAGGCCTGAATTGAAATTAATAAGAAGCCAAATTTTGACTTAGACTAGAAAATGTTCCCTATGTTGGTACCAATTGGGCCTTCAGGGGGAGGGAGTTCCACAACTGTAATGCCACTGCAGAGAAAACCCTCCAAGAAGGGAATTACATAGTCAGGCAACAGCACAGACACATCTCTTGTGTGTCCAAGGTCAATGACTTCCACCAAAGATCTGGCAGTCACCAGAAATAGTAATCTACTCATAATGTTCATGCCAAAACACACAGAGCAAGGAAGTGAGACAAAGCCACAGAGGGAGCTGTGGAGCTGTTCCTTACCTCAAATGAATGGCCTTGGTTGTGCTAATTTATAGCCAGCGATAAATCAAACACCTGGCCTAATTACCTCATTGCTTTACTTTTAAGGAAGGCCAGGGTGTTTTCCTTTGTAACTGGTGTTTCAGTGTACAAGATGAAGCAATTCCATATCTAGTTAATGATCCTATCCCAGTTGCATGGAATGTTCTGGGTGTTATGTACTGGCTTCTCCAGACTCAGTAACAATAAGTTTCAGAGTTAAAAACAGAAAACTTTATTGGTACAGTAATCTAAAGAGCTAACCCTATCAGTTTATTGCTCAGTATGAAACCTAACTAATAAGCAGTAAACGAAAAGCATTCTAAAATCTACAAAAACTGGTGTACTATACAGTCATTGGTTACCCGACATCCCTACTCTCAGTTCCCACCAGCCACAGGCTCAGCCTACTTTCCCCATAGTTGAGGCCAGGGGACTGGCTTTAATCAAATGGTTACAGACATAGAGTACATACTCCTTTTTCCCAGTTAGACTACATCCTTGCTAGCAAGTAAAAAGAGATGCAAATACAATTAACCACAAAATAATACAACAGAACTGTATTTGGCAGGAGAAGGTCATGTCTGAGACCAATCTGGACATTGGGCTTCATTTCCACCAGCTCCAGGAAAAGGCTTACAGCTCCTGTGGCTCCAACTGTAGCCTATTATTTTGGCTTTCCTCTTGCCTTTTGTTGTCTCAGAATGCCTCCTACAGATAGGGTGAGACATAACTATCATGGGCCAGCAGGATACAGTGGGATTTAGCCCTTGCCAGGTAGTTTGTCATAAACTGTTTTATTTTACGGTACCACTGGGCTCTCTTCGGTTTTGTTTTCTTCCGTAGGCCTCTCGAAACAATTTCAGCAGATATTCAGTAGATGTTCAGATATTCAGCTTGATTATATTGAAACCATGTGGAGATAGAACAGTAACCTTTTACAGAGGCCCTATGCTGCTGAGGAGTAAGTGGGTCACTCTACTGTCCATGCCAACAGAGAATAACAGCATGACATTTTCTTCATTTGCCCAATACAACCTTGCCTGTATTGGTTCATGATTTACGAGCCAAAACAAAACAACAAAAAATGTATCTTGGGACAACGGGTTCAGTGAGAAAATTCATGGCAATATCAGTGATAATGAGAAAAACTATGGCAATATCAGCAATAATGGGGGGGGGGGGAAACACCCAACCATGGCAATATCAGTGATAATGAGAAAACCCATGGCAATATCAGTGGCAATATCAACCTTGCCCTGGATCTGTCCCTCCCATGTTCTGGCCCTACTTGGTAACCTCCAGAGGTAAACATCAGCTTGTACATATTGTGACCTTCTTGGTCAGGCTGATGCAGTTAATCACTCACAATTTATATTTACTAGAGTGATAAGCAAACAGAACTATTTAAATGTAGCAAGACATATTGGCTTCTGCATTCTTCTACTGCTCTAAATACAAGTGAATATCTAAGGTGTCAATAGAGGATGAAGTATTCCAAAGTGGATAATGATTTTATGTATTCTTCAGTCTAGATACTGTGTTTAACAAAAGAGCAAAATCAGAAAACAAACATTAAAGTGATATGTTTTGAAGCATGTAGCAATGTCCCAGTGTTGCCTATACAGTTATTTAAGTAATGTAGAAAATGTAACTTGGGGGGATTAGTAACTTCCGTTTCATTACTTGTAACATAAGATCATGGTAGGTATATGGGAGGTGGGTTATGTTGGAACAAAACTCTACTCCCCCCCCCACCAATCTCTGTTTGGACCCTTTCAGCAAATATCTGAAATGAATCACTATTAGCTGCAGTTTAGGGCAAGAATAAAAATTAAAAGCCCAGAGGCAAGAGTTCACCCTCGCGCTTCACTTTTCTTGATGGGATTATTGAAGCAAAATGCAGGGGAGGGAAATCTAATAAAATCTGACAGGAATACACTTTTCTGTTAGTAACAAAATATTATCTCAGAATATAACTATTCTTGTATTAGAATATAACTATTGTTATCTTTTATATTATTATAATATACATACACACAAGGACTCCCTGAAACAACATCTCAGGCTCGGCCAAATTGATCACCAACAATGGTCCGCCCTGGCCTCACATCGGGAGGCATGGAGACACACTATCCACAATACTGCAGCCTTATGAGAATTCACACCGAACAAATCTTGAAGAGAAACGACAATGCAGAAAGAATCGCAACCTGGAAACATCACCCAAGGAGACCTTCTGCTGTGCTTTCTGCAACTGGACTTGTTTATCTCGGATTGGCCTTTTTAGTCATCAGCGTGCTTACAGAAAGCGTGGGATGAGTCCTTCCTGAATCTTCGTTTGCGAAGTAAAGCCAGACACACACACACACACTCACACACACACACATTGTTATATTAGAATAGTTATATTAGAATATAACTATTGATGGAGCAAGCTTGTTTTCTGCAGCTTCAGATACTAGAACACGGAGCAATGGATGCAAGCTCCGGGAACAGAGATTAGGAGGAACTTTCTGACAGTAAGAGCTGTTCAGCAGTGGAACACACTCCCTTGGAGTGTGGTAGGGTCTCCTTCCTTGGAAGTCTTTAAACAGAGGCTGGATGGCCATCTGTCAGGGATGCTTTGATTGTGATTCCTGCGTGGCAGGGGGTTGGACTGGACGGCTCTTGTGGTCTCTTCCAATTCTACAATTCTATGATTCTACTATATAACAGATGTTCATTAAGACTGTGAGGACCTGTTGAAGAAGTCTACCCTAAGAGGAAAGATGAGGCAGAAGGAAGAGATGGACCCTCAGGCAATTGGTTCCTTATCTATCCATTTTCCCTCACTTGGCACACATTGGAGATTGAATCCTTTAAGCATTTTTAAAAGATGGCCAGCGTCCCAGAAGCTAAACTGTGCATTCTCCTGAGTCTTCCTGCTTTTATTGACACATTGTCTAGATGCAATATTGTGATGCTTTAAGTGCCATTTTATCAACCACCTTTCAAGACATTAAAAGATGATATATAATCACAAGTAATAAACTTATACTTTTTCAGAAGTTCAACAGTATACTTCCCTTTTTTTTAAAAAAATGATTTTATTACTAAGTGCTACCTCAGCTTGAACATAAACTTCTTTTAAAAATAATTTTCAAACATATTGTCATGCCAGTTGTATAATGTGGCTGTTAGATTGGATAACATTAGAAAACTCTCGACTGCTCCAGTTGGAGGGTTTTAATATTAGATTCAGCTTGCATGCGTATACGTGGTTCAATAAAATGAGAATCCATAAAGAATTTAGTCATCATTATATAAGACGGGCACCGATAAAGGTGTGGTCAAGATATAAAAAGAAGCTTTATACAAAGATTCCTTTATGGATCACCAATCAAGAAGCATTTTATAAAAGAGAAAATATCTATAAGGATAAGTGGCTAACATATAAAGAAATACTGAAAAAAGAGGGAAATATATATAAGATGAAGACGCAGGAAGACTAAGAGAGGAAGGATTAGAATGTCATTGGCTATTGTATAGACAATTGTTGGAAAAAAATTAAAAAGGATATGAAACTTGAAGGGATAGAGACAGATCAGACACAATTGGATGTATTAATATTTGGAGAAAGGAAAAAAATTATCAAAATCTATAAGATACTAATAACATTAAATTTAGAACAAGAACAAATCAAACCTAATATGGTAAAATGGGCCCAGGATATCAGCCATAACATTCAATTAAAACACTGGCAAAAAGTGTGGAACCAAAATCTGAAATTTACTAAAAGTGATAATATAAAAGAAAACATATGCAAGATGATCTTTGGGTGGCATCTAACACCGGTGAGAATAGCTGAGTTATATAAGAATTCATCGAAAAATTATTGGAAATGTAGGAAAAATATTGGGACTTATTACCATCTATGGTGGGATTGTGGAAAAACCAGGAAATATTGGAAAAAGATAACCACTTAATTATCAAAACTTTGAAAGTGGATATACCATTTGAACCTGAGGTTTTTCTGTTAAATATGATTCATAATGTTGAGAAAGTAATCCAAGATAAATGTGGAAAATGTTTGCTGTGTATGACCACGGCAGCTAGAATAGTATTTGCAAAAAAATGGAAATCTCAAAATATACCATTGATAGAGGATTGGATTATGAAGGTCTATGATATGTTCGAGATGGACAAGATGACAATTCTATTAGACAAGAAGAAAACTCTTAAAAATGTGGAAGATTGGCAGATAATACCTCTTTGGAAGGAAAAAGGGCGAGAGATAGCAACAATGGTCATAGAAGAGTAGAAGAGCAAAAGGAAACTGATAGAATAGGTAATGTAGGAACTAGAGAGGATATAGAATGGGGGGAGGAAAATATACAGGAAAAAAACAATTTGAGAAATAAAGGGAAAAAGGAAGTAGTTTTGTCTAGAGAAAGAAGAAGGGAAGGAGGAGTATGGAAAGAAATGAAAGTTGTGTTATTTTGTGTCATTTTACGTATGTGTAAAATTGAAGTATAGTTTTATGTTTCTTTGTTTTTTAAAATAAAAATAAAAATACTTGAAAAAAATAAAAATATTTTTTTGGCTGCAAATATTCTTGTGTTGTATTCTTCTGTGTAACATTTTTACTGTGGAAACATTTCCTGATGAGTATTGTATGGTATTGGTAACTGTGTTTTCATTCAACCACTGTTGGAGGGGCGAGGTTTCTCTAGGCATCTGGAGGTCCTCTATGGTCAGCTTCTGCCACTGTCCTCTTTAGCCATTTTCTAGGTCCTCCATTGCGATTCTGTGCTTTTCTGTGGCTGTTTGCTATTATCTGAGATTTCAAATGATAAACAGTAAGTATGGAAATATATCCTGTTATCGGATTTCCCAGTGGTGAGGGCTACAGAGCATCCAGCCTGCTTGGGTAGTTCCTCCCCACTTGCTCCTAGTAGGCAGGGAACAAATTTCTTTAGGACAGCCTACCAATGAGGTCATATGGGAGGGACAACCCCCGGCTAGCAAGTCTGTTTCCTGCCTACACTCCTAGTAGGCCGTGTTTTTCTTGTGTGCTCCAGTGTCTTCCCTTTCTTCCTCCAGGCGGCCTCAGGGAGCATTTTGAATCCTTTGTTCTTTTAAAAAAAAAACCTTTTAAAGAGGAGATAGCGGAGAAAGAAAGGGCTTCTAGAGCAAAATGAGCAGCAGCAACACCAAGAGCAGCAGCAGCAACAAGAAGAGGTCAAAAAAGGGGGACAAGACCCCTGCCTCGATCACTGCATTTTCCCCCCAGCCTTGATCCACCCAGATGGGCTAGGAGCCAGCCAGGAGGTGATCGGATGCAGACCGTCTTGTAGGAGGAGTAGGAGTTATGGAGCGCCCCCAAAAGTGGGGAATCCTCCTGCGCTGTGGTGACTCCTGCCAGGCCACCACCCATGAGGATCTGGACCCTATTGTCTGCCGCCTCGGGATGAGGCAAGAGTGAGCCCTGGAGGGACCCCAGGAGACGAGTCACACAGGGGTGAAGCAGCACCAACCATTCTGGCTTGGCTCCAGGAATCCTTGGCCAGGGAAGCAGTGGGCAGGCTGGTGGCAAGCCTAGTCTAGCCAACCTGCTGGGACTCAACGGGCTCCTGCAAGGGGAGGATCTCAGCCAGGGAGGTCCAGATCATCCTCCCCACAAACCTCCCTCCCCTGCCACCAACATCCCTACCAGCCCTGCCACCCCCACACCGGGCCCACAAGAAGAACAGAGTGTTAAGAAAAGAGAATGACTCAACAGCCAAGCAGCAGCAGCAAGGGGAATGGAAGCAGGCTGCTGAGGTGTCAGGCTCCAGCTGTGCCAGCAGTTCCCATGCCCACACACCATTGCTGGTGGCCCAGTCCAGGGCTCTGGACAGGGGGGGGGGCCTTACAGTCAGGGTCAGAGACTGAGTGTTCCCCCCAGAAGTGTGCACGTGCACAGCAGGAGGATGCGGGAGTATCTAAGCACTCATCTGAGGGGGAACGAGCAGACTTGTTGGCCACTCCGATCCTGAGAAGGGGGAGATATCGGCAGAGGAGGGGAATGGACCGGCAACACACCACACACCTCTGCCCACCATTTTAATGTGGACGATTTCCCGGTATTGTTAAGAATGGTTGTTAGGACTCTGGGCTTCAAATTGTCTTTATCCCAACAACCGCAGATGGACACTGACCTCCCAGAGATTTCTGGGGACTTTTTTCCTTATTCTCAGCCAGCAGCCTTAGAAATGCCGGTCCCAGCTGCCCTTATGTGAATGATTTGCAATGAATGGGGATCTCCAGCAATGTCCAGGGCACAGCCTAGCTGTGCCAAGAAGCTCTATTCTCTTCTCAAGAAGGTGATGAACAAGCTACTGGAGCCACTTATCAATGTGCCTTTCTCAGCCCTGATCTCATCTGCGATTATTTGCCATGATGGTGAGGAAACCTTGAAGGTGCCTGAGGATAGGCAAATGGACATTGCATTGAAAAGGGCACCTGAGGCACTCTACTTAGCTATACGGGCCTCCACAACTGCCACTATGATGGCTAGAGTAGCCATATAGTGGTCTAAGGACATCTTAGCCAACATTCCATCGTCTGAAACTAGAATCAGGTGGGATCTCAACAAGTTAGCGAGGGTATCCACCTTTTTAGCTGATAGTACATTGGACTCAGTCCAGTTCTGCACTAGGGCACAGGGAGCAGCAGTGGTGGCTAGAAGGGAGGTATGGCTTAAGTCCTGGGGTGCCGACTTAAAATCCAAGCATAACCTGGTCCTCTCTCCCTTCCGAGGGAAAAGTTGTTTGGGAAGTCACTGGGACCAGTTCTGGTGGAGGATAAGGACAACAAGAAGAAGATGTTTGCTTTGTCCTAAAGGAAGGACAGGAAGTTTTTGAGACACTATTGGTCCTTTTGAAAATCCGGAACACACCAAGGTAGTGCTTTGTCTTCATCTTCTTTTCAATCCAGAGACTTCAGAAGTTTTAGGCCAAGCTGGGGAGAAAACAGTTACCAGTGTAGGAACTAGCTAGCAACCTCTGGGAAATCAAGTCAACCTCCAGCCTCCAAGAGCCACCAGAAAAGTCAACAATGATGACATCCCCCAGTGAGGGGCAGGCTTCAGGCCTACGTGTAGACTTTGGAGAACTCTACTTCAGACAGATGGGTGCTACAGTCAATCCATCAGGGCTACCAAATAGAGTTCTCCCAGCACCATCTGCTGAACCACAGGGACACAGTAAAGCATCGTCTGCTGAGGGATGCCATACAGCAACTACTGCTATTGTGAGCCATAGAGGAGGTGCCCAGGGAGCAGCGGAGCTGGGGATGGTACTCTACCCTGTTTTTCGTACCCAAACAGAATGGTACATGGAGAGCCATCCTCAATTTTAAAAGGCCTCAACAGAAGCAGAGAAGTTCCATATGGAGACATTTAAACATATACTCGAGGCCATTCACCCAGGGGACTACCTTTCCTTCTTGGACTTGCATGATGCATTATATCATGTACCAATTTACCAGGGACTGTATCGCCATCTACACTTCACTTACAACAGCAGACATTTTCAATAGAAAGCTCACCTCTTCTTTGTCTCTCTTCTGCGGCCAGGGTATTCACAAAGATTATGGTTGCTTTGGTTGCACAATGGAGGCAATCAGGTCTGCATGTGTATCCTTACTTGGATGACCTTCTGATCCTCTCACTGTCCAAGCAGAAGGCAGAGAGGGATGTGCGCCTGGTCCTCAATTCTCTGCAGGCTCATGGGTTCCAAGTCAACTTCAAGAAGAGCCTCCTCACTCCAGGTCAGCAGATCCAGCATCTAGGGGCCACCTTGGACTCTTTTGGGGGTCAGGTATCTCTCCCTCAGGAGAGAATCACCTCGATCTTCAGGGCAGTCCAGGTGGCCAGGAGATCGCAGTGCCTGGACCTGATGTGATTAGCTCACCTCCAGGGCCTCATGATAGCAGCAATAGATTGCCTACCATGGGTGCTTTTTCACTCCAGGCCATTGCAGTGGTTCCTGCTTCCATTCCAGAAGGACATAGCAGTCATATGTCACAGGAAGGTCCAGGTTCCCTGAGAGCTCCTGAGATCACTGCAGTGGTGGACCTCACCAGCACTCATCAGAGGTTAATCCCTATGGAAGACGGACAGAGTACAGATTACCTCAGAGGTGAGTCTTCAGGGCTGGGGAGCCCACTGCGGGTCCCGACTAGCACAGAGCAGATGGACGTTGATGGAACCCATGCATAGCATCAATTGGCTCAAACTCAGAGCTGCCAAGCTAACATTCCTCACCTTCCAGGACCTGATTCAGAACACGGTCATCCTGATTCACACAGACAATGTCACAACAAAGGCCCACATAAATTGACAGGAAGGTACGAGGTCCCATTCATTCATGGTGGAAGCAAGCCTCATGCTGGAATTGGTGGAGGAGAACCTCATCCCTCTGGCCATGAAGCAACTTCAGGGCTCACTCAGTCTCAAGGTGGAGTGGCTCAGTTGATCTGGCATCGATCAGGGGAATGGAACTTACATCCAGAGGTCTTTGACAGCATCACACTGTCCCTGGGACAGCCGATCCTGGATCTGTTTGCATTACCTGTGAATGCCAAGCTGCCCTAGTTCTTCTCTCATTTCCTGACAGAAGGGGAAGAGGCCATGGATGCACTGACAAAACCCTGGCCACAGGCACTGCTGTGTGCATTTCCCCCTCTACAACTGATTCGCAAGGGCCTCACAAGGTCCACTCCGAAAGGGCAGACCTCATTCTGGTCGCTCTGGCTTGGCCTTGGAGAGCCTTGTTCTCTGACTTTCTCAACATGGTGATGGCCTCACTCTCTCTTCCAATTTACCTGGATCTTCTCACTCAGGGCCGGGTTCATCATCTGGACCCAGCTTGGGTGCAGCTCCATGCTTGGAGGTTGAACGACAGATGTGGATTTCAAGGGGCTACTCCTGCACGATGGTGAATACCATTCTGGCCTCTAGGCACAAGTCTACACAGAAGATTTGTGAGTACACCTTCAGGGTGTTTCATAGGTGGTGCAAGTGCAAGGGCCACAGCGTCCTAGTGGTCACAGTCCCAACCTTATTGGATTTTCTCCAGGGTGGCATGAATGCAGGTATACGACCCAACACCATCAAGATACAGGTCACAGCCATCATTTCCTTAATATTGCTAGAGAAAGCATCTAAGGTGTTGACCCACCCACATATATGCCAATTTTTCTGGGGCCTGAGTAATTTAGCACCACTGCCAGTACATAGATGCCCATCCTGGGACCTGCATATGGTTCTGAAAGCACTGACAGTGGCTCCATTTGAGCCCCTAAAGGAGGTAGCTCCAAAGTACCTTTCTTGAAAGGTTCTTTTCCTGGTAGTGATTACGTCAGCACGACGGGTGTCAAAGGAGATTTTCACATGCCGAAAATATCGCTGCCAGAAACTGGGACAGAAATATTTCTGTCCCGGAAGCAGCGCCGCGGTTTGCACGCTCACCTCCCTCTCCCATTGTTCCGTCGTCCTCGCTTTGGGTTTTTTTCTCCCTCTTCCGGAATATTTTACTAATGGGAGTTTGCCGTTAATAAAATATTCTGGAAGAGAGAGGAAAAAACCCAAAGCGAGGACGACGGAACAACGGGAGAGGGAGGTGAGCGTGCGAACTGCGGCGCTGCTTCCGGGACAGAAATAGTTCTGTCTCGGTTTCTGGCAGCGATATTTTTGGCGTGTGAAAATCTCCAAAGTTGGCAGTCCTACCAGTGAGGAAGGACCTCTGCCTAATCAGGCTGGACTCAGTAGTTCTCTTCCTGCACCCGGACTTCAGACCCAAGGTTAACTCCATGTTTCACAGGTCACAGGAGGTCGTCATCCTGTCCTTTTGCCCCAACCCTATGAGGGAGTTGGAGAAGATATGGCACACCTTGGACGTGTGTAGGGCCATCCGCATATACCTGAAGAGAACCAGCTTTTTTTGGATCTCGGAAGTGATGTTCATCTCTGTCCACAACAAGTACCTGGGAAGAAGGGTCTCCCCATCTGCTCTAGGATGATGGATCAGAGCTTGCATCGCAGCATGTTATGAGGCCCTAGGACTTCCCATGCCTGAGCGGATTCTGGCTCATTCCATGCAATTCCATGCAATAGCAAGATAGCTTCTCTTTTGGAACTAACTTGTGCCTGCCCTGGGGATCCAGAGCATGTATAGCTAATTTTTTTCCTTTGAAACTATATCTTTTGCTTTGGAACTATAAACAATCTCTTCATCTGTCAGTAGGAGCACATAGCAAGTCTGTGGTATGGACTGGCTAGCCAGGGATCGTCCCTCCCAGATGACCTCACTGGAAGGCAGTCCTAATGAAGTTTGTTCCCTGCCTACTAAGAGCAAGTGGGGAGGAACTACCCAAGCAAATCAGATGTTCTTTGCCTCACCACTGGAAAAGAACATATCACAGGTAAGACCAACGTTCCTTTTTCTTGTGGGAGTGAGAATTCCACTCATGATTTCTTTAGCTTCAATAGCGAATTAGAAACAGCTCAAATGGCATACAAGAGGTTCATGAAAGTGCATGACCTTATACCCCTATGTCTATGGATGGAATGGAGAAATGACATGTTAGACTGTGTTCCAAAAATAAACAGATGAAACTTAATTGAAAAACAATACAATTCATACACCCCACACATTCAATTAGCAATCAAAATAAGACTTTCAGAGTAAGGCATGAACTTAGAAAGGAAAAGCTATGCGGGACAAATACTACACTTATTCTCACAGCTGTGTGTTCCTGGGGATGTTGTGTTACTCTCGAGTAGCAGCAACAAAAGCAGGGAGGAAGAGTCTTGGGTACAGGACAGTTAAGGTTAAGGGGAGAGGGGAGGAATGCCTGAAGCCAGCTCAGAGCCATTTCAAGGTTTGGGAGGCTAATTCAGAAGGGTAGGGGTGGTTAAATGACAAAGTGTGGGTGGATTCAGTTGAAAACTGGGACAGAACCAAAGATCATAAGATGACAAAGGATTTTATAGGAAAATACCCCTTTGAAAACAAAAGAAACATTTGGTTTCAAATTGTTCTCAAACGTTTACAGAGCAAATCCAAATAGTCATGATTTGGAAGACTGGGGTGAATTTGGTTATCTCACCACTTTGGTCTTCAGGATGCAAGAGTGTCAGCTTAATCTGCATAGCATTGGATTTCCTTATGTTTGAAGTTCACATAAGGAACTTCTCCTGGCAACACAAAGGAGGACTAGGTTTTCCATTTCAGAGAAGATTCATCCAGGTGTGAATTTGGGGAAGGATTTTGTGAGGCTACTTCCAAAGTATGATCCATGCCTTTTAGTTTGTTTTCTGACTATGTCATAGGGTGTATGACTAAATCACAGTTTGTTTCCTGGTTGCTCTGGGATAGCCCTCAAAGCTAGATTAGCAAAATTTGATATCAAAGTACTGTTCACAGTGAACCAAAGTTGTGATCCAAAGTGAAGGATGATGTGCTTTGCAGTGGGGGCCTAGGGGATGGTAATATGCTCTGTTACAATCCCCTGTGGATATGGGGGGGGGACCTGTATCACATTATTTTGGAGGTTCCATAATATATAACACATGTCCTTGCTCCAATGCGGTTGTGATCCATACATCATTCCTTTATTTAACAAGCCACTTAATCTTTTGGATTTTGATCTTAAACCCATACACAGCAAAAGTTGTTGAATATATTCATGTTATTGTAGCATTTGGACCTTACCCTGAAAGATCTGGAGTCAAATCTCTGCTTAGCTGCCTCTGTAGGAAAAATACTCTAAATCATCCAGACCACACCATCTGTCACATGCATGAAAACACATCCAATGTGAGGTAAAATATAATAAAAGGATAAATAATTGTAAATTTGAACAGCAGATAATTTTATATATTTTGATTTCTATTGAGAAATACCTTAAATCATGAATGAAGTGAGTATTTTGTGCAATAAACTGGTCAATGCAGAGCTCCCCTTTCCTGATTAAAAAAAAAAAGGCAGGCTGGTAAGCAAGAGGTTGAGGGGAAAATGAGATTTGGCATCCAGTGTTGGAGAGGACAGGTTGTCACTTTTTAATCCAAATCGAATACTGATTTTCCAGGTTATTGCTTTATTCAATAACGGGAACAGACCACACAGAAAGATGGATTTAATTCTTTCCTCCCTTGCTGAAGTCCAGAGGAAAGTTATATCTTTTGCAAACAAATGCTTTGGTACGATATCTCCAGTTGGTTCAGGACTACAGCAAGGAAGGAGAGGGCAACATTTCCTATATATCCCTCCATTAGTTTTTTATATTTCTTCCAGCTAATGTAATTTGCATTTCATAGCATCATAGAATTGTAGATTTGGAAAGGATCCAATGGTCAATTAGTTGAGTCTTGGTGAGGCAGGAAATCCAGCGCTTAAGCATCTCCATCAGATATCCAACTAAACTCTACCTACTACCTTCTGAGGCAGCCCATTCTACTGTCAGATAAATCTTGCCATCAGGAGGCAAGATACTTAATACTTTGAAAACATTTTAGATTTTGGTAAAAATAGAAATCCTGCACCTTACCAGTAGTAATTCATTTCACATCCCCTCTAGTTTGGCCCTAAGACTTATTTAGTGTTTTGAGTAATAAACAGAACACAACAGAGACCTCATGTTCAATTCCGGGAACTTTCACAGCAATGTTATTGTCCTTACATCGTAAATCAGATGCACCATTTGTTTTCATGCCCTGTTTGTAATGGAACAGCAGCAGAATTTGCACTAATGTAAGAAGGATGCAAACCTACTCATGCAAAAAGGTAATGAAAGACTATAAGAGCTGCTTCTGAATTTCTTTTCCGACACATTTGTCAGTTCAACTTTTATCCGTTTGCCAAGTGTTTTGGATGCCTATTTCTAATGAAAGTCTATTTCTCAAGAAATCTGTGCAAGTAACTAAAGGCAACAGATCCTGTCTGATCTTGGAAGATAAACAGGGTCAGCCCTGGTTAGTACTTGGATGGGAGACCACAACAAATACCAGGTGCCATAAGCTATATTTCAGAGGAAAGAACCAGCAAAACCATCTCTGAGTAATCCTTGCCTATGAAAACCCTATGGAATTCATGAGGTTGCTGTAAGTTGACAAGTAACTTGAAGTCACATATTCATATAATAGTGCAAGGAATGATCAACCCCACAGCAAATGTTTAAAGCAGAGTGACTACAAGGATATTCATGCTGGGTTTCATGAAGAGAAATTACATAAATGCTAACTGTGGAGGAGGAATCACATGGGAAGAAATGAGCTGCTCTTATTGATTATGATGCAGAGAGTACCCAGATAAACAGCCATCTTTTCACTCTTGCTCTGCAGAGTTTTTGCATTGTCTTTTGTTTCATTACTAAGAATAAAAAAATAATGAGCCCATCCCAATTTCTGCAGTTGTTTATGGCTACATAGATCTGAAAGATGTCTCAGTATACTTATTAAAAAATTGATTAATAGATTGACTGACGTTCAGGTTACCGACAGGACAAGCAGAATGAGCTTTTGGGATTTGCTCTTCAGCAAAGCTTGTCTGAAAGCTACACTGTTATTCTCTCAGTGCATGGCATTTTTAAATTTGTTGATTGTCTGAATATTTGAATTTTCTATTTTAGCATTGTTCTTGATGGTTTTCATGATACTCTATTTCTGTATTTGTAAACTGCTGATTGAAAAAGTATGTAAAATCCTAATATAAGGTAAATAAACAATGCATCTTTCATATCCATACATAGACTTGAGATAGATGTGGAAACATTTGGTATTGAAAGTTCTCTACCCTGGCTTTCCTATATCCTACTTCTTCTATCAATATCAGCCAGGAAATTAGACCTCTGATATTCCTGTTCTGAACAGATTCCCCTTTGCAAATATGCAGAAATTCAGCGAAATGGAAGCAGTACAAGAATCTTCATCTGATTGTTGTTGTTGTCCACCTTCAAGTCATTTCTGACTTATGGTGACTCTAAGGTGAACCCATCACAGAATTTTCTTGGCAAGATTTGTTCAGAGGGGGCCTTTGCCTTCCTCAGAGAGAGCATGACCAAAGTCACATGGTGGGTTTCCATGCTGAGTGGGGATTCAAACCCTGATCTCCAGGCTCCTAGTCCAACACCCAAACCACTAGACCATGCTGACTTTTCTCCATCTGATGCTTGCACTGAACCCTTCACACATTCAGTCTCTGAATATTTTTACATTAAATCCTTGCAGACATAGGGTGTTCAGTAACATAATATGCACATATAGCTATCTTTTATATTTTACAGTTGCAAGAATGTATAAGAGAGATTAAACCCTGAGGTCAGCCTCAAGGGCAGACTCCTTCTCCATTCCCCCAGGTCATGTGACCTGTAGAGGTGGTTCCAGAGCCCAACCCTACCACCAAAAGGGTGATCTAATAAATTCTTCCCACAAACCTGCCAAGTGAAACCTATTTTAGACACCACCCATAGCCAGTTCATAGAATCATAGACTGGAAGAGACCACATGGGCCAACACCCTGCCAGGCAGGAATACCCTTCCAGACTTTGTTCAAAAACCTCCAAGTCCCATCAGATGCAGTATGGAGTAGGCAAAAAAATAAAATAAATAAAATAAAATAAAAAAAATATAAATAAATAAATAAATAAAAATAAAAATAAAAATAAAAAAGGGGGGTATTCCTACCTGGTCCAGAAGCAATCAGCTTAGTTGACACTGCACTGAGTTTGGTGGGTAAGTGGGTTGCAGCAAGAAGAGCAAAGAGGACACATGAAGGGGAGGCAGGGAATTAACTAACCTCTGCCTCCTCCCCATCATGTGACCAGCACTTGGCATCACATGCTAAATGATACATTGGCAATTACATCACATGACAAGTGCAGGGGATTCTGGCCTGTTTTCATGGAGGCCATCAAACCACCCCCCCCCATCTTCACAACAAGGTTCACTGCACAGTCAGGGAGGTGCATTAGAACTACAGGGTTGTTTTTTTTGTTTGTTTGTTTTTGTTTTAGAGATTTAAAGAAAAGGGGAAGGCAATGATACCAAGGGAATGTGAACACTGAAACCATTTTAGTTGAGGTGGACAATGCTCTCAATCTCCAACCCACATAGCACATCTTTGCAATTTTAGAATCTCTCATAAACAGAAGCTTGAAACCACCATTATTTTTGAATGTGTGAGACATCAAATGTCTTCACTGATCTCGCACAAGAACAATGTCTAACTTTAATAACATAAAACTTAATGAATTGGCCCAGGATTATCCTGACATCTGAGCAGGTTGTTCAAGCCACAGCTACTTTTTACAAGAGAAAATACCTCTACGGACATTTTTCCTGAAATCCAAGAAATATTTCCAGCAGAAGCTACATTATTTTATGAGTCAGATGTCTGATATATTAAAGAGTTTTCCGGTGGTGGTGGTGAAGGAAGAAGAGGAACGGGAGGAGGAGGAGAAGCAGGATGAAGATGGTGGTGATGATGATGGTGGTGGTGATGATTTTGATCTAGTATGAAAAGTATGCATGAGTGAGAATCCATAAGAGGAGCATGTGATTCCCACCCCTGATTTAGATTATTAAAGAAACCTTCTAGGATGAGAGTCATGTCTGCACTGTTGCTATTAAGGGACATAACAAATTGAAAAGGAATAACCAAACAGGAAGGGAGGAGGAGTTACATTATATGTAAACAACTTTTTTTTTTCAGAACAGAACAAGGAAGTGGTATACCACTCCATATTTCCTATACTATTGACTATGTAGAAATCATGAATATGAATCAGTTTGAATGTGCAACTCTGTGTTATGTTGTCACATGGCCTCACACACCCCTTATAATAGATTGGTTATATTTAATAAATTGTCAATAATCTTTACATTGGCAATAACTGACAGTTCACATTGGCCCACGGTAGACCAAACCATCCACAGAAGGTTTCATGCAAAGGTCACCCAGAGACCTAACAAAGTTGTCTCAGGAATTTCCCCAAAACAGACAAGCCCAGGATGAGATTAAGCAAAGCCCCCTCAGATAGTTGTTAGGGTGGAATGTGCTAATTTCCCCCATAAACACCTGGGAAAGAATCATACTCCAAGACAAACGAACTCCCATTATTCTTCAAAGATCTTCCTTCACATCTCTGCCTACCCACAATGCGAATGTTGCCTCAAACCTATCAGTCTTAGGACTTTTTCAGGCTGGCTATAAACTCCATGGCAGGCATGGAATAGGGTCACTGAAAGATTTCCCTTTCAGACAACATCACCCCCTTCCGTGCTGTTCCCGTGCTGCTCCAGTAATTTTTTATTCATGACAAAAAGTCATGAAGATACCACCCGTTCTGTTTCTGTCATGGAATCACGGCTGGTCTGAAAGGTGCCCAATTCCTGTCTGTTATGGTGGCACAATGCCAGCCATGGGGCGAGGGGAGGAACTTGCCAGACACTTCTGGTGAAGATCAGGATGAGGAGGTAACTGACACCCTTCCCCCCTCCCTAGGTTACTTGTAAGATTGTTACAGTGCTTTGGGGCTTGGCTTTCCTTTTTAACTTTTCTTTTCAAATTTCCTGTTCCACCATTCTCTCACGACAATGGGCAGGATTTCATTTCCAGGTTGAAAATGCAGCCTTACAATGGCTGCATTTACTCCTGGCCAGTGAGGGGAGGGAGAGGACATTCCTGCTGCAGGATCAAGGTAAGTGTCTGAAGATTTTGCTTGATTCTGTGGAAGGAGCGGAAGTGGGGGTAGCAAGGGAGGAACGGGACATTTTGGCCCCGTCTGAAAATCCCCTTAATTTCCCAACCATTAACAGCAATTAACTCACTCCAGCATTGTTCTGTACTTAAAACACCCCCTAAGGGTGCAATATTGGGTATAAATATTACCCTGAAATGATAATCATGTGTGCACAGCTCCTCCCATCTCGTCACGCTGCCAATCTGCTTTGTGACCCTCAGATCTAAATCTGAGTCCATCTCTGCTAAATAAATCTCTGCTCTTCCTTCTAATTCTTTGTTAGCCTTGTGTGACTGCTTGAAGCATGAGTGCATGTGTTAAAGGTACTGTGATTATTTTCCAATAAAAACATTTTAATTTTACTTTTGGCTTGCAGGCTTGTCAGTTAGTATTGGTATACCTATGTATAAAGTATAAAGGTATAAAGATCCTGAAGTTACCCCACCTCTCACAACCATACCTTTGAGCTAATTAAAATTCCCCAATATGATATCATAACTCAGAGGCCTCGAGTAGTTTCCACAGACCCCCAGTAATTTTGGTAAGAAGACATTTATAACTGCAGTTATGAATTTCAGCTGATATTGATAAGCCAAGGCATTTAAAAATACTCCAGAATTTGTGAAACAGTATGTATTTATTAGTTACATTTCTTTTTGCCAAAGTAGTTTCATAGTATATCTCATTTGAGTGTTGGCTCCTAGGAGTACATTAAATCTTAAAAAAAAAAAAAAAACCCACTCACAAAACCTACCATGGCAGTATAAGTCAAATTCTGTTGAATGCTGACACCTGAAAGAGCCAGCTTCATCACAGATTATCCAACATGCTCTCTATGGCACACAATTAAATAAACGTTGCCATTCTGTGTACAATTGCAGAGGACCTGTTTTTGATGGGAGACTCAGGAAAGTGGTCAGAAATGTCATTAAGTAAGAGTTTCAGAAGTCATCCTCAAATATCATGTCAGAAAACACAATCTGCTATAGTGCCAAATATTGCATATTGCACTATAGTGCCAAGACAGGACTTGTCAATGGAAAGATAACACAGAGATCTTTGACCTTATATTACTTTCCAGTTACAAAAATATTTCTCTTCACAGCAGTGGAAATGAAATTGCAGGTTAGCCAGAGGAAAATGTTCCAGGATTTGGCCTACAATTCCTTGCAGGAAATGAGGAAATAAATGTAAAAGATACATAAATAAATAGTATAGAGGAACAAATGTTTATTTTTAAGAAGCTCATTCTGATTATGATGAATGATATAGGTAGGCAGAATGATATAGAAAGGGACCTTAAAGGACAATACATTGTACCAGAGAATAACACCATATTTGTGCTCGACTACAATTGTTTCTTTCCTTTCAGGAAACTTGCCAGAAAATGGCAGCCAATAGCTTGTGGGCTGGCACTGGTCCATGGACCACTACTTTGAGTAGCATTGGTATAAACTGTATCTGGCCATAAGAAAAAGTCCAGAGTATCTAACTAAAGTGCAATAAGAATACATAGTACAGATGTTAAGTTCCCTTATCTTTCCAATACGAAAGCACTATTGCATTTTAAAAAAAGGTTATGATGATGATGATATTGGTCTGTAATATATAACCTGAAAAACATAACTAGTTACGAAGCTGTTTTCATTCAGCTGGAACACTTTAAAATACTCTTCCTTGTCAAAATAATATACAATACATTTAGAAATTAATGTTTAAGAAAAATTTTGTAGAGTCAGTGGACTTTATCAGATAGCTGGCCATAAACATTCTTTTGCCGGCATATTTTGAAAAGTTTTTATGCTGGCAAAAAAATGCACCACCACCAGACCTACCTTAACCAGCATGAAAAGATAGCCCCAGCAGTAATGGAGCACAAACAGAGCTTCATTTACTTCCCAGTTCCAAATATTGGCAATTCTCATGAGAAGACATGAGTGTGGTAAATTTGAAAAAAGAAAAGAAAAAAACAAATTCACAGAATGTACACAAAAGCACAAAAGTGCACTTTAAAAGTCCCAAGAGAAATAGAGAGGTTCATAAAAAGCATGTCCCCTACTTGCCTGTAGCAATCTCAAGTGCAAGTTTTCTGTCATTCGTGAGAGAAGAATGGAGTGAGGTTTCAAACACTGGCAATGCTGGCAAAAAAAAACCTCCCACAGCAGATCTATTGATGGCTTGGCCCTTCAATAAAAGGAATGGCTTTTTGACAGGACAAGATTACAAAAGGATGACATCATATGTTATGCATGCCCTTTTGCATTCATTAGGTGTCGTTATGATGCCATATTTGCCTGGTCTGATAAAGTCCAGTGAATTGTTGGAGAATATTCAAGGTCCATCTAGTCAAATCCTTTGCCACTTGTCACACCTAAAAATATCTAACCTCTATTGAAAAACATCCAATGTGTTAGACTCCCTCATGTTCCATGGCAGGTTATTCACTGTTGAAGAGCTTTTATTGTTATGTTTGCCAAAATCTACTTTCTTGTAAATCAGATCCATTGTTTTGGGATCTGTCATCTGGAAGAGCAGAAAACAAATACTTCTCTTGATATGAACACTATAGTTCTATATTTCATTTGATTTCATTTGAGTATTTATACCCTGTCCTTTTGCTAAAATGTTCCCACATATCTGTTTTTATAGAAATACCAAAATTGTTACTCTGAGGCCTAATCCACACTACACAAATAATTCAGTTTGAAACTGGGTAAAAGAGCATTTAAATCAGTAAATATTTAACTAAAACCCATTTAAAAACAAGTAAAAACTCTCCTTTAAAAATAGATCTAACATCACATACTAGTTAAAAACAGCCAGAGCAGCCATTCCTAATTTTATGGCAGAACAATTAAAATAACAGTTTTAGTTTCCCCCCTCAGAAGTGATGAAGCCAGCTTGACCTTCTTTGGGAGGGAATCCTACCATGAAGGTTCTGCTACAAAGAAAGTACTGTCATGTGTATCTCTCCCCCCCATCTCAAATGTTATTGCCCCTTGTATAGGCTAGATTTTTGTTTAAGTTCAGTATTACATTTTTTGGAGGGTTTTCTGTGCTTTATGACCATTATAATACTTTGAGCCTGTCTACACTGCTGCATTACAGCAGTTTGATACCACTTTCCCACCATAGTTTTATCCTATGGAATCCTGGTATATACAGTTTTGTGAGATATTTCACCTGTTACAGGACCATTACATTAATTTCCGATAGGCACAAAGTCATGCTCAAAGTTCAGCAGCAAAGGCTCCTACCCTATACGTAGTGAGAAATTTCAGAGGTGCAAGCTGGGTTCAGGAAAGGAAGAAGAACTAGGCATCATGTGGGAAGCAAACACTGGATAATGGAGCACACTAGAGAATTCCCAAAGAAAATCAGCATGTACTTTATAGACTAAACCAAAGCTTTTGACTGCATAGATCCCAAAAATCTATGGATAAATCTTAAAGAAATGGGTGTACTATTACATTTGATTGCCCTGATCTCTAATCAGGACAAGGCTACCATAAGAACAGAATATAGGGATACAGAATGGTTCCTAGTCAGAAAAGGGGTCAGACAAGGCTGCATTCTATCACCTTACTTGTTCTACTTGTATGCAGAAAATATCATATGCAGAGCAGGTTCAGACTCAGAGGAAGGAGGAGTGAAGTTTGAAGGAAGGTATATCAACAATCTAAGATATTCAGATGATACCATACTAGTACCAGAAACAATAAAGACTTGGAACAATTACTAAAGAAAGTTAAAGAAAAAAGTGTTAAGGCAAGGTTACTGATGAACATTAAAGAAAACAAAATAATGACCACAGAGGATTTACATAAATTAAGTCTAGAAAATGAGGAAATTGAAATAGTTACAGATTCTCCATACCTTGGATCATCATTGCTCAGAATGGAGATTGCATTCAATAATTGGAAGAAGACTAGGATTGGGAAGGGCAGCTATGAAAGAATTAGACAAGAACCTAAAATGCAAAGATATAAAACTTAACACTAAAGTTAGGATCATCATAGCCATCACATTTGCCATCACCATGTATGGATGTGAGAGCTGGACAGTAAAGAAAGCTGATAGAAAGAAAATAAACTCATTTGAGATATGGTGCTGAAGAAGAGTGCTGAAGATGCCACGTATGGCCAAAAAGACAAACAAGTCTGAATTCTCCATGGAAGCCAAGATGACTAAATGGAGGCTGTTGTACTTCAGCCACATCATAAGAAGGCAGGACTCACTAGAAAAGACAATAATGTTAGGAAAGTGGAGGACAGTAGAAAGAGGAAAAGACTGTGTACCAGAAGGATAGACTTGATCCAGGAGGCCACAGGCCTGAGCCTACAGGAAATGAGCAGAACAGTTAAGGACAGGGGTTATTGGAGGTGTCTCATTCACAGGGTTGCCATGAGTTGAAGGAGATTTTCACATGGGGAAAGTAACCCCCGGGGAGATCGGGAGAGAACAGGGCTATTCTAGTTGCAGCACTCCGTTTTGCACGGCCCCTTCCTTCTCCTGATGGTGCGTCATCCTCCCTCCATGCTGCTTCCATTTCCCTCCTGCTATGTTTTACTAATGAAGTTCTTCCTTAGTAAAAAAAAATGTGGAACATAGCAGGAGGGAAATGGAAGCAGCATGGAGGGAGGACGACGGGAGATCGGGAGAAAGAAGGGGCATGCGAAATGGAGCTCTGCTACTGGAACAGCCCTGTTTCTGTCCTAATCTCCCCGGGGATTACTTTCCCTGTGTGAAAATCTCTGATGTCAACTCAAAGGCAGTTAACAATAACACCAGTCAGAGAACTATGGTGCTGTCCTCTTTTGGTACCAGCAGAAGACCAGGTCCCCGAGAGAGAGTATAAGAGGCAATCAAATACAGGAGAGTCCCAGAGGGAAATGTGGCTCACCAGCAAGGATGAAGAAGCAACATGGTCAGGCCAGTCTGAATCAAACACAGTCAAGCAATAAATCCAAACAACAGTCCAAAAGGGAGATCCAAAAGTGTAGTCAGTAAACAATACAAAGGAGGAACACAGGTCAGAAATATTGCTTCCATCAGAGAGAAAGGTTGTGAGCAACAAGTTTTCCTGAGGGACAAGCCAGAATTTATGGTCCATTGTCAGCATGCAGCTGTTCCCTGATTAATGAATATTTGGTTCTTAAATGCTCTGACCTCCATAGCCCCTCCTTTTCCCTCCTTTGTACTGTGACAATAGGTACTGTTAGCTTGGTGCCTTGTTGTTCCAAAACTGCTATGCCTTTTTGGCCCTCTGTCTCATTGTCTTGTTCCTCTCCCTCACTATCTGAGTCTGAGTGTGTGTGTGGGGGGAGGAGGCACAACAGGCGCCTCCCCAAACTCCCAATACCAGGATTCCATAGGATAGAATGATGGTGGATAAAATGGTGTTGAACTGCTGTATTTCTGCAGTGTTGACAGGCTAGTGTATTACCTTTCTGAAGCTATCTTATTAGTAATTTAGTGTCCTGTATGTGGTGGCACACACAAACCTACATATAAAGAGAGGCTTGGATCCTGTTCATTAGTCCCAACTAATGTAGATTTATTGAATCAATTGTTGAATGGTGAAGCAACCTGTAGGTAAATGCAAACAATTCAATGGCTCTGCTCTCATGGAGGGGGGCAATGGTATTTGAGCCAGAGTGCCCTGTATATTGTATGCACACAAACATTATTATGAAACACACATTAGTGAGTTATGCATAGTTAGCAAAATAAAACCCTTTTGTGATGGCAAATTGTGATTGTATTGGTGGTAGAATGGTTAGTACTGACCATATGAGCTCTGTGTTTCACTGATTTGAAACACCTCTAGTACAGCAGACAAGAATACTGATTAACTGCAGCAGAAGGAGCCCCTGCAGATTCCACCTTTTTCTGATGCTAGCATGCTTCTACTGCAACAAAGTGCATTTTTATTGAGGAAGTGGCAGCAGGCAGCAGAACAGTGACTGAAGGTGAAGGAGAGGTCATGCTATCCTTGCATGTGTAGAATTCCAAAGAGCTGTCTCATGTGAGGGACACTCTCCTCAAGGAGCAAAATATCTCTTTGATAGCCATCATAGTTTCTCAGAACAAAGCACAAAGGTTTCTGTGGTGAGTTCTAATGCAGAGCATACCAATTCACTAACGTCAAGAGAAGACCCTTTGATGTCTCTGTAGCTAAGCAGGATCTCTCCTGGATAGTAATTGTATGGGATACCACAAGATAATACTAGGAGTTTCCAGGTGGTGTTAGGAAAAAATCATGCCAGCACCTATCAGAATTTATAATATGGACTAAATGGTGTTGTGGTCTGAATCAATATAAGGCATCTTCCTATGTTTCTTATGACTTTATCACATGAGGATGATATAGTGATATTTCTCCTGCATAATCTTGTCTTTGAGAGATACTTATCACACAACACTGTGTCTGTCAAGTAGTTGCCTCACCCTTCATGCATTAATGGAGCACTCCTTTTCATTGATTCCCGTCCATCAATAACTCCCAATTGTGCCCCTTTTTTCCATTGTTATTTCTGTGTGATTAATCTATTCTGCTGCACTTCTGACTCCCTGGCAGCCACGTAGTGTGAGTGGGTATGATTCTGCTCCTCTCCCCCTCTTCCCCCCTCCCGCTTGCTATTCCCAAGCAGGCTGTTTTCATTTATTTTTTATTTCTTTTCTTCTTCTTTTTACATTTAAGAATATTGCTGCAATTTTGCAATTGCGTTATAAAAAAATAAATTGAAAAATTACAAGTCATGCAAGCGTATGGTAGGGCATACTGGGGTCAGAAGGCAGGGTTATGGAGGTGGTGCAGAAAACACATCACAGGACTATGGATAGCCAAAGCAGAGCTAAAGTGCCAGGTGGACGAACTGTGTGATAATGGTGTAAAACCAGTATGTTCCCACTCTTAAACTAGCAAGATTGTGACAGGACATCAGGATGGTGTGATCAAGTCCTCAGTGTTTGGGTGTGGGGCTGGACCATTTTGAGAAGACAGTGGGCCTTTGCACCATTGTATGCATACATGGAAGGAAGTGGCTGGGAAGAGAGAGGTTATATCACAATTTGGCTGCTCCTCCACTTGCATAAGAATCAAAGTCCTAGAATTGGAGAGTTGTATGGTTTCCCAAGGGTCATGAAGTCTAACTGCTATCCTGCCTTGGAAGCCAGCTAGGGGCAGGTATTCAGAAAAGTCCACGAGGCAGGTGAAACAGGAGCTTACCATTACAATTATCAGACTCCAGGCAGTATACAGTTATCAGAATCCAGGCAGTCCAGGTCAGTAGGGTAAAGCAGTAAATCCAAGGCATCAGTCCAAGAGAGTAGCAAGTAGCAAAGTCAGTCCACAAAGCAGCATCCAGAAGTCTTAGACACACAAGCGGGGAATTTAGGAGATGAGAAGGTTGCTTCCTACAGAAAGGTTGGGTCTCAGCAACAACTTCCTGAAGTGGGTGATAGGGTTTTTATTCTCTGTCAGCATCTCCCTGGTGCTGTCTGATTAATGAGTGCTTCCTCTTTAAGCACTCCAAGCATCGTAGTTCCTTCTTTTCTCACCTGTGTTCAACTGCGGTAGGTACTGGCATGTCTGCATGCTCTAACTGCCGGGGTGTCACTTTCTGTCTCAAGCCCTGGCACATCCCTCTGTTCTTCTGCTTCCCGATCTGTATCATAGCCTGAACCAAGGTCTTGGGAACAATGTATGACACTTAGCTCTTCTGCTTCACTGTCTATGTCTGAACGTGAGTCTCAGGATTGAGCTGAGGCATGACAACTACCAGTGGAGGAAACCATGACTACTTTCCAAATTTCACTGTGGTTTTGAAATAGGTGATGGGCTAAGTGATATAATATGTAAGACACATACATCCCTCTCTCATTTGCACATCCTATATATCAGCATCTTCAGACCAGTACTCTCCAGTTGTGTTGGACTGCAACTCCAAATATTTAATCCAGTGATCATGTCTGTAGTTCAATAATTTCAAGCATGTTAAATTTAGAGAAGCCCGCTATACTGGAACATTTTGAAGAAGAAGAATTCCAAAGATATCATTAGAAACTTTTGCTCTGAAGGACACAAGCCATGTGACCATCTTTGTAAGTGTAGACAGATTACTAAATGAATGTGATGGACAACAGGGAAAATCCAGTCTTAAAATAGCAACAGTAATCTCCTTTCAGCAATCTTTCTAGATATGAATATTAATAGAATTGGCCAGGGGACAAATGCATTGTCCTCTGAGACACATTTTTCATCTAGCATAGAGGTGAATAGCTAGACAAAGAGATTGGATGATGTAGGTGTTCAAAACCGTTACAACATTTTGTAATATATACAGAGATAGATGCATACTGTAGATCAAAGAACTGTCAAGTGCAGATAAAATTTGTCACCTGAGACTGGCAACAGAATCTTAAATGTTAATGGGACATTTCTGAGTAGACACTTATAAGATTCTGTTGCCAGTCTCCTAGTTTTGTTATTTTATAACAATTTTCCCCACCGTTCGAGAACCACTGAACTAAACATGTAAAAAAAAAAAGTGGGGGGGGGAATCTAAAGCTTAATGTTTTAACTTTGTCCTATGCTGCCTTGGGTCCCATGTTTGCAGAAAGATGGAGTTTAAAATGAATATGTTGGTTTTTAATAGTACAGTGGAATTGGGGGGGGGGTTAATAGGGGTGTCCCACCTACATCCTTTAGGCATGTTGGAACCATACCTTGACTAGTACTTAATCACTTCCTTTACCTACCTCAGACCCCCCCAACCCCCAGCCTTATTAATAATCCAGGAAGGACAATGATCTAACACCTGATGGTGCTTACTTTTCCAAATGTCCTGCCCATATCTCTAGGCCATACAAACTGAAAAGTACCAGTAAACATTAAATAAGCAAGAAACAAGGTTCTGCCGGGTCCGGGTTAACTCTTGCATCCAAGTCAGGAGTATCCAGCAATTTTATCTGTCCCATCTTTCTTGGTGTATGCTAGCCACATGTTCACTAGAGCCTGTCCCATTCCTGTGGGCTCCCTGGTATAGTGAAAAATCAACTAATCAGATTCCAGACTGATTGGTCAGAAGGAATAAGCTCTCCCAAGGGAACTCTGCCTAGAAGTCACCTGTCAGGTATAGCTGGAGAGCATAAAGCTCTCCTCTAGCACTTGGCCAGCATTTGGCTTTGAGTTTTTTTTCCCCTACTCACCTTTCTTTAGCTCTGATTTTATTGTTGGTTGTGCTTTGAGGGTGAAATTATATGCCTGTCCTTGTAATGTTTCCTTGTTTTAACTTTTGGTGACTTTGCATGGGACCAGATTCACTTTGCAGAAGACAAGGGCTGTGGGCCTATCTTACCCATTTGTGGGTCCCTTAAGAGACCTTGGGGTGTTGGTGGAAAGAGCCACCCCCAGTTCTGGGACAGTTGGCCCTGCTTTGCTCTCAACTGACAGAGGATACATGCAACAATGATTGCTTTTGTGGAATCCTACTTCTATCATTCCATTTTGAGCCAGCAGATACAATGGGAGAACCGATACCTGGATCTGGGCCCATGCTAGATCAAGTCTCTATAACATTTTTATTCAAACATAATGGCATAATGTTGTTTCTGTTTGTCTGTGCCAAAACCGCATCTTGTCTAACCCTTGGGTCTAAAACACATGCAAGGAAATACATCTGTGACTAAAGTGATATTCCATAAAAGCCTCAACAATAAGAGCAGTGAATCAAACGATACATTCAAATTTTATAAAATAATCTTTCAAAAAACAAGCTACTCATTAGATTTTATAGTGGAAGAACAATATTATATGCAAATACAGTATGCTTATTTAATGAAAGGTTAAGCTCATGTGTTTGTCACATGATTTGTTAGCATTTTGTTCCCATTTATTTCCTCATATGGACAGTATCTTTTCCTACAATTAATCTGGGTACTTCATTAATTTTTGTTTATATAAACTGATTCTTATTTACAGAAGCTCTGTTGTTTAGAGAGTACATAAATAGCTACCAAGTCTGTTTATGTATCTTAACTTTGATTCTGTGTACACAGAATAATACAGTACACAATAATATGGATTAGTTCTATTACACAACAAACCTTGATACGGAAAGGTACTGATTTTGTTAATACTGGCTGAAAAAAATATGTGTCTGGGGTTTGGTGGAAAGCCCAGGGATGACACTCACTCTCACTTTTCACTTTCACTTCTCTCACTTTCAAACTTTGTGAGATTTGGTAAATTCTGTTTTTTAAAAGAAGACTACATTAAAACAAAATTCTTACTCTTCTCTCAAAAGTCTGTAAGAGACTGGAACAATGTCCTCTGGTTGATTTCTATCCTTAGATCCAGTTTGGAGCTTTACCCCTGCTGAGTTCTGATAGTTAAGGTCTGGAAGCCATGCCTTATGAGGAGCAGGTTAGGGAGTTGGGTATGTTTAGCCTGGAGAAGAGAAGGTTAATAGGTGACTGTTAAGGCTAAACTGTGGTTCTTGCCTTTGAAGCCCCAGATTAGCTCCCCTGTAGAAGTAACCCAGAGTAGCCTCACTCCAGGGTGCCCCCTACAGGCAAAAAATGCTGCCACCACTCACTGCAGTATTTATAACCAGCCCAGTGAGAGACTGGATACCCAGTGGGACTACCCATCACTGTAAACCAACCAACTCTTCCCTCCTTTCCCCAGAGAAACAGAGAAATGTAGTGAAACCAAAAGGTATAGACACATGCAGCATCAATGTATAGGAAGATTAAGAAGACTTATTTTATTCAAGCAAGTTCAACGTATATCAATCTCCCATGAGGCAGGCTTCTTCCATGCCCCAGGCACACTTAAAGTTACAGAAATAGCAAAGTAATACAATCAAAGCATTCAGTTATTCTAAGTCACATTCAGTTACAAAGTTCAGCTACATCCAACCAAAGTGGAAGAAGTTTACATAATTCCCTAATGTGATCCTAACAGGCCCTAGAGGTTCTGCTCACTACTTTGCAGTCTGTTGGCTTTCAGATGGTATCGGGGAAGCTGCCAATTATGAAGGTGACATTATAGCCATGTTTAAATATTTGAAGGGATGTCATACTGAGGATGGAGCAAACTTGTTTTCTTCTGCTCTAGAGACTAGGGCACCGAGCAATAGACTCAAACTATAGAAAAAGAGGTTCCACCTAAATATCAGGAAGTACTTCCTGATGGTAAGAGCTGTTAGACAATGGAATGCACTGCCTCAGTGTGTGGTAAAATCTTCTTCTTTGGAGTTTTTTAACAGAGGTTGGAAGGCCATCTGTCAGGAGTGCTTTGATTGTATATTCTTGTATGGCAGAGGGTTGGACTGGATGACCATTGTGGTCTCTTCCAACTCCATGGTTCTATGATTCTATGGTCTTGTCTATATGAGGGGGGGAACATGAACACGTCTGAAAAAGCAGGCATTCACAATGATGCAACCTGGCTTCATGGTCAACAGAGCCCCCCTAAACTTTGCATGACCCCCTAGCCAAGATGGTGGTTTTGAATGATTTACTCATGATTTTAAATCTCCCATCACCATTAAAAAAAAGTTTCCAATATGAAACAAGTGATAGTTCATATTTACAAAAGAAAAGAAAAGAAAAAAAGAGTATAAGATTGCCGTTGTATCGACTTACCAGACTTACACTTAGCTGAAAATCCAACATGGTTGCCACAGGCACTTCCCCTGTTTACTAGCCCTGCCCCCATGTTCATCTAGCCAATCAGAGTATGCTGCCTGCTCATCTGTGCGAATGTGAGTGTTCAAACGATTGTACATTCACATGTCATTCAGAGCTTTTTAAAAAATCTGGACAAAGCCCTGTACATAACACACATGGACTTTCCAGTGGATTTGGCTACTCCCCTTCTGAATGACACATATTTAGGCATATGTCCATATGAATGGATTGCCATATGTTCACATGATCTTTGGATTATTTTGATGATATAAACAAGACCTGTTATTCTAATATGTCTCTTGTGGAACTGTATGTAAAGGTTTCTGTGCTTTGGAGACCAGGTTACATGAACTAATTCAGTAGACATAAACACATCAGCAACACTCTTTAATTTTCTACCAATTTTTTTTTAAAAAAACTTTTTAGAATTTCTATTAAAGTACATCTGTGGAATGTAGATTCTTTTTTCAACAAAAGGGAATATTATTTGACAAATAATGTATTGACCTGCCCCACACAACATTGGAGGGACATGACAGCCAGAGGTTCTGGAGGCTACAGCTTCCCAGGATCCTTTCCTAGCTCTCCCATGCCAGCTTGCCATGCAGTATCAGGAGGCAAATTTATTTGAGGACTCAGGGTGGGGGAACTGAGAAACTGAGAAAGGAGCTTGAGGGGGATTATCCTTTATGGGGTTCTTTGACACTAAAAAAAGCCCCATTGCCCCCCCCCCTTTGACAGTCAAATTTTTTTTCCTACCCAAGGTCATCCACACCCTTGGGAAATGTCCATTACCATAAAATTGCTGAGGGCTGCTCACCTGACCTGCTACACTCTGTCAAATCCATTTCAAAAGTCAACAGCCAGTCTGTAAACATGGTCCTCCTGGACTCTGTTCCAAACACTAAGGGCTGGGTAAGCCAAAAAGTCACACTTTATACTGTGACTTGCAATACACTGCTTCCACACTCTGGTTCAATGGAATTTGCTTACAGAGTTCCTATGACTGGAAACCTTGCTCCATCAAGGTTTGTTATCTGAAGAGCACAGTAAACGTACATAGTTGGAGAGCTCCTTTAAGTTCTTTTGAATGGACATAAATATTTGCAAATGGCAGCCTACTTACACATCCCCTGCACACTTTAGCTATACTCATCAAGAGGCAACCATAGAAATAATGTGCTTCTAATGTGTTTGCCATCCAATCCACATACATTTTGAATCTGGGGGTACTTTCAAAGGCATTTTGTGATATGGCATGGAGATATGTTGCTGAAGGAAATGTTTAAAATGCCGAATAGAAGCAGAATTTGAGTGTCCTTTCAAAATCATGTAATTATGAAGTTGCATTGAAAACATATCTCTTTCCTTGTCTTTTTGTTAAAGATTAAGATTTGAATCCAAAATCTGAATGTACAAATAGGATTCTTTTTGACACAAACCCATTTAACCCTTCAGCCATGAAAGCATAGTACGCTAGTTCAAAAAACATTGTGGTGAGTTGGTGGACTTTATCACACCAGGCCCATAATCACGTTCGTTTAAGGAAATGGTACCATATTGGTTTGGGAACATTCATTACTACACTTCTCTGCAATAATGCTAGGGTAGCTTCTTTGGCAATCTATAGTCCTGTGCCCTCTCTTCCACATGGCCTCCATCACCTTGCCTTCCTACCCTACGCCCTATGCAGCATGCCTTTCAGTTTTTATTATTTTTGTTATTGTGCAGTTATAGCAAAACAAAGACATAAAACAAAACGAAGAAAAAAGAATAGAAATAGAAAAGACAAGGAAAACAGCTGCTTGGGAATAGTGAGAGTGAGAGTGATGAGGAGGAGAATCATGCTCACTGACACCATGGGGCTACTGGCATATTGAAACTGCAGTGGAAGGGACCTATCACACAGAAGGCAGTCATGGAAAAGCAGCAATATTGATAGCCATTGATAGGTATCACCCATCATTGAAAAGGTACACTCCACTAATTAGTGGAATGCAAAGCAGCAGCAGTATAGACATGATGTTGTGTGATAAGTACCAGCCAAGGATGCTATTATTCTGCTGAAATTCTGTTTTGCAAGCCTCATGTGATAAAATCCTGTATTTATTGGAATACATTCTGCATGCTTGTGTAGCAATGCAGGAGTGTGTGTACATCAAACATAGTTAAAAAGACTAATGCTATAACCTTGGAGACAGGAGCATAACAAAGGTCTTACTTCTGTCACTTTTGTTTAACTTATTAAAAAAGTATAACTTTTAATTGGAATATTGGTCTAAAGGTTTGTGTTATACTGCCAGGGTAACAGGTATAAGTATTGCCCCATACTGCCATTACTATTTTTTTCCTGGGCATATTGCTCATTTATATAAATAAAATGAAGGCTAAAAATATTCTTCCTAAATAGCAATGAGTCCTTTTCTGGATTCCATATGTCTGTGTGATACTGCTGAAGAAGTAAGATTAATGTAGATGTTTTAAATGCTTATTCTTTTTCTCCCACTGCCAGGTTATTCAGATTAATTTTGAAGAATTTGACCTGGAGATTGGCTATGACACACTTACAATTGGTGACGGAGGAGAAGTAGGTGATCCCAGAACAGTTCTTCAAGTGTAAGTGCTCATAATTTCCAAACTGCTCATTAATATTTTCCTTACCTTCTTTCTGCAAAAGAGGCACTTAGGAAGAGTATCTAATTGTTTAGTCTATGGCCGTTGTTGTACATTACATTGTTTATCCACCTGCCATTTGACATGACTCTTGAGACCTGTGCTGAAGTCATGTTCTATCAAGTCTGCTTTGACCTTTGGTGACCTTATGAATGAGAGACCTCCAAGAGACCCTGTTAACTCAGATCATGCAAACTCAGGGCTGTCGTTTTATTAACTGTTTATTCCTCTTTTCCTATTGCATTCCAATTTACCAAAAATTATTGTCTTTTCTAATGAATCATCTAATCTCAGGATATGTCCAAACTACAATAGCCTCTGTTTGATAATTTTGAGTTATGTGAGACTTCAGAGTTAATTTGCTCTTGGATTTATTTATTTGTCTTTGAGGCTCCGCATGGTTATCCATAGAACTCTCCTGCAAGACCACATTTCAAATAAGTGTATTTTCTTCCTGTCAGTTTTCTTCTCTGACCAACTTTCACATCTAAAAATAGAAACTGGAAAACTGTGGATTGGATGATACTGACTTTGATATTCAATTATATAGCTTTACGCTTGAGGAGCTTATCTGGTTCCTTCATAGCTGCCTATTTTTAAAAAAAATCTTCATTGTGGTTCATTACTGAGCCAAGATATCATAACTCTTTCACAATATCAATGTCTTCATCAGCCATTTTAAAATGTTGCGGTCATTTAAAAAATTGTGGTCATTTTTTTTTTGTTTTCTTCATGTTTATCTGTAAATATACTTTTGTACTTCCTTAACTCTCCTCAGTAGTCATTCCAAGTCTTCACTATTTTCTTCTACTAATATGGTATCATCTGTGTACTTTACATTATCAATGTTTCTACCTCCAAATGTCATACTTCCTTTCTCTGAGTCTAATCTCATTTTGCATATGATACATTCTATGTATAAATTTTATAGGATGATAAAAGGCACCCTGGTCTCAACCATCAACAAAAAAATTACATGGAAATATGAAGTAAGAGTAAGTGCAGCAAGAAACAAGTATACTGATGATGCTTGTGCTAGTCTTGAGTTTGCTGAGTAAACTCTGAGCAATTCCACTGCTGCCTGTGCCAAAGTGCAGCATAGATTTTTGAAGGAATAATCTAAAATTTAAATTCTTTTGTTTGGCTTAAATGCAGGAAATCAGCAATGGTCTATGAGGCATAGGAGCCAATAGCTTAAAGTAGTTGACATATTTTAAATGAGGAGCTGGAATTATGTGGTCTTCCAGATGATGATCGTCTGCATGCATCAAAAGTCAAATTTTCCTAAACAGCCATATGTCTAAACTTGATTATGTAGCTGAAGTCCTGACTAGGTTTTACTGAAAATGTGTTGGCTCACCACCTGAACACTTGAAGAAGTATCCCTCTTTACTGATGCCACATACATGATTTAGCCATGTGCGACACAAATGCATATAGTATGTGGGCTATGTCTATATGGAAGGACCTAATATGTGACCCAGTCAAAGAAGCCACAGTATGGTTGCAAAACCAAGGCTGTTAATAACAAGATAGCTTGGCCTTTTACTCATTGATAGGGTCACCATAAGTTGAAGTTGACTCGACGGCACATAACAACAAAAAATGTGTGAACCCTTCCTTCCTAAAAATGTTCACTGCATATGCACAGACATTAGGGAAAGGGCAAGATAGGCAAGATGATTCAGGAATTGTTTTCTGAGTAACACTATTATTAGTGATATCTGTAAAAAAAAGATTAAGGCTAAAGTTTTAAATGTATAATTAATAGCATCTGTCTGTCTGTCTGTCTGTCTGTCTATCTATCTATCTATGCTTCTGTCAATCATATATAGCATTTTTCACCTCACTGTTCAGTCAAAAATCATTCCTATAATCTGTTACAGATCAATAAAAAGAAACCAATCACTCCTGTTAGGCTTACAATCGGAAAGTCATGACACACACAGAGGAACAGAAAGGAAGTTGGGGGGGAAGCCAGTTTCTCAATTTAGAGTCTTGTGGCACCTTAAAGAATAAAAAAAAGTATAAGCTTTTTTAAATGGCAGCTTACACATCTGAGGAAGTAGCCTGTATTCCATGAAAACTAATTCTGTGTGTGTGTCTGTGTGTGTGTGTGTGTGTGTGTGTGCCTGCGTGCATATGTCCTTAAGATGACACCATACTTAGAATCATAGAATCATAGAATTGCAGAGTTGGAAGAGACCACGAGGGCCATCCAGTCCAACCCCCCTGCCATGCAGGAATACACAATCAAAGCATCCCCGACAGATGGCCATCCAGCCTCTGTTTAAAGACCTCCAAGGAAGGAGACCCCACCACGCTCCGAGGGAGTGTGTTCCACTGCCGAACAGCTCTTACTGTCAAAAAGTTCCTCCTCATGTTGAGGTGGAATCTCTGTTCCTGAAGCTTGCACCCATTGCTCCGTGTTCCAGTCTCTGGAGCAGCAGAAAACAAGCCTGCTCCATCCTCAGCGTGACATCCCTTCAAATACTTAAACAGGGCTATCATATCACCTCTAAACCGTCTTTTTTCCAGGCTAAACATACCCAGCTCCCTAAGTCTCTCCTCATAAGGCATTGTTTCCAGACCTTTCACCATTTTAGTTGCCCTTCTCTGGACACGCTCCAATTTGTTTTGTTTTGTTTTGTATCAGTAGATTATCTTTGGAAATTCTAATAATGACCACCTGATGTTGAAGTAGTTCAGGTAGCCTGGTGGAAAGGCTGCTGCTAGGTGACAGCTGAGGGACAAGAAAAGCAAAGACAGCTGGTCTCTCAGCAGAGTCAATGGAATAACCCTGCTTGTATGGCTCTGCTGTAGCCTGAAACATATAATTAATTTTAGAATGGATTTTCCTTTTTTTGGAAACAGTCCTAAATTCCAGGAACCCCAATGGAGCTTACTGTTCTCTACTTAAAGCCTGGTGCTATGGTGCTGAAAATGAAATGGCATGCGAGAAGATAAGCTGCAATGCAAGTACACTCTTCTTCAGGGAAAGAGGGATTCTGATCTGCAGAACTATTGATCACAGCATGCCAAGTGTTGTTATGTTTAGCTGCTGAGCTTGGATAACCAGGATTGTGAAAAAGAAATATATGTCACATAAGACTAGCTTTTTCAAATAATCTTCTTACATCATGCACATGTACACACTTTGTTCCTTCCACTTACATATTAGACTGTAATACTTTCAAATAAGACAAACTTTCTGATCAGGTCTGATGCACCTGATAGTATTTTAGAAAGACTTTGTTGTCATGTTCCTTCATGTCATGTATAACTTATGGCCACCCTAAGGTGAATCTTGAAACTAGACATTGCACCAATGCCTGTGATACTGTAGGAATGTATTTCACAATTAACAGATGAACAAAGGATCAAATGCAAGGGGGATGTCCTGAGAAGACCTGGAGATTACAAAATGTAGGACTTGACTTCCTTCAGTGAACACTCTGTATTATAACCTCTTGCTTAGGAAGGTGACTTTGTGCAAAGTGCAGCAGCAGAGGACTTGCCTACCACTGGGGATAAAAATCTGATTGAAATTCAGACTACTCTGGCTTGGATTTAAGTGCCACACCTTACATACCTGGCCAGTGCCTGAATATGCATCACTTGTTGCTGGGATTGTCTGCAGAATGAATCATTTAGATTTTTATCCCCAGGCACTTTTGAAGTGCTATTTCCCCCCTGCTCAGCACCACCTCCATGGGCACACAATCGCTCACTCTGAGGTCAGAACAAGGCAGCCAGCTCCTTCTGACCTCAGAGTGAGCAACTATATACCAGGACTCTGCTTTCCTAGCCAATATTGAAATGAATAAATGGTGCCAAGGAGAGGAGAAAATGGTGGCACCTGCCAGGCAGTGCTTGTCCTTTTTTCCATTCCCCAAATCCAGGGCAGATCCTTCATTCACACTACAATTTTCCCTAGAGTTTTAAGCAAATTCTGGAGAAAATTGCAAGTTTTTAAAACCTAGAAAAGGTGGTATACCCCAAGTCTGGTGTAGATAGGGCCATAGTTTGTGTGTGGCCTTATTGAACCAGATTCAAGGATATGGCCACATGTTGGGCCAGTTTCAGGGGGGAGGGCCAGGTTTTTTTACTAGTGTAGACAGGGGTCCCGTCTACACGATTTAAATAATACATACGACATGCGGAAGTTTGCACTTTGGTACAAACAGCCGTTCGGATGCACACGAATGCAAAAGAGGGGGGGTGGTTTTCCACCCTGAAATACGCACACGCGGCATTCGGGAGGGAAAGCGGATCGCGAAGAGAAATCCGTACGCCGTTCGGATGGCTGACGGGTCTGTATGGTCCGTTCGCACACATACAAACAGGAAGGGTAATCTGATTGGCTGGCCGAGTAGAGGGGCGGGGCTAGCACGAAGGGGAATTGGGAGCGGCCGCCATGTTGGTTTCCCGGCTAGCGAGCATCCGGTAAGTCCGTGAATTTATATGTTTATTTATTTTTATTTTATATTGTAAATACAGAAAACCGACTGTCCGCAAACCAGAAACCTTAAAAAAAAAGCGGTGGGAAATTTAAAACTGCCGCTTGGCTTGCTTGCTCCAGCCAGCTTGGGGAAGAAGGAGTCATACGGAGTTTAGGGGGCTTAAAAATCGTATAGCCAGTTCGTATGCATACGAACGACAGGCTGTTCGTATTTTTTGCTCCCCATACGGATTTTTTTATGATCGTATAGCCGCACCCAGGGCCAGAGTCTTGTGTGACACAATCAAAGTAGACAAAATGATATGACAAGTAATAGTCAGGTCCATGGGGCTGCAGCATGCAGTATTCAGATGCAGGGAACTTGGATCAGTAGCCTCAACAATACCCAAAGGATTAGAAGTGTTTGGAACTTTTCACTCTGTGAATATAATTGGGAAGTATTGTGTAAGTAAAGGTTGACACCATCTTTATTTTTATGAAGTCAGGCAAGAGCTGTTCTATATTAGGGCCCACATTGTTGAAGGAACAATGCTGAATGTGTTCTAGTTTTGTTTTGTACCTTTTGGCTTCTCTAAGGTCAAGGAGGTGGGGTGCTACTGAGAATATGTCCTCTTGAGTCCAAGAAGGCTTGGACTGGAAGTGCATAGAGAAGCTTTCTTTAAGGCTTTCTACAGAGAAAGCAGACTGAAATTCATTCTCCTATGAATCTTTTTTCAGAGCACTGTGACACCCTAGGTTCAGGGGCCAGGAAACACATTATCTGATCCTCTAGATGAGGCTTAGATTAGGAGCGGGCAACTTTGATGTGTTTGGGCATCAGTTTTGCTCTTGGTGGTGAATATGAAATTGCATGCAATAAGATAAACTAAAATATAAACACACTGTTCTAATCTTATGTGTACAAACCATGTCACTCGTTGTTGAATTTTGGTAGTACAATTGCCAAATTGTCAAAGGTATGTTTTGGGGGTGGAAGTGGAAACCATATATGAACAATGGACTACATGTTCCCCAGATCAAGTTAGATTTAGGAAACCATTGTGTGGCTAAGCTGTCTACTTTCGCATACAGTGGGCCCTTAGTATGAGCTGGGGTTTGATTCCAGGAACCCCCATGGATACCAACATCTGTGGATGCCCAAATCCCATTATATACAATGGCATAGTAAAATAGTGTCCCCTATTTTAGACAAAATAAAGGTTTGCCTTTTGGATTTTTTTTTCCTTTGGAATATTTTCAAGCCATGGATGTTTGAATCTGTGGATGCAGAATCTGTGGAAATGGAGGGCTGACTGCATTCTGTTTTCATTTGTGTTCCTCCTAAGAACCAATATATCTTAATTACAAAGCTGTTAACTCATATTTTTTTCTAGAGATAGTGTGTTCTTTCAATCATCCCTTTGCACAATAGAATTAGAAAGGGGAAACACAACTTACAGAATTAACTAATGTTGTTATTTTGTTTTTGTTTTTATCAAACAATGTTTTTCCATTTATATTTTAAAAATCAATAGTATGAAAAATGGCAATACCAACCCAATTTCTACTGTTGTTTGTACCTCTGTTTTTACTACTAGTAAAAACTATCGCCACCACCTACGACTCCTCGAGCGCTTTCATCAGCGCTGTCTACGCACAATCCTAAATATACACTGGACTGACTATGTGACGAATGTTGCTGTCCTTGAACAAGCAGGGAGCACCAGCATTGAGGCCATGATATTGAGAACACAGCTGCGCTGGACAGGGCACGTTTCTAGGATGGAGGACCATCGCCTCCCAAAAATACTACTCTACGGTGAACTCGCCACGGGTCAGCGTGGGAGGGGCGCTCCAAAAAAGCGATACAAGGACTCCCTGAAACAACATCTCAGGCTTGGCCAGATTGATCACCAACAGTGGTCCGCCCTGGCCTCACATCGGGAGGCATGGAGACGCAATATCCACAATGCTGCAGCCTTATTTGAGAACTCACGACGAACAAGTCTTGAAGAGAAACGACAACGCAGAAAGAATCACAACCCAAAAACATCACCCAAGGAGACCTTCTGCTGCACTTTTTGCAACCGGACTTGTTTGTCTCGGATTGGCCTTTTTAGTCATCAGCGCGCTTGCAGAAGGCGCGGGATGAGTCCTTCCTGAATCTTCGTTTGCGAAGAAAAGCCAGAGATTGTACCTCTGTTTTTACTACTAGCAATACATAATTTTATGTAGCAATACATAAATACTACTACTAGCAATACATAATTTTAGCAGTAGCAATACTACTAGCAATACATAATTTTAGCAGTAAATCTCTTTATTTTAACTATGTTGTTATTGTTTCTGTAGTTTTAAGGTTCTTTTCTCTCATTCTGTTTATGAGTTTTCAAAAAGATCAGATTCTCAATAGAACTAGAAAGGGATTACAGTATTAATCTTCCATTAAGTTTATTATCCAGCAGTGGAGGTATTTTGAAGGAAGTGAGGGATTGACTGGAAATTACAAGAGAATAAAGTCCTTTTTATATCTCAGTGTTCTTCCAGTTCTAAGTATATATATGCACATTTATATTTATAATTTCCTTTTATTTCAAATTTGGTCTTCCACTATTTCCTGATTTCTCTCTTACCCCTAAGCCTCTGCTTCTTCTTGGACAAATATTAACCATTCCTTGCATGCCTCCCTCCTTTCATAGTTTAAGATACTAATGTTTTGTAGCAGTCCATCTGAGCCAAGGGATACATTAACTAAGACTTATGAAATTGCAGTGTTTTGTTATGAATGCAAATGATCACCATATCTTTTCCATTATGAGAACCCTACTTCATTTGTTGTAAGCTTCAAAGTAAAGTAACCTCTATATTATAATAAAGAAGATGTAGTAGTGAAAGATGTACAAATAATGTTCTGGGAATCTTTACCAAATTACAGTTCTGTCAGCCTGAGCTTATTTTCCCCCTAGTATTGGTGTCTGTAATATGTTTTTTCAAAATAAGAAATTGTGTGTGTGTGTGTGTGTGTGTGTGTTATAACATATTCTTGGGTTCAAGCAAGTGTAATTGAGTCCCTTTTATACTTCAGTTTGATGGAGCAACTATTTTGAAAAAATAAATAAATTAAATGTGACTCCAAATTGCCATGAAAATAGGTGGATGTGGTGCTATCAGGAAACAAAAGTGGCCCTCACAGTGATCCTCCTACCTGTTGTCTGTTTAAATACAATGTACTTGCCAGAATAGCAATAAGCATCTAGTCAAGCTATGATCATTTAAGAAGATCCAAGGAAGTACACTAAGGACTTTTTCAAATGGTTGAAAAAACCCATGAAGAGGTTGGGAGAAGAATGGGGCTGTTGCACTTTCACAGCCTCATTTCAGATGACACAGTCCTTCTCTGTCCTCCTCCCGACCTCCTCCCGACTTCCTCCTGACCTTCCCCCATTCTGCTCATACCACTTTTTATTCATGGTGGTTTTCTGTCAGTATAAAGCAGTGCGAGCAGCATGGGGGGAGCTCAGGTGGAGGTCGGGAGGAAGACTGAGGAAGACTGCATCATCTGAAAAGGGACTGTGTAAGCGTGACAGTCCTGTTCTTCTCCTGACCTCCTCGTGGGTTTTTTTCAACCATTTGAAAAAGTCCTAAGTCTAAGAAAGCTTATGCTACACTTTTTTCTCTCTCAGTTAGTCTCAAAGGTGGTTCAAGATCCCCTTGCCTAATAACAAGATTTTTGTTATCATTGATTGTTATCAGTTTCCTGCA
Organism: Gambelia wislizenii; assembly: GCA_030847615.1. NCBI lineage: Eukaryota > Metazoa > Chordata > Lepidosauria > Squamata > Crotaphytidae > Gambelia > Gambelia wislizenii. The sequence continues at coordinate 307,828,819 of JAUMIR010000004.1, read as the reverse complement.
CCATTTGACTTTAGTAATTCATGGAACACTTGGTACAACCACCATAAAAAACCCAACAACTTTTCATTGGTTGGTGATACATTCTCAGTGAAACTGTTCTTAGTCCCCTATATCTGAAAGCCAAGTTGCTAAAGCTATATTCTAAAAGCACTGTTTTCACATGGGGAAAAAATGTGGGGTTAGGAAAGACAAGAAGAATGCAGACAGATGAATTAGTACATACTGGCCATATGAAATCTCAGTATGTGGCTTCCTGTTTCTTTGGTCAAGCTCTCTGAACTTTAAAAAATTCAGTGCCAGTTTAGAGGCTGGAATTATTTTCATCATTTGGTTTCTTTTATTGTAATTAGCTCTGTTTCTTGATGATTTTGTCTATATTTACCAGTAAACTAACTCTTTTATTGTTCTTTAAATGCTCCAAATTGATTGTACTGTGCAAATTCATGCAAATCCAGATGTGCCTTGATACCTAGATGCAGTTAGGCCAAGTCCACACAGGCAAAAAAATGCCATAATCACCTCTGGTGCTGGCAGTCCTCACAACTATTTTGGGGAGGTAATGTGGTTTTTAGCCCTTAACCTGACTTTGCCCCACACTAAACAAAGTCGGGGGGAGTCTGATCTTTTCCAGAAACCCCGGAGTGGCTTCAGATTCTGTTGATGTGTGTACAGCTGGATTAGGTCCATCCACCTTCCCTGCACTGAGCATAATGTTCCAGACTGGCTCCGAATCAAGCAGTGGGTGTGGACAAGGCCTTAATTGCTTGGAGAAAAGAGAGTATTGTCTCATGCAAAGTCAAAATATTCTTAGCTTGTTTGCCAGTGAAATTTGGTCATTTGAGGTAACGGGTGGACAAAAGCCAACCAGACGTACTGGTGATAGTGATTGCTACATTGTCCTCCTAATGGTCCTCCCCTCTCCACCAAAAAAAATCACCAGCATCAGAAAATCCTTGAGATAATCTAGGTCATCACATAGGCTTATTCAAAGGGGACATAGGGATAAAGAGCATGAATGCTAATTTTGGATACAGGAAAGACTTTTAAAATAGTGCTTCCTAAAATAGTGAGACTTGCAATTCACTGTACGTTCTCTGTATAAATCTATCTGCAATATCCTGTGCCTTTGAAAGTTTCCTGTTCTCTGGAGATAGTGAATTCACATATATATTTCAATCTGTATATCCATTTTTATTTCTATATGTGTTGTGTTTAACCTCAGTTATACTCATCTCTCATAAATTACAATAGGACACTTTGCCCAATGTTGTAGTACACTTAGTACTACAGTATTTGAATTTAGGAATGTCTACAATTTTTTGTTGCTTTTTAGTTTTTAAATTTTTTAAATAAAATGATACTATATTGAAGATAAACAATACTATAAAAATGATACTATATTGATGCTAAATCTAATATCAACAGGGAGGGATTCTAGGGAATTTATCAGACCACCCCCGTAACACAGGCAAAAAAATGCCATAATCACCTCTGGTGCCCATTCTTTTGCCAGCATAACTTTGCTGTTTTTATGCCAGCAAAAGAACTCTCCATGCCACAATACCTGTAACCCTGGAAAAAGGCTTCCCAACAATGAATAAGGAGTGAACGGAGCTCTGTCCACTTCCTCGTTTGAAATTCCATGTATTCTCACAAGAATAGATAGCGTAGGGCATTCAAAAATAAAAACAAAAATAAGACAGTAAAAGTTACATAAGCACCTAAACACACTAAAAAAGTCCCAAGTAAACTGGGGAGGGTCATAAAAAATGTGTCACCTACCTGGATGTTGCAATCTCACCTAAAAGTGTTCTCACTGGACCGGCCATTAAGGCTGTATTCATGTGAGTACAATGGCACGAAGTTTCAAACACCAGCAATGCCGCACAAAAGCACCATGGGGATCAACTGACAGCTTGAGCCATCAATAAAAGAGTACATTTCTTTTAATAGGACATGATCGTGAATAGGCAATGTTGTGTGGTAAAGGTGCCATTCTACTATCATTAGGTGTCCTTATGATGCCTTATTTCCCTTGTCTGATAACATCCTAGAACAAATCGTAATTCACGAAAACTTTCTCAGTCATGTTATCTTACGGAGCATGAGAAATTTCCACAGCACAGTATGTTTTGCACTTGTCTTTGCCTGTATTGGAGACCTACAATGTAAGCCTAGGTACAGGGACCAGAGGTTCATTAGAAGTGTTGCTTCTCACACTGTAGAAATCTTGCGTTGAAGAAAATACTGCCTATAAAGTGCATAGAGTATTTGCTCCCCCATTCACTTAAATGGCTTGGGTTTATAAGATGTAAACCCAAGCCATGAGGGATTTTTCATTTTTATGCATGCAAAACCTTAATGGAGTGGCATATACAGCAAGAAAGTGGCACTAAGACAGAGCATTATGCAATTCGGCAATGACCATTTTGGCTGTGGCTCTGTTTGTTTGTGGCTTTTGATGGATTTTTCCTGTGGGTCAAAGGAAACCTTCAAAGCAAAAGGTTCCCCCATCTCTTCTATAATCCACATAATTTACTACTTTAAGCAGGAATATCAAACAAACACATCTTCTTCTTTTTTTCTATTTATACTGCCTTCATTTTCCTTCTGCTGCTTGTACTCTGTAGAGCACTATTATTGGGAAGTGATTTTTTAAAAGTTGTTTGTTTCCATTACTTGTTATGTTGCTGATACTTGTTGCAAGCTGAAAAGGTAATTGGACAAATCATTTGCTGTAATGATCACTACTTTTCTATTACAGTACATTACTTTTATTAAAAGGGGGGGGGACTTAAAAGATTCATACTAAAAGTGATTACTACTACTACTACTACTACTAGTGGTGCACAAATGAGGAGCTGAGGATCCAGCAATAAGGAAGGAGGGGGGATGAGAGGTTGGGAGGGAAAAACTGAAACCATGAGCTACATTATAGACTTAAGGTTTGGCAATTGCAAACAGGACAGGGGCCATTTTCCTTTCATGTGCCTGCCTGGTGGGCCACAGCAACACATTTAAGTGTTCCTGAAGTGGCGTGACATCACTTCTACCCACCATTTTGGCAGATTTTATTTTGTCTGTTTGTGGGAGGTTTGGCAGGCTGAGGACAATAGGGGAACAAACTGTTGTCTTTTTATTAGGTTTTTGGAGATTTGGGGTGGTTTGGGGAGAAAAATCACTCCAACGTCAGCCTCCCAAAATTGAAATTTCAGGGGCTTATGTGGTGGGTTTGAAGGGTTGCTGGGGGTTCCTGCAAGCCACACTTAAAGGTCCCACTTTGCCCTCCCTTGCTATAGACTCTAAACGATTGACATTTAGAGAAGCTTTGGGTAAGTTACTCTGCTTTTTATACCTTCCTCCATTCAACTCAATCAAAAGAGAGACCTTTCACCAAGCCCTCTACTCCCTATCACATCATCAGGATATGTCCTGACATCTTTGGTTTTGGCCTTGGGCCTGGGATGCTCTTGGCCTGGTGATTATGATTCAGAAGTCATTCCCACACCTCAAAATCAAATCACTAGTGTTCTAGGCCACAGCTGGGCCTATAGGTTTGCAGCTAAACCATTTATTCCAAATCACTTCTTCTATACCTCCTTTGTTACCCAAGGAGGTATTGGAAATTCCAGATAATATTAAGTTTCTAATATGTTAGGAAAATTAACAGCAACTCAACCTTAGTAATGTGAAAAGGGGCAACAGAGAGGGGATCTTTACACCAACTATACCCCTACTAACTCTGAACAGATGTACACAAATGCAAAATGAAAAATTAACAATAATGTTTATTTAAGACATAAAAATAATAATACCAAGCATGCACACATTCATACAAGAAACATTCACACAAGACCACTAGGAATGGAAGAAGAAAGGTTGCCAGAGGGATAGATAGGGAGATTTCCGGGGTGATACGACACCTGTGTTGTAGCCTGAAGTCGTTGAGCAAACTGGAAGTATGAGTAGATGAATCTGGAGTGGCTATCACACAGAGAGATTTAGTGTCCCCAAGCAAAGTTTCTGTGCACAATGAGGCATGATTTTTGGCCAATATTTATACAAAAAATATGGCCTGAGGTGAGGAAGTTTCATGGGTTAAAACACTAGCTCTAAAGATTGCACAATGAGTTTCAGGAAAACTCCTGGTCTTGACAAGAGGTGTCCAAAGATGCTAATGTGTTGCCAACTGCCCTAAATGTCTGATGATTGGATTCACAAAGCTTGAGCTGCCTCTTTGATCGCTAGGTGATTACAGAAGGGAAGCTTGAAACCTTCAAACAAAGGAATACTCCATCTGCTTAATGGAATCAATTGTCTGTCACTTGGGTGTGTGGTGGAGGCAATGTCCTTTTGACCTTATATTTCCTCATATTTTGGAATTTGTCAGTAGTCCTTCCTTTGGGCGATTCATGGCTTTTAGCACATACCTTTTGGGATCCATACAGTGAGTCCTTGAAACCTTACTGTACTTTCCAGAAGAAGACCACATTAATAAGCCAAATCATTAATATGCCAATTTGGGGGTTTCTGGAGGTGGCGCTCATTAGGGGCACTAACAACTTTACAAGTGTAAACAGTTTTGTTCCACCTACCTAGCCCACAATGCACACAAGATATTCTTAAGAACAGCAGAAGTGATACTGAATTAAGAACCATTTTAGAAACTGTTTGTACCAAAGATATGAAAAGACCTGTGTAGTACAAGTGGACAGGTCACACTGAAAAATGTTTGGCACAGTAGCTAAAATTTGGTATCAATGAAGAGTGTGTTATTGACTCCTGCAGGGCAGTTTTGCATTTATTTCAGGGTAGGTAATTGCCCAGGGTGTGGCAGCCAGTTTTCACACAGGCCATGCTGGTGCTTAGATGGGGCACTGGAATTTGTAGAACTTCCAATTTCTGGTTGGTTTGTGGCCACTTTTAATTAGGAGGTGGGGCTGTAAAGAAGTAAATTTCTGCATTTGGAGGTGGTTGTGATGTGTGTTCAGTTATTTTGATGCAAAAAGTCACCTGAAAATGGCATGTTTTTTTCAAGGTATCTGAGGTCTTTGGGGAATACTGGGGATATAGGGTGTGCAAAAGTGGGTTTCATGGGCTACATTTTCCTCACATCTGTCTATTTATTTATTTTGTGCATATGAGCAGATACAGGGAAGCTCTAGTACTATTAAAACTTATCAGTGTTATTGTCAGTAGAATTTCCTTTCATATTTTCCTGCTCAATGTGGCAAGGCCATTGATATGTCAGGAAGGAGATGGAATATATATTGGGGGTGGATCTGTTATGTGTGGCCCTGGTCCCAATTTAAATCCTCATGTATACAGGAGAAACCTTAATTGAGATATTATAGTTTTATGATTAAACCCAGCTCTTTCCTTAGAAACCGTATAGCTTTTGCTTTAACTTTAAGTATCAATTTATGGAATTGAACAAAATTATCCTCATGACATTGCTCCATTATACAGAACTCAAAGATTTTCAGCTGGCAGCATTTCTCCTGATGACTTTCATAAAAAATGCCATCACTGCTATGATGTTTTAGTCCTTCGAGTGGTGTAATCAAGAACTCTTACTTGCTTTTTTAATATCTCTTTATCTGAAGTCAATTTCCAAGCTAATGGAGTTTTTATTTTGTGTATGATTAGGTTAACGGGAAGCTTCGTGCCAGATTTAATTGTCAGCATGAACAATCAGATGTGGCTGCACCTTCAAACTGATGAAAGTGTGGGCTCAATTGGCTTCAAAGTTAACTACAAAGGTAACTATAATCTATCAGATGCATTTAAAAGCAGTCTTGGCTTTCCCTCTGTACAGAATATTAAAAGGCTATTTTACTGTGTGGTTGTGAAGATATATTTAATTATAGGCACAGAAATTTCCAGAGAAACACTTATATAATCCAACTAATTATCCTGTCACACTAACCTATTAAAAGCAGATGTGAATGTCAGCCTATGAATGACTGTTCTCTCCTTGAAAGGTTAGGCAGTAGGACAAAACTGAAAAGTTGCCCATTAAATGTTTGGTATACATGATCCCAAATCACTGAAGCACAACTCAACAAAAATAAGAAAGAATGAGATGGAAGGCATGGTTGCACAAATACTGGGAGCATTTATTCTTCACCATAGAACTACATCCTAAAGGCTATGACATATTTTTCTCTTATAAAGGATGACCCATGAGCAGCATTGTAAACATTATTGGAAACAAGCCTATTTTGTTCCCTATAGTATAGATGCTATGGTACAGAAAGAACAGTAGACAGGGACTGGGAGGATTTGCTTCTAAACAGCTCTGTGAATTATTGATCCTCCACAGTCTACCTGTATTTCTTTCTCTCGCTGTTGCTAGAAGCTTGTGGGTGTATATATTTCTCCTTACCCAGAGTGTAAAAGCTGTATTGATGACTGGTGACAACATTTAAGTCAGGATCACAACTCTTAAAGCATCCAGTCTTGAAAACAAGTCGGTGAATCTGGAGAACAATATTTCATCATGCCTTAAGAGAAGAAAGCTCCTTGTACTCCTAAAGATGGGTTTGGATTTTCCTTGGTTTTTTTCCAGGCTGTAAGGCTGTGTTCTGGAATAGTTTCTTTCTATTCCAAAACAGAAAGAAACTATTCCAGAATATGGCCTCACAGCCCAGGAAAAAACCGAGGAAAATCTAACATTTTCTGTGATAAACAACTTGTTTTCTGAACCAAACAACCATGTGCGAAATAAGACAAACTGTGATATCTGTCCAGGTTCTTGTTTCCATGCTGGTGGCATGATATTCAGAAGTGTTGAAAAAGAAAAGCTTTTGAAAAGCTGGATTAAATAATCATATAATGATCTAATTAAGTAATTAATGATCTAATTAACTACTGTTGATGTTTTTTTTCACAAACTTGTTTTCCCAGCTTACTTGCATTATTTGTCTGATATCTCAAAGATGTGTGGAATCTTCCAGATGCTCATAATAGAGTCTTCACAATCAACTAGGACAATACAAAATTATGTTGCCAGTGCCAGTGCTACTGTTAGGCAGAATGAGGCAGCTGCCTCAGACAGCAGATGCTGGGGATAGCAAGTCATGAAAAGCTGTTAGAGCACAGAGTTGATAGAACTGGATCTTCTCAGCCTTTAGAAGATAAGGTTGAGAGGTAACATGATAGCCATCTATCAATAGCTGAAAATCTGTTAGGTAGGAGATGGAGCAAGCTTGTTTTCCGCTAATCCGATGGGTAGGACCCAAACTAATATATTAAAATTACAGTAAAGGATATTCTAGCCAAACAGTAGGAAAAACTTTCTGGTGACAAGAGCTGTTCAACAATGGAATGGACTATCTTAGAATGTGGTAAACTCTCAACTTTTGGCACTTTTAAAAACATAGGTTGGATGGGCTTTTCTCAATGACTATAGCTACAGATTTCTTCACTAGCAGGGCTACTGATCTTTGTGGTCCCTTCCATCTCTATTCAGTATGAGTCTATTTGGTTTCCAGTTCTGTTTCTTATACAGAGTAGATAAAACAGAAACCTGGTTGTTGTTGATGATGATGATGCTGTTGATGATGATGAGAAATGATGATCAACAGATGTTGTATGAGATCATGCATCTGTCCAATTACCTATGTAATCAAATTAAGCCTGGAAAGTATTAGTTACAATTTTACTATGGAATAACGACTTTTAGTTTGCCAGCATTTATGAATTATGGTGTTCCTGGCAAATTTAATGATTCACAAATGTTATTATTTAATTAATGTTCTAGAAAGAAGTGTTGGAATAACTTATTAATTTCTTCATCGCACAGCTATTTTATGTAGTTTGAAACCAGTGTAGCAGATATAATACTTTCATTCATGGGGCACAAAAAGGCTCCTGAGCTACACAAATTTGTAGCTACTGAAATATTTTTTAGGTTGCCAGTAGAACAGTGGTGATGCACTGTGTGAAATGGGTAGAAGTATTGGTGGTGAGCAGTAGAGTTCCTATTGTGTTTCCCCCCCCTCAAGCTCCCCTTGACATCAGCCAGGCTGGGAGTTGCTTGATGTGATCACACAAGAACAGCTCCTCCTCAATTTTCTCCTTATGTTTGAGCTGCCTTCCCAGGAGGTGATGCTACTGAGTCCCGGGACCGCACTTCTAGCACTTCCAGTAGCATATAGCACAGGAGTTCCTTCCCTGCTTGCATGCAGGGAAGGAGTGGCAACAGGTGTTCCCTCCCCATGTGAGGAAGGAGGTGGGTGTGCATTGTGCTTTCAAAAGTCCAGCTAAACAGACACCTGCAAAAATTAAACTGCCCCATGCTTTCAATTTCTGAATGTTTCACCTTACTGCCTAACTATGGAAAGGAAGATATGGTATAAAACAACATTTAAACTCTGGGGGTGCAGCACCACAAAACATCTATACATATAAAACTCATGGATATGTTGCCTTTCCCAGTGTGCTGATTGCCTCCTCAGAAAACATAACAGCCAATCACCACTCACATGGAAATTCCCTCTCCACCTCACAATCCACTCCTACCACTCAGTCTGTGGCCCAGATTGGGACCCAGGCAGTCAACTGTCAGCTGCTGTGGTAGCAGGGCAGCAGAGTGAGTCATTCTCAGAAATTCCGGGATAAGTGTACAAGGCTGAGAAGGGGAAGGAGGAATTTCAAAATCCACCAGCCTAACTTACAGGATTGTTGTGAGGTCTACCAGGCATTTTTGGGGGGAGTTTTTAATGGTGTATGTTATGCTGGGTACAGCTAGTTGTTTCTGGGTACAGCTAGTAGCTTCTAGGAAGGCTTTTCAACCTGGGTAAAGAACTGAGAAAATTTGAATGCAATAATACCTTTAATTCCAGTTTCTCAGGCTACATCTGCATTGCAGAAATAATCCAGTTTGACACCGCTTTAACTGGCATGGCTCAGTGGGACTTTTTGTGAGTCTTGTGATATATTTAGCCTTCTGTGTCAGAGAGCTCTGGTGCTACAACTACAAATCTCAGGATCCCATAGCCTTGAGCCACAGCAGTTAAAGTGGTGTCAAACTGGATTATTTCTACAGTGCAGATGCAGCCTTAGTCTCTGCTGACCTTCTAGTGTATGCATGTTTATTTTTCAGGGTTAGAAAGGCATGCATAGATTTACATCCCAAGAGAGTATGGTGAATTAATGTGCAGTCTAATGTTTGTCTGAAGCATTAAATTAGCTTGAGAGATGTGAATGTAACCTTGGGAGGGGGGGACATAAAGAGATATTTTGATATCATTATGCAAGCCCCTGCCCTTGCATCCTAAAAAAAAAAAAGGAATGGGAGAGTTCTTTCAAAGACTTCTCAGACATTGTATCTGATGCTTTCGCTTTCCTTTATCATTACAAAGGGTTGTAGAACACCAACTCTGATTGACATGCAGTTCACATATTAACTGCTACTTTTGAGACAATTAGTGGGTCTAGAATTGAGGGTGCTGCATAACAAGCAATCATTTGGCTAAAACATTAAGTGAATCTGAATGAGATAACATCTTTAATCCCAATTGGCCAATTTTTGTTACCCTTACAGTGTATTAACTGGGAGGTGTACAGCAGTGGTTGTTGTGCTTGCTTTGACAGTGAAACAGAACAGACTTTAGCATATATCAAAAAGTAGAAAGATGTAAAATGTTAAATGGAAAATGCTGAAATGACTAGTTACTATCTATAAATATGTTTTAAAATGAAGCCATAGAATTATTTGTTCTCATGTAGTGCAATGATTGGCATTCAGTTTAGTCCAGGCAGACATGAGGAGCATTTATGTTCAGCCACAAAACTTCCAGGGTGATCTTGGCTCATCAACCAATCCCTCAACATAATCTACCTTGTTGTGAGAAAATATCACCTCATTGAATGAAGGGTGAAATAAAAATAAAATGAAATGGGCTTCAACTCTTGAGCCACCAATAAATACCCTTGGACATGGACGGTAGCATGCAGAACTTTGAGAGAGAAGAGGAGGAAGGCTGCTGAACAAGCCTCAGGGGGAAGAACACAGAAGCAGCTAAGAAATTAGAAAAAATCTGAAGAGTTTGTAGCTCCTGAGAGAGATGAACAGGGAATTTGCAGCAGAGGACTACAAATGGCTCAGCTAAAAGAAAGGGAAGGAGGGAGGGAAAGGAAAGAAGGAAGGTATTCTGGATTGGGAGAGAAGTTGCTAAGAACTGTGGAGGGCAAAAGATTAGTCAGTGTCACTAGTAGGCATAACAGTTCTAATAATCAGCATCAGGTCTATCCAAAAATCGCATACCAAACTTCATAAAAAGAACAGTATATTTTTGTACTGTCATATTCAATTAAAATACATTCCCAGTATATATTGTTATGACATTTATGAAAGTATGTGGTGAAGTAGAATTGTTGAGAGAAATGACATTTTCTTTTGTTTTCTTTCAAAAATGTGATGTTAAATTTAAAACAAGTCACTGTTTAAATAAACCAAATTTTCATGTGAAGAAGGAATTTTGTCAAAGATGCAGGACTAATTTGGACACATTTAATAACTTAAAGAAGTAATTCATTTAGACTTGTTACCCAAATTGTGTGGGGTCCAGGAGGAACCCACTCATGTCTTAGATATCAATACGGGGAATTTTAATTGGCTCAACATGACAGCGAGAGGCTATGGGATCTTTTGATCTATGCATACCAGTACTAACTGACGAGACTAACAGCCAAGAAATAAAATTAAATGGTTTTTGTTGAAAAAATAATCTCAGAAGCATTCACACCAACACTCAGGCTTCAAACACACACGGCTGTTGAAGAAATTAGGAAGTATTGGGATAGACCAATAGAGTTTGGCATGCTGGGCTATACTATACTTGTCTGAAGAGCAGAGATTTGTGCAGCAGAATATACTCAGACAAAGCTCTGAGGGTCACACAGCAGACAGACAGAGTGATGGGATGCAGGAATCTGTGGACACTGAGTGTGTTTTAGGGTGATATTTATGCCCAATATTTACCCTTAATGGGTGTTAGGAGTGGAATACAATGTTGGATGGAGTTCCCCACGGTTGAAAAAATGCAAGCTCCAGCTATGTTAACAATCGCTAGTGGTTGATAAATTAATACTGATGGGTGTCAGGCAACCTTTTATTGTTGAGGAGGGGGTGTGAAGGAAAACCAGTTTGCAGAGTAATGAGTGTTCCTGCCACTTGATTGAATAAGTGACTGCACTTCTGGGCGCATCCAGGAGAATTAGCACATTCTACCCCAACTACCCATCCAAGGGGAGGGTCTGCATAATTGCTACCCGGGTGTGTCTTTTGGGGAATCTGGAAAGACCTCTTCTTTAGGTTTTGAACAAACCTTAGCTCTGTCCTTAATTGCAGGGCAGCCTGGGGCTACTACTAACCTCGAAGTTTCCAAAAACAAGCCAATCTATGAAATATAGCCAATTTATGAATTATTGGAAGGGCGGGGAATGTCAGGGGAGGTAACAACAACATGCATTTTCTAAGTAGAACCAACGTATTTTGCTAGAATTTTAAAATTCTGTCATTTCAAATAAATGCTTTTCAGCTTGTTGATTTTTCTTTTATGATGCAATGAATGTGCTCTTGCACTGAAGATTATAGTTTGGCAGCATGGTGTGTGGCTATTTAATTAGGCCAATCAAGATGCTTTCCAACTTTGAAATGAGGGGGTCACTGTCAGACTTTTATTAGATAATAATGTGAATATGAAGGGAAGAAATAAAGGGGGGGCACAGTATATACTTGCCATTTTATAAAGAACAAAAAGAGAAATTGTGGTGGAAATGTCAATATTTCTTTCCTAACTCAAGTGACTTAGTAACACACTTTGAAAGGCAGCCTAGTGTCTTAATCATTCTGTGTAGGCTTTCAAAACAAAGTTGATAAATAATAAATACCATTTGGTATGCCAGTATGGTGCAGTGTTGCCTCCTGAAGTAATGTGTTCATAATACTGAAAGATGTACAGAGATTTTAACCCTTAGGCAAGATTTTATTTCTCTTCCTTCAAAATGCAAAATGTTTATAAAATGAAATAAGCAACATCAAAAAGCTGCAAGGCAGCTGTTCTACAACTTTGTGCAAACCGAATTGCTTGACCAGTCATAACATATGCCCAGCACTATACTGGGTGCCAAGTCAATTAAGCCATTAATTGATTGTTTTCATAAAAGGCAGATGGTGGTGGGAATTTGATCCATCCAGAATTTTCTTAGGAATTGTATTTAGGAGTGAAATTTCCAAGAAGCAGTTTGTAATATATGGTCATTATAATTTTCATTCCAGTTCTACAATTTTTTTTTTTAAATCGTTGATGTCTCACTCCTATCCACAGTAGGCAAAATCCCTCCCTCAGGGTACTGTCTACTGTAACACCAAAAATGGGTGGGTGTTTAATTAGGAATATAGCTATCCATGGACATCAAACATAAGCAGATAGGTCTTATCTTCCTTGGTAAACTGGGTAAACTGATGTCAATCCTTTCAGGTTAAAGTTGTGTGGGTATTGAGACTATATAGGGTTATGTACATGCCAGGTTCACATGACAATTTAAAAAGAACACTTTACACATACACATGTGGATGCCCCTGAATCTGCAGTGATCAGGGCACAGATGGCATGGCCATGTTCCTGAATCTGGTGCTCTCCAGCCACAAATCATGTGGCCCAGATTTGCAGCAGTTTGGGGTATCTTACCAAGATATGCAGTGTGGGATTCGGAGGTTTTCTCTGTATTTTTGTCAGTTGCCACTGCCACCACCACAACGAATTTTAAAGTTCCACAGGGAGTTCCTGGCTGAAGGAAGAGGTTTTCTCCTTTCCCCTGGCTCAGCAGCACTTCCTCCACCCAGTCTCCTGCTCACCCATCACTTCCATCAAGTACTTTCATTGCTTTTTTCAAGCACCTCTTCCTGCAGTGGGTAACTTGTTGGCTAATCTGAAGTCTCTGGGTGGAGCAGCACGAATATCATGTGGGTTTTTTTTTGTTTGTTTGTTTTTTAAACAAAGTGGTAACAAGCACCTGGCCTTAGTCAACTTACTTTTTGAGATTAGGCCCTTTGTTAGCTCCACTGTACATTAGTTTTGATGGGCTTTTGATGGACCTAGACCATCTCCACCAACATTGTTTGACAATGTCTAACTGTATGTTCGTTGGAAGCCCATACCTCAGAAGAGTAACATCTCTTGTGTTGCTCAGAAACTGTTACTGAAATGCACACTGTCAGTACTATTAGTGGTAATATATCCCCTCTCTCTCTGGCTTTTCTTCGCAAACGAAGATTCAGGAAAGACTCATCCCGCGCTTTCTGCAAGCGCGCTGATGACTAAAATGGCCAATCCGAGATAAACAGGTCCGGTTGCAAAAAGCACAGCAGAAGGTCTCCTTGGGTGATGTTTTTGGGTTGTGATTCTTTCTGCGTTGTCGTTTCTCTTCAAGACTTGTTCGTCGTGAGTTCTATCGAGGTAATATTGATAACTATCGAGGTAATATATAGGCATCATGGTATTAGGTATTCCTAAGGACTGTGTTCGCAGTTTGGGGGGAGCTCCTAGTCTCATCGCTTCACATGACTGTTCAGGTGAATGTGACAGTCAAGAGCACCTGTTATCAGCTTCAGCAGATACACCAACTGTGCCCTCACCTCAAGACAAAGGACCTAGAAACTTTAGTGCATGCACTGGTAATCTCACAATGCTCTCTACATGGGGCTACCCTTTTACCTAGTTTAGAAACTACAACTGGTGCAAAATATGGCAGCCAGGGAAATCAAGAAGGGAGTATATCACTCCAATCCTGAAATCCCTTCACTGGCTGCCTATCAGTTTCCGAACACAGTATAAGGTGTTGGTAATGACCTATAAAGCCCTGCATGGCCTAGGTCCAACCTACATAAGGGATCGCCTCCTCCTATAATCCAGCCCGCACCCTTAGATCTTCTGGGAGGGGTTTATTGCAACCAATGAGATCTAGATTAACAACAACCTCCCAGAGATCTTTTTCTATTGCTGCTCCCAGACTATAGAATGCCCTGCCAGAGGAGGATCTGTCAAGCAACCAGCTTGGAGAATTTCAAAAAAGCCATCAAAACGGATCTCTTCCGGCAGGCCTTCTTTGAATAGAACAGACCATTTTTAATGGATGTTTCTCCCTCTTTTTACATTTTTATGTTTGTATGTTTATGTTCTTATGTTTTTATGTTTTGATATTATAGTTTCAGAGTCTTAGGATAGTTATTTTATGTCACTGGTGAATTTGCCAGTTATTTTAAATGCATGTACTATTATATGTAATTTTAAGGGCGGGGGTAAATTGTTTTAAGTTATTACTATTGTTATGGATTTGTTTGTTTTATATCCAATTGTTGTGAGCTGCCTTGATTGCCTAATAGGCAAATGGCGGGGTACAAAAATAAAGTTTATTATTATTATTATTATTATTATTCATTGATAGCTTTCCAAGGAAAAAGAATCAGAGGATAAGGCTATTGAAGGTGGTGATCAACTATATATTGTGATAGTTTGTTCACTAGTATAAATATGTGTTATGTAAAGAAATACTTCCTTTTATCTGTCCCAACACTTGATAAACAACTTTTTTTTCCTTTTACCTGTCAGTGTCAAATATATTTTCCTTCCATCTGAAAGACAGTAAGCATTTATTGTTATAAATATCTCCCCTGTTCTAAGTGTCTAGTAACTGTCTATATAATTCCAAAGTTATTCCTTCAAGGGATATTTTGTTTATTTTTTTTTTCTTTACCCTGCCAACTGCAGTCCTTTCATTTTATGTGTTTGATTCGTTGTGTTCCTTTGGGCTTCTGTAAAGCCAGCCTGTCTGACTGTTTTAGACACACTGCTTTTTCTTACTGAACTAAATATGGTTGATACATAGCTGCCCTTGGCCATAGCAAGATCAAGCTGTTGTCTCCATGTCAGGTTTTTAAATTCTCTTCCTTTGCTGTGGAAATTCTTGAAGATGTCCCAACAGGGATTCAAAGTCTCAACTGGATTTACTTCTTCCCCATGTGGAGAAATGGTTAGGAGACAACATGGTTTCTCTCAAAAACAGCCTTAGGTGAGAACCATCAGATGACTATTCTGGAATAAAATAGAAAGCATTAGTGCTGCTTCAGCATCATATAGCAAAAACACCACACACACCAGGATTTTAATATGATCATATAGGAAACAAAGAAATGACTGAACAATAGTTATAATCTCTTCAGTCTCTCTCTGGCTTTTCTTTGCAAATGAAGATTCAGGAAGGACTCATCCTGCGCTTTCTGCAAGCGCGCTGATGACTAAAGAGGCCAATCCGAGATAAACAAGTCCGGTTGCAGAAAGCACAGCAGAAGGTCTCCTTGGGTGATGTTTTTGGGTTGTGATTCTTTCTGCATTGTCGTTTCTCTTCAAGACTTGTTTGGTGTGAGTTCTCAAATAAGGCTGCAGCATTGTGGATAGTGCGTCTCCATGCCTCCCGATATGAGGCCAGGACGGACCACTGTTGGTGATCAGTTTGGCCGAGCCTGAGATGTTGTTTCAGGGAGTCTTTGTATCACTTTTTTGGAGCACCCCTCATACGCTGACCAGTGGCGAGTTCACCGTAGAGTATTATTTTTGGGAGGCAATGAATCTCTTCAGTAGTTAATAAAACATTAAGATATATTATATCTTTCTTAAACCTGAAAACATTTTAAATAGTCAGCTGACCATTCTGCCATTCTGTCCTAGGAGATTGTCAGACAACCTATTTTAAAATGTTCTTTTGCTGCCATAAAATAAACCATTTCTATGCTGGCAAAAGAACGCTCCCCTCACCCCTACCTTCCTCTTCTGGCAAAGACTTTCTGGCAATAAAGAGGAAGTGAACAGAGCCCTGTTCACCCTTGCTTGTAATCCCATGAGACTTTGTCACATGGGAAATTTTAAAATAAAAACAAAATAAAAACATTTAAAGTTGCACAAAGTACCTACACACACTTAAAATGTCCCAAGTAACCCAGGGAGGGTACAAAAAGGAAGGCAGCTTACCTGGATGTCCCGATCTCAAACAGAAGCGTTCTGGCAGGACCGCCCATTGATGGTGGAATCTCACCAACAGAACGTGGCACTTTGTTTCACACAGGCAAATCCAGGACAGAAATGCCATGGGAGATCAATTTCCGGCTTCTCTCCATCAATAAATTTGTATTTTTTTAATGTGATTTTAGTTTAGGTGGTTTTTAATTTTATACTAGTTTAATATCTAGTATAAATAGATATTTATTTATAATATCTATTTATATAGATATTATAAATAATATCTATATAAATAGATGGGGAGGGTGGGTGTGGGTGGTGCTTAGGGATTTTAGTCAGCATTATTGTATTTTAATTGTTGTAAGCCACCCCACTTGAATTATTATTATTATTATTATTATTATTATTATTAAGAGCAGCCTCTGAATGGCAGCAGAATGCTTGGGAGACGATGGGGGTGACATCATCCAGTAATTAAGTCCTTTTGCGATCTCATGGCAGTTTTATACCACCATTTTTGATGTGCCTGATATTCTTCCTAGTTTTGCAGGTATTAAATATTCAATAGGTGAAAAATAGTCAGACTCCTCCTTAATTAGTGATGCATAACCTTGAAAACTATATGAAAATAGTGCATCCAGGACCCTTGAAAGGCCTACATGGATGGAGGAGGATCAGATAACTTTTAGAAGATTCTCTAACACTTATTTCCTTCTAGACGGCATGAAGTTGGTATTTTTAATCTCTTTCCAAAACTGAATTTGGAGTCCTATTGGAAATAAAATTTACTCCTTTTAACTACTAGTTTATGGAGATTATCAGACGTGCCAAATAAAGTAGAACAGAGATTCCAGAGTATCAGGAAAGGCTTTCCTTTTCACATGACTTTCCCCCTGCCCGTTCTGTTCTTGTTCTACTCTAATACTACCCCTGATTTCTTTTATTCACGGCTTAAGCTGTCAATAGATCCCTCATTCCGTTTCTGTAACGGAATGGGGGGAATGTGAAAAGGTGCCTATTATGCTGGTGGGATGCCAGCATTAATGGGAGGTCCGGAGTGTCAAAACACTTCCGGATGCCTCGCTTATGACAGGCCCCTGCTGCTGCCACCCAGATCACACCTCCCTGCATCCCGATCGGCAGCCCTCCAGCCCCTGATCGCCAGCCCATCACCCCCCTGTTCGCTAGCCCTCCAGCCTCCGATCGCCAGCCCATCACTCCCCTGATCTCCAGCCCTCCAGTCCCTGATCACCAGCCTTCTAGCCCCTGATCACCAGCCCATCACTTCCTGGGCTTCCCGGCACGAGAACAATTGAGGTAAGTGTGAAAGTTTTCATTCTTGTGCTGGGACAGGGGTGGGAGAGTGGCGGGAAAGGAGATTGTGGGACAGGAACAATTTTTTTGTTCCCATCTGATAATCTCCTTAGATTAGTGTGGTAGAGGGCAATAGGATATAGTAGAAATTGTCTACCAGTTCAGAAGTGTCTTTTTCATAAGAATTAAGATGAACGCTGTCAGTTCTAGTGATGTATATCTGCAACAGTTTCTCATAATTCTTTGTACTCCTTTGCTTTGCAGCAAACTTTTTATTGCTGGTATAAGCAATGTTTTATGATGTTTGCAGTCTTGTCTGTTTCCTTTAGACAGAAGGAACCAGATGGACAAGCTAAGTCTTTGGGGATTGAATCCAGTGCCATTCTGTCAAATTACATTTGTATAGCAAATGACCATCCTGTCTCCCTCGGGATAAGTGTGTGTCACCTACATACTATATGTGATCTCTGTGATCAGGCCAAGAAAATGAAGGGCAAAAAATACTTCCTTTTGCAAAGTGATTAAGTCCTGCCAAATATAACCTTGAATACCATTGCAATGAATTTTGGTTATAGTTTTTTTTATTATTTTTTTTAAAAATACCATATGTAATGTTACATAATATTCTGCAAATATTACTTATTGCAAATTATAAGTATTACATAATATCTCCCATCATCCCCCCTTCCACAGCTTTCTAGCGGACAGAACAATTCCTACTACAATAAAAAACCTTCTTGAAAATGTGGCTCATGGTTTTAATTACATAATTTACTTCTTAATACCCCTTTTCCTCTTTAACATTTTTATAGAAACATTTCCCAATTCAAGCTCCATGTTTCTTTCTTCAGTCATCCAATACATTTTAATCTTCCTTCCCTAAGAAATAAAAATTCTGCTAAAGATGTAGCCACCTTATCCATTTTCTAAGTTGCTTTCTCCTTCCATCCTAAAACAATTACAAAATGTGCTGCTTTAAACATATATTTCAATACATTTTCTTCATTATTTTTCTTCTTCAAATTTAGCATTTTACCATTTTCTTTACTCAACTGTACATCCTTCCCTATTATTCTATTAATCTCACTTATAAGCTCACACCAAAATTTTTGAATGAAAGCGCATTTCGACCGCACATGCATATACTGTCCTTTAGCCGCACAATTATGCCAACATTTTGACAAGACATTTCCTCTTATAAGTGATCATTGATAAGGCGTGTAGTCATTGGCTTGAAGGGTCCCTCGTGGCTTTGCTCTGTCTCTCATGCTGTTCAACATCTATATGAAACCACTGAACGAGGTTATCTAGAGGTTTTGGATTTGGTGCCACCAGTATGCTGACAGAATGCCCCAATGAGCTCACCTCCTCTCTCCCTCCCTCCCTCCCCTGCCTTCCCACCCACCATGCCAGAAACCTCCTCCTGCTCACCCAAACACCGACCCCTCATGGAGAAGGGAGGGAAAGCAAATTCACCTCCTCCCTCCACTGCCCATCAGCTGTTATGTGCTGGAACCCTCCTCCTGCCCACCCACCATGCCAACCCCCCATGAGGTCACCTCCTCCCTCCACCCACCAGCCCGCCATGCCAGAACCCTCCTCCCACCTGCCGCACCGGAACTTACCCCCCAAAAACCTTTAGAAACCCTAAAAAGTAAACAAAATCTGGCTTCCAATTTTTAAAAACAATAGAATCAAAACTCAACATTTACAAAGGAATTCCACCCAGGGACAAGGGGATTTCCAGCAGATAATGGCTCATCAACCAACCAGTAGCCAAACAGACACTAACGAGCCTTGCATTTCTATACCCAGAAACTAACCATTCAATTATATA
The DNA here is from genome assembly GCA_030847615.1 of Gambelia wislizenii. Classification (NCBI taxonomy): domain Eukaryota; kingdom Metazoa; phylum Chordata; class Lepidosauria; order Squamata; family Crotaphytidae; genus Gambelia; species Gambelia wislizenii. Next base: position 307,809,643 of record JAUMIR010000004.1, on the reverse strand, counting down.
AATTTACATCTACTCCCCAACAGGGGTTCACAATATATAAACTCCACACACACTCCTACCCAACCATTCTCTGAAGATGCCAGCCACAGATGCAGGTGAAATGTCAGAAAAAAAGTATTCCAGAACACAGCCTCACAGCCTGGGGGAAAAAAAAACCACAGGGAAAATCTATGGATGCTGTCCGTGAAAGCCTTTGACTTCACTAGATATAATGTTTGAAAGAGGTATATGAATATATTGTTACATGTGATGACTATGATTCCTGTGAGCCCCATAGCACCAGTTGACTTACAAACGTATGAATTAGCCAACAGTGTGATGCGGCAGCTAAAAAGGCCAATGCAATTTTGGGCTGTATCAATAGAAGTATAGTGTCTAGATCAAGGGAAGTAATAGTGCCGCTCTATTCTGCCTTGGTCAGACCTCACTTAGAATACTGTGTCCAGTTCTGGGCACCACAATTCAGAAAGGATATTGACAAATTGGAGCGTGTCCAGAGAAGGGCAACTAAAATGGTGAAAGGTCTGGAAACAATGCCTTATGAGGAGAGACTTAGGGAGCTGGGTATGTTTAGCCTGGAAAAAAGACGGTTTAGAGGCGATATGATAGCCCTGTTTAAGTATTTGAAGGGATGTCACGCTGAGGATGGAGCAGGCTTGTTTTCTGCTGCTCCAGAGACTGGAACACGGAGCAATGGGTGCAAGCTCCAGGAACAGAGATTCCACCTCAACATGAGGAGGAACTTTTTGACAGTAAGAGCTGTTCGGCAGTGGAACACACTCCCTCGGAGCGTGGTGGGGTCTCCTTCCTTGGAGGTCTTTAAACAGAGGCTGGATGGCCATCTGTCGGGGATGCTTTGATTGTGATTTCCTGCGTGGCAGGGGGCTTGGACTGGATGGCCCTCGTGGTCTCTTCCAACTCTGCAATTCTATGATTTAGTTATACAATTCATACATTGTTAGGGATTTTACTGCTTTTATTGTTTTATATATTTATCTCTTTATAGTGAACTGCTTCAGGATTTTTAAATGAAAAAGGATGTATGTGCTTAGAAATAAAAAAAATAGTTCTAATTAAGCCACTTTAAGGCAGATTTATGTGGTAATACATTTACTTACTTGAATGATATTGTTGTTGTACACAAAGCCAAATAGCACAGAATTATGTTATCCAATAGACATAGTACCCATTAACAAAAACCATTGTTAATGTTGAAAGCTTATCAACAAGTGTTTCAGTGACTAACATTCTTTGGAGGGAAGGTGGCAAGATCACAGGGATGTATGTTTGGGTTTGGACTGGAGACCCAGCTTCAGATCTCAGGTCACATATGAAGTTTGCTAGGCATCCTTGAACAAATCCTCACCCAATATGCTCTAATTGTAAAAAATTGGAAAATGTTGTATACTTAATACATATCTCTTATGGTAATCATGCATAATAATTCACCTGATTGTGAATATTCAATATACAATTTATTTCTAACATTGTGGGTTTTTTTTTCCAATGTTAGGAGTGGCCATGATTTTTTTAAAAAATGGATGCCAATCATCTATTCATGCTCCAATTCAGCATGTGCTAATCTCAGGGTAAAAGCCAAGCCATGAGGATTCAGTTGTATGATCAGACTTGAGAAATGTGACACTGCAAATATTAATAATTCATATAATTAATTTTGGCACTTCTTTGTAACCCAATATCTGAAGTGGTCTAAAATTTAGATGTTAAATCGGCCTTGTCCAGATTATCTACTTTTCACTGGCATGGAAAATTCAGCACCAGGAATAAATAGTGTTTATAGCATTAATACATCTTTTCAGAGCTCTGTATATCATCTTGACTCCCCTTTCTTTACATCAGAGTGGAAATGTCCCTGGATGAGATTTCCAATAATAATATAAAAGTAGACAATTTGTTCATGAACAATTTAGAGTGTGACAAATTTATATCATCACAGTCCCCCTCCCCCTGGCAGCCTCACTACTTTTCTTTCTGTTTAATAGAATGACTATTGACTATATAATTTGTTCTTTGGAGTGTGAATTGTGTATTTACTATTTTTTTTAACCAGAGATTGAAAAAGAAAGCTGTGGGGATCCTGGGACTCCATTATATGGTATTAGAGAAGGGGATGGATTTTCCAATCGTGACATGTTAAGGTTTGAGTGTCAATTTGGGTTTGAACTCATTGGAGAAAAATCTATTGTTTGTCAAGAGAACAACCAGTGGTCAGCAAATATACCAATCTGCATTTGTGAGTATAAAATAATTTATAACAATTATTTTTAGATACACTCTATAAATAAAAATAGATACTTGTTACAAGTTGTGCAATACAGCTGTTAATACTGTCACAAAATGGAATTCTGAATTCAAATCTCAGTTCCTATATTACCTGTGAAAAGAGCAAGTGGGTCTCTTCATATAATGCTTCCATGTTTTAATTTTACACTAAAGTAGTGTTTCTCCTTATATTTTATCTTTGTTATGCACTGTTTTATAGATTAAATGAAATAAAATAGAAAGTTATTATATTTCATGAAATTGCAAATGGCTGGATTGCGATCATGGGTGTTTTAATTATTTACAGGTCCCACAATGCATTATACATAGATATCTTTTAATATGTACATAATCTAAGAGAGAGAAATTTTGGCTGTCTAGTATTGTTATACAGAGCAAAATTGACTAGCTGTGTAATGTATTCTAATGTATAGAATATATGAAAAAGCATAAACATATCCTTCATACTTGTGTAGAATCTGTAGAATACATACACAGAGAGAGATTATTATCACTCAATTAAATTATTATGAATTACATTATTGTTAGTGAAGTAGCAGCTTTAGCTATGAAATATTGTCTAGTTAACAACAAAAGCTGAAATGCCCTTTTTATTTAATGTAATTCCTGTATATATTTGTGAAGTAAAAATGATCATGGCAATATTGGCCTTCTGACTTTTAATGTCCTCAGTCTAGAATTGTTCATTTGAATAGTTTCGAAAGGGAGAAAATGGCTAGTATTTTAAGATGTTGTTAGACATGGATACACCATGAGGCTTCTTGAGATATCAGTATACCATAATAGCTGTATTTTCCCTTTTAGTCTGCTGTTAGCAGGCAGAAGGAATAGGACTGGGGATACACTTGTGAAAGGCTTGCCTCAATCTAATTCCAGTTGGCCATCTCTGGAAAGAGGCTTGTGCTTGCAAATATGATACTTTGGGGTCACACCAGGCTATGGTTACAAAAAGCAAAAACAAGCAAAACATACCCAACAGTCTTTGGAGTTTTTCAAATGGGGGGAACCCCCTCCCCCAGGAGGTTGGGAGAAGAATGGAGCTGTCAAGACTACAGAGCCCTGGTTCAGATGCCGCCATCCTCCTCCCGACATTCTCCTGTGCCTCCTCCATGTTGGGGGAGAGAGAAACATGCCACTTTTTATTGATGGGGGTTCTCCATTAATAAAAGCAGTGTGTTTCTCCCACCCTCAGCACAGGGGAAGGTTGGGAGGAGGATGGAGTTGTATGAATTGGAGCACTAAAAGTGAAACAGCACCATCCTCCTCCTAACCTCGATGAGGGTTTTATTCCCCATTTGAAAAAGTCCTTTGTATCCAGCACCTCTGGAGGGCCTAGCCTACTGTGAATCTAAACAATGAAAGAAACAAACAATATGTTACAAAGTAAATGTTGGTATCAGAACAGCCCAGACCGTAGCTATGCTACTTGTTGCTAAATTTGGGGTGAGGCCAATCATGTATTGATCCCAGGCCCTGTGCCAACTCTCAGCTTTTCTGGCACCCATATGCTATTGGGAGAGTGGGGCTGAAAGAGGGGCACTTGGCTTTTATAGATTCAATTAACTTATAACAACCAGGTGGTCCCACAGCCTTCTGGGATTCTCTGATTTTTATGATAATTTCATTATCTCTTAGTGAGATAGAAATATAGGTAGATATAGATACATAGATATTAGAGAATGATATTAGAGAATTTGTAGAACATGTGATTGGAAAGATCACTTTCAACTAGCTTCTGATCACTTTCCCTTTTACTTTCCTGACTTTTGACAGTTCCTTGCCTTTCTAATTTCACGGCACCAATGGGAACTGTTCTGTCTCCTGATTACCCCGAAGGATATGGAAATAATTTGAACTGCATCTGGACAATAATCTCAGATCCCGGGAGCCGAATTCATCTCTCTTTTAATGATTTTGACTTGGAATCTCAGTTTGACTTCCTTGCTATTAAAGATGGTGACTTTCCAGATTCTCCAGTACTTGGCACATTTACTGGAGCTGAAGTGCCATCCCATTTGACTAGTAACAGTCATATTTTGCGCCTGGAATTTCAAGCTGACCACTCAATGTCAGGTCGAGGATTTAACATCACATATAACAGTGAGTAGCTTTCTATTTCAATTAATTTTTTTCCCCAGTTATTGGTTGTCACATGAGTCAGTTATGCAGATGTTCAGCAAAAGGGTAATTTTCTCCAGATCATCCTTCCTTCCTTCCTTCCTTCCTTCCTTCCTTCCTTCTTGGCATTTTATATCTGTCTTTTTAAAAAAACATCTGCAGTAAAAGCATGGAGAAAATCATTAAATTTGTATTATGAGCAAGCTATGATGCAATGCCGTTTTAACTGGCTGTGTTGCATGTACTGGTTGCTACAGCCAGCTTCTATTTCCCATTTTTACTGGATGTTACATCTGAAACCCCTACAAATTTGTTTGTATATTTTGCCAATGTGAAAAGGTTTTATCTGTACCTTTTGCACATGTCTGACTCAAGTCAAAATCGTAAATGATCATCTGCTAGTTCAGCTGACAGTTAAAACCATGTGGAGAGTTGCTTGTCAGGAACACCAGAGCGGGGGTATTCCTGCATTGTTCCCACACTGTGGAATGTGTTCCTCATGGAATTGCAATCAAGTTCCACACTCACAACATTTAGGAAAAGTGAAAAGTATGTCACAGAACCATAGAATTGTAGAGTTGGAAGAGACCACAAGGGCCATCAAGTTCAACCTCCTGACCTACAGGAATACACAATCAAAACATTCCTGACAGATGACCATCCAGCCTCTGTTTAGAAACCTCCAAAAAAGGAGATGCCACCACACCCCGAGGCAGCTTATTCCACTGCCCAACAGCTCAACTGTCAGGAAATTCTTCCTAATATTTAGGTGGAATCTCTTTTCCTATAGTTTGAGTCCATTGCTCTGTGTCCTTTTTTCTGGAGCAGAAGAAAGCAAGCTCGCTCCATCCTCAGTATGACAACCCTTCAAATATTTAAACATGGCTACCATAGCAGCTCTTAATCTTCTCTTCTCCAGGCTAAACATGCCCAGATCCCTAAGCTGCTCCTCATAGGGCATCCCACCATTTTGGTTATCTTCTTCTGGACACATTCCAGCTTGTCAATGTCCTTCTTGGGCTGTAGTGCCCAGAACTGGACACAGTATTCCAGGTGAGGTCTGACCAAAGTAGAACAGAGTGGTGCTCTTATTTCCCTTGATCTAGACACTATACTCCTATTGATGCAGCCTAGAATTGTATTGGATTTTTTAGCTGCTGCATCACACTGCTGGTTCATTTCAGCTTGTAGTCCATAGATCTCTTTTGCATGCACTGCTATCAAGCCAGGTGTGACCCATCCTATATTTGTGTACAGTACCACCCCCACATCCACTGATTCACCATCTTCAGATTCAATTATCCACGGATGATGACAGCAGAGTGGGTGGGCAGGAAGGAGAGGGAGGGAAGAGGGGAGCTCATGGGTGGGTTGTGGTACAGCTCAGTGGGTGGGTGGGCTGGGGGGGAGAGGAGGTGATCTCACCTCCCTTCTCCATCGGGGGGTAAGTTCTGGTGCGGTAGGCAGGAGGAGGGTTCTGGCATGGCAGTCTGGTGCATGAGGGGAGGAGGGAAGAGGTGACCTCATGGGGGGTTGTCACTGTGGGTGGGCAGGAGGAGGGTTCCAGCACATAACAGCTGGTGGACTGTGGAGGGAGGGGGTGAGTTTGCTTTCCCTAGCTTCCCCATGAGGGGTCAGTGTTTGGGTGAGTGGGAGGAGGTTTCTGGCATGGTGGGGGGTTTGGCAGGGGAGGGAGGGAGGAGGTGAGCTCATGGGGGCATTCTGTAATGGCAGGCAGGCAGGAGGAGGTTTATGGCATGGTGGAGCTAGTGGGCAGTGGAGGGAGGAGGCGAGCTCCCCTCCCTTCTCCATGGGGGGGTTTCCAGTGTGGTGGGTGGGTGAGCAGGTGGAGGGTTCCAGTGAGTGGGAGGAGGGTTCCAACATGGTGGGAGATCAGGTGGGGGAGGAAAGCAGGATGTGACCTCATGGGGGGGGTCTGGCACAGATGATGTTAATGTTTGTTTTTATTGCTTTTACTTTTTGTGTTAGCTTCCTAGTTTTGAAAGGAAAGTCAGTGTAAAAATGTAACAAATAAGTAAAATACCACCCCACTGTCCATTTTAGCATTCACACAAATGGTCACCAAAAGTAACCCATGGTGCCTTTACCTCATGTAAAAATAGTTGTATAAATAGTTGTGTGAAAATTACAAACCATCATTGCTCTGTGCCTTTCTTAAAACCACCTATCAACTAACAATAAATAGTATACAAGAGTGGGTTTGCAGTTGTTTATGAAAGAAAAGTAGTATCAAGCAGCCCCCACCCTGGAAATAATTCAAAGGAACTGGTTTCTGTTGCTGAATAGCCTCTGGATATTTACCAAGATAACTTGGATCAGAAATCATGTGTTATACAGATGTAATGCCTGTCACAGGACTCTTTACCACCTTCTGCTCTATGCAGCCCACCTTCAGAATAGGTATGACAAAGAATATTTAAAGACATAAGGGAGAATGAAAAAGGTCCCTTCCCCCAAGCCTGAGGAAAGCCCAGCAAGAAGAATCCTCCTGAATTCTGAATCGTAAATCTTCAAGTAGAGTTAGGCTGAATCCACACTACACAAATAATGCAGTTTGAAACTGGATTATTTGTCAGGGCTCCTTACTGTTGAATCCTCAGATCTGTAGTTTCCCAAAGTCTTTAGCTTTCTCTCTCAAAGAGTGTTGGTGCCTCACAACTACAAATCACAGGATTTCATAGGAAGGAGCCATGGCAAATAATCCATTTTCAGACTGAATTATTTGTGCAGTGTGGATTCAGTCTTAGAGGATTTTTCCTTCCCCCACAACCCAGACCCAGTGTATTCATGCACACTGCCACGTAGTGGCAGTCAGGAGGGCAGGGATAGCCAAGGTTTGTTACCAGCTATGTTCTTATAGCAGGCATACAATGAAAATGTCATTTATTGGGATCTATGAAGGACCTAGGGGATGCTGGCATCATCATGCACCAGGCATCAGAATATTGTTACCAATCATCATAAGCTGCTTCTGCCTCCCCACCCAGCTCCCCCATTCACATGGCCTTTCATAGTTTTTGAAGATTTTCCAGCAGCAGGGAGAAAACTGATGAAATTATTTGTCCTCTCCTGTGGGAATAAATAATTTTAATAAGTACATATCTACCTCTGAACAACCCAAATTTGGTCCCTCCACCTTTTTATTGGGGGGCAATGATTCATTATAATTAAGATCCTTTATTAGAATTAAAGTTCTACAGTGCCCACATTCCATGTATGTGATATCTTATGGGCAATGGGAAGCATGTGAAATAAATTTTCCATGGTTTCTGGTAGCTTAGGACATGGTTGTGTGTAAGCCATGATCATCCCCTGGAAGAACCAGTCATCCCAGCCACTCTATACTAATATCTTTATAAGTGTTTGGCCTCACATTACTCCCCAAAGAGAACACTCACTGTAGAAAGGAAATATATGAAATGAGGAGTGCATATTATAAGCATTTTCCAATTATTTACTTTGCTTTCCCATGGTGTTTATTATAAGACAAAACAGACTTGCTGCAATGTTTCATTTAGGGGGGTGTTCCCCTTCAGGGCTATGTTCTATTAGTTGTCATTACTGAGACCAGAATTTTAAGGTTTCACTGCCTTTTCATGACAAAAATAGTAGATAACTGTTTATAGTGACCTTTCCGAAAGCTGTCCGGCTCATCCAAAAGAATCCTCTGAGCTTAAGCAATTGGTAACAATGTAAGTTTACAATTTTCTGATGTGACACTGGTGGCAAGTGCTGTCACCAATAAGTTGTCAGAATATAATTGGCGAACATTAAAAGTTAAATTAGCTGTGGCATATGTCATGTTGGCTTGGTACATAAAACTGCTTGTTTGCCACAAGTGATTCTCCTTCTTTTTACTTCTCATTTTTTGTTAAGTTTGTCTGATGCTAAATGTTAACCTAAATTAAGACATGGTTCTTTTCTTTCATGTGTACTCCAAAAATTAATTTTCAGAGGATGATTTTGTTTGATATTCCCTAGCCTATGGACTATGCAGGGTTTTGAATCTATTTTCCTTCTGAAAAACAAAGTTGAATTTTCAAAAATATGAACTGTCTTTAAATCTTTAAATGTAGATAATCTTGCTATACTTGCCTAGTAGGAAGTTCTAGTTTTTTTTTTTTCCCCAATGGAACTTATTTTCAAAGAAGTGCACATAGGAGTTTGGCCTTGTTCATATTTATATCCACCATTTTCATGAAAGGAAGGGAGAGAGCAGATATCAGATCTGGCTATGGTGACACATGCCTTGATTATATCCCAGTTGGGCTACTGTAACACTCTATGTGGGGCTGCCTTTGGATACTGTACAAAATGCAGTGGTCAGAATGCTGACCAGGGCCAGTTATATGAGGAAGCATATAATTCCCTTCCTAAAACAGCTTCACTGGCTCCCGGTTCATTTCTGAGAACAATTCAATGTACTGGTCATGACCTATAAAGCCTTATATGGCTTGAGTCCAAACTATTTGAAAGATTGTATCTCCCAATATGAACCTGCCAGAACTTTAAGATCATCAGGAGAAAGCTTTATCTTGATCTCACCATCATCACAGCCTTGCTTGGTGAGGACATGAGAGAGAGAGCCTTCTCAGTGGCTGCTCTGGAATACCCTTCCATGGAGGCTAGGCTGCCCCCTCTTCCTGCTTTCCTTTCACCAGCAGGCAAATATGTTTTTGTTGAAGCAGTCTTTTAATGTATAATGCATAACAGGGGTGGGGGGGTTATTGGATATTTTATTTATCTTTTTAAACTTTGTTAAAATGATTTTAAAATGTTTTATCTGTGATTTTAACTATTTTAATTGTTTTAATTTGCTGCTTTGGTAGCCGTGTTGGGTCCCACTTTGGGAGAATGGCAGCAAATAAATAAATAAATAAATAAATAAATAAATACATAAGACTACAAGATATCTGTATCATTCCATGTGTTAATTGTGCAGCAGATATAACTATAAGTAATGCAGTGTTACAGAATGGCTGCCAAATGACATTAATCTTAAATTTGTTAATGGATTGATCCTAAATGACTCTTCATATTTGTTACCATTTGTTTTTATCCACTTAAAAAGAATGACAAATATATCATATAGCTACACTGAGGAGATGTGAGCTGATAGGAACATGAAAGAGATCTTGTGGTTGTGGGAGAAAGCTTGATGAAACTGACAAACCAACAACAGCTATTTTTTTTAAAAAAAAACAAACAAATTACATGGGCGTAATTAGAAAACTAATTGAAAATGAAGCAATAAACATCATAGGGCCCTAATACAAATCCATCCATCATAGGCTCCCATCTGGACTGTACAGACTGAGGACTTTTTCAGATGCCCTAAAACCCATCAGGGGAGGGCAGGAGAGTTACGCGGCTATCCCATGGCTGGGGGTCAGTTTTGGACAATGCAGTTCCTCTCCCATCATTGTCTGTGTTACTTCTGTGTTCGATTCATTGCAAACACACAACTTTTTACTCACGAAAAACTTCAGTGAGTAAAAAATTGCACCTTTGGAATAGATTGAACACAGAAGTAACATGGACAATAATGGGAGGGGGACATCATTGACCAAAACTGATCCCCTGCCACGGGATAGCTGCATACCTCTCCCATGGGTTTTAGGGCATCTGAAAAAGTCCTGAATCATCACACTTTAAAAAAGGTATTGTACTTTTTGGAAAACTTTAGGAAAAGGACAGTCAAAATTGAGCAACTCCTCTGTGACAAAAGATTTGGCACTGTTTAGCTTGCAGTAAAAGATTTGAAGCTGTTTAGCTTCGAAAAGAAGCTACTAAGGACAGGCATAATAGAAGTATACAAACTGTGCATGGTGTGGAGAAGGCAGATAGGAATACCCCCCCTTCTCTTAATGCTAGAATCTGTGGATATGTACTGAAGCTACATTGCAGGAGCTCCAGAGTAGAAAAAAAAAGAAAAAGAAATGATTCTTCAAATTGCACAGAGTACCATACACTGCCAAAGGATGTAATTTTGGCTGCCAACTTGAATGGCTTCAAAATGGGATTGAATAAGTACTATTTTGGGTTCATGCCTGCTAGCCAGGATGGTATTCATACCTGCTAGCCAGGATGGTGTTCTGTCACCTCAAGTATAAGAGGCAATCTGCTTCTGTACATCAGTTGCTGGTAAGCATGTGATAGAAGGCACAGTTACACTTTTATTCTTCTAGCATGCTTCCCACAGGCACTGATTGGCCACTGTGTGAACATGATACTGGATTACAAAGGTCTTTGGGTTTTCTTCTGTTCCTACCAATTTTGATTCACTGATATGGAAAAATAAAGTTAATCTTCTCTAAACTTGCATTGCTTAGATTTTCTGTTAACTTGGTATCTACTCCAAAGTAGCCAAATATCCAATCCAAAAAAGTACAGAAAGATCATCTCTACATCTGGGAACTGAGCGTGTGTGTGTGTGTGTGTGTACTGTTTGTGAAAAATGGACTCTCTAAGCTGAATGGTATGGATAGGAAGAATATTCAAAAGTATTCAAAACATTGTTTAAAAATGTGTTTCTCAGGCGGCAGAAAACCCTGATGAGGAGAACTGTATACTGACAAGCATCTGAGTGGTTTGGGATTTACTCTGTGCAGATATTCTATGTAAATATCACACACGATCTTTTAATACATAAAACAAGAAAACATTCTTTTCAGTGTAGAAAATGCTGTAGTTGGGGAATTATGCTGAAAATCTGTATGGATTTTGTGTTTTCAGAAAACAGCATTTTCTGCACAGGAAACAGCAAAGTGCTGATTTATTAACAAAAAAAGCTTGCGAAAAAAAACAAAAAACAGCAAAGTGCTGATTTATTCACAAAAAAAGCTTGTGAATGTTGTGCATAATAAGTGATCAACTACAGAATAGACAGAAAACAAGGAATGTGAAATTTATATATAATAAGTAACAAATTGTAAAGTTTTCTTGCAGTGGGAAGAAAATTGCTAACATTACTCATCACTTCCTTGAAAATGAAATTAGGAAAGAATAACAGCCTTACTGAATGGAAATATCAGAAGTACTTGGAAGTCCAAAACAGTTGTTATATTTCATTCTTCCTGATTTTATTTTAAAGCGTTTGGACACAATGAGTGTCCTGATCCTGGAATACCAATCAACGCACGCCGGTTTGGTGACAATTTTCAGTTGGGAAGTTCAATCTCTGTGATTTGTGAAGAAGGCTTTATTAAAACTCAAGGAACTGAAACAATTACTTGTGTGTTGGTAGATGGAAAGGTTATGTGGAGTGGACCTATCCCTAAGTGTGGAGGTAAGCTTGGTGTCTTTATTTAGTTCAAGATAATTTTGCTGTGCACCATACGATTGTAGTTTTTGAGTCGTTACATTATGTGCTTTTGCTTTCATAATATCTAAAAAAAGGGTGAATCTCATGGCTTGTTTTTACATTTGATAGATTCTTTGCACTTATCCCATTGTAGAATACTCTTGTGATTTGATGTTTTGATAAGTACACAAAGTGTTACTATTGTAGGTTATTTTAAAAAATGTTTGTGCAGATTGATCTTCAGTTGCCTATCTTAGCAGGATAAAGTAGTTGTCTAACATGTTGGGGATCTTGATATTTTATATGTTTACTTATTTTAATTTAATTTATAGCATTGACATTGCTATATGACATTGCATTATGATATTGACAAATCATAATAGTTTCATTCAGCCAATAAAACTGTTGTTAATAATACAGTTACATAATTCACTGACTAGCTATATCATAGATCAATTTAATGTGAAAAAAGGTTAGTTTCCCCCTAAATGTAAATTTGAAAGATCATTGAAACTGATTCTATCAGGAAAATTATTTGTAATATTTTGAGAATACTAGCATTAAGCACAGAAGTATTTCTAGTTACTTCAAGACACTACAGTCCTTAGAACAAACTGCCTGGAAGTATAAAAGTTATCAAAATCACTAGTAGACAACCTCCATTTGATGTCATTTCAAGGGTAAACAACTGGGGCTCTCATGTTTGAAAGATTTTTTCTAATATATACAGTTAAATAAAACAAATGAACAACACTGTTTTCAGTAGAACCTGGATCACAAAAGAATGCCATAAAATTGAAAGGTATTTAATAAAAAAAATCGAAAATAGATATGTTCTATGAATCAACACAGCAAACATTTTGGCTTTGTGCCAATTGCTTCATTTGTAGTTTTAGCAGTTACTGCTGTGATGGCACTTAACACAGCTCTCTTCCAGCTAAAAACAAACTCTATATGTTCTTATAAGAAATGGCTCATGTCTGCATTGGCATAAAGCATTACTACTGTTGTGGGCAACTGAACTGTTTTAAGTGACTGGAACATGGTACATGTATTCTTGTGATGTGCTTTTTACATCTACAATTCTATATAACAGAGTATACACACATCAGCAAGCTCAGATATCATCCATCTGAGAGGTTGTTAAAGAACACCAATGTGAAAATCTTTTTTTTTCCCCCTAGCAAAAAATAAAACTATGCAACATGTTTTTGCCAGAGAACTGGAAAATGTCCAATGCAACATCAGTTTGTAGAAAGAAATCTAGGGGGAATCCAGGCAATTACTGGATGATTTACTTAACATCTGTTCTGGGTAAATTTGTGGAAAGAATTATTAAAAGTAATGTTATCACATATATAAAAGAAATCTTGTTGAGTCAATAGGGCTTCTGCAAAGGTAAGTACTTTCGCACAAACCTTTTAGAGTTATTGGAGAGTATTAACGAACAAAGTCTACAGACTTTGTGGAAAAGGTGAATTCCAGGCTGGGGACATTATCAGACATGGGGAAAAGTGGCAAAAAACTGCTTCCCAACTGTGTCAGAAGAACGCTATAAGAACAGAAAGGACATTACCAGATGTCATCATCCTCTAGCCACTCTGGGGGCATAGCACATGAATGAATAAAGCATCCCTTTTTTAGTTATGGGCTCTCTCTCTCTCTGGCTTTTCTTCGCAAACGAAGATTCAGGAAGGACTCATCCCATGCTTTCTGCAAGTGCACTGATGACTAAAAAGGCCAATCCGAGATAAACAAGTCCAGTTGCAGAAAGCACAGCAGAAGGTCTCCTTGGGTGATGTTTCTGGGTTGTGATTCTTTCTGCGTTGTCGTTTCTCTTCAAGACTGGTTCGGCATGAGTTCTTAAATAAGGCTGCAGCCTTGTGGATAGTGCGTCTCCTTGCCTCCCGATGTGAGGCCAGGGCGGACCATTGTTGGTGATCAATTTGGCCGAGCCTGAGATGTTGTTTCAGGGAGTCCTTGTATCGGCCATCAATAAAAAGGGATGCGTTGTTCATGTCCATGCTATGCCCCCGAAATGGCTGAAGGACAACGTCATCTGGTAATGTTGCCCAGTTTTTGCCACATCTGATAAAGTCCTGGGAAGCATTAGGAAAATGAACAAAAAAAAAAAATACAACTCCCCAAGTTATGATCCCTGTATAGAAAATAATAATGTAGGTATACTTTGAAATCTACACATAGTTGCACCCATCACATATCAAAGATCATATGTAAAGATGAAGGAGATCCAATCAAACACAACCTAAATCATCCAGGGACTGAAGAAATACTCCCATATAGGAAGATTGTACTGCTCAGGCTTTTTGTTTTATTTTTATTTTATTTTTTGTTCACTTTAGCTTAAATTAATAAAAATTTTGAGTATGGAGGGAAATAGTAGAGGAATAGAAAATTATCCATGGAATAGAGAAAGTGAATAGGGTGGAGTTTTTCTCCTTTTGTAAAACATGGGATCATCCAGTGAAGCTGAATGGTGGGAGACTGAGGACAGAGAAAATGAAACACTTCTTCACATACCTCAGGCAGCCAAATTTGTTAGCAGAAGGTGTGATTATGTATTGTCAGACTGCACTAGCTTTCAGTGTCACATTATGATCTTTTTCTGTGCCTTGGTTGAAGGACCAAAGTGGTGGGGTGGATTTTGCATTCTCACAGTTACCAACTTGGTTCTCACTATGACAAGTTAAAGCCTCTTGCACAGCCACTGTGGTATCATGGCACAATATATGTTTTGAAGCAGATTTTTTTTCTCCCTCTTTCACAATGTTAGGATACAGGACCAACCAGTAAAAACACATAATGGGAGTTTCCGGACAAACAGAGAGACATACAAAAGGAAATCTTTCTTTGGTTAGTCTTTCTTCTAGCACGATAGAGTGATGGTAAAGATGGAAAGAGTATTCAAAAATATTTTTAAATGTTCAAAAAAAAAAAAAAAAGAGTTTCTCAACTGTTGGAAAACCCTGATGAGGAGAAACCTGGACTGATGAAAAAATTTGCCATGCAGGATTTACGGTATTCTGTGCAAAATTGGCACATTTCCTCCCCCTCAGAAAACAGCATTTTATTTTTACTTTTCTTTTCTTTTTTCTTTTTTTGCCCAGGAAACATCATTTTCTGTTGTGTTATTTCCTGTGGAGAAAATGCTATTTTCTGTGTAAAACACCCATATGTACATTTTGTACAGACTAAATCCCAAATAATCTTTGAAAAATCACAATTTTCAAATACTTTCTTACAGCAGGAGAAAAAAAATGCTAAAGTTGTTTTGTTTTGTTTTTGCTAACTTCAAGAATAAAATTATGAAAGAATCACATCTCTAGGTAACAGCCATCAAACTGAAAGGCTGTAAAGGGGAATTAGACATATTCATGGAGAATAAGGAAGCTAATGGTACTAGCCAGGATAGCTATGTATTATCTCCAGTATGAAAGGCAAGATTTCGTTTGTTTGTTTATTTAAGTTGTTTATTTCCAATATGCTGCTGAGTACCAATTAATGTGGATCACACACAGAAAATTTGGACTTCCATTGGCATTTCACTCCAGGGTGGCTCTTCTTCATTTCTTCTTATAATTCAGGCACATCCCATGTTAAAATCTCTACTTGTCCAGCCTAATCTTTCTGTGCATGATAAAATGTCAAACAGGCTGTCACAAAGAAGGAAGCAGTTTCCAGGGCTGCTTGAGAAAATATGTTTTCATGTAAAAAATCAATGTTTAGCTGTGGAGATGTTCAACTTTACAGAAATGGAAAGACCTACAGATTTTTACATTTAATTAAATAGCACAAACACTTGAAGGGGTTATTATAATTTGGGAGACCATAAAACTATCTTACTTTTTAAAAGAACAAATTACTCATTAGAACACAGTCCTAACTGGCAGAAACAGTTAGGGGTCAGCTATGCTGAGACTGAGCTAATCCAAATCCTTCCGAGCTATGGGATGTTGGAGCAGATCTTAACCAACAAAGCAGTTCTGCTTGCAGATTACTCTGTTGGTAGATCTCTAAGATCAGTCAGAAGAAATGGGTTCTGATGACAGAAAGGTATTTCTACTGGTACAAGAGGTGTACAACAAATCCACCTACAGCTGGCCCATCTTTGAGTTAGTACTGCACTGTTAGTGATATTACACCAAAGAAATTGGCTGTTAGGCTATAAAAAATAATTCCTTTGGCTCTATAAAATTAAACATAATTTCAATAAAGGTGATAAACTCTTTGCTCTAACCCTTTGGTTCCATATGATCATAGGTAAACCAGTTCCTCCATATACAATCTCCACCTTTAGGATGCCCATTCTTTTTAGCTCTGTTTTAGAATCTCTGCAAAGACACAATGCAAAAATGACAAACACACACAAACATACACACACCAAAAAGTCTCTATTGGCGAAATGGTGACATCCTCAGCAGTGTGGCAGGCATTATTTTGTTCCCATGAGTATGTTAATAGCAGATGTGATATTTTAACTGGGGACTTCCTGCTGAACAACTCAGTTTTGGGGGTTGTTATTCATGCCTAGTTAACTGAAAGTAAATCCCATTGAAAACAGTAAAGTGCTAGGCATGGTGTACTGGATAGATTAGGAATAGAAAAGAGTGATCCACATACTGCATTCAATCTCCCAGAGGGTCTGACTATAGCCCACAACTATCTTGGCATTTTTTATGTTTTCCTGGGGGGGGGCACCTCTTACAGTCACTTTTCTGCCCCAAATGTTTTAGGATCAGGTGAGAGCCATATAATCCCTATTTAACTCCATACAGAAAAGTGGTGATAGAAATATAACATGTAAAAAGTGTAACACATACACACACAAACACACCTGTAATGCTATATACTATGTGCTACACTAGTACATCTATCATTTTACTGTTTTTAGTTGTCTTGATGTGTCTTCAGGCTCTGTAGAGTAGTTCTGAGAATGAACAAGCATAAGTCTTCTGACTACATGGTTTGCAATGTTGTAAACATTTTTTTCCAACTGCATTATGATTTCCTTTTCTTTCTCAGCAAGATGACTGCAGCAGATCTAGCCTGACAGTAACAATTTGTTGTTTTATTCTTTTCAGCTCCATGTGGTGGGCATTTTTCTTCTCCCAGTGGAGTCATCCTTTCTCCAGGCTGGCCTGGGTATTATAAAGACTCCTTGAATTGTGAGTGGGTGATTGAAGCTGAACCAGGACACTCTATCAAAATTACATTTGAAAGGTCTTGACAAAAGCTTTTTCTCCTTATATTTCCACTTCTTACTGATATACTGGAAATTATTTACTTCCACTTTCATATAAAGAGAAAGATAATTTTCATTTAACAGATATTTTTTCTTGTTTTTATATGTGTAAAAATGGCAACTTGTATTCAAAGGTTATTGGAATATAAGCTAATTTAACCTTGTTGATTCAGTGATTGAGAAATACTAACAATATACTATAAAACATTCAATTTCACATTTTGGTCTTAGATTTCCCCTATATTTCTTTGTTGTTAGAGGACCACAGTGGCTGAACATGCAGCTTTAATTGCTGCAGATCTTCATGCAACCTGACCATATCCAGATAAAAGCTTTTAGTGAAATTGATAAGGTCTCACAGCAGAACACAGGCTTTTCATGAATGACCCCCCCACACACACACACTTATACTATTAAAATCCAGGGTCATCCCATGAAACTGAATGGTGAGAGATTCAGATCAGACAAAAATAAGAAGGCCTTTTCCCCTTATACAGCATATGGGTAAACTATAGAATTTCATGCCATAAGATGTGGGCACCAACCTGGCCATGAGATCATTTTAAACCATGAGATCATTTTAAAAATGTGAACAGCTAAATTTGTTTTAGTCAATGGGAAAATGTCATCCTCCCCTTGAGAGTTCATCTTCTGCAGAGGATGAAGCAGAGGTACTGGGAGTCAGAGCAGACACCTAATAGCAAGCTGCATCCTTCTTCAGTTCAGCAAGAAAAGCAGCTCGAAGAAAGACCCCACTCCCAGTCCCCAAGAAAGATGAAGTCTTTAGCATCGGGCTCATGCCACTCCTGACAGATAGAGCACAAGGCTATGTTCCAGGAATCAAAGAGAACACACAGCAAAATGCTTTTTTTTTTTTGAAAAAAAATCCTGCCTGGAAAGTCAGTGTTGGCTGAGCTGGCTGCCTTTATAAGCAGGGAGCTGTTTCCAGGCAAACTGCTTGATTCAACTTCAGTTCACCTCTTGACAATGGCTTTTGTAAGTACTGGATTTATGACTATTGGACTGTCTTGATGACCTTGCTACCAACTCCTTGGACTCTGTTTTGGTTTATAGCTTTCTTGACCTGGATTGTTTGATACCAGATACTACTTGCTTCCACAGCTGCTTATTTGGCATTTTGAACTATTGTTCATCATTGAGAGCAGGACAGAAAAATGAAAACAAAAAGCCAACATTAGTTCAGAATTTGTATTCCCTCCATGCTCCCACCCAAAAAAAGTATTAATTTCCATGCATGAAGAGAAAAGACTTGCAGCCTGATACAAATAATGGTGTACTAATTCAGGTGTGATTTCAAGGAAAATATTGAAAGAAGACCACTTCCCTTTTTGAAACTCTGCTGAACAGATGCTAGCATTGGCTATACAGACAAATGGTCTGCCTCCATATATGATAGCCTCATATGTTCATTTTTAAAGCAGAACTAGAAGCTTGCAGCCAGTTATTTTATTGTTATTTATGGAATTATGAGTGTTTTACAAATGGTATCTGCTTGTGTTTATTATTTTAGCTAACATATTTATAGAGAATTGTTGCTTTTATCATTGTATAATGATTTCATCAGAGTAGGGCAGTAACTGGAACCCAAATTTAGTAGAGGTTTCACAACCCCAAGCACATCTGGTTTTATATAACTACCAGGATTGCTGAATAATTATATTAATATACTTTCTAGCTATATATTTAAAAGGTATTAGGTTTAATGATGTTAATTATAAAACATTGATACTCTAAGGATTTCTTGCAGAATATACAGTGGGCCCTCGGTACGATCTGGGGTTTGGTTCCAGGAACCCCCTCCCCTGTGGATACTCCCCCCTCCCATGGATACCAAAATCTGTGGATGCTCAAGTCCCATTATGTACAATGGCATAGTAAAATGGTGTCCCTTATATAAAATGGCAAAAATCAAGGTTTGCTTTTGGATTATTTTTCCAGGGGAGTGAATATTTACAAACAATGGATGATTGAATCCATGGATGTAGAATCCATGGATATGGAGGGCCAACTATGTTTCTTTTGATGAATGAGACCATAGACAATGCAAAAACAAAAACAAAAGTTGTTTAATATAAGTAGTTTAATAGTAGTAGCTTTAAGAAATCATGAATATTTGAGTATTGAGATTACTCTAATGAGTGGACTGATCAGAATCAGGATTTCAAGATTTATTGTGCACAAAATTTGCATGTGATTTTTTTTTTTTTTTTGCACAGAAAATAGATTTTCCATGCATGAAACAGCTTTTTATATACAGGAAATAATATTTCTGTATGGAAATATTTTCTGCAGAGAAAAAGCTGTTTCATGCAAAGAAAAAAAATCTGTTTTCTGTGCAGAACAACAACATGCAAATTTTGCACAGAATATTTCCCAAATTATGAGTTGGCTTTGAAAATTGCATCATTTTCTAAGTCTTTCTCACAGCAGGAAGGAAATTGCTAAAAAAATAATCATTGTTCCATTCAAGAAGAAGATTACATCCCTACTCTGAACAAAACTTGCCAAGAAACCCCCCGCGATAAGTCCCCCTTAGGGTTGTCATAAGTTGGAAACAGCTTGAGGGCACACAGCAAGAAGAACAACAATGGTTTGTGACAAACACATTACCTTGGCTCATTATGCATCATTTTCTCCCTCCCCCCTGTTTTTTACTTACTGTCCCTTTTCTTTTTTGTTATTGATAGATTGTGAAATTTCAGGTTTGAATACATTTTTTAAAAAATTATGTTTCCTATGAAATATTATTTTACACATGAGCAGCAGTAGTAATATAAATGTAGAACAAAATTGAACCTTACCACCTCAAGAAGTCATTATAAGTACAATGGAACACTTTCAGAATGAATAAATGTACAGAGATTGAGTTCTGTCATTTTTTGAATGAGAAGATTACAGGGGCTTTGCTAAGCCCTCTTTGGGAACTGTCAGTTTCTCTCTCTCTCTCTCTCTCTCTCTATATATATATATATATATATATATATATATATCCTGGGGGAAAGAGAGAGAGAGAGAGAGTTTCCCTATTATATTTGCTCACTTAGGGCTTGTCTACACTGACACGAAAATCCAGCTTACCTTTGAGTCATCCTGGTCCACAGTGACCATGGGCTTCTCCACATGATTGCCACATACATCAAGGTGAGTTTGGAGCACTGTCAACACAGTTCTCCCTTTCAAATTCACCTTGGCCCAATAAATCACAGTATATACAGCCATAGGGCAATGGCCATTCCCATTTTTTCCTCTCTCCCCATCCTCGTATGTATGTCTTTTCCCAAGGATCAGAGTGGGTTTTGTACATCCTGTTAAATGGAGGTACATGCAGCTAACAATATGGGTGTGCAGCTAACAATATGCATTTCTTCGAATAACTGCTGCATATGCCAAAGGAAGAAGAAGAAGAAGAAGAAGAAGAAGAAGAAGAAGAAGAAGAAAGCAATTGCTAAAAAAAATGATATTGAAACAGAAAGAGGCATTTCGTGGTGTGAAAAGTCAGCTGGTCAGCTGGTCCATGGAGCCTCCTCCCACCCTCTTCCGCCAACCTGCCGAAACTCCTCCCCCTGGCCTCACACCAACATTGCTTTGGAGCACAGTCCACACAAACACACATGAATATCCAGATTTTCTGCTCCAATCTGGAGAAATCCCAACTCTTTTTGGTCCAGATTGAAGCCCTGAGGCACCCAAAAGACCCAGATACAAGTTGTACATTATCTGGATAGGTCACTGCGAAAAAAGGGTGAGATCATTTTAATTGTCTGTGTAGAAAATCTTACTATGAAGCTCACTGTGTATGCTCAATTGTATGAGCTGGATTTTGTATGGGGGTGGTGTTATCTTTGCTCGAACCAAGAGGGAAGATTTTAAATGAAATCAGCAATTTCCAGGAAGAACATAACTCATTGGATGCTATTCTCTTCTCTGTGAGAGAGGAAGTGCTGACAAGCCTGGTTAGTTACCAAAGCAAAAAATTCTTCCACAAGATTCTTCTAATTGCATCCTAAAGTGTCTAGTTGTTAAGCACTGCCAGTCCTTTTGGAACTCTGTTAAGATGCTGTATTCCTAAACTGTTTAGTTTTAAGTAGTTCTAGGCCTATCACTGCCTCTGATGTGATTGACTGCATTAATGAGATTAACTGAGCTCTGGAAGCTGGCTAAGTAAGGACCAATTTGCATGTTCATTAGTTTATCGAGCTTTCCAAATCTGGAGGAATTTAAAGTGAGAATCGATGGAGCTCATTCTCGGTGAGATTCTTAAACTCCAGGGGCTCAGTTACATGGTAGTTTTTATTGAGATAGTTTGCGCATTAGCACATTTTTGCACCAGTGCTGCATAGTTTACATGACTTAGTGTGAAATTGGTTGATCCGGTGAGTTTTTGGCTTTGTAGTTCACACAGACAAAGGTGGTGTG
The DNA here is from genome assembly GCA_030847615.1 of Gambelia wislizenii. Taxonomy (NCBI): domain Eukaryota; kingdom Metazoa; phylum Chordata; class Lepidosauria; order Squamata; family Crotaphytidae; genus Gambelia; species Gambelia wislizenii. Next base: position 307,788,197 of record JAUMIR010000004.1, on the reverse strand, counting down.
TGTGGCCTCCCGAGCACATCTGGGGGGAGATAAGATGCTGGGAAACTCAGAGGGCGGGATGGAGGGAAAGAGAGAGAGAGAGTGCTGGCACCTTTCCTCCCCTCTTCTTCCAAAGGTGAGAAGGGCAGGGAGGAAGAGAAGGAGGGAGGCTGAGTGGCCGTGCCTGCTGTTACTGAGCCAGGGAGAGCTGCCGCTGCTGAGACAACCATCCCACCCCCTTCCCATCCCTCCGCCCTCCTCCTCTTGCCAGAGCGGACTAAATCAAGCAAAGGAGGGGGAAGCTTTGCTAGGGGAGTGGCTGGGCTCAGAGGAGACTCTGACAGAGACCTGCAGCTGGGTGAGTTGGGTCATTTGGTCTGTCACCCCCTGACTGCATGGTAAGATTGCCTCATTTCTTTGCAAGGAGCCGGTCGCTGCCTTGACATGAGGCAGCTGAGCTCCCTTCTCCAGCCAATGGAGGGGACTGCTGGCTGAATCTTTTCGTTTGAAGCTCCTTGCATTTCTTGAAAGTCTGCCCCCTCCACAGTCAGTCCAACCAATCACGGCTCAGCTCTGCTGTGGCTGTTTTGCGAAGATTGCTGGCAGTTCCTATAGCCTTTTGTGCATCGGTAGTTCCCACAACCGATTGTGTGCATTTTCACAAACTTTATAAAAAAAAAAGTCAGGAAAAGTTCTGAAAGCCTTTATTATACTACTTTTGGGGTTTTGAGCCCCACTCCTTCTGAATGACGTGACTTTGTTGCACGATGTGTGGGAACTATTAGGAGTCTTCGCAAATTCTTCCCGGATTTATTTTGCCATGTAATAAATCCCCAGAAGTTCAGAGATCTCCCCCCTCCCTTCACCCCTTCAGTCTGGTTACAGGAAAGGCAGTGACACAATCTGTTAAATGTTGGAAATCCAAACATAGTCAGAATGATTTAAAAAGAACAATAGCAGTATGAAATACAGATTATCACTTTTTATCTCAACGGGATGTTGAACCCTAATTATCGGAGTTTAAATGCCAGCAATCATTTCATTGTTAAGTATTGCACTATACTAATGAGTTTAGACTTTGCACACAATACTATTAATTTATTTCAAAGAAATACTGTTGCATGTTTCAACACTATGCATGCAGTTTTGGACTCACCACATTTTTTTTGGGTTGCTTACATACTGTATCTTGTGGAATTTGTAGAAACGACACTAAAATGTTTCTTTACAGTTACAGCATATTCAACACCTGATGTGTTCAGCACCTGTTATTCAACCTTACTTATTGTGAATTCACACAATCATTTCCAGTATGATAACATAACTTGACATGAATGTAGATACTTGGTTTATTGGTCATTTATATTGCCTTTATGGGTAATGAGCACCATAATCTTGTCGTATTCATGTCAAGCTTTGCAGTAAAATCCTTTAGCCAATTATAGTTTTTGCTAACTGTAGCTTTGTTTCCTAGCAGGAGGGAGAGAATCCTGTTTAATGATGGAAAGATGTATTTGCATACAGTTTCAACTCTGTAAATCAAGGATCATGAGACCTACCTTATAACCTAGGTTTCCATCCAAGAAACACTAAATGGGGACTAAGCCCATTGGGCAATATTTCAATGACATTATACAAAACCAGAAAGTGTTTTCCTTTTTTATGACACAGTGGGTAAAATTCTCAACTCAAATGTTTAGCAAAATGAATGAGTGGTCAAAATATATATATATTTTGTCAGCATTTCCCAATGTGAATTCTTTCATTTCTTTAGAAAGGTTTACTTGGAGTTACTTTACTAAAATTGACATTTTTTGTAAGCCATGGGAAGTTTCAGAAGGATGACTTTGAAAAATACATAATGAGTAGTTCCCATGAACTGTATGTTGTGTAAATAATGACTTCTAATGAAAGTAGCATCTTTTCATATGTGTCTTTCCTCCTCACCCCACCTACCCTGCCTTCAGATAAATGAATGTGTCCTTTGATATTTCTTTTATGAGAATTTTCATTTTATACACAATCCATTCATTTGCAAATTCTCGTTGGAGATAAAACTTTAGACTGGATCTCGATTTAGTCCATGTTGATCCTTTGGCATCAATGGTACTTAACCATAATGCAAGTCCTATGAGTCAATGCATCTACTGTCAGTATGACTGTGTGATAGGGCTCATCTACATGGACCAGGATATGCTGTCTCCACAGATCAGGCTATTCCTCCCCTATTAACTGGATGAAATGGGACAGAGTCCAGACAGGCACACGTGCCTGTTCCTACAGCCACTGCTGCCTGCATCCCACTCTCCAGATCTAGGCAGGAGTCCTGCAGTATGTGAGCAAGGCCCTCTGCATGTGTCTGGCCTGGTCACATACTGCTGTCCCCCTTTCTGGATTCAGAAAAGTTAGGCCTCTGTCAGCTACAGCAACAGGCTGCCGTGGTAGAATGGGCTCCTGCAGTCGTGTGGGGCCTGATCCATTTTATTTTGGCTGGAATGCATATAAACATGTATTTTCTTCAAACATTTTATTGGGCCATAATAATCTTCCTCCCCATCTTTGCCCCAGGGGTCATGAGGACTCCCAGGGGCAAAACGAGGCAAAAGCCCTGCATCATCATGACTGCAGGGCTCCAAGACGGGGGCAGGATGGGATAAACTGTCCATGCAGACCAACCCTCAGCCAAGTTATATTTCTTAATAAGCTTTCATATGTCTGTCTTACTGAACTAATCATGCAGTGATTAGATGAGAGCGAGTAGTAATAAGAGTGCTTAAAGACATGATGCCTTTGTATTTTCAGTTAAATATGGTGTTTTTGAAAATGCTGGGGCTCTTCATTTGGCTGTTGATAGTACATTTGACATTTCAGGTATTTTGAGCACATTTTGCTAAAACTGTGAGCTGCTGATTATTACTTTCATATGCCCTTTGCTTCTGAGTTGGGAGCTGGAGACCATAGGAGACCAGGTTTTGTTCAGAAACTATTAATTGCATATGCCTGCTTAATTATAATGGTGAAGGAAATACATGACTGACTTTACTACTTCTAATTTGCTTCTGCAAAAGTCCCAGTGAAATTGCTTATAACCATGATTCTGTTTAGGATGTGGCTATTCCAGCAACAGCTGGTCAATATCATAAAATATAGTTTTCCATAGGTATTGCAATGTTTTGCCCCTGTCATGGGAAAATAAAAATATTTAATGCAGAACTTTAAGAACTTATTGATTACAAATCAGGAATCCCTGCATTTGAACCTTTAAATGAAAGTAGTTTGTTTTGTCATCGAGTTATTTGCTGAATCTGTTTAAAACCATAAATGTGTATCTGGAATGTTTACCTATTTCACCAAGTTTTATTTTCAGCAGATATATCGAAGTTTCTCTATGGGGACAAGCATCTTTGATTCTCTTTGTCCGCTATCTATTTGATTTAACTAAAGGGTAATCAGATGACCAAACACTGTTCAATCGAGAAAAAGAGATAAGCTTAAATGCATGGCATCTTGTACTTGTGCGCAGAGGCAGAAGACAGCAGTGGTGGAACTGACAATCTCTCTTCACCCATGCATCATACCCATGCACATTTTCTGAAACAAATCCTGAAAAGTTCTTTCAGCTTAAAAGTGCAGGTGACAAGGGTTTTGAAAGCCCTTGTCAATATCAACTCTGCACTGAGGACATTTCTCCAGCTTTGTTTCATAAATGGGAATAAAGCTTGTCACTTTCATCACAAGACTTTGTGCATTATCTCATACCCGCTGCAAAGGCTGCAAATACCAATGGTAAAACTGACAACTGAGCAGTATCAGAGAAGAAGTGAAAGTGACAATTGTTTTTGTTGGAGAGGTAAAATGCATATGTGGGAAGAAGTAGTTCAGAAATACATAGATATCTGAGTCACCCTGTAGTCGTGCATGGGCTGGAACAGAAAAAAAAATTCCTCAAGGGAAATAAAGGTGCTCATTTCATACATCATTAGAATTTGAGAGAATTAATTCCAATGTGATTTTAAAGAATGCATGGAATGCAAGATAGTAATACATGCTTCACTTAAATATCAGATGTAGTAACAACTTTCTCTTAGTGTGATCTTTGAGTATATTTTATGTCTCTGTGTGTTTCTCCAACACAGATTCCAGACAGAACTCAACTATGATGTTCTTGAAGTGCATGATGGACCAAATCTTCTGTCACCACTTCTGGGATCTTACAATGGTACTCAAGTTCCACAATTTCTGTTCAGCAGCAGCAATTTCATTTACCTACTTTTTACAACAGATAACAGTCGTTCTAACAATGGATTCAAGATCCACTATGAAAGTAAGTCAGGGTTGTTCATTTTATTAATTCACTTTTATTTATTCCTTTGCACTTTAAACATTGATTTTTCTTTTGAATGTATTCATAGCTATAAGAGATAGTATTGATCATATATACTAATGATCTTCTTACATGGTTACCACACACTTATTGTCATAGGTAGTCTGAGAAGAAGAGAGGTTTCTGAAGCATGACAACACCCTGCCAGAAAAGTCTTATTCTCTTATAAAAAATTTTGTTGTTGTTGATTTGTGGTATAGGCTAGTTTTAGTTACCGTAACATCCTCTGTCCAGGCAGAATTTAATTACTGGTTTTGTTTTCCATTAATAAAAAGCAGCAGTGGCAAAATGAAAGAAGGATGGAAGCAGAATGAACAAAGGATGGGAGAAGGGTGGCATTGTCTGAAACGGAGCTCTGGAAGCGGGACAGCACCATCCTCCTCCCGACCTCTGCAGGGTTGTTTTTTTTTTTACACCATCTGAAAAAGCCATGTGTCTATTAAAATACTATTGTATTTATTTATTTGAGTGGTTAGATGAGGGAAATCCTACACAGTGGCTAGCTGGATTAGTCTGGAATCCAAAGTAAACTTTTCTGATATCTGTAAGTTTTCTATAGAGAAACACATTTTCTGCAGGGAGGAAGGGACATAGGTGATTAGTGTGTAAACTGTAATCTATGAAAACAGTACTTGTCCCTCCTTTGCTTTGTTTCTATGCATAAAAACAGGTGTGTGTATGTGTCTGTTTCATATATATGATGACTTAGGGCTTGTCTACATGGACTGTTTACCCCGGCTTGCCCCCATCTTGGAGCCCTGCAGTCCAAATGATGCAGCTCTCTTGCCCTGTTTTGCCTCTGGGCAATCCAGATGATGTCTGAGTAAAAGCAGGGGAAAACTGGGGGTAAAGCCTGTTAAAAAAATATTTAAACACCCAGGGAACCCTGCTTCATATGGGAAAACCCAGATCAGGCTGGTGCAGGAATGTAGCATTTTTACGTGCATGCTAGCTGGTATAGCCGGACACCACTGCCTCCAGAATCTCTCTGAAATGAGGATGAGGGAAAGTGGGGTAAGGCCTGTTAATTTTAAAATAAGGGAGCTGCCAGACTTACCCCCCCCCTTCTGTCAGCTTGTTTGCGGGTCCCAGCTGGTGCCCACTTCACCCCCTCCCACATGGTGGGGAAGAGGCGGCATGGCCACTACCATGCTTCTTCGTCTCCTTCCCAGCTAGCTTTGTGGGCCAGGAATGAATCGGAGTATCAGCCAATCAGGGCAAGCCAGCCTTGCCCTAATCGGTAGGTTTGAACTGAGTCCCAGCCAATCAGAGGCTTTCTGGGCCTCACAATCTGATTGACCAGGAGGCGGGGCTCTGCTGCCTTTTGCAGCAGTTTTCATTCCAGTGCTGCAGTCAGGTATAAATTCCTGACCACTGCATGGGACCAGCCACTGGCTCTTCAGCAGCCGAAACCCACACACCTTCCCTATGTCTCCAGTTTTTCAGGTTATTGTAGCATGCTTATTTATTTACTCTCTGCCACAATTTGGGGGGCGGTTGGCATGGGTTCTGATCCAAGGCCATTGGTAACAGGGGTCTCCAAGTTCATGATCAAGGTTAAGGTCAAGGTCACAGAGACCCTACGTTGGTTGTCATATGACTCCTTGGTGGCAGGAGGGGGGAAGGGAGGGCTCCAGGAGCCTGCCCAAAACTCCTCCCCCTTCCTGACTGGTGATTGTCAGCAAGCAGGCTGACAAAGGTCTCATTGACCAGCATGCGGGTTGGTCGATGTCTGGACCCGAACACATGTTTGAGCCAACCAACTGCAGCTGTCATCAATAAAGTTGTGACCTTTATTGCCAATATATATATCCTCATCTTAATCAATATAGTCTTTTAAAACATATGTTGTGTCTGTCATTATTTGGGAGGAGGGTGAGGGGGACGTATCCTGCCTGGATATGCAATACCTGTTTAAATCAACTCCCACCAGCAAAAACAGATTGAGCCCTGCATTACCGCAGGAGCCAATTCAGGCATGCCAGTCCATCACTGCAGCTGCCAGCTGCCTCATGCTTCCATAGCCAGTAAGGAATCCTGGAGTATGTGACCAAGATTGATCACATGCAGGGGGCCTTGCACATGTTTTGTGGGCCAACTTCCCGGCTGCAGATAGTGGGATGAGGTTCATGGTAGTGGCGGCTACAGTGACCAGCTGGTGTGCCGGACGGGACTCCATCCCTTTCTGTAGTAATAGGTGAGAAATGGGCTGGATCTGCATGCAGAATATACCAGCAGGAAGCTGATGTATTCTGCCAGTGTGGATGAGCCAACTTTAGTTTGTTGAAAAACACAGTGCTAGCTGTTATTTCATTTAGGAGGAAAGGTTCCATTCTGGCCGGTGGAGGTGTTCCCCACACAAATAGCAGCTTGTGGGAATTCCATGAACCATTCAGTGGGACAGGATTTAATCATTTTCTGGATAGGATTAAATTGCATTGCTTGACATTGACTCTAGTTTGGCCCTTTAGAAAGATTTGAAAAAGAAAGAAGGGGAAAGGAGATTATGAAGGGATGAATGTTTAAAAGAACAACCCAAACTATAAAGTATATAATGGAATATATTATATAACGAAATATCTCAGGTATCCTATTGTTATGTGTGCATGTGTTTCTTCTTTAAAAAATAGGTAGGCTACTGTTAAATAATTTTCTAATACATTAAGCCACTATTCATCACACATATAAGTTTAACTCATTTTTCTGTGTTTTTAAAAAATATTATTACTACAATATCTTCACTGGCTAGCATAATGAAGTCAGTCATGATTTTTTAAACAAGCAAACAAACAATGATATCTTTGAGCTTTTACATTCAGCATTCTTCCAGCATGGGAAACTTAGGAGATAGAATGAATTGAAGGTACATTACAAGGTACATTTGAAATTATGAGTTTCTGCAAAAAGCATGTGCAGTACAAAGAGGTGATCACAGAAAATATCAGTGTGGATAAACGGGGAGCAGGGGAGGTTTCCAAGTTGGCTACCAGTTTGCTAAACACAGAGCTATTGTGTCCAATTTTACAATAATATTTTATCCTTGAAAAATATAGTGTGGCTATGTAATTTTATCTGAAGGATGTAAGCCCTTATTTTTCTATACTATCTCATGACCTACCACACACATAGTTGTTCATTGTTGATGAAGTGGTTTTGAAGGATATTAAGTCAGTTCCACCAGCACAGTTCTATAATTTTACAGAGAGAAGATGAAGTATTTGGGATGGTTTTGCAAATTATAAGAATTTACAAACAGGTATAAAATGTTATTGTAAGAGAAGATAAAAATAAAGTATTGTAGGTATGTTATTGGATTTGGTTCATTGTTACTCTGTTCTACATCCAGAATGGACTGACTTTATTGAGATCCTAACTATATGTAAAATTAAATGTGCTATATGCAGTGTCATGTGATGTATTTCTTCATTTAACAGTTAGTGTGGGGGAGAAAAGAGGCTTGATCTTGCCTTTCCCTGCAGGGATCCTGATAAAAATGACACCAAAATTATTGACTGAATAATGCTCCTATTGGTGTGAACAGAAGCTTATTTTCTGTGACGATCTGCAGCATAGCACAGTGATTTTTCTCAGGATATTCTCAGGATAATGGATCTGCAGTGTCAAATATGCATATGATGACTCAGGGCGACACATGTAATGCCATGTATATTTAGGTCTCGAGAATTAATAGATTACTCTAAAGTGGTGAAGGGCAAGCTGTGGACTACTCATGACCGCCAGGAGGGTTTGCGACAAATCCATCTCTGTTTCTCAACAGCCACCTAAAAGCATGGAAACTCCCCACACTTCACAAAATTTTGGGGGCAAAAATAAATCCCAAAAGTTCAAAGGCAATTGAGAAGTGGCAGAAACCCCCAAGCCCCCATCCAACCAATGAATCAGACAAAAAGACTTTTAATTTTGGTTATTTCTCAGCCAGTTTTGGGGTGGGTGGCCTTAGGGACTGTGAAGGCCAAAGAAATGGCTGTCATGCCCTCCACAGTTGCCCACCCTGAAGAAAGGTAGATTGAATATTTTTCATCACAACAAGAAGTCTGAGGAAATAGAATTGACAAATCAGTATATTCTTAATGGCAAATCTCACTTCTGAGAATTGGAGAATTTCTCCTCCTCCTCCTCCTCCTTCAGAAAATTGATGTGGTGTTTCACCAACTCCTGTATTCACAAATGAAGTGAAGATTTTCAGAGCTTCAATTTGTATAGGGATCTTCAGAATTCAAGAGTCCTTCCCTGCTTCTCACCATTCTAATGAAACTATTTAACCTCAGTTTGGGATTTCAAATGTTGTAATTATAATACAATAGTATTATATATAACTCTATATAACTATATATATATATATATATATATATATATATATATATATATATATATAAAACCAGATGCCAAGATTGACAAAGAGATCGATCACAGATTAGCAAAGGCATATAGTGCATTTGGAAGACTTCACAAAAGAGTCTGGAGCAATAAACACCTGAGGCAAAGCACAAAAATCAGTGTGTATAGAGCCATCGTACTGTCTATCCTCCTTTATGGATCTGAAACATGGGTCACCTATCGCCACCACCTACGACTCCTCGAACGCTTTCATCAGCGCTGTCTACGCACAATCCTAAATATACACTGGACTGACTATGTGACGAATGTTGCTGTCCTTGAACAAGCAGGGATCACCAGCATTGAGGCCATGATATTGAGAACACAGCTGCGCTGGGCAGGGCACGTTTCTAGGATGGAGGACCATCGCCTCCCAAAAATACTACTCTACGGTGAACTCGCCACGGGTCAGCGTAAGAGGGGCGCTCCAAAAAAGCGATACAAAGACTCCCTGAAACAACATCTCAGGCTTGGCCAAATTGATCACCAACAGTGGTCCGCCCTGGCCTCACATCGGGAGGCATGGAGACGCAATATCCACAATGCTGCAGCCTTATTTGAGAACTCACGACGAACAAGTCTTGAAGAGAAACAACAACGCAGAAAGAATCACAACCCAAAAACATCACCCAAGGAGTCCTTCTGCTGCGCTTTTTGCAACAGGACTTGTTTATCTCGGATTGGCCTTTTTAGTCATCAGCGCGCTTGCAGAAGGCGCGGGATGAGTCCTTCCTGAATCTTCATTTGCGAAGAAAAGCCAGAGAGAGAGAGAGAGAGAGATAAAACTATATATATATATATATATATATATATATAGTTATATAGTTATATATTACTATATATCACCTATCGCCACCACTTACAACTCCTCGAGCACTTTCATCAGCACTGTATATGCACAATCCTAAATATACACTGGACTGACTATATGACAAATGTTGTTGTCCTTGAGCAAGCAGGGATCACCAGCATTGAAGCCATGATATTGAGAACACAGCTGCGCTGGGCAGGGCATGTTTCTAGGATAGAGGACCTCTCTCTCTCTGGCTTTTCTTCGCAAACGAAGATTCAGGAAGGACTCATCCCGCGCTTTCTGCAAGCGCGCTGATGACTAAAAAGGCCAATCCGAGATAAACAAGTCCGGTTGCAAAAAGCACAGCAGAAGGTCTCCTTGGGTGATGTTTTTGGGTTGTGATTCTTTCTGCGTTGTCGTTTCTCTTCAAGACTTGTTCGTCGTGAGTTCTCAAATAAGGCTGCAGCATTGTGGATAGTGCGTCTCCATGCCTCCCGATGTGAGGCCAGGGCGGACCACTGTTGGTGATCATCACCTCCCAAAAATAGTAATCTATGGTGAACCTGCCATGGGTCAGCATAAGAGGGGTGCAACAAAAAAGCGATACAAGGACTCCCGGAAATAACATAGGCTTGGCCAAATTGATCACCAACAATGGTCCGCCATGGCCTCACATCGGGAGGCATGGAGACACACTATCCACAATGCTGCAACCTTATTTGAGAACTCACGCCGAACAAGTCTTGAAGAGAAATGACAAAACGGAAATTATAATGTTATAATTATAATACAATTGTGTCAGTTGCAGTTATCTTTTTCTTCCTCCCCCCTTTAATCACAACAATAGTCAAGGGGAGCATTTAAAAAAAAATGAGTTTCCTATGATAATTTTTAACAAGGCTTCAAAAGTGGTGACCAACAATTGAAACAATGTAAAGATAACATTTTAAAATGATATAGTTTGAAGTGTGGATACTGATAAAGCTACAGCTAATATAAAAGTTTAACCAATACCCAACCAGCCTGATCCTGTGCCAAGCTACTTGGAATCTAAAAATGCTGTAATTCTGCGAATGAAGATAGTGGGAACATCGTGGCATTATAACACTTATTATTTCACATATCTGTAATCACATGAAAGAAATGCCACAGAATTATTGCACAAAGACCACTAATGCTTCAAGAATAGGAGTTTACTTCTGTGATTTGGCATGGGTCAGATTTCGTCAATTCTCATGAGAAGACATGAGTGTGCTTCAAACTGCAAAAACCCTTTAATTAAAAAAGCAAATGAACACACAAGCACTGAAGCAAACCTAAAGAGGACAGTTGATAAAAAGAGCATCCACTGCTTAATTTTTGCACTCTCAGCCAGACGCTTTCATGCTGAGGACCGCCTATTCATGCTGTAATCTCACAAATGCAAAGGTACATGTTTTTGCATGCAGTCAATAGCACAAAAAAGTGCTATTGATTATCTATTCATGGCTTGTCCCATGAATGAGAAAGAACGCCTTTTTCACAGCTGGAACACAGGGTAATAACACAAAGATGATGATGTTGTGCGATAGTGGGGCCCATTTGCGCTACCCTGATGTTGTATGATAATGTCCTTAGAATCCAGTGGCCTTTGGTATCCAACATTTATGTAGTGCTCACAATAGTCAAAACATGTCATTTGTATAGGTTACCTTTCTAATTCTGCTCTAATGCTACAAGATCATGTTAGGGTGAGAGTGAGACCCTTCATATCATGGCCAGAGGGTCAAGCTGCACTATAGTGCTAGGCACATGTAAATGGCTTGATGATGCAACAAATCACTCAAACACAGAGTGCCTAACTAACAAGCATTTACTTAAGAATAGCAGAGCACATGTTACAAGTCCCATGTCTCAACCAAGAGACCAGAAAGGAACTACAATACACACAGTATCAGGTGCAATCATATATACATAGCACAATGGGTTCTACAATCATATCAACAACCTTTGTTTCCCAGACTTACTGTCTGTACATTTCTTTCCCATAGAGATACCAGCTTTCAGACTTAGCTGCTGGCATCTCCCACACACATATGGCTTCCACACAATAATATCAACACCAGCTGTGTAGAGGTGGTGATGACCTTTACTGGCCACAGTCTTCTTTACATAGAAAAATCTACTTACATTTTACTTGAGAGTTTAAAATTAAATGTACTCAATAGATCAGAGGTTGTGTCCCCGTGATTGAAGATATGTATGTGGTATGGTGGTGGAATAAGCACTTTACTTAGGGCTACTGTTAATTTATGGCTGAGGCCAAAAAGGGGCTTTGCTCCTCAGTTGTTTGTTGTTGTTGTTTGTTGTTTGTTGTTGTTGTGTGTCTTCAATTCTTTGCCAACTTATGGTGACCGTAAAGCAAACCTATCATAGGTTTTCTGAGTCTGAGAGTATGTGACTTCCTCAAGGTCACTCAGTGGGTTTTCATGGCCGAGTGAGGATGTGAACGCTGGTCTCCAGAGTCTAAGGGCCTGTCTAAATTGTGAAAATACCCCCTCATGGAATTAGCTGGGAATCCTACCTGTCTAAACAGGATCCAGTGCCAATCCACACTATTCGGAAGGAAGGGGAACCATAACAGCAAAAAATAATGGGGTAAAAGCCTTTGCAGATTTCCCCGTACTTTTTCACAAACCATGAGGTGCGTGCACATGTTTTCTCCTTTGGACTATAGAACAATAAAAAATGCAAAGGAACGCACAAAGCTGATTGGCTGAGAGAGAGCAGGGGCGGGGCTTGCTAGGAGGGCAATCTCCTGCTGCAGCCATGTTGGATTTTCACTTTAGCAATCGCTTGCTAAGGCAATAAAAGGATCAATATTTTCTGTTTTGCTTTCTTATAAAATTGGAGAATCACACTATTGCGCCAGCACACCTTAGGATGACTTAAAAAAGAAATAAAATAAAAACACCCGGTGGCAGTGAAGAACTAATGTGAGTAAATCACTCATGGCCACCATCAGGAATACGAGGCTTATGGGGGTTTCCAAGGCCAGAAAAACCATTTAGATATGTCGCTGCTGCTGCGAGTTGCCAATGCTACAAGGTATTTTAGATTTTTTCCCCTCATGTAGATGGGCCCATAGCCCAACACTCAGACCACTACACCATGCTGGCCCTCACTCCTTATTTACACAACTGTTATACCAGGGTGTTTGTTTTTTTTAATACACCTGCCAAATAAAGAATTAGCACAGAACAAAAACAAGATTAAAATGCTGAATAAATATTTCCCTGGATGAAACTGTAGAGTACTTACTGTATACTACTGTACATTATAATTAGTTTAATCACAGAGTTATCTAAACTTAATTAACCTGTTGTATATGAGTCTCAATATTTTAATACAAAAATACAGAAACCCTAACTCAACAGTTAAGTGCTTGATTATATCTAGACTACTGTGCTTTAATAAAAAGAATGCATGAGTTTGCATTCTTATAGTCACATAATGTGAATTTGCTGAAGCTGATGTAGAATCAGTCTCTCAGATATTTTTCAATAATGGCAAATGCCATTTATATAACTTATTAATATTTTAATCTTATATGTCTGGACATCATCATCATCATCATCATTTTCTTCCTGGAACTCAATGTGGTTTACAAAAGTTAAAACTGATACAGACAAGAGAGAGAGAGATGACAATAATCCACCTCTGATTCAGATGTCTGCTATGTTCTGGAGAAAACTATAAGCTGAAACTTATTCACAGTTTCTTATTTAAAGATGAGGGGTTTTGTGTTACAGCATTTCTGTCTTCATTTACAATTCTTATTTTAACACATATGTCCATATTTAAATGTATATCCTCTGCACTTCTCATAGCCCTATTACACTGGACTTTGCACACTTGACCCAACAGTTACAAGCATTAGAACAGTGATAGCTCCTTCTTTCCTTGTACTCCTTCCTATTAGAATTTTCTCATTATCTTTCTAAATGTAAGTCATGTAGATCAATGCATTTATAGTGATTTGAATCCATCCTGGAATAATATTTCTAGGTTTCTTCATGTAATATTTTTTTCTTGTCCTCCAGGTGTAACAGTTAATACCTATTCTTGTTTGGACCCTGGCATACCTGTTCATGGTCGGCGTTATGGTCACGACTTTTCCATTGGCTCAACAGTATCATTTGGATGTGATCCAGGTTATCGACTGAGTCATGAAGAGCCTTTGCTATGTGAAAAGAACCATTGGTGGAGCCATCCACTTCCTACTTGTGATGGTAAGAATGAATTGAACTGGCACAGAAATGCTACAGCATTTCCAACATAGTAATTATCTGCTTGTTCCATATTAGCTATTTTCCATACAGATCTCTATTATTATAGAAAGAAAATATGGTTTGTATCACCAGGGCTGCATTGCATGAATCAAGAATGGCCTGTTCTTAACTTCTAAAAGTGGCTCTTCTATTCATTAATGAATTGAAGGTTCCAGGTCCTGAGTGTGTACATTCCTACCTTCCACACCCAGAGTCATTAACTATCCAGGTAAACCCCAATATCTGCAGGGATATGTTCCAATACCTTCTGTGGATACCTGAAACTGTGGATAATATGGAATCCTATTATTTTCAATGAGACAAATGCCAGAAGTTAGAATCACATTGGAGGACCTAGAAATGCCTAGAGAGAACATATATAGATAAGTAAAACCATGGATACCAAATCGGTGGATACAGGGGTCGATCTGTACTTGGGATGAGGATAGAAACTATTATTCATTCTCTCAGAAACTCATTGTGCATCTGTCTCATGTCTTCTCTGTCAAATTAAGAGATATGCTTAGATTGGTGTTATGAGTTTTGTATCATCATAGGAGCTCTGTTCTAGCTGAACTGCTCAATATCTTCAATGAAGAGAGTTCAATCCCATTGCAAAGTTGTCCCTTAAAAGAACACTTTCCCCAGTGAGAATGAATGTTAACTATTCATTTATATAAATGAAATTAAAGGGACCCTTTTTCCTACCTGCCACTCATGGTATCAGATGTTTAAAATCATCTGTAGTCTACATAATTTTATTCTCATGTCTGTCACTGTCACTCACCTTTCTCTCAGAATTTTGTAAACAAGGAATGGGTAAGAATTGGAATCAGGGGTGTTTGATTATACTCTGCAAGTAGCCCTGCTTAAATTAAAATGATAAGAATAAAGGCAGCTACAATCCACACTGAGCATGCCCATTCATTCATTCATTCATTCATTTATTTATTTATTTATTTATTTTACTTTCCAATCTGGATTCAGACCTTTTTATGTGAGAGAAAAACACTTGGTCACCTTGGTGATGACCTATTCTGGTGATTAGACAAGGAGAGGATGACACTGTCTGTTCTGCTGGACTTGTCAGTGACAACTGATAACGTTTGATCATGGTATCCTTCTGGAATGTTTGGGACTTGGAGGCAGTGTTTTTCAGTGCTTCCAGTCCTTTTTGGCTGAATGTTTCCAAAAACTGTTTCCATCCCCTAAATAGCCCTGAAACCAATGTGAAATGTATTGGAAATGTACCTGCAAATAAGAGGCTACCACACACTCCAGAACATTGCCCAGGAATGGAATATTGGATACTGATTGGTAATTACCCGATATGGTATAATCTCAAGGAGGCTTTTAGTAGAGATCTTACAACTGCCACCTTTAGGCATGTTGGAGTCCTGTCTTGCTGTAGAGAGACACCGCCCTGTAAAACTATGAGAACTGCTTCCTAATTCCCACATCCTTTCACCCTTTTTAAAAGGCACCCTTCCAAGATAGAAGCTAAATAAATTAGCAGATTAAACAAATTCAAATAAACAAGTGTGTTTGACACATGAAGAAAAGCAGCTAATCCTTCTAACCTTCCTCCCTGCCACTTAGTCCTTATCCTCATGTAACCCCCTTTGGTGTCACTTCCTTTGGTAGCAACTCTGTATTTACAGGAGTTTCATAAGTCCCCTACTTCAAGTAGGTGACACAATACAGCTGGGGGGTCCTGCTGGGAAGTTCTGGCATAGTCTAGAGTTACAGACTAATGCTAGAGTTGCAGCAGTTCCACAGAGAAGCAAGAAGTTGCAGGTGGCAAACATCCAACATGCTGGCATCGTCTCCCTCCTTCACCCATGGATGCTCTTCTCGGTCCTTTCTGCAGGTCTGCCCTGCAGAAAACACACATTGAACATGTTTCCTCTTCAAGGCATATAGTGGCATGCTTGGTTATGAGTGGGGAGTGGAGAACCAGCATACACAGTCACTTACCATGTATCAAAAGTGTTTCATTTGAAATAACACAGGGGATACATTATCATACAAGAATATACATGCTTAAGAACATACAATGATGTTGAAGAGAAAGGTGGGAAGGGTTAGATATAGGGAAATTGGGGTGGAAGGGTGATAGTTACCAGTCTTGGAGAAAGAGGTCCGTGCAGCAGAGGGACTCAGACAGAGGACATTTTCAGATAGCACTTACCGTGCAAGCAGCCTCTGGAGCAGTAACAAGGCTGATACGTGGCAGGGGTTCCTTTTCGGGCGCCGCCATCCCTCTTCCGGGATTATTCGTGGCACGTCCATGAAGCTTTGGAAGAGACCGCACCATATTTTAAGCACGGGCAACTTTCATGCTTAAATTATGGTGCGGCCGCTTCCAAAGCTTCACGGATGTGCCACGAATGATCCCAGAAGAGGGACAGCGGAATTCAGAAAGAGCCCCCTGCCATGCAGCAGCCTCGTTACTTCTCTGGAGGTTGCTTGTATGGTAAGGTGTGTCTGAAAATGTCCCTTGTGTGAGGGTGGCACAAAGGATGGTGAGACCAGTCTGTAATGCATGGGTATGACACACAGAATGGTGGGTCCAGTCTAACACACATGGCTAGGGTCAGAACTAGGATATTTCTATCTTATTTTGTACCCTGGAGGGTTACTTTAGTTCTGACAAAGTCTTAATGGCTTTGTCACAGAACGGACAAAACGAACTAATTGCCTTAACTCCGGAGTGACAAACCACTGATGGGATTTGCAACAACCTTTCAATGTTCAGACAGGCAGGGTGTATAGGAAAGATTTCTGAGGGTATGGATTGAGGCATGGTCAATGATTGCATATTTGAAAGGATTATCATAGACCCATTAATGACTAGGTTTTCCTCATAATTCTGTCTGAGTTTTCATGATCCCAGACACATCTCAGGTCATCATGATCTTGACTGTCCTCTGGTCAGCTTGACCCCCAAACATCCCTGGTCACTGTGACACCAAAAGGTGTCCAGTATGTGCAGTTATGAAAACTCATGTGAGGGGTAATAGGATATGCTAACAGCCTGAAGAGAACTAGTGTGAAAAGATAATAAACAATAGTTCAAGCAGTTCTTCACAGCTATGTTTTTGTGCCTTCAAAGAAGTATTGTCTGTAATTTGTAACCCACACTCCCTGAAAAGTAGATTTTAGAATGACAAATATTATACCTCTTACATCTGGCTAGACTTTACAAAGAAGAAATATGGAGTATATTTCTAGCTGGAGCAGCAAAGAGAAGAGGAGTACAAACTAGCCAAAATTATCTAGTCTAGAATCAGGACTTAGATATGGGTAAATTCCTTTCCCTAGGAGGTATGTATGCTTAAAGTCTGATTGAGTCCTTCCTTTATCCAGGTACTATTATTAAGAGTTACATTTCTGTAATTTTCCCTGGAGGGTGACTTGACAATTGACAATTTCATTTCAGAGGCTGGTTTATTTTTTTATTTTATTATTATTATTATTATTTTTTGTCCTGGGCCAGAAAAGATTCCAGTTTAATCTGCAATCTCATGTACGACATACAGGCACATACATGTTTTAGCAGGAATGCTGTAATGGCAATTTGGAGACATGTATGGTTTAGATAAGCTTCTTTTTGCTGAACAGAGTCCGTGAGTAGGAGTATTTTTTTTCTTATTCTAATAGGCACTACATGCTCACCATCTAAAAATAAACACTATTAAGGAGCTCCCTGTGAACAGCAGTATTACTCTGCTGTGAAGTAGCATTACATATTGTGACAAATGTCTTCCTTGAGAGGTACTAGTATGCAATTCATTAAGTAAATGAGATACTTTCTCCCTCTCTTTCTCCCCCACCCCAGCATAACACTAAATGGCAATCATCAGCTGAATAAATATTCTCTAAAAGCAAATTTGAGTATATTTACTCTAGTCCATTTCTTTCATTCATGACTGAACTCATTTTAATTTTTGTACTCTGTTGGCTCTTCTGGTATCATGATTTGCATGAATTGTGCAGATCTGGACATGACCGCTGGGATATGAACCATTCTTGCATACTCTGTCCCTTGCATAAAATCAAAATTGGATGCATTCCACTAATTCATTTCCTTTGATTTCATTTTGTAACTTGTATTGTTCCCCTAATACACTAGGTTTCAAAAAGGGCAAGGATGTGCTCTATGAGGCATGGATAGCTGCCAAACCAGGAACAGTCTTGGAATAAAATCTCTGGATTTTTGCAAAATAACCTTTTCCCAGGAATGTGAAATTACCAGGAACAAAAAATAATTGACAGAAACAGATTTCTTGCTCTTATGCAAAACAAAATGTTTGTGAGTAGCGGTGATGGACAATTATTATAATAGCTCAAGTGTTATAAATATATTCACAGATCTCTTGCAAAATCTTTCTTTCACCAAATAATTAATATAATCTATGATGATTTTGCACTAAAATATTGCATAGTGTCCAGACATCAACTAAAAAAATATATTACATTTCAAAAAATTTGTAATGTCTGAAGAATCTCCTCCTCCCCTTCTGAACAGAAGAATAGTTCTGGAAGGTTTAATTCTTGTCTTATAATTAGCACAAGCATTATGAGCCCTGACCTTCATGTTTCAAGCCAGAAAATGTAGAACTCGACAACATGACCACTGTATAAATTTAGCTAGCCCCATTATTTACTTGCTTGTTTAAGGTATTTTATACTACCCTTCAAAAAATAATAGTCTTATTCTAAGGTCATTTACAAGTGCAATTTAAAATAGAAACGCAGTACAATAAAAGCACACATTAAAACAATATAGAATAAGATTCAAAATACACAATCAACATTACATAATAACAGCATGAACAAAGTTGATAGCAACTCAACATTTTAAATACCAGAACTTGAAATGCATGTGATAATAAGAACATTTTAACTAAGTTTGCAAAAGATAGCAAAGCCTCTTTGGCAATGATATTCAATTATTTTGATGATTTTTTTTTTAAAAAAACCCACCTCTCTCCTTTATTGGAGAGAAGCCCTGGTGACACAGTGGTTAAATGCCAGTACTGCAAGTCACCATGTTGCAAGTTCGATTCCAGCGGGCTCCAAGGTTCACTCAGCCTTCCATCCTTTCGTAGGTCAGTAAAATGAGTACCCGGCTTGTGGGGACAATTAGTTAACACACATTGGAAACTACTTAATGCAGTGTAGATGTGTAAATTGCTATTGCTTAACAATTTGTTAAGCCTTTGATAGCCTTTGTGCCTGAAAAGCAGGGTATAAATATAATAATAATAATAATAATAATAATAATATTGCTCTGATGGGAGGAGTACTCTAAAGAAGGCCTCAATAGAATATATTAACCATTGGGCAAGTTCATATGGAGAAATACCAGGTTTCAAAGTCATGTATTTAAAGGTATTCAAAGGTCAAACATACACCTTGAACTAGATTTAGAAGAGAATGTATTACTAGGAAAGGTCTTTCAAAACAGAAGAGAAAACCGTTCCAAGTGTGCCTTCCCAGTTAAAATCCAAGTCATCACATTTTGACGCAGTTGCTGTTTCTGCACCATTGCACCATTGTCAAGAACAAATCCACATGCAAGTGTTGCTTTCATCATTGTGTGTGTATGTGCCCTCAAATTGTTACCCAAAATGCTTGGGGTCCATGGGGACTCTCTAATATACTAATATGAATATGGGGAATTAATGCATTTGACTTGGCAATGTGAGAGGTGGGTAATGAGCAGGATCTTGAGACCTATGTATAACAGTACTTAGGAGGAAACTCTAAGCTAGATAGTACAATTAAATGGTATTTATTGAGAAAACAACAACAACAACAACAACAACAACAACATACACACACACACAGAGGCTTCAAGCAATCACACAAGCTAATGAAATAAATAGAAAATATTGGGATAGAGGGATAGGGTGAGGGGAGTTTAGGATGATACTGTACTGATCAGAGGAGTTGTGATCGTGGATAAAACCAGCAGAGTGGGGGTCCAGAAATCGCAATGGTGACACAGCTGGTGTAGAGTCTGGTAGAAGAGGAACTGTGCACACCTTGGTGGTGCTTTGGGGTGATATTTATATGAAATAATTACCCTGAAGGGATGGGATATTGAGTTAAATACATGGTTCTTGGAGGTTCCCAAGGGTACACTGAAGAGTTAATGATTGTTAATTGTTGAGTATTTTGGAAATGAATAGGAAACAGGCAGGTCTTTTATTGGAAAAGAGCAGAAATGGAAGGTCCTATTTTACAGGCTTCCTTAAGGTCTCATGCTATCATTGAGTGGATTAGTGACTGACTCACCTCCAGTTGTTGAGTTTCTTACTTGAGTATTCATTTTTGGGAAAATTTCCACAGGCCCCTCTCTAGATCTTACATGAATCTCCTTTTCGTATTTGTTTACCTGTAACCACGGGGATGGTTACAGGTAATCCCAGTTTACCTGTAACCACGGGGATGGCCACACTGAGCCAGATTATTAAATATACCCAGTTATTTGACATTCCAAGATGGGTGGTATCAGGGCATGTAAAAAAGTTGCCTGTTGAGTTATAGCAACCCCATGAATTTCATAGAGTGTTCTTAGGCAAGGAGTACTCAGAGGTGGCTTTGCCAATTCCTCTGAAATATAGCCTATAGCACATGGTGGTCTCTCATCCAAGTGATAACTAGGGCTGACCCTCCTTAGCTTCCAAAATCAGGCAAGATGTAGTGCTTTTACTGTATTTAGGCCCCACACATTCATCATTTATGAAAAAATAAATTGGTAGACAATCTTGTCAAGGAGAGATTGCAATATATCAATCTAGACAGATAAATAAAGTCTGAGCCACTCAGGATAGAATCATAGAATCATAGAATTGCAGAGTTGGAAGAGACCACGAGGGCCATCCAGTCCAACCCCCTGCCATGCAGGAACTCACGATCAAAGCATCCCCGACAGATGGCCATCCAGCCTCTGTTTAAAGACCTCCAAGGAAGGAGACCCCACCACGCTCCGAGGGAGTGTGTTCCACTGCCGAACAGCTCTTACTGTCAAAAAGTTCCTCCTCATGTTGAGGTGGAATCTCTGTTCCTGGAGCTTGCACCCATTGCTCCGTATTCCAGTCTCTGGAGCAGCAGAAAACAAGCCTGCTCCATCCTCAGCGTGACATCCCTTCAAATACTTAAACAGGGCTATCATATCGCCTCTTAACCGTCTTTTTTCCAGGCTAAACATACCCAGCTCCCTAAGTCTCTCCTCATAAGGCATCATTTCCAGACCTTTCACCATTTTAGTTGCCCTTCTCTGGACATGCTCCAATTTGTCAATATCCTTTTTGAATTGTGGTGCCCAGAACTGGACACAGTACTCCAGGTGAGGTCTGACCAAGGCAGAATAGAGCAGCATCACTACTTCCCTTGATCTAGACACTATACTTCTATTGATACAGCCCAAAATCGCATTGGCTTTTTTAGCTGCCGCATCGCACTGTTGGCTCATGTTCAACTTGTGGTCTACTAGGACTCCTAGATCCCTTTCGCACATAGTCTCATTCAGCCAGGTCTCTCCCATCCTATATTTATGCATTTCATTTTTCTGCCCTAAATGCAGTACTTTACATTTCTCCGTGTTGAATTTCATTTTGTTAGCTTTGGCCCAGCTCTCCAGTCTATCCAGGTCATTCTGAATTTTGATCCTGTCCTCTAGGGTATTAGCTACTCCTCCTAATTTGGTGTCATCTGCAAATTTGATAAGTATGCCCCTAATTCCCTCATCCAAGTCATTGATAAAGATGTTGAATAGCAATGGGCCCAGGACAGAACCCTGTGGCACCCCACTGGTCACATCTTTCCAAGACGAAGAGGAGCCACTGCTGAGCACCCTTTGGGTTCGGCCGGTCAACCAATTACAAATCCATTGAACAGTTAACTTGTCTAGCCCACATTTTACAAGCTTGTTTGCAAGAATGTCATGGGAAACCTTGTCAAAGGCCTTACTGAAATCAAGGTATGCGATGTCCACAGCATTCCTTTCATCTACCAAGCTGGTAACTTTATCAAAAAAAGAGATCAGATTAGTCTGGCATGACTTGTTTCTCTGAAACGCATGTTGACTTTTTGTGATTATGGCATTGCCTTCTAAATGTTCACAGACTCTCTGTTTAATGATCTGCTCTAGAATCTTCCCTGGTATTGATGTCAAACTAACTGGACGATAATTGTTGGGATCGTCTTTTTTCCCCTTTTTGAAGATGGGAACAATGTTTGCCCTCCTCCAGTCTGCTGGGACTTCTCCTGTTCTCCAGGAGTTCTCAAAGATTATTGCCAATGGCTCTGAGATTATATTTGCCAGCTCTTTTAATACTCTTGGATGTAGTTCATCTGGTCCTGGAGATTTAAATTCATTTAGATTAAGAAGGTATTCCTGTACTACCTCTTTACTTATTTTGAGCTGGATTTCCCCTATTGTGTCCTCTGTTCCATTATCCTCAGATACCTGAATCTCTCATGACAAATCTGGATCAAGTAGTACTACATATTGAACACTTGATCTTTCATGTGAAGCATAATTTTAAGACCTGCTGAACCTCTCTACTTGAAGAGCAACAACAATAACCATTTCTACTGTACCACAAGTCTGAGTCTAATACCCAAGTGACTAAACTTGGTGATAGGCTGTCTGTGAGCATCCTCCAACACACCATTTGGCTTGCATCCAGCCAGTGATCAAACTCTGACACCTATTTATCTCTTCTAACATATCAATGAATTCAAATGAAATTCATTAGGGTCACCATAATTCGAAGTTGACCTCCTCCTCATCATCATCTCTATTTCTATAGCACCATCAATGTACATGGTGCTTTACAAGAAAAAGCACAACAAAACAGTTCCCTGCCCTCAAGCTTACAGTTATTCTTAATATAAGGTTAGCAATTTGTTATTAGACTATGGACACATTACTAATACTGAATTTCTAAAATGAGATTCAATCATATATCTAAACTGCTTTTGCATTTTGAACAATGTGTTCCTTATAAATGTTGTTTTTCCAAGAGATTTTTAATCTAGATTCAGTAGAATATAAAGGTCTTTTTTTTTTTTAATTTTAAAATTAACAGCTGGGGGGGGTGAAAATTTAGAAGACTGTTAGGGATTTCTCTTAAAGAATGGACAAAAGGAGCATATGCCAGTTAAGGCACAAGATATTTTCAGAAAATCCTGTCATAGAAGATATTCTTTCAAACTGCATTCTCTGAGGTCGTAGGAAAAGAATATTCATAGACTTGGCTTCAAATGCAATGTTAGATGTGATGTATTAGAAATCCTTTAATCCATAAGGATAAAATGATAGATGTTTTGTGAACTGACTGAATGAAGAGTGGAGATGGGGGGGGGACCCAAAAACATCTATGTAGAATGAGAGGCAAAGAGCCTAGGAACTGAGCTACACAAAATTTGTGGCTGAAAAGAAATGGAAGCATAAGAATTATGCCAACATTCAAAGTGTAGAAAGGAAAGATAGGAAAGAACTGATGCTGCCTGTGTTACTTTATTTTTCTTTAGGAAAACGATGAATGTCCTTTATAGAAACATACTGTAAAGTTTCCAATGTGGCATTGTAAAGAAGGTGTGGGCAGTGGGCATCTCTCCAGATGCTGGATTTTAACTTGTAGAATTGCTATACTGATGGGCTGCACTTTGTCTTTCTATTTTTATTTTTATTTTTTGTTGTGCACCTTCAAGTTGGTTCTGTACTGACCCTAAAGCAAACCTATCATAGAGTTTTCTTGGCAAGATTTGTTCACAGAGTATTTACCATTTCCTTCTCCTGAAGGTGAGAGAGTGTAACTTGCCCAAGTTTACCAAGTCAACTTCCATGGCTGAGATGAGATTTGTACCCTGGCTTTCCACAGTCCTAGTCCAACACTCAAAGCCCTATACCATGCTCTCCTCTCTCTGGCTTTTCTTCGCACATGAAGATTCAGGAAGGACTCATCCCGCACTTTCTGCAAGCGCGCTGATGACCAAAAAGGCCAATCCAAGGTAAACAAGTCCGGTGGCAGGAAGCACAGCAGAAGGTCTCCTTGGATTATGTTTCCGGGTTGTGATTCTTTCTGCGTTGTCATTTCTCTTCAAGACTTGTTTGGCGTGAGTTCTCAAATAAGGCTGCAGCATTGTGGATAGTGCATTTCCATGGCTCCCGATGTGAGGCCAGGGCAGACCATTGTTGGTGATCAATTTGGCCGAGCCTGAGATGTTGTTTCAGGGAGTCCTTATATCATTTTTTGGGAGCACCCCTCTTACGCTGACCCATGGCGAGTTCACTGTAGAGTATTATTTTTGGGAGTGATGGTCCTCCATCCTAGAAATGTGCCCTGCCCAGCGCAGCTGTGTTCTCAATATCATGGCCTCAATGCTGGTGATCCCTGCTTGCTCAAGGACAGCAACATTCATCACATAGTCAGTCCAGTGTATATTTAGGATTGTGTGTATACAGCACTGATGAAAGCATTTGAGGACTCATAAGTGGTGGCGATAGAAGCACCCATTGAAAAGGAAGTTGAATCACAGAGTGATCATAGAATCATAGAATTGCAGAGTTGGAAGAGACCACGAGGGCCATCCAGTCCAACCCCCCTGCCACGCAGGAAATCACAATCAAAGCATCCCTGCCATCTGTTGTTTCTTGAAGTCACAACATGTTTAGGTCCTACATAAAATCGAAATTACACTTGGTAATGATGAATTGATGCAGTCTAAATGTTGCCATGGGGGTGAGAAAATACCATTGGACCCTGGCTAAAGAATACAGTTATCTGTTGTAAACCACTTTGAGTCTTGAACAGGAAAAAGGTGGGATAGAAATAATCATCATTTTCATCATCTTCATTCAAATAGCAGGACCATCTGCTTACCAAAATATTCTTAAATAACTACACTTGTGTTTAATATTTCTGAACTGCAGAAGACATCAGCTATTTGGCTGAACTGTGAATTCCTCTGCCTACCAAATTACTAACATTGGATGGGATCCTCAGTTCTGTTTCACAAACAGAACAATTCATCCCATTCAGACAATCAAGACAGGCGTCCTCTGGGGCAACTGAAGGGGAAAGGTGATTTTCACTGATTTCTTCTGCAGCTCATATATCAGAGAGTTCCTCAGCCCCTTAGAACAGATGAGGGAGTGTAAGGTGATACAGGCTTGGGGACTGGATCAGAAGAAAATAAGTGACTCAGTTGCTCCTTTTACACTGGTAATAGCATTCAGTGAATGGAGTTCTGCAGAGTGGATATGCCAATGGATAGAGCATGGTTAAGGTCTGTGTCGATGTAAACTCTGTGTGTCTAGTTGTACTCACAAGTCATCTTCTTTGAAAATCAATAAGTCAGGCAGTCAGGTTCAAAGACAAGTATGTACATTGGACAGATGGTATGAGGGCAGTGATCCAGATGGCTCAAGGCTGGCCCAAGGGAAGCTGAAGTGTTGTAGTCCAGTTGCACAAAGGCTGTATCCCTTGACCTTGCTCAGTGCCAGATTGCTTATACAGAAAGAAGACACATCTGGGAGTTTTATTCCATCTTTGGCACCGCATTGGCTTTATTGTATGATCTCACTGCAGTATTATGGGTGTGGTGTGAAAATGTCTGCTGAAAATGCTGACTATCCTCTCAGGTACTAGCATCTCAGTCAAATACTAGTAGCATCTAACACACATATAGCAGCATTTGTCTGTGTAAAAGTCTCTCGACCATAATATCACATAAATCCATAAATCCAAGCTGATTTTTATTGGACTTTTAATATATGTGTTTTTCCTATGTAATGTAATGTGAATATTCATAAAAGTATATTAGGGCAGTCTCAAACCAAAACATGTTTGAGAGGTAAAATATATTTATTTCTTCAGTAGAATGATTGCATTTAGTAAAATGTTTAATTAGGACACCGAAAAAGGTGGCATGAAAGATGGATACCAAACTATGGAAAAAGAACAGAATGTAGATTCAACCAACTAAATTTAATAGCATTATATATAGTTAATCCATATGATGGTAAAGTCTCTGAAATGACATTGTAATTTAAAAGTGTGACAATCATTTTCACCAGTATTATGCCCACAAACTTTGTTTTCATGCACAATATTATTAAAAATAATATGTGTAAAATTACCTTCAGGCTTTGTGTATAAGGTATATATGAAACATAAATGATTTTTTTTTGTTTAGACTTAGGCCCCATCTCTAAGATATCTCATTATGTATATGAGAATATTCCAAAACCTGAAATATTCCAAAATCCAAAATATCTCTACTCCCAAGCATTTCGGATAAGGGGGACTCAACCTGTATAAAAATTTCTGTAAATACCTGCTCTGTATTTCAGCTAACAGAATGGACCAGGAATAACTGGCTGAGTGGATTGAATTCATAAAGTGTGATGTAACTTTTTCAAGAGAACCATTTTTATATGAAAAAATATACATGGTATTTGCATTGATATATGATTTGTTTTCAAACATCCTGTGCATTGTTAGAAATTTCCATGTAAGTATACAGTAGGACCCCCATATCCACTGGGGATTGGTTCTGGGGGCCCTTGTGGATATCAAAAACCATGGATAGTATCAAACACAATTGAAAATAATGGGAAAGGTTAATGGGTTGCAGCATGGGATTGTTTTTAGAGCTATGTTTGTTTGTTTGTTTGAAAGATGTCCAGTTGATATTTGATTCATGAATCAACTTTCATATACCCCATTTATAACTCTTCCTGGTCAGAAATATCCTGAACGCTATTGTCCATGCACAAGTGACATGAAGATTAGATTACTGTAGGACAATGTATACTGGGCTGGGTTGGAAATGCCCTCAAAAATGGTAACTGATTCAAACGAGATTGCAAGATTGTTTACTGGTGGAATCAGATGTATCACTGTACTTCACAGGCTTATTCATGGTACTAATTTTAATACAGTCAGCTGGCTGTATCCATGGATTCTGCATCCATGGATTCAACTAACTATGGTTTGAAAATATTTTTTTAAAAAAATCCAAAAAGGAAACCTTGATTTTGCTGTTTTATATAAGGGACACCATTTTACTACAGTGTTGTATATAATGGGACTTGAGTATCCACAGATTTTTGTATTCATGAAGGGCTCTGGAACTAAACCCCAGTGGATACCAAGGGCCTACTGTAACCTTAAAAAAAAAGCCCCACACAACCGACTCCTCCCCCCCAAAACCCAAACTTCTATGTCCCTATGTCTTGGGACTCAATTATCTGAAGAAGTGCCTATGAAAATACTTATAATTTCAAAGTACTCTTTTGCCATTAAAACTGGTCAAATGTCAAATGAAAATGACATGTATGGATCCCCTCCAAATAATAATTAAAATGAAATTCTCACCATTCCCTCTTTCTCATTTGTAACACCAGACTGTGGTGTAGCTTCCCCTGGGAAGCTTGACCAGTACTGAATCTCATGTCTCTTTGGTAACACATGAAGGTGCTTTTACTTGTTTAGGCCTTCAGTGATATTTGCATTAAATAGTTTAATGGTACTATTATGTGTTTGTCAATTTGGTTGACACATATCTGACTTGTCAACATTATTGGTCAGTGACTGTCTTTGCATCTGTAGCGGAGCCCAAGTGGCATTAAGACAGCCTTTTTATTCCTTAAAGTACTATCTTGAAGAGTATCTTTCTGGTCTATGATTTGGGGAAAGTTAAGAGACCAGCAAATTCAGCCTCTTATTCCATCTGAGTGATGCCACTATGCACCTTTTAAGGAAATGTATCGAGCCATGGTCTGGAACACCCCACCAATATTTATTCGACTTTACAATATAGATAATTACAAGTTAGAAGAAGCTTTGTTTGCAGATAGGTGCTTCAGACCATGATTCCTGACTAGGCAACTACTCTAGTATAAAATATCTGGGCTTGATTTTCTCCCATACTGTGTGGACTGATAGTCTGTAATGCTCACAATATGGCATATTGGTCACTTATCATAAACTCCCATTATTTAAAGTTGCAGATGCATAAATGATACATACCCCCAACACACACACACACAGAGGTTGCTGACTTCTTTCCTAATTTAGTCATTTGCTTGTTTATGTCTGCATGACTATCTTTTCTTTGTAATGCTTATGACTTTTTTTCTTCACAATGCTCTTGGGAGGGACATCTTTGAAAGTCCAGTTTCACCATCTCCCCAAATTTACAATTTAGAACATTACTATTTGATTTTGCAAAAATGTTGGTAAGCCACTCTGCTTTGTGGTATTAAAACATACATAGAATCATATAATCGTAGAGGTGGAAGAGACCACAAGGGCTATCCACTCCAACCACTTGCCCTGCAGGAATACCTAATCAAAGCATGCCCTGTGGATGGCCATCCAGTCCCTGTTTTAAAACCACCAAAGAAGGAGACTCACCACACTCTGAAGTAGCATATTCCACTGTTGAACAGCTCTTACCATTAGGAAGTTCTTCCTAATGTTACCCAAAAATGGGAGTACCCTCTGATACACTAATATTAAGATAGGGACTTAATACACTCAACTTGGCAATGCGAGAGGTAGGTAATGGCAGGAACTTTTAGACCTATGTATACCAGTACTAAGGAAGAGACTGTAAGCCAAAAGGTACAATTAAATGATCTTTATTGGAAAATAATATCACAGCACAAATGCAAACACTCAGGCTTCAAGCACTCACACAAGGCTAATAAATAAAGTAGGAAGGATTTTGATAGAGGTATACAGTAAGGGGATGATGGGTGATGTGATACCTGTCCTATAGAGCAGAGATTCCCACAGCAACAGGATCTCAGAGTTGCATTCTGAGGGTCTAGCAGCAAACTGACAGCATGGATGTAGAGGGAGCAAATGCAAATAATTTGGTAGTGTTTGTGCTTATATTTAAATGAAATTAACTTAAGGGGATAGGAGTTGTGAGTGAAATACAATGGCTCTCAGAGATTCCCAGGCTGGAACAAAGGGAGCTCCAGAAGAGTTAATGGTTGCTAAGGTTTGATAGTTAAGAATTGAATATAAAACAGGCCAGGTCTATTGCTAGAGGAAAAGGAGAGAAAAATCCCATTTACAAGCTTTAAGGGTCTCTTGATGTCATTGAGTGGATTAGTGATGACTCACCTCCAGGCGTTGAGGTCTCACTTGAGAGTATCTGTTTTGGGAAATTTCCACTGCCTCTTCTTTGGTGCATATGTGAATCCCACCTTGGTATTAGGGAGCCCCTGATATACCTGTAATCTGGTGGATGGCCACCTTAGCCAAATTATTAAATATAACTAATTATTTGATATTCCAAGATGGGGTCTGTCAAGGCATGTAACACTAATATTTAGGTGGAATCTCTTTAGATTTAAATCCATTGCTCCATGTCCTCGTCTCTGGAACAGCAGAAAACAAACTTGCTCCTTTTTCAATATGACATCCTTTAAGATATTTAAACATTACTGTCATATCACCTCTTAAACCTTCTCTTCTCCAGCCTAAACATACCGAGCTCCCTAGGCCGCTCCTCATAGGGCATGGTTTCCAGACCTTTTAGCATTTTGGCCATCCTCCTCGGGATACATTCCAGTTTGTCAATTTCAGTCCTCACATCTCTCAGCAGTCTTGTATCCACGTCTCTCTGCAGCCTCACATCTTTTGGGGTGTCATTTCTTTTCTGATGTGGAAGGAGGTATGATGGATCTTCAGCCATTTGGCCCCTTAATTTCACTTGCCTATGAGCAACAGCATTTGGGGAAAAAAAAAAGGAAATCTCCCTTATAAACCCCTTATTAATATAGTAGTGTAGGGAAGCAATGGACGTGGCCACAATCCCCTGCTGCCCGGCACACCACCAGGCCTTCAAGTCCCCTGCTTCTTCCTTGCTAAGGAATGAGAAGAAGTGCTACAGCACAGCCTCAAAGGCAGAAGTGGGCAGCTGGTGTGCTTCCTAGAAGTGGTGAAGCCCAAAGAATGTGCACCTGGTGGCAGGCCTAATGGTAGACCTGGTGGTTGGGACTCACTGCTGCCTCCGCTGCTCCCCTATGTAATTTTATTAATAGGGACTTCAGCATTCATGTTTTTTGCTGTATGTGTGGGGTCATGGAACCAACCCCCCATGGATACCAAGGACCTACTCTGTGTGTGTGTGTGCACGCGCGCACACACACACACACTGTGATAGTAAAATATATATTATTTCCCTTCTGCAAAATAACTTTTTTTCATTAAGAGTACTATAAAATCAACTAGTATAATGAGCAGTTCAGTTTCATAATACTTACTTATTAACCAAGCTTCTCAACAAATAATTAATCATGTTTCCTTTATGAGAACTATGAGTAAATATTGGCTACAATTAGAGTTATATTTTTTCTCCAACAGAACTGTTGGCACTCCTACATGTAGGCTATTGTTTAAACAGGGCTAATAGATTTTCAACTTGTTGATTGTTTGTTTTTACTGTTAGTAATGTGACTTGCTATATTTATGTGGCTGCATTTTCCTCTTGATTCTCAGCTTTGTGTGGAGGAGATGTGAGAGGACCGAGTGGAACTATTTTATCTCCAGGTTACCCTGAACTATATCCAAATTCACTGAATTGCACATGGACTGTGGATGTTACTCATGGAAAAGGTACAGAACATTCCTATATTTTACATAACCATAATGATTTCTACTTCATTTTAGTGCTTCTGGCTCACCTCCATTTCACATTCAATAAATCTTTGTGAGCCATTGGGGATATTTTCCTGGTATACTATATTTGTACTCTTCTGTTCCCTATACATCTTTCAAAATTTGTAGGAGAGGAACAGTATAGTTGTTTATTGTAGTCAAAGAAATAGTTCATGGTATCAAATTCACAATCATTCAGTCTTCAGAGTGAACATTTCCAAACAATACCAAAAAAACACCTTTCACATACAGATGCTGGAACAGATGTTGAGGGTTTGCCAGCATGGAACAGCATTGACTAAGTTGAAGTCCCAGATTGTAATACTGGATGCAGACAGTCCCTTGTTTATGTGCACCAGTCTGTTGAACCATTCTTGGTTGAAATGATTACAATATGATAGCATTTGTTCTGTTTTTACTTTTGGTGTGTCCTACATCAAATGGAATGGGAATCCATTTTCCCTCTGTGAGACTAAGCCAAGGAAGTTTATTGAAACCATCTCCTCTCCAACACATTCTCCTCTTTTACATGTCAGTAGAGATCAAACTCATCAAGATTTTGATTTTAAATCAACGTAGTTCAAAATGTTGAGCTAGACTTCTCAGGAGTGCTCTTTTGTACATCCTTTCAAGGGTCTAAATCCTTGGCTTCCAGTTTGTTTCTTGGCACAATTGAAGGTGCTTATTTTGACCTACAATATCCTAACTAGTTTGGGGCCTAAAGACACCAGATCCTGCCTGATCTTGGAAGCTAAGAAGGGTCAGCTCTGGTTAGTACTTGGATGGGAGACTGCCAATGAATATTATATGTTGTAGGCTATATTTCATAGGAAGGAACTGGTAAAAACACCTCTGAATATTACTTTCCTATGGAAACACTATGAAATTCATCGGGTCACCATAAATCACCAGGGGACTTGAGTGCACATACACAGACAGGATAGGTGAAGTATGACTTCCTTCCCTGTGAAGCTGTCAATAATTTGCAGACTTCATCAGAGACCCTGTTATATGTCTCACCATCTAGAGAGACTAGGTTGATGGATACTTAAGACAAGACACTTTTGTTATCAGATAAAATCTTGTGCATTGTTGCTTCTTAAGAAAGATGGTGATTTAGTTGTTGTTTATTTTTTTATTTGCATCTGTGTGCATAGGCATATGTCAGACATAATGAGAACATAATACTGAATTGGCTAGGCCTTTGGTTGAATCCAGCATAACTCTTATTATTTTATGAATAATAAGTAAAATAAAAAAATACAGTGTCTCCAAAATTATGCCTGTGTATTAGCTATCTATCTATCTATCTATCTATCTATCTATCTGCCTTTTAGGCTCCTGTTAATTTGTGGTGACCACTTGACTTTCATAGAGTTTTCTTAGGCAAGGAATACTCAGAAGTGTTTTTGACAATTCCTGTCAGGAGTTGGTTACTGAACCCTGAGTTTTAAAAGGGCCAAACAAGTGCAGAAATCATGCTGAGTCATGAAGACTGACTCCATGACTCCATGAACTACCAGTCCTGGCTGAGATGTATATAAGTGAGCCAGAACAGTGTTCATTCTCTTCCTATTGTCCTGTGATGCCTGGAGTATCACTTTGCCTGTAAATACTGTGAATAGCTGAAACTACTTTGAAGATTAAAGTACCTCCTGTTTTCTGGATGCCAAACACTCTGTGTGAGAGTATTCTTGGGAAAGGGTTGCTACCAAGTCTGCTGAGACAGTTTTTTGGATTCTACTGGGGATTAAATGCCCTATCATCCCCTGATAGTTCCTTCCTCTGAAATATAACCTACAGTACCTGGCATTCATTGGCAGTCTCTCCTCCAAATACTAGCTAGAGCTTGTTACCTGGCCTTACACCCCCTGAAATAATTCATAATTTGGCAATATTAGACAGTTTATGAGATCTACAGTAGACCTAAACAGCCACAGATGGATTCAACTAAAGGTCACCCAAAAACCTGAGAAGTTGTCTTGGAAATTACCCAAACCCAAACACACCTAGGATGAGATTAAGTGAAGACCCTCTTAGATAGTTGTTATGGTAGAATGTGCTAATTTCCCTGGATGCATCTGGCAGTGAGTCATACTCTCAAAAAGAACAGTGACTGAAACACCTATTGTCCACAGTCATCCCCACAAACATCTTTCCCTCCCACCTTCCCCCATCCACAATACCAAGTTAGTAAAAAACCTATCAATGTTAATGTTCTGACCATTAGCAGCAATCAATGAAGCCGGAGGGTTTTTTTTTGTTTCGTTTTGTTTTTTGGTGTCTAACTATGGGAAAGTCAGCGAACCATTGTTTTACTCACTGAACACCCCTTTAGGGTGTGATATTGGGTATAAATATTACCCTCAGATCATAGCCATATGCACGGCTCCTCATATCTTGTCACTCTGGTGATATGTTGTGTGACCCTCAGCTCAAATCTGAGTCTTTCTTGGCTGCCCAGATTTCTGTGCTCCAGACAGGTAATTATTGCCCATTCCCCAAATCTGTTCCTCTATCCAAATATTTCCTCCTAATTCTTTGCTAGCCTTGTGTCATTGCTTATGAATGTGAGTGCATGTGTGAATGCTTCCATGATTATTTTTCAATAAAAAAACTTTTTTTACCATTTGAACTTGGAGTCTCCTCAGTGAGTACTGGTATACACAGGAATAAATATCCCAAAATTACCCAACCTCTCACAGCCACACCTTTTAACTCATTAAAATTTCCCAATATAATATCATAACTCAGAGGTCAAGAATGGTTTCCATGGACCACATGCCATTCAGGTAACAGGCTGGCTCTACTTAGCTTCCAAGATCAGATGGAATCTGGTGCCTTTAGGGTATTTAGGTAGACATCTATCTATCTAGTAGGTAGTCAATTTGAAAGAAACCTCACATGTTTCCTCCAGGTTCATAAAAAATGGAGTCCTATCCAATGATGGTATTCAGCTGTCAGCTGGTGTAATACTAGAATGCATCTCTACTTGGGGGGTATCCCACTTCTCCATTGCAGCCACCTTATGCAACCCCAAGTGAAATCAAGGAAGGTGATGGGAAATCACCCAAAGCCTGTTTCAGAGTGGTCCAGAAGGCCAATGTGGGGGATGGAGGAAAGTTCTACTGTGACTACCTATAAAATACAGGATTTAGCCCAAGGATTATATTATGTGGAATATAGCATACCAAATATTGTTTTTAATTTAACCCATTTCTGTCTGATATCTTGGATTTCAAAATTAAGCATTCCTTTAAAAATACATTTTTATTGATAATAAAATGTTCTGTTGAGAATAGAGTTGTATGCCTCATTGTGCTTTGATGCCACAATAATGCAAACAAACAGTTTCAGGTATGTTGCAACATAATAATTCTCTAGTAGTTAATCAGGAATTTCTCTAGCAGGAGTTTATGCACGGTAGCTGGCTTGTTTGTGCTGGCCATGATTTAATATTTTAAAGAATGCCCATCTCAGTTGAAGAACCCAGACTACAATATGTTTTCTGCAGCAATGTTCTAGGCAGGTTTTGCTTACATGGCTCTTGTATGCATAAGAAAAAAAACACAAATATTTTCTCTTTGCTGGGCAATTTTTTAAGATTCATTTCATCTTTTTTTTATGTCACTAATTTCGTCTTCGTTTTAATACAAAAAAAAAAGAAGAGTAAACTCCTAGTGCCATAGGATTTCCTCTAGACAGGAAGATCTACTCTTTAATTTCTTTCAGACCTAGTTTTTAATTAGCATATTTGTTGTGTCTCATCAACAATCTACAGTTATTCCCAACCTTACTAAAATATGGAATCTTTTCCCTGTTTACTTTCTCAAGTCCAGCTTATTCTGGCTACCTTTTTTTTTTTTTTTGTAACAGCCTGTTACATTTTTATGTGTTGCTAACATTTCTTTATTGCTGTTAAATCTGTAGAGATATATAGATGTTTTCTCACTTCACCTGAGGCCAGTTGGTTTACATCTGGTTTCATAATCTCATCATAGGCAAGAACAACAAAGGCAAAATATGGCACAGAGGCAGGGGAGGTGGAGCTACAACATTTCTGCTGGTCAACCTCTACAGAATGGCAGTTGAATCTTTTGAACTTACAGTATAGCTTCCTTAGCTGTATTTCAGAGCAGCAGTCAAATTTAGGATACAGTAGGGCAGGCTGCTCAGATAGTTTTTCCAATACAGAATAGTCAGCGGCCCACTGCCCCTGCATCAATCAATTCAGCCTTCAAATACATTTTCCTATATCTAGGATATTCTGCCTGGGTACAGTGGTATGACTATACCTGGATAGAGGCAATTATGCTCTTTTCCACAGCCGTGCAGGTGGCTTGACTTCTGGTGTTCATTTTGCTGACTCCTCAAATTTACTGCCACACTAAGCCTGGCTAGATTAAGATTTGGCTAGACTAAAACTGAGGATAGAGAGTCAGTTTGGTGTAGAGGTCAGAGTGTTGGACTAGGAGTCTAGGAGACCAGAGTTCAAATCCTGGCTTGGCTATGGAAACCCACTGGGTGACCTTGGGTAAGTCACATATGCTTAGCTTCAGAGGAAGGCAAGGGCAAATGCCTTCTGAAAATATTTTGCCAAGCAAACCCAATGACAGGCTCCCCTTAGGGTTGCCATAAATTGGAAATGACTTGAAGACACACAATAGCAACAAGCTTAAGAATAAATGACTAGGACAAACTGTGCTTTGAGTTGGGAATCTGGTTGATTCCACTGCAGTCTTTGTCTACATTAAACCTAACTGCAGACCCTCAAGGCACTATCAAAATTTATGGGAGTTTTGTCTAACAAATGATTGATTAGCTCTGTTCATCACTCCTGATAATATTTTTGCCTTTGCTTAAATCAGATGATGAATGTGCTGTAGTTTAAAAGAGAATCTGAAATGCATTTCAGTACACATTTATCTTGAACTACATGTTTTACCATGTAGTTCCATTGTACCTGGTTGAACTATTATGAAAAACAATTTTAGTTCTAGATCGTGCATTTTTGTTAAGGCAAAAATATTTCTGAGAGTTAAAAATCACATATTGATCTGGTTATGTAAATGAGTAGTAATAGTTGGAGTATATGGACCCTTTATCTTCCTCCCTCCACCCATGCCCCAAGATGTAGAGTAACAGCTAAACATTCATGGGGGGGGGATCTTGCTTATTTTTTAAAGGGTGAAATGGAGGAAGCTGATGAGTCTTAGGGCAAGAGTAATGTAAATCTTGTTTAATTTTCTGAGTCTGTGTTTGCAATGGAATGTATGAGTTTAATCAGTGATATAATTGCTTTCATGTTAACTATGTGATATGTGAGTCTAATTTTATTTTTCTAATAGGAGTGCAGTTCACCTTTCACACGTTTCATTTGGAAGATCATCACGACTACTTACTAATCACAGAAAATCGCAGTTTTACTCAGCCGTTGGCACGCCTCACTGGCTCTGAACTTCCATCAGCAATCAATGCTGGTCTCTATGGAAATTTCAGGGCTCAGTTGCGCTTTATTTCTGACTTTTCAATATCATATGAAGGATTTAATATTACTTTCTCGGGTAAGGGAACAAAATAACCTATTCGTATAAAATGAAGAAAAACCACAGATTTATAGGACAAAGGGGTTAGAAGTGGGGAAAAGGAAGCTCTGAAGATGATACGTATTCTGACAAATATCTTTTTTTATTAGTAGCCTTTATAATGGCTTTTGTTGTCACTTGTGTGAGGCAAACATGAGTTTGTCTGTTGTGGCAGAAAAATATGAGGCTCAGAAAAATTCTAATAAATTGTAAAGAACATTATTCTCTAGGAAAATTATGCTGCATCAGAGAGATTTCATGTCTAATTTC
This sequence comes from Gambelia wislizenii, assembly GCA_030847615.1. NCBI lineage: Eukaryota > Metazoa > Chordata > Lepidosauria > Squamata > Crotaphytidae > Gambelia > Gambelia wislizenii. The sequence continues at coordinate 307,751,775 of JAUMIR010000004.1, read as the reverse complement.
AAGAAGTGATATTCCAAATGAGCCCATGAAGAAACTGGTCATGCTTTTTATGTTGTACAGTTATGTTGGTTCATTTTATGTTTCAGTCTCAGAGACATTTATTGCTCTTATAGGAATTGTTCATATGCCTCTCAGAAATGGTACAGACATTTATGGGCACAACTTTTAAATTGTAACTGAATTGCCTATTTACTTATATGAGCATTTATTCTGAAAATTTATCTGAAAGCTAAATTGATTTTGAGGTAAAAATGTGTGCTTTGTAATAAAGCATAAAGTGAGCAAATCTTTAAAGAGATTGTGAAGGTTTTGGATTTGTCTTTTTCCACTCCAGAATATAATCTTGAACCTTGTGAGGATCCTGGAACTCCTCAATTTGGGAGCAGAATAGGATTTAACTTTGGAGTAGGAGACACTCTAACATTCTCCTGTTCATCTGGATATCGTTTAGAGGGGACATCAGAGATTATCTGTCTTGGTGGTGGCCGAAGAGTGTGGAGTGCACCTCTGCCCAGGTGTGTGGGTACGTGGTCAGCTGCTTTCATTTGCTTGTATGTGTAGTCATTGTCCATGGAGTTTCAACTATACCGCATGGATAAGCATGGTAACATACCTATTAATTTTGATGCAATATAGTCTTTACATCTCTCATGTCTTTTCACATTTATTTGTGAGGTATTTTGGTTCTCTACACAGATGTCTAATGTTGAATTTTTGTACTACATGTTCAGACAGGGGGTTGGGTGGTTTTTTGTTTTTGTTTTTGTTTTCTTTTGTTTTTTGTCTTTATAGGATCAACTTCTACATTAAGAGGAATAGAGCTTTAACTAAAATTCTAATGAGAAATATTTGAACTGCCTGCCAATATATTGATATACTAGTTTTGCCTTTGGCAGCAAAAAATACTTACATGTCTGTTGTTTCTTTATTGGGCGTTTCCAAATATATAGGGATTTATTGGTATATAAGCTAAGATTAGCTTTGCAAAATCAGTGGTTTCTAGAACAAAGCAAGTCATGTTAATCTGAACACTAAAGAATCCTTGAATTTGTGCAGTTTCTTGCAAAACATTCTAGGAAATCTTCTAGAACACACCTGGAATTCACATGGGGTATTGACCTGGCACTTAGGGCTTCATTGTTCTTGTACACGAATAAAGAATGTGCACTGTAACTCTTGTGCATTATCTTGTGCAAAACCCCATTTTTTCTCCAAAAAAATCCTGAAATATGAAAAACGTTGTTGTAGTTGATCATTTTCTCAACAGAATGCCTTGATCTAACAAGACACCCCTTCCTTGATGATGAGAAAAATTGTGAATATTCTTCACATTCCTCATTTGTTGCACATTATTTCATGAGGTAGGGTAGATGTGGTTCTTCTGAATCAAGGAATGGAATCATTAGGCTAAAACAGAAGCCAATGAAGATACAAACAACCCCAAAGTAGTTTTTTTGGTATTGCCTTTCAAGACACACCTATAGGTGGCTTCTAGAATTGTATAAGTATTCAGTGTATACAGATTAGAAGAGTGGGTCAGATCCTCTTTACTGTGTCCCCTATCTTTTTTTATTCTTCATAGTATGTGAGCACTATCATAGAATTATTCTTCATTAGTAGCAATCTGCAATGTGTGGGGATAAATATGGTTGTAGTGATTCAGTTCTTGGACTCCTGTTTCAATGACTACATAGATATGTTTACTGGCATGGATGCAAAAGCTTTCAGACCATGTGGAGATTACCACAGGACTAGTGAATAAGCACCATAAAAGTGGAGATGCAGTTTATGAGTCATCACATCCATGTCAGTGGTGTGGATGTGATCACTGAAATAGAAATGATCACAATCATCCAATAAAGAACTGCATGATTATGCACATTGGTAGCAATGTGTACTACTGTCCAAATGTCTTGGGTCATTCTGTAATTATTTATCTGCACAAAGGGAATAAGAAAGAAATCTATAAGATGTAATGGTCCATTTAAACAGAGTTAATGTTGATTCTGGCCCTAGCTACCAGATAAGTGTGGTTTGCTGAATGCATATAGTGGGGAGATAGGCAGCAGAGGAGATTAAAACTACTGGTGAGTATCCTGTGCAGTATGTACAATGTTGTTAAGCTAGACATAACAACCTCATAATTTTTTGGTATTGACATTTATGATTATCACATAATTGCCATGATTGCAAATGTTCCCTAAAACCCATCTTAAAAGCCAGCCAGCTGCACTGACTGAGGAGTTCTGCAGCACTGACAAGCAGGTTGATGTGTCCAGTCCCCTCCTACCACAAGCCGCAGTGCAATACGCACCTATGACAGGATCCTGCAGAAGTCCCTGCTGATGCTTATTACGCCATGGCTCACTGGCAAGAGGGGTCTGGATATGTCATCCTTCAGCACCCTACTCACCAGTGCCACAGAACTCCTTCAGTTGGTGCAGCTGTCTCACTTTTAAGATGGGTTTTAGGGGGTTCGGTAGGGAGATAGATAATCACTACATCATCATAGCTATGTCTCCCAGGCACAATCTCATCCATTGTTTTCATGTGTTCACACATAAAATGCAGTACCAGGATTTTTAATATATTATCTAGTCAAGGTGACACTGATATAAATATACATAAGATTGATGTCCATGATTTAAAAATAGTGGTAGTGATGGTAGTAACAGTAGCAGAATGTTTCTTGTGGTAACAAAATTTAACATAGACATTGTAAAGGGCTAAGAACAGGAACAAACAACCATAACTAATCTCAAAACATTCAGAGGCATTTTTGGCACATTGTTAGTGTTATTTTTTTTTTAATGTCTCTTTGTTAGTGATAAAGGAAAAAAAAATCTAGTGTCTTCAGAGACATGAGAGGATAGAGTATATGTTCTTCAACCCCCACTTAAAGTAAAAGAAAACATGGGGGGGTGTTCCTCAGTGTGATTCCAGGGGAAATATCTGTCTTTAAAAGGAATTTCAGCAAATTTGCCACCTAAAACGTTTGAAGGTAAAATGGTCCTATAAAATAGCTCTTTTATTTATTTTTTCCAGAACATCCATTATGTATTACTGGTATCCTAAACTTAATGATAAGTTTCGGCAGAATGACATCTCAATATTCTGTAATTTTGTTCATTTTAACCTTTTATTGCCTCTCAGCATAATAAGATCATTAAAACTTGATACAACATGGTATTTTCATCTCTCTCTCACTTCTTTTGTTGAGTTACACTGCACATAACAGTTACCCTATTCCTTCAATGTGGTTTTCTTACATTTAATAATGCATTCACAATTCATTCTGCCTTAGTGTAGTTTCAGTCTGAAACTTGTTCTATTTTGTTTTTTTATATATTTATCTTTTGGATTCTTTTTTTCACTTTGATTTTGTTCTTTGGTTTTGAAATATAACTCATTCTTTCCCATCGTTATTTATGCCATCCACCACTGTGCTTAATTTTATTGAATCAACATTGAAGATTATTTATTCTTTCTCAAGTATTATTGCTTGAGTTTTATTTCCTGGTTTTCTGAAATGGTTGAAAAAAATCATAGAAAAGCAACTAAAGCCAAGTTGCATTAGCAGTTGAATTCTTTGAGAATTGATATTTTAATAATTACTGTTATTGACACTGAACAATCATTACAATTATTAATTTGCTGTAGTGTAATAAATGAACTTGATGATTTCCAAAATGAAAGGCATGGACTCATAATAGGCTTGGTGTATGTGTATACAGGAAAACATGTGTATATGAGAAGTCTGTGTTTGTTTAACAAAATAGTGTAGTGACTCACAATTACAAATTGATTTGTATAACTGCTCTCCTCTTGAGAGCCACATATGTCAATGATACAGTATCTGATTGTATTTACACTCCCATATTTGCCATTATTGAAATAACTGATGTTCTCAATTGAGCTATACCTCAAATTCTGTTTTACTTGCAGCTGAATGTGGGGCCTCTGCAACAAGTAATGAAGGCATTTTGTTGTCCCCCAATTACCCACTCAACTATGAAAACAACCACGAATGTATTTATAGCATTCAAGTACAAGCAGGGAAGGGAATCAATATTTCTGCCAGAACATTTCATTTAGCACAAGCAGACATTCTTAAGGTATGTTGCAATTTTGGGGTGATCAGTTCGTTCTGTCAAAACATATGATATTTGTCCTACTATCATAAGTCCATAAAAATGCTTCTGAATGTGTGGGCTTAATAGTTAAAGATGAAGGTAATTAGTATTACACAGGGTTTTCTCCATTTTCTACTATCTATCTATATAATTATCTTGGGTATGTTGCTATTTCCAGTGTGCTCATTGACCACTTAGGAAACTGCCCAATGAATCAAAGCTCAGTTGGGCAGCCAATCAGCACACTGGGGGCAGGACCATGTGGAAGTTTCAGTCCTTTCTAAACATGGTGGTGGCAGAGGAGGTGTAAGTAGCATGGAGGGGTGCAGTGTTTGTGTGTCTAGCATGGTGTGTGCCTGAGTGTGGGTGTTGGGGGGCAAGCCTGGTATGGGGAAGTGGGGTTGCAAGCCTGGTAGGGAGGTGGTGAGGGAAAGCCTAGTGGGGGCAGTGGGTGTGTGAGTCTAGCGGGGGCAGTAGGGGTCAAGCCTAGCAGGTGGCAGCAGGTGGTGAGCCTAGCAAGGGGTGAGCCTAGCAGGGCTGGGGGGCATGAGCCTAGTGGGGGGCCATGGGGGTCAAGCCTAGCAGGAGGTGTCAGGGGCACAAGCCCCTCAGGGGGGCCAGGGGGCATGAGCCTAGCAGGGAGAGAACTTAACAAATGGCAGTGGGGGGCACAAGCATGGCAGTGGAGGGGCAAGCCTAGCAGGCACAGTGGGAGGCCTGAGCCTGGCAGTGGGGGGGCAAAATCGTAGCAGGGGCTGCAGGAGCTGCAAGCCTGGCAGCAGGGTTTTTTTTTGCAGGTATATGTTACACCAGGTACAGCTAGTTTATGTTATATTTCTAGGTAACTGTGTGGAGTTACTGTGATCTTGGAAAATAAAATTGTCGTCAATTCTCACCAAGTCATGACTGGCTAATGGCAACAGTATGAATGGCAGACCTCCAAGATACACTGTTTATGACAGCCTTGCTCAGAACTTTCAAACCCTGGGCTATGGCTTCCTTGATCTCTTTGCAATGGAATTATTTTCCATTGAGGTGTTAATTAAATTTCTGTATCATATGCAACAGGGCCCTCCAGAGCAGGTTTCTTTACTTCAAACTTTCGTTATGTGTATTTAAGAAATCAAATTAGTGTGGTGGGTTTTTTTGTTTGTTTGTTAATTTATCTTCTTTCATAAAATATTAACTTATTGAACTCTACATATTATTCACATCTCCTCTAATGAAATTCACACATGACCTTCTGATGTTTTGGTAGACTTCTACTTGGATTTGGTGAAGTTTGTACAGAACAGTGGTTTTGATCTAGGGCACAATTAAGCCAAATACTTAAATATCACAACATTTTATTGAATTGTACTGTACTTCTGTGTCAAATATTTGTGAAATAATTATATTGTTATATTCTACCGCTTCTGTGTCAAATATTTGTGAAAGAATTCTATTGTTATGTTCTACCAGAAAAATAAATAAATCTATGACACACACACACACACACACACACACACATATATATATATACTGAATGAGATGTTCAATGGCAGTGACATGAATCTATGAAAGTATCTGTATTTTACACAATCATGACTTTTTAGAGATATTCTGTTGTGAACCTGATTCATGATTTGTGTAATTTTGATTGATTGATTGATTGTAATGATCTATGCAGTCAGGATACAGCTTTGGTAATCATTTTCTGTGTTGATAAGAAAATAAGTGCATGCCATATCAGAAAGTTATGCAGAATGGCAGGATACAAAGCCTCCAGAACCTATGTTCAGTCACTGCTTGATGACTGCCTGAAGAACCTGTGTTCAGTGGCCTACATTTTGTCACAGATGTTACTTCTGTTGACTTGGATGACACAGAAAGCGAGTGGCCTTTATGTGCATTTATATTCCTCCAGACCAACTTTAACTGACAACAGAAATAACATCTGAGACAAAATGTAGGGCTGTGATTCTAACATCATTTTACTTCTCCTGTATGGTTTTTAACATTGTCGCCTGATGAAGAAGCCATAGAATCATAGAGTTGGGAGAGACCACAAGGGCTATCTAGTCCAACCCCCTGTCATGCAGGAATCCACAAAGTACCCCTAACAGATTGCCATCCCGCCTCTGTTTAAAAACCTCCAAAGAGACTCCACCACACTTTGAGGCAGTGCATTTCACGACCAAACAGAACTTACTGTGAGGAAGTTCTTCCTAATGTTTAGGTGGACTCTCCTTTCCTGTAATTTGAGTCCATTCCTCCATGTAATGTAGCTTCAAAAGCTTGCATGATGTGTTTTGTACTTTTTCAGGAGATTATCACACAAAGCTGTTTGCCATAGCAATAGCATTATAAAAAAGGAATCAACACGGCCCTTTGAAATCATTGAGTATTGCACTTCTCATCTTTCGCACAAATGTTCTGCTTTGCAAAGTCCCCCAGTGTGAAAAGTCTCTTTCTTCAATGCCAGCATTACAGCAGGCACATGCCAGGACAGGGCCTGATTCTACTCCCTCCCCCTCCTCCTCCCCCTTGCTGTTCCAAAGCAGGCAAATTCCATGCCTGGCATTTTTTAATCTTTGCCATGTTTGCATCAATGTCGCAAAAAATGATTTTAAAATTATTTTTATTTTGTAATTTTGTTGTAATTATGCAAAACAACAACAACAACAAAACCCAGACAGGCATGGAGTTAGCCTGCTCTGGAACAGTGAGGGGGAGGGGGAGGGAGGAAAATCAGGCACCCATGACTGTTCTAATATCGACATTGAAGTGAAGAAACTTCTCACACCAGCCAACTCCTGGTATAGCACCAATATTGGGAGTTTAATGATGGGTTTTCCCCATCAGTTAAAAGGAGTCCCACACTAACAGAGTGATTATACACCAGAAACAGGACAGTAATGATGTCATGTGATAAGATTTTGCCATAGAGCTACTATCCTCCTTTAATTCCACATGTTCTGCTTCGTATGATAATCTCCTTAGTTGACCCAATAAAGGTATCACTGTTTTCTGGGTTTTGTGTTTTGTTGTATTTTGAGCAGGCAAAGAGGCAGAACCTCAATAGAAGTATGTTATACAATGGATGAGCCTCCACAGAGAATACTTGATTGAGTGTCCAGGCAGGATAACCCTCCCCCCTCATCCACAATGAAGAGTCAGACACTAAATTGAGTTTGAGAACATATTGGCAATGATGGCCACAACTTTACTGATGACAGCTGCAGTTGGTTGGCTCAAACACATGGGTCTAGATCCAGACATCAACCAACCCACCTGCTGGTCAATGAATCTATTGTCGGCCCACGTGCCATCATGTAAAACCCAGGAAAGGGGGGAGTCCCTTCAGGCCCCTAGATGCCTGCTGGCCAACCTGGTTCTCCCCCTTCCACAGTGCAAAAGGGGGGTCTCCTTGACCTTGATCTTGTCTGTGAACTTGTCGGAGGCCCCCGTTCCCAATGACCTTGGATCCAGAACCCATGCAAATTACCCCCAAAGTTGTGACAAAGATTAAATCTATATACCCCTGGGAAAATACATGACTGAAGGGTGGGTGGGTCAGCTCGCCAAGAGCCACTATGTTCTCCAGTGAGGTGGTCAGGGATTTATACCTGACCACCAGACCAGAATGAAGCCTGCTGGAAACAGGCTTCTTCCTTTCCCAGCCAATCAGTTTAAAACTTGAAGACTACATCTGATTGGCTGGGAGGTGATTCCCCCATCGTCCAAACAGGGCAAAACAAGCTTCACTCTGATTGGCTACTGCTCTGTCTCCTCCTCATCCAGCAAAGCTAGCTTGGAAGAAGACGGACAAGCATGGTGATGGCCATGCTGTACTTTGACTGCCATGTGTGTGTGGGGGGGAGATGAGTGGGACTCCCGCTGGGACCTCAACAAGACTGCCAGTTAAGTCTGGCAGCCCCATTGTGTTTTCTCAATAACATTATTCATCTTATAGGGGCTTTTAAAGTATAGACTCTTTTAAGGGTGGTACTAGAGTACCAGCGTGCTAAAGTGTTTCTTTGGAGTGGGGGGACACCTAAAAAAATTAACAGAAATGAAAGTATAATAGATCTAGGTACAAATTATTATTTATATATTCTAAGCATTTATATTTTCTGCAGCATTTACCAATAATACAGCTGCAACTTAGCTCCAGCGAAATTAAATGTGAGAGAATTGCTTTTGATATTTGGCTTTGAAACTGGCTCAATGCTAAAATATAAACACAGAATGTGTTTGAAATCTTTTCTTCATCTCAGTTCCATTTCAAAGATATGTGTGTGTGGCTTTTTAGTGTGCTTAGAATAAAATGAATAAAAAGTAGCAACTATTTACATACAGATTACATCTTCCCTCCAACTGGCTATAGTTAAGGGGAAAACAGATAGAGGAAATGTTCTTGTTGGATGTTCTTATCTGTTGCAATAGTTCTTAGAATGGTTTTTTTTTTTAAAAAAACAAACAAACACATAACTTTGCCTTTCTCATGGAATATCTGGATGCAATTCCCATCATAAATTACGAGATTTCCTTCTCAACTAGAGTCCTTTAAAAAAAATAAAATCCAGGATACACCATAGCAAAAGAACCCCTTTGAAAGGGACATAGAAATAAAGGCCATTGGCATCTCCCCCCATCCTCCTCCTCCCTGGATGGGAGGAAGAGCCATAGGGCCTTTATCCTAGTATAGTAATATTTCTAGAACACTGTACCTTTGATACAAGTCTATCAAAGTTTGATACAAGGTTTTCAGAGCCAAAAGAGGGCAAAGTCACAGAAGAGATCCATGATTAGCCAATTGTCTATAAGATTATCAAATCTGAATGTTTATTGGCCAAATCGCCTCCCCAAATTCCTTCCTCCTCCCTCTTTTGATGCCATCTGGAAAGGTCTGTGAAAATTCAAAAACAGCATCCAGAAAGTTGCAACTGGCAATTAATGAGGGTTTCTTTTGCAAAGGCAGTAGTCCTTCATCTGTTCCATAGTGATCTTTTTGGTTCCCTTAATATATTGTTCAGAGGCTTGATTTTGTATAGGACTACAAATAAATTACATTTTTTCTCATTTTCCACTTCCATGGTTAGTATGTGGATTTAAAAATGATTGTGTATTATGTTAGGATAATAGCATTCAAATACTAGCATTGGCAAACTAAACACATGTTTTAAAAACCTATCCTGAAATGGAAGCTCTTCCCAGGCTATTGCTATAGCAGTGTTTTGTTTTGTTTTGTTTTAAAGTAACCATATTGTTTAGTTTAAAAGGAATAAGGTTCATGTTCTTCTGATTTCTTGGCTGTAGTCTCCACTCTGATTCATGATTGACCCCAAGTATGGAAAATCTTGAACTATTTCAATGTCTTCATTGTCTACTTTAAAGTTATATAAATAATCTTTGATCATTATTTTTCTTTTCTTAATTTTCAACCGTAAACTTGCCTTTGCATTTTCTGCCTCAACTTTCTCAAAAATCATTCCAAGTCTGTTATTTTTCTGCTAGTAGTATGGTGTCATTGGCATATCCTAGATGGTTGATGTTCTTTACTCTACTTTTCATGCCTCCTTCCTCTAAATCTAGTCCTGCTTTACCTATGATATGTTCAACATACAAGTTAGACATATAGGGTGATAAAATACAGCTTTGTCTGACTCCCTTACCAATTGGAAACAATTCTGTTTCTCTGTGTTCTATCCTAACAGCAACCTCTTGTCCAGAATACAGGTTATGCATCAGGATTATCAAATGTTTTGGCACACATATTTCTAGGATGTGGACTTAGAAGGGCCACTGTCAAGGAACTGGAAAAGATCCTGAAATGTAAAGATGTATAACTGAATACTGATGTTAGCATAGGCCATGCCCTTTGTTTTTTCCATTTCTATGTATGGTTGTGAAAGCTGGACAGAGAAGAAAGCTTCTAGGAAGAAAATAAACTCATTGGAGATGTGGTGCTGGAGAAGAATTTTACAGATATTGTGGCTTGCTAAAAAGACAAATAAATCAGCCCTAGAGCAAATCAAGCTTGAACTCTCCCTAGAAGCCAAGATGACTAAACTTAGGTTATTGTACTTTGGCATACCATCGGAAGACATGACTCAGAAGAAAAGATGATAATGCTTGGTAAAGTGAAGGGCAGTAGGAAAGGAGAAATACTGCATTCCAGATGGATAGACTCATCAGGGAAGCCACAGTTCTCAATCTTCAAGAGCTGAGCAGGACTGTTGAGGACAGGGTAACTTGGATGTTTCTTATTCATGGGAACACTGTAAGTCAAAGTTGACTTGAAGGCAGTTAACAACAACAACAAGGTTCATGTTTAAAAGAGACACACTTGTGTCAACATATAAAAGGAAATGCAGCAGTTCTGATCTGTCTCATAATTTAAATCTGGAGCTTACTTTGTATTTCTCCATTATGACCATTTAAATTATCAAGGGACAATTTGTTTTACAGATATATGATGGAAAGGATAATACAGCACACATGCTAGGTGCATTTACTGGAGCTTCACTGCGAGGACTGACACTGAGCAGTACTTCAAATCATTTATGGCTTGAGTTTAATTCAGATTCTGAGGGAACAGATGAAGGTTTTCAACTTGTTTATACGAGTAAGTATTTCTGAAAGTAGAAAAAAGGAATCGGGTATGAAATGACCATGATAACTCTGCTCCATGTGACGAGAGTGGAGGAACACACCCACTCTTCCCAATATCTGATATTTAAGTAACACAAAAAGGAAATGTTTGCATTAAACGCAATTTCTAATCGGATAATACTGCTGTTTTTGTCTCTCTCACAGGTTTTGAACTTTCTCATTGCGAGGATCCAGGTGTGCCACAGTTTGGGTACAAAATAAGTGACCAAGGACACTTTGCTGGCAGCACCATCATTTATGGATGCAATCCTGGTTACACCCTCCATGGAAGTAGCCTTCTTAAGTGCATGACAGGAGAAAGAAGGGCATGGGACTATCCTCTGCCCTCTTGTATCGGTAGGAGATATCTTTTTAGCTTTATCATATGCCTTTTGATATGTAAATATAGTAAATGTTGTTACATTTATTTTTCCCTTACTCTTATTCCAAGGTGCTTGAAGAGATGCATTTATTTATTTGTTTATGTATTTAACCCCTCCTACATTTCACTTATTGCAGTTTACAGTTTTAGAACAAAATAGAATAGAGATAAACCATATATGCTCTTACCTTTTATGATAGATAGATAGAGAGATATAGACAGACAGACAGATAGAGTATAGGTTAAGTTCCACCAATGGCACTATCTTTCCATAGTGGTATTATGTGGTATTGTAAGGCAAGAGTCTATGCTGATGACAGCAGTGCTGCTTAAAGGGTCTTCTGTGTCCATGACCCTCACGGGTGTGTGTGTACTGACAGGGCTGTAGCTTGGGGCCCCAGGGGTCTGGGATTGAGAGCCCCCGGCATAATATTATTGTTAGTTTTAATTCTGTAAATCCATTTACTTTTTAAAAAATAAATATAAATATTACTTTGGTGTCATCATTTAAACTGACTTATTTTAATTTTTATCCTAAATCCTGTAGAACATCTTGCTGTTCTTAACTTTAGCAGTAGGTAGGGGACCTGCCAAAGATGTGGGGGGGCATGTCTTTGTTAGACAGACTTTTGCTGAGGAGCCAGACTAAACGTAACAAACAGCTGCTTGGCAGCAGCAGGAGTGAAAGGTGACTCTGGTGGAGGATCTCTCAGAGACAACAGCAGTGGCACCATAGCTAAGACTTGCTAGTACTGTGCAGAGGGAGGAACAGAAAATATCCTTTTGAAGATCTTTTACCACACAAAAAAACCAATGATTAGACAATCCAAAATGAAACAGGAGATAGTGCCAGAAAATGACATCCCAAAGTCCTAAGGCACTCAACGATCTACTAGGATACAGGAGAGGACAACTATGAGTAGCACTGTGGGTAATGATGCAACTGGACTCAGGCTGAAAGGATGTAAGCTATTGATGTGATCAGAGGCAAAAGAAAAGTTCGATGCTCAGCAACAGATATTATGAGAACATGAAATGTGAGAAGCATGAATTGAGGAATAGCTAGACATAGTAAAAAAAATGGAACATATAAACATTGCAATACTTGGGGTGAGCAAGCTAAAGTAGACCTTTTGGAAAATGGTGGTGATGGCGACATGCCAACAATGCTAAACACACTGAGCAATGTTCAGTTGCACAAAGACTTAAGAAATGGTAAATGGCACCACAATTTTTTATACTAAAGGGCACTTGGAAATCTGATCTGCAGTATCCCTAACTATATAACAGTTCGTATCATAGAATCATAGAGTTGAAAGAGACCACAAGGGCCACCCAGTCCATCCCCCTGCCATGCAGGAATAAACAACCAAGGTATTCCTCACAGCTGGCCATCCAGTCTTAAAAATGTCTAAAGAAGGAGAATCCACTGCATTCTGAGGTACTGCATTCCACTGCCAAACAGCTCTTACTGTCAGGAAGTTCTTCCTAATGTTTAGGTGGGATCTCTTTTCCTATAGTTTGAACCCATTGCTCCGTGTCTTTGTCTCTGGAGCAGCAGAAAACAAGCTTGCTCCATCCTCAGTATGATATCCCTTCAAATATTTAAACACAGCTGTCATGTCCCCTCCTAACCTTCTCTTCCCCAGAATAAACATGTCCAGCTCCCTAAGTCACTCCTCATAGGGCATGGCTTCCAGATCTCCCACCATCCTGGTTGCACTCCTCTGCACATGTTCCAGCTTGTCTATATCCTTCTGGAACTGTGGTGCCCAGAACTGGACACTGTATTCCAGGTGAGGTCTGACCAAAGCAGACTAGAGTGGCACTATTATTTCCCTTAATCTATACACTATACTCCTATTGATGCAGCCTAGAATAGCATTGGCTTTTTTAGCTGATGCATCACGCTGCTGACTCATGTTCAGTTTGTGGTCCACTAAGACGCCTAGATCCCTTTCACATATAACTGCCATCAAGCCAGGTGTCGCCCATCCTATATCTGTGCATTTCAGTTTTACTGCTCAAGTGTAGTATCCTACATTTTTCCCTGTTGAAATTCATTTTGTTAGTTTTGGCCCAGCTTTCTAATCTGTTAAGGTCATTTTGAATTCTGATCCTGCCCTCTGGGGTATTAGCTTCCCCTCCTAATTTGATGTCATCTGCAAACTTGATAAGCATGCCCTCTATCCCCTCATCCAAGTCATTGATAATGATGCTGAATAGCACTGGGCCCAGGACAGAACCCTATGGCACCCCACTAGTCACTTCTCTCCAGGATGAAGAGGAGTCATTGCTGACTACTCTTTGGATTCAGCCCATCAAACAATTACAAATCCACCTAACAGCATTGTCTAGCCCACATGTTAATAACTTTTTTTGCAAGAATATCACAGGGGACTTTGGCAAAGACCTTACTGAAATCAAGATACACTACATCCACAGCATTCCCTTATTCTATCAATTATGTAACTCTAGTACACACAAAAAGAGATAAGATTAGTCTGGCATGAATCATTTTTCAAAAACCCATGTTGTCTTTAAGTGATTACATCAATCCTTTCTAAGTGCTTACATACTGTCTGTTTAATCATCTGCTCTAAAATCTTTCCTAGTATTGATGTCAGGCTGACTGGGCGATAATTATTTGGGTCTTCTTTTTCCCCGTTTTTAAAGAAGTCAAGGGATATAATGCAAAGTCTGACTGAATCATGTCAACAAGATTTCAGAGAAACCCCATCAATATAACTTTAATCCATGTTTATGCTCCAACAACAGAGGTAGAAGAAGAAGAAATTGAAAGATTCTATGCTGATGTCCAGGGGGTGGTTTACATGGGCAAATATTCCCCTAAATATACCGCTAAGATAGCTCATAGTTCCCATGGATCGCAACACAGCATCGCCTCATTCAGAAGGGGGGAAGGTAAAACACCCAAATATAGCGTGGCAGGGCATGTCGCTATTTCTGCCGGTATATTTGCAATGTAGTGCTTTATTTGCAGTGTAAACTAGCATTCTGCTAAGGGTTAAAGCGGAGCTGCATTGTGATTGGTTGATGATGCAGGGGTGGGCTTAAAAGAGGGGCAGGGAGGGAGGAAAGACTGTAGCGTTTAGAGGAAACTTGCAAAAATCCTGTCTGCTATTTTGCAAGCCAGTTTGCAAACAAAAAGGATTCCCAACTATTTTCATTCAGGGAGCATTCCTTCTCACCTTCTCTGCTGTTTCAAAAGTATGTAAAACCTCAATTCATCAACTTTTTTCCTGTGCATGGGGGAGGGAGAGAAACGATTTCACGAAGGGCTGTAGCAAGCTTAACTGCTCTTCCCCCCCCCTCTCTCTGGCTTTCCTGGAAGAAAATGCTGTTTCAAGCAAGGAATAAAACTTTCTAAGCTGTTCAGCACGGAGTTGGGGCCAGGGCAGGCATTCCTATGGCATTCCTTTCCCTCTCCAGTGCTTGGCCATGCCCCCACCACATTTGGCTGTGGGAACGCCACAAAATATATCTGTGTAAACAATTACCGTATAAACTACCCACCACTGATGCGTGAAAGCACTACAGCGCAACTTAACGCAATAAAACCTTCCATGTAAACCAGCCCCAGGAGAAACTTGATCACACACCAAAACAGGACTTATTGATCACAGGCTGTGGGAATGCAAAACTAGAAAACAGAGCAGAATAAAAGATTGGAGGAAAATTTGGTCTAGGATAAAGAAATGAAAAAGGAGACCAATTGACTGGGTTTTGTAAGGCCAATAGTTTGTTGCTTGTAAACACAATATGCAAGGAACCCAAGAAGTGACTGTATACATGGACATCCCCTGGTGGCCAATATAGACCGCATAATTGGAAAAAAAAGATAGAGAAGCTCCATTCTCTCTTCAAAAACATAACTAGGAGCCAACTATGGCATGGAGCATGAATTACTAATATCAAAAACTCTCTCTCTCTCTGGCTTCTCTTTGCAAACGAAGATTCAGGAAGGACTCATCCCGCACTTTCTGCAAGTGCGCTGATGACTAAAAAGGCCAATCAGAGATAGACAAGTCCGGTTGCAGAAAGCACAGCAGAAGGTTTCCTTGGGTGATGTTTCTGGGTTGTGATTTTTTCTGCATTGTTGTTTCTCTTCAAGACTTGTTTGGCGTGAGTTCTCAAATAAGACTGCAGCATTGTGAATAGTGTGTCTCCATGCCTCCTGATGTGAGGCCAGGGCAGACCATTGTTGGTGATCAATTTGGCCGAGCCTCAGATGTTGTTTCAGGGAGTCCTTGTATCGCTTTTTTGGAGCGCCCCTCTTACGCTGACCTGTGGCGAGTTCACTGTAGAATACTATATTGGTGAGGTGATGGTCCTCCATCCTAGAAACATGCCCTGCCCAGTGCAGCTGTGTTCTCAATATCATGGCCTCAATGCTGGTGATCCCTGCTTGCTCAAGGACAGCAACATTCCTCACATAGTCAGTCCAGTGTATATTTAGGATTGTGTGTAAACAGAGCTGATATCAAAAACTAGAGTTTTTCATGATGAAATACAACCTGAGGAACATCCCTGTAGAATTTAAAGATAATGTAAAAAATAGTTCTGCTATATTAAGCCTAACTGACTGGGAGTCAAAAGAACTCTGGATTGAAGCCAGGGACATCATCAGGAAGGAATGCAAAAGTATACTATCTGTATAAAAAAGAAAGAGAGGTCTCAGTGGATGACAGATGAAACTCTTCAAGCAGTTAAGGACAGGTGAGAAGCAAAAGTAAAAGTGGACAGAAATAGAGTCAGAACCCTGAAGGCAACTGTTCAATTACTTGTGCAGAAGGACAAGGAAATCTACTATAATAATCAATGCAGAGAAGTAGATGACAAAAGAGGAAGAACAAGAGACCTCTTTCACAAGATCCACGAAATCAAAGGGAAATTCAAACCAGGAGTGGCTATGCTCCATGACCAGCAGGGGAACACATTACATGACAAAGTAGAAATAAATGGAGGATGGAAACAATACAAAACTACATAAAAGAGATGAAAGGATGACAGATTCATTTGAGGCAGAACCATATGAAGCTGAACCCCCAATTTTAGAAAGTGAAATAGAAGCAATCAGAGCACGTAGAAGAAATAAATCACCAGAAACAGATTGCATACTGACAGAGTTGCTTCAGTCTACAGAGACACAATCTACTGTACTTCTAACTAAAATCTGTCAACAAATATGAAAAACAAAACAATGGCCCACAGTTTGGAAACATTCAATACCCATTCCAGTCTGCAAGAAAGCAGACACTATGGATTGCAGTAACCACTGGACCATTACGTTAATTTCTCATGCAGGCAAAGTGATGCTCAAAATTCTACAACAAAGACTTTTACCATATATGGAGCAAGAAATGCCAGATGAACCCTGATGAGTTCAGGAAAGCAAGATGCACTATGGATCATATTGCAAGCATACGCTGGATAAAGGAGTGCACCAAAGAATTTCAAAAGAAAATCAGCCTATTCTTTCTAAATTATAGCAAAGCCTTTGATTGTATAGCTGATGAAAAACTTTCTAACACTGTTAAAGAAATGGGTGTGCCAAAACATTTTATTGTCCTGCACTCAGGAAAAGATGCTACTGTTAGGACAGAATACAGAAAAAATTGGATGGCTTCCAATTGGCAAGGGTACCAGGCAAGGGTGTATTTTATCACCCTATCTGTTTAATTTGTATGCTGAACACATATGTAAAGCAGGAGTAGATGTGGAGGAAGGTGACATGAAAATTGGCAGAAGGAACATCAGCAATCTAAGATATACAGGTGACACCATACTACTAGCAGAAAATAGCAAAGACTTTGAACAATTACTGAAAATGTCAAGGGAGAAAGTGCAAAAGCAGGTTTACAGTTGAACATTAGGAAAACAAAAATAATGACCACAGATTATTTACATAATTTTAAGGTAGACAATGAAGACATTGAAATAGTTCAATATTACTAATTAGTCATTAATCAGAATGGATACTGCAGTCAAGAAATCAGAAGATGAGGACTTGGAAGGACAGCTATGAAGGAACTAGACAAGATAATGAAGTCCAAAGATATATCATTGAATACTAATGTTAGAACTGCCCATGCCATTGTATTTCCCATTTCTATGTATGGTTGTGAGACTGGATAGTGAAGAAAGCTGCTAGGAAGAAAATCAACTCATTTGAAATGTGATGCTGGAGGAGAGTTCTAAAGATACCATGGAGTGCTATAAAGAACAATACATGGAACCTAGAGCAAATTAAGCCTGAATTCTGCCTAGAAGTCAAGATGATTAAACTTAGACTGTCATACTTTGGTCATATCATTAGAAAGTATGACTCACTAGAAAAGACAATCATGTTTGGTAAAGTAGAAGGGAGTAGGAAACAAGGAAGACCACATTCCACATGGATGGACTCAAAGAAACCACATCACTGAAGCATGGGCTGTTGATGGTCAGAAACCTGATCACACACCAAAACAGGATTTATTAATCATAGGCTATTGGAATGCAAAACTAGGAAACAGGGCAGAATAAAAGATTGTAGGAAAATTTGGCCTAGGATCAACAAATGAAGCAGGAGACAAATTGACTGAGTTTTGTAAGGCCAATAGTTTGTAGACTGTTGATGATCAGGGCTGTTGATGATCAGGTGATAGAGCTTCTTATTCATAGAGTCACTCTAAGTCAAAGTCAGTTTGATAGCAGTTAACGACAGTAGGTTCAGGTGACTAATGTTGATTGATCTAATATAATCCAGTCAGCTTCATGACTGAGTACAGCAGAGACTTGTGTCTTTCTTTCTTCATTCTAATTATTACATCACCTTTGCAGTACTGCAGAAATAGAAAACAGGAGGAAGCATATGTCTTCCTGACCATGTTGATCTAAGATTCTTTCCCCTCTTGCTTTAACATTGAGATGTATGTTGCAATTGCTGATGCTACTGTATTTCCATCGTGTCCAGGTAAAAAGACTGTGCAACTGGGCAGTGCCATATAAAAGAAGAAAATGCAAAGCAAAGCATCATTAGAAAGTATGAGGGTAAAGGAGCAGCAAAATTGGCAGAACCAGTAATTGTGATTAGAAAAGTGCTGAACACCTCTTTTTTCCCAAGTTGTCTTATCATATATCTTACTGCTGTACCTATTGAATCAAGAAACTCTGTGGGTACTGCAGCATCCAGAAATGAAAAGAAGATGTATCTGTATTCCTGACACGCAGACGCACACACATTCTGCCTATTGATGTTATCCCCCCCCTATAAAGTCAAACTATAGATTTTATTAGACTTCTGTCTCAGCTCTGTGTCTTCAAAAAAGAATAGTTTCCAAGATGCCTCTGGAAAATACATTTAGATATTGTTATTGTGGATTTTATTATATTTTATAGTGACAATTTCAATTGTAAAATTAGTACGGTAATCTCATTGTTTGGTGATATGTAGTGTAGGTAAGAGAATTGAAGTACACAGGCACACACCCACATCCACACCCTCATCCACATATCAAAAGTGAAACATGGTTTTAGCAAACCTACCTGATCATGTTGTATTCTCCATTTGTATCTGCTTAATTATATTTTGAGCTCAGTTAAATTAAAAAGTGCAGAACATGGTGGTGTATCACAGTGTGCAGCCCCAGACATTCTTCATCTGTACACTTTACTGTTTATGCTGTAAGTTATGGGTCTGAAACATGGGTCACCTATCGCCACCACTTACAACTCCTCGAATGCTTTCATCAGTGCTGTATATGCACAATCCTAAATATACACTGGAGTGACTATGTGAGGAATGTTGCTGTCCTTGAGCAAGCAGGAATCACCAGCATTGAGGCCATGATATTGAGAACAGAGCTGTGCTGGGCAGGGCACATTTCTAGGATGGAAGATCATTGCCTCCCCAAAATAGTACTCTATGGTGAACTTGCCATGGGTCAGCGTAAGAGGGGGTTTCCAAAAAGCAATACAAGGACTCCCTGAAACAACATCTCAGGCTTGGCCAAACTGATCACCAACAATGGTCCACCCTGGACCAGAGAGAGGGGATACATAGATATGGCCATGCAGTCATAGAAATGGATAGCTATGATTATCTTAAGAATTAAATGAAAGAAAGAAATCCTTTGTACATCAGTGCATAATGATAACATTTATGTGTTCCCTCTCCAGCTTCTTGTGTGAAAGTTTATTTAAAATATCTCAGTCAAATAGTCAGAACCTACTTTCTTCTCTCTGTCCCTCCTATCATGCCCATGGCATAACATGTGGGATGTTAGTAAGGAAGACACACCCTGCAATGGTGTTTATGTTCATGCTCAGGAAATTTATGGTAGAACCTGGTGTCAAAACTTCATTGGGGTCAAAGAAAGTTGAGGAGGCTATCCAAAGCCCAGGTACTCCAATACTCTCAGTTATAGCTTTCCTAAGACAAAAAAAGAAAAAAAAGAAAGAAAAAAAAAGTAAGTACAGAATGCAAGGAAGATTTTACAGATTATTTGGTACTGATGTGACTGATTGGAGCTTTGTGTGATAGCTTCCAGCTCTGCCTTTTATGCAGTATAACTGCATTCCAGGCTTGTATGTAAAGTACTTTGAGTCTTTGTTTGTGAAATAGATTAACATGTAAAAAGAATTCAACTGTCATAAACCTAGGTGGCATAGAAGGGGATCCTGGCTTCTTTTAGTCCGCTGGCCATTTATAGTATTTTATTGTATTTATTGTTTTTAATTGTGATTTTAGATTAGTTGGTTTTAATTTATAATTGCTTAATATTTTTTTATGGGGGAGGGTGCGGTGGGGGGTGTTTGGGGATTTTATCTGTATTGTATTTTAATTTTTGTAAGCCGCCCCAATTGTTTTAACAGAGGGGCGGGGTATAAATAAATTTTATTATTATTATTATTATGAAAACTTTATCAGAAAATAATTACCAATTTCCATTTTATTTTCCCCAGCTGAGTGTGGAGGTCGTTTTAAAGGAGAATCCTCAGGAAGAATCTTATCTCCAGGCTATCCTTTTCCTTATGACAATAATCTACGGTGTATGTGGATGATTGAAGTTGATCCAGGAAATATTGTCAGGTACTCCAATGTACTCCAAAACAAGAAATCTGTCTTTTGTGGGGACTAATAATTCCATTGGCATCCTAAATGCAATTTAATGATTGATGCATGAAATAACGAGACCAGACACAGAAGATTGGGTTGAAATATGGGCCACTTTATTGATATCTCACCTATTTATAGTATATTTCTTGGAGTATGCAACCTGTAAAGGGGGAGATCCCTTGCGGTGGCAGCTGGGCAGTTGTTCACAAGTGACCTAACTCCCAGCATCCCTGGACGACTCACCTGGGCCCCAATGGGGATCCCGGTATCCGGGGTTCCCTTTGGGTGCCATCTGCTGGAGGGCCCTGCTCCGGGCAGCAAATCCCTAAGCCGTGCAGCTTCTATGAAGGATCGCTACCCGGTGCTGGCCCTAAGGATAGCCTACCTTGCTGTACCCCATCCTTAAGATGCTGATACAGTTCGGTGATGGCTATCCTTCCACTCAAATTGAGGTTGCCATAGGTGATCGCCAGATCAATATCTCCCCACTCCCTGCCAAGTGACCACCTAGTTAACAAACCACACCCTGAGCCAATTGTCTAGGTCCCAAGCGACAGTATGGGGTAGGCAAAACACCCCTCATAAAAGAGTAGGTAAAAATTCTTACCCGGCCCATGACATGACCAGAATTCTCATACTGTGGCAGAGGCGGGAGGGTGGGTTTACAATCCAGTGGAAAAGAGGAGGAGACCAGGGGCGGCAAAGGGTAAAATAGGCCCAGGCTCAGCCCCGTCCCTGTCTCCTCCCAGCCAGGGCATATCCACACCCTGGCCAACCCCTGTGCTCATCTCCATGCCCATCATTAAAACACCCTCCCTGGATCTACCATTCTTTAAGATCCGGGGGGTGTCTGTTAATGATTGACGCATGAAATAACGAGACCAGACACAGAAGATTGGGTTGAAATACGGGCCACTTTATTGATATCTCACCTATTTATAGTATATTTCTTGGAGTATGCAACCTGTAAAGGGGGAGATCCCTTGCGGTGGCAGCTGGGCAGTTGTTCACAAGTGACCTAACTCCCAGCATCCCTGGGCGATTCACCTGAGCCCTAATGGGGATCCTGGTGTCTGGGGTTCCCTTTGGGTGCCATCTGCTGGAGGGCCCTGCGCCGGGCAGCAAATCCTTAAGCCGTGCAGCTTCTGTGAAGGATCGCTACCCGGTGCTGGCCCTAAGGATAGCCTACCTTGCTGCACCCCGTCCATTAAGATGCCGATACAGTTCGGTAATAGCTATCCTTCCACTCAAATTGAGGTTGCCATAGGTGATCGCCAGATCAATATCTCCCCACTCCCTGCCACAGATAGGGTCAAGTGTCCACTTGAGGAGGAGACCAGGGGCGGCAAAGGGTTAAATGGCCCCGGGCTTAGCCCCGCCCCTGTCTCCTCCCAGCCAGGGCATATCCACACCCTGGCCAACCCCTGTGCTCGTCTCCATGCCCATCATTAAAACACCCTCCCCGGATCTACCATTCTTTAAGATCCGGGGGGTGTCTGTTATAAGACTTAAGTCGAAAACCCTATACACCTACATGGGAGTAGCTGGCATTAAACTTAACAGGGTGTAGCTGTGAATAGAAATATGTACTGTAGGAGCCAATGTAATTCTTGTAAGTAATTAGTATTCAAGCTGTTCTATCTTTTACAATAGTTATATGCACCTATTGAGGACCTACTGTCCTCCCTGCTTGTCTATCTAACCTGCTCCCTCTGTGATGTAAACTGATACTCTTAGGGATGTTTCCACCTCTTCTTCTACCCAGAATTCTCTCAGCAATCCTAAGAGATGTAGCTAGCTTAGGGCAGCACCCTGAATAACTTAACTTTCTTAAAATGAAGTTCCTACAATAAAGCTTCTCTAAAGCCTTTGGCATCTGTGCTTTTAAGCCAGGATCTCTAATTGACTCACACATTATCAATCAGTTTACAGAACTGGTTTACTATGTTTTAAGATTACAGACTTTAACTTCTTTAACTTTTGGACATACAGTAGGACCCCTGTATCCACTGATTCATTATCCACTGATTCAGTTATCCATGGGACACAAAACGGCACACCTACCATAGAGTCTTCCTAGAAAATGCCTAGAGAAGCATCCCTTTCATATGTTTTCTAGGTTCTCCAAGGCAAACTCTATGGTATTTTAAAACAAAAGTCCCATTATTTTCAGTGGTGTTCGCTGTTATCCACGGTTTTCAGTATCCACGCCCCCCCCCCGAGACCAATCCCCCATGGATATGGGGGTCTTACTGTAGCTGAAATTATTTTGTTGTTATTGGAAATCCTGTGACATGATAAATCACTGTGTTGATAACAGCCTCCAGTTTCTCGCATTTGATACTGAAGCATCACATGATATTCTCCGTGTCTGGGATGGTCCACCTGAAAATGACATGCTGTTAAAAGAAATCAGTGGCTCCCTTATTCCAGAAGGCATCCACAGCACTCTCAACATAGTTACAATCCAATTTGACACAGACTTCTATATCAGCAAATCCGGATTTGCCATTCAGTTTTCAAGTAAGTTTATATATTCATACAAATCTAGTACAGTTCTGAATTGACTAATCCAGATATTGTGTCTTCTCATATTGAGAGTAATAATCTGTAATTAAACATTTATCTTTAAGTTTGTTTGCTTTTTGTTTTGTTTTTATTTTGAACTGATTTTTTTAAACTATGAGTAAGGCAATTATATTTTTCAACACATTCAACGAATATTGATGTTCTAGAAAAAATGGTTGGAAGATATGCAGAGAAGGAACCATTAAGCCTTAACATGTTTAAATTATTTTCCACTTGAATATCTGACCTCTTTTTATTTGTATGTCTGTTTATATTATTTTGTCACTGCTTAAACTTTTAGGAAACTTTAGAACATATCTGCATTATATGAGGCTCAATATTGTTGATATGTGTCTGTGCAATAGGGATTTAAAATTGTATATAGGATTGAATCTGGGCTACTCTTCTACTAGTTAAAGTTTCACTTCCATTTATGGATAAAAGCAGAGACCTCTCACTATGACTTTGGAGACCAGACTTCGAATCCCTGCTCAGCCATGGAAACCACTGTTTTACCTTAGATGACTCACAATCTCTCAGCTTTTGAGGGAGGCAATGGCAAACCTCCTCTGAATAAATCTTGCCAAGAAACCCTTGTGATAGGCTTGCCTTTGGGTGCTATATGTCAGAAATAACTTCAAAGCACTAAACAAGAAGAAGGAGCCACCTCTATCACTCTGTTTTCCCTGTTTTCAAATGGTGACATTTCCCGCCCCCCCCCCCAGGGGGAAACACAACCATTCTCCAAGCTAGTTAGTTGTTAGCTGTTGTGCAAACCATGTGGAACATCATGGCATGGTTGCAGACTGAACAACTTACAAAGGACATTGCTAGTGACCAATGAAACAAACCTCAAACCCATAGTGTTTTGTAAAATCTTTTACTCCAGCTCACAGGGAATTTCTTTGCCAATTATTGCAAAACACTGCAAAAGTACTCAGTCAGTGCTAGATCCTTGGGAGAAACATTATTGCTTCCTTCTGTATACTGAAAATAAATGATGAAAAACAAGGTAATAGTTTGACTATAATAGGTCAGCAGTGAACACATTTTAATCACCTTGACTGATTTCTTAATAATAATCTGAAAACAATTTCTAGTGCCAGGAATGTTAATTCTTTCTTCTCAGATCCAGAGAAATATGCTACTTGTCTTATTCAAGAAATGTAGAAATGCAGACCACATGTCTGAGATTAAAGTTTGTCCTTTCAAGATAAAAATAGTCATCTAATTGAAATCATTCTAGATCCTTGGAGTTATTTTTGATGAACTACAACTATACATTACTAAACTACAAATTTTTTTTTTTTAAATTAATCTGACCCAAATGCAGAATCATAATATCAAAGAGTGGAAATACTCTTGCACTCAATTTCTGATAGAATTCTCTTTATCTTTCTCATTAATCCTTTCCCTTTTGTTAATCCTTTCCCTTTCATGAAATTCTTTTAAAGTTGACATCTGATCCAAATGAAGTGCATGACAGTCAGAATGTTGCCATAGTAATTGGCAGTATGAGTCAATGGCTTTGAATTGTTGAAAGTCAAAATTCTTTGAAGATTTGGATTATTGCACATATTCTACTTTCTCTTTTCCTTTCACTTAATTTAAAAGAAATTTATTGTGTTGGGATGAATGAAAGCTGTGCAGCAGGATTTGCACCAAACCAGGTTGTCCAAACAGATTGCTAGATGATCAAATGAAGACTTTTTGTGGAACATATAAATCCTTGAACTTTATTTAACAAGCCTAGGATTTGAATAGACTCCACTGTTTCTGGAGCTTTATGGTTAAGCTCCATATGTTTCACAGCATACAAATATGTTTTCTGGGTCAAACCAAAGGTCCTTCCAGTTTTGTATTCTGTTCCCACAGTCACCAACTAGATGCTTCCTGGAAACATTTGAGCAGGACATAAAGACACTATCAGTCCCCCATGGATGTAAATGGGGGGGCCAGGGTATTGTTGTTGTTGTTTGAAGACTAGGGCACTGGAAGACTAGAGTTCGAATCCCTGCTTGGCCATGGAAATCCACTGGGTGACCTTGGGCAAGACATAAACATATATGGCCTCAGAGGAAGGCAAAGGCAAACCTGCTCTGAACAAATTCTGAGAAGAAAACTTCATGATAGGTTTGCCTTGAGGTCATCATAAGTCAGAAATGACATGGAGGCATACAACAACAACAAACAAACAAATGGGTGTAAATCCTGACTTGATTCATCCTTGCTTAAAAAATGGGAAATTATCATGCAAGCTGTTGCAACATGGCAGTTTTTGTTGTTTTTGCAGACAATTGGTATATTTTCACATCTGTTCCCCCCTCCCATATTTTTATAAAAGGTGGAGTACTGGAAAACACAGTAACTGCTACTTTGTTTCATGAACTTGTAAAGTAGTAGCATTCAGTGTTTTTTTGTGTTTCGTGACCAATCAGCCTGCCCTATTGTTATGCTTGATATATGTATTCTGTGTGCTCAGATTAACAAAAAGAAACATTTTGTACAAAACCAGGAGTTTTAGGCAAATTGTATTTTGTGCAAATTTTGACACACACAGAGGAACATTAGACTATTGCCGGAGATGAGATTTTTAATGAATGCTCACAGTACTATCTCATGAAGCTCAGATTAGCAGCTGTGAGTTGAAGCAAGATTTTTCACACACACATCACTGTCACAGTCATTTTACAACCATACTGTTTTTCAAGACTGAGAATTGTTTAGCCATGATGGCTAAAGAGATTTGGGTCCTTCATACCAGTAGCTCCTGAGACCAAACTCCCTGTTTATATCCTGACTTTAGATACCAGATGGTAACTTGGAGACAGTGTAAGCTTTAATTTCCTACAGAAGGAGATACTTTCCCCCTGATATTGCCCCAACTTACTCTGAATTCCACTTTGTGCAGAGGTTGAAAAGTTTTTATACAGGTTGTACTAGATAATAAAATCTGAGAAGTTAGATGCCTACAAGATTTCAATTATGCTACTATTATGCATTTTGTGTACCTTGCAAGGGAAGAACCATATTAAAAATGAAAGGTAGAAACCCCTTTGTTCTTTATCTCTCTAATCCTCTGGCTATATTTTTATTGAAAAACTGTCTGTATACAATAGGACTGTAATCTTGGACAGTTAGTTAGAATTGAGGATTTTCACCTTTTATTTATTACAGAATCATTTTTTTAAGAATGAGAATAAACACACATATTTCCAATCAGTCCTAGTAAAATTTCCCCCATAATCAGAAAAGAATGCAATCAAGGAATTTTATTTTGCTTCTACAGTAAATTCTTGTTCCATGTTATAACAGTGTTTAAAACAACTTGATATTTTTGTGAACTAAGGGGATTCTTTCACCTTACTGTTCTTGTTTCTGGCAAAGGAAGAAATTCACACTAACTAATTGCAGAAGAATTAGGAAAAGAATATTACAAAGTTTGTGCAAGTCTATGTAATGTATTACAGCATTGAATTGTACTGCCAATTTCTGCCAACAGCTGAAAAGCATCGTTCCATCATTGTGGTTGTTGTCAAAAGCTGCAGTAAGGTCTACTTTGACTTATGGTGACCCCATAAATGAGAGACCTTCAAGTCACCCTTTCATCAACAGCCCTTCTTAGCTCTTGCAGACTCAGGGCTATCTTCTTTTATTGAGTCTTCCTCTTTTCTTACTGTCTTCTACCTTACCAAGCATTATTGTCTTTTTAGTGAGACATGTCTTCTCATGATATGGCCACTGTTTCAGTTTAGTCATCTTGGGTTCTAGGGACAATTCAGGTTTTATTTCCTCTCAGACCCATTTATTGTTCTATTTGTTAGTCCATGGTATCTATAGAACTCTTCTCCAGCACCTCATTTCAAAAGAGTTTATTTTCTTCCTCTCGGCATTCTTCACTATCCAGTTTTCCATAACCATACATAGAAATGGAAATACAATGGCATGGACCATCCTAATTTTAGTATTCAATTATATATCTTTACACTTCAGGATCTTGTCTACTTCCTTCCTGCTGTTCTTCCAAGTCCTAGTCTTCTTCTGATTTCCCGACTGCACTCTCCATTCTGATTAATGGCTGAGGGTTTGTCTAGATGAGAAGAAATAACACAGATTGATGTGCATTCTCGCAAATTTGCAGCAGTGGTAATTTGTCTCCACTTTTGGCAAAATTGAGTATATGTGAAGCTATCAGCATTTGAAGTGCACACAGACCCATGCCTGCAAATCAAGATGGTGCCTGAGAGTACAGTGCATTATTATTCTCCACATGTTATTGCTGCTGCACAGTATATGTATATATATGTGTGTGTGTGTGTGTGTGTATGTGTGTGTGTATATATATATATATATATATATATAAAACTTGTAAATCAAATGTGCACAACTGTGATCTTCTTGTTAAAAAAAGCTCTTTGGTCGCTTCAGCACAGCAAAAAAGCACACACTCAAGAATATGAATGTGAAAATGGTGCTTCTGGCCCCTTCTTTGCCAGAAAGCACACCCAACCAGTCCACTGTCCACTTCTGCTCTCACCAAGAATGTGCAGCATTCTGAATTGGATGCCCAATGATCGATAATGTGCATATCCATGCATTATTTTAAAAACTGCCTGAAAATCTGTGAAGGCTTTTCCTGTGTAGTATATGTCATTTCTCCCTCACCCCTCCTTCTGAATACCATGAATCTCCTATGGATCTTGTTGTGACAAAAGGTATTCGCTGTGAATTATATGAGACGTATTTTTACCATCTAGACAACTCCAGAGCCAAGGTATGGAAAATCTTGTACTATTTCAATGTCTTCATTGTCTACTTTAAATTTATGTAAATCACCTGTTGTCATTATTTTTGTTTTCTTAATGTTCAGCTGTAAATCTGCTTTGCACTTTCTTCCTTGACTTTCTTCAGTCACACATCTGTCTTTATATCTATGTGTGTGTATTTCTAATTGCTATGAATCCGTGCATGGATCAGCCATAACATTCTTCCCTTTCACTTATGATAGGGGAGATTTTCACATGGGCTATATATCCCATGGCAGGAACGGAATAGGGTCGGGAAAGGCTTTCTCTTTCAGACAACATTGACCCCGTTCTGTCCTGCATCCGTCTTGCTCCCATGCCTGTTCTGGAATAATGTATTCACAATGTTTCATCATGAATAGACCACCCATTCCGTGTCTGTCATGGAATCACGGGTGTGTGAACAGGAGCCCCGTTCCTGTTCTGAAATGACAGCCACGGCAAGGAGGTCTGTGCCGAGCACTTCCGGGCATGATCTGGACATCCAGGTAAGTGGCACCCTTTATTTTACCCTCCCTGTTTTGACTGTGTACTTTAAAGTGTGTTTTTGTGCTTGGTGAACTGCTTTTATGTTTGGGGGCTTTTTATTTTTTGAATTTACCGCCCAGCCATTCTCTCGCGAGAACGACCAGGATTTCAGCCAGCTGGTCATAAATCCAGCCTTCTGACGGCTGCATTTATGGTCAGCCAGCAAGGGGAAGAGGAGCCCGTTCCTGCCACAGAATTAAGGTAAGTGTGTGAAATATTTACCTTATTCCATGGCAGGAACAGGAGAGGAGATGGCAGGGCAGTAACAGGGCATTTTGGCCCTGTGGGAAAATCTCCGTTAATTTCATTAATAACATCTGTCTTTCACATTGTAAAAGATATCATGGCTTTTAGGATGTAACATGCCAAGGCCACACCATAGTAAACTAGCAACTTAAATCACAATTCCCCAATCTCCTATTTTAGGCATATGCATCATCAGATCTGCATGTGCTGAAAGCAAGAAGAGGGTAAATCAACTATACTTAATGGAGTGCTACATCTGAATTGGGTTTATGATACCACACATGATTAGAAAATAAGTAAAGTATCCATCCACCCTTCCAAATAATGTATCAAAATAATAATGGCAATGTATTAAAAATATGTGGAATACAATAGACTGAAAACACTAATACATATTCCAATATCCAAGAAAAGGACCACCAGAGATTAAAATAACCATTGGATCATTGCATTTATCTCCACACAAGCAAAATGGTGCTCATGATTTTTTTTACAACTAACACCATTATCATATATGGATTCACACATGACAGAAATCCAAGCTGGAAAAGGAAGAAATGCTAGAGATAATATTGTAATATACATTAGATAATGGAATGCACCAGATAATTACAGAAGAAAATCAGTTCGTGACTATAGTGGAGCCTTTGATTGTGTAGATTATGAAAAACTGTGGATTGCTTTAAAAGAAATAGGCAGACCACAATATTTGATTTCCCTGATGCATGATGTATTCTCCGGACAAGAAGTCACTGTCAGAACAGAATATAGATAAACAGAATGATTTTCAATTGACATCTAATTGCATGGAAGTGAAAACTGCACAGAGAAGAACAATGACAGGAAGACATCAACTAATTTCATGTGATGTTGGAAGAGATGTCTACAGGTACCATGGACTCTCAAAAACACAAACCAGTGCATCCGAGAGCAAATCAAATATGATTTAATTATTTTTTACTAGAAGCCTAAATGACTAAAGTGAATCTAACAAACTTTAGACACATCAGAAGACAACATGACTCTGAAAAAAAGGATAGTGCTTAGTAAAGTGGAAGGCAATAGGAAAAAAGGGAAATCACTTTACAGATGGGTTGACTCAATGAAGAAGAAATTGCAAGACCTGAAAAGGCTGCTGACAACTGAACCTTATGGAAGTCTTTTAGTTACAAGATTACCATAAGTAAAAGCTTCTTGATTGCAAATAACAACTTCCCACCTCTGTGCCCATTAGTCTTCCTGCCAGATCGTAGAATCATAGAATCACAGAGTTGGAAGAGACCTCAAGGGCCATCCAGTCTAACCCTTTGCCATGCAGGAATACACAATCAAACCATTCCCAACAGATAGCCATCCAGCCTCTGTTAAGAAACCTCCAAAGAAGTTTACTCCACCACACTACGAGGCAGTGTATTCCACTTCCAAACAGCTCTTACTGTCAGAAAGGTAGAATCTCTTTTCCTGTCGTTTGAACCCATTGCTCCATGTCCTAATCTCTGGAGCAGCAGAAAACAAGCTTGCTCCATCCTCAATATGACATCCTTTCAAATATTTAAACATGGCTATCAAGTCCCCTCTTAACCTTCTCTTCTCTAGACTAAACATGTCCAGCTCCCTAAGCCACTTTCTCATAGGGCATGGCTTCCAGACCTCCCACCATCCTGGTCGTCCTCCTCTGGGCATGTTCCAACTTCTCAATATCCTTCCTGAATTGTGGTGCCCAGAACTGGACACAGTATTCCAGGTGAGGTCTGACCAAAGTAGAATAGAGTGGCACTATTACTTCCCATGTTCTAGACACTATACTCCTATTACTGCAGCCTATAATTGCATTGGCTTTTTCAGCTGCTGCATGACACTGCTGACTCATGTTCAGCTTGTGGTCCACTAAGACTCCAAGATCCTTTTTGCATGTACTGCCATCAAGCCATGTGTCACCCATGGAGATGGAGAGATATTTCTTTAATATAGTCAATACAGGGGCTGTTTAGATGGCAAAATAAATCCTTGAAGAATTCACCAAGATTCCTAAAGGTCCCCAAGCATTTTGGGCCAAAGTCACTCTATTGAGAAGGAGGGGGGTAAAAATACCCGGAAAAAGTACGGTAACAGCTTTCTCTATTTTTTCTGAATTTTTTGATAAAGTGCATGAACATGCACACAATAGGTGGTGTGTACAACCATATCACACAAGGCCATGTTTGCATCAAATTTGCAAAAGGGGGTGGGCTTACAAGGCAGGGCTTTAGAGCGGCAGTGCCATGTCCCTGCAGCACATCCCTGCTGGCCATGGAGGCTCACTTTCTGCCATGTTTGGGCAAGAGAAATCCGCTAGGCAAGGCGTGCTCTGGGGCCTGCCTTTGCCTTTGCCTTTCCCTCCTGGCCATCCCGTTCGAAGTGCAGCCTGCCCCCTCCACCCAAACTCCATGGCCTAACAAACAGGCACTGCAGCCTGGAGCATATCTGTGGAGGTTTCTCCCAAAGTGGCCCAGGAAGCAGCTGGCAGGGAAATGCCCTTGCACCTTGCCCCTGGGCCAAGTAAGCTGGATTCCGCTGCCGGCGCCTGGCCAGGCAGAGCCCAGAGGCACCAGCAGTGGCTCGTGGTCCTCCCTCATGGGGAGGACCACGCCTTCTCCCCCTCCCCAACTGGACCCAAGCAGGCTCTGCCTGAACCCGGCTCAACCCACAGAAGGTGCAAGGACGCTTCCCCACCAGCTGCTTCCCAGGCCGCTTTGGAAGAAACCTACACAAATATGCTTCAGGCTGCAGCACCGAGCCAAAAATCCTGGGTGTAGGGGGCCAGGCTGCCCTTTGAAGGGGATGGGAGGGAAAGGGAAAGGCCAGTTCCAGACCCGGGCTTTGAGGTCCTTCAGGTGGAAGGGCAATTGGGGCCCACTTTGGCTCAGAGGACTCTTGCCATGGAGGGTATCCTGCCCTGCCCTGCTTCTCCATCCCTCATGGATGGGGGCAAGGGGATGCTTCCAGTCTGCAGGCCTCTTTTGTTGGGTCGCCCAGGAGGCCCTGGAAGTTGCCAAGCCCCTCCCCCCTTTTGAGCAGTGCTGCCGCATTTCTGCAATGAACTGATTTCCCCCTCCCCAGCTGCATGAATTGCAAAATCACTAATTTATCAGAACAACTAATTTTGGCCAAAATTGTGTAAACAACTTAGCACTGGAGCAAAAGGGAGGTAAGCCAGCATTTTCCACACTTAATTCTCCCGCGTAACTGACCCCATAGTATTTTTGTGTGAGAGGGAGGGAGGGGAAGTGTATGGTACAAACTATAACGCTACTATATAGAAGACAATTTTATTGAGGGCTAGACTAGGTGTGATGCAGCAGGACACAACATGGCTGGGATTTCAAGTGGAGATCCGCTGTAGAAGTAAGAGCATTTGTCTGGGATTTGGTCCTAGTTTCCAGTCCCCATTGAATCATGAAACTTATGTGCTAACCTAGGACTAGTCATCCTTTATATGTCCCTCAGTGACCTACCTCACTGACGTTGTTGTGAGAAAAAGGTGGGGAGGAAGGCACTCATGTATTTAGAACTCAGTGAGGGAAAGAAGGATATAAGAATAACTAATTAATAAAAAGTAATTGGGAGGCACAAATTGAACAATTACTTTTTGGCTTCCCCTCCACTTTTAAAGTATCCCCCCCATAATGGAGTTTCTTTTGGTGACAGAGCTCTTCAAAAAAAAAGGGGGGGATGCTAAAAAGTGTTTTTAAAAAATAAGGGAAATGTTTTTAAAAAAATGATTCTAACCACCCCGCTCCTGCATATACATATCTTCATGTCAGCCCCACTTTCTAGGGATTCAGTGGTGACCTGATAAAAATAGACAAGTCTGCCACTGTTCCATGGCATATCATCTGGTTCTGAGATTAGTACAAGTTGCTCACAAGAATGCTGAAGATGTCAGCAATGGTAGTTAGAAAATATTAACATTAAGAGGAAAGATCATAAAGGAGGGAGGGGGAGTTTCCGCAAGAGGGGGAAATTGTGCTGAATCTATGTGTAGAACATTTATGATTGAAACAATTGTAAATTTGTCTTGGGACATTTTTATTTAATAATTTCATATAATGAGCAATAAATAAAGCAATGTATTCATGAAATTTGCTCATGGTATAAAGTTGGGAGGCATTGTTGAAACAGGATAGAAAGATTAGGCAGACACTGCTAGATAACTTTATGGCAAACAATAATTGAAAAGGGATGAAATTTGCTAGTGCCACATATAAGGGGGAGGGGAAATCATTTGGAAACTAAAAGGAATTTTTTTTCCTGATCTACCTGTAGGAAACTAATATTTTGCAGATGACAGAAGAAAAGGAGACCTGGAAGTTTACTCATTATAGTGTGAGAATGAGCAATGAATATAGAAAAGCTAGAAGGAAGCCAAATATGATCCAGCTGTATATTAGTTGAGGCAATCCCAGTAAATGCAAGAAAATATTAATGCCACTGTGCAAGACACTTTGGATACTTTGTAGTTTTTTGTGGTATAGACAGAAGGTAAACAAAATCAGAACTAGAAGGCATACAAACTGAATGTAAACTATTAGAGTAATAAAAACAGGAAAAAAGTACTTTCCCTTTTTAAGTGGACAGAAGCTGATATTAATGTTATTAAATTTTACAGAACAGCTCTTTTGATGGTAGATGAAGGAATAAGGAGACCAAACACAAATAAGGAGACCACACATATTGTTGGGGTATAAAGGGTCACTTTTATTTAGCTATAACCTATTTAACCCCATTCTGAGAGATCTGCAATGAGGGAGCAACTTAGTGTGGGAATTGTTGGGGCAGAAGGTCAACTCCAACACCCCCTCCCCAACTTCCCTTGGGCGAAAACAGCTGAACCCCAGGGACAACCCATAAGCTGGGTTGCTCCCTAGTCAATCCACATCTGGAAGGCCAACTCAATAGTCCCTCCCTCAATTTGCATAAATTAAAGGGAGGGATTGATCCCTCAGGCCAGCCCCAAAGAGGTAATTTTCCCCATCCCTCAGTTTGCAGGAACTAAAGGAGCAGTTCCAGCTCCCTCCTTCACCTCCAGAAGGGGGAAGTGCCAAACTACCAAAATTTCCCCTTCTACCTTCCATAGAAAAGAGACAAGCATCTGCTTCGCCCCCTTTCCCCACCAGATTGTCCAACAGGGACCTCAAATCCCTGTTGCAGAACTCCCAGAAAATTAAATGGCCTACATCAAAAAGAAAAATCCCATCAGCCCTATGAAAAGCAGGCTTCTTAAATAATTATATCAGAGAAGGGTAGATAATGTCCTAAACCCTTCTCCATTGCCATGTGGAGAGCATAATTAACCCAATGCCAGGATATGAAGAAAAGGCACACTGTTCTCCCATCCCTGGGAGGAACACTGGTGTTCTAGCCCCCGGGAGGCACATAGGCACTCCTGCTCCAGGGAGGCACATGGGTGCTCCCACACCAGGGAAGCATACAGGCACTCCTGAACCAAGGAGGCAAACGGGCACTCTGGAACAGAACAGAGCATCAGGTG
Organism: Gambelia wislizenii; assembly: GCA_030847615.1. Classification (NCBI taxonomy): domain Eukaryota; kingdom Metazoa; phylum Chordata; class Lepidosauria; order Squamata; family Crotaphytidae; genus Gambelia; species Gambelia wislizenii. The sequence goes on along the minus strand of JAUMIR010000004.1, from coordinate 307,717,823 downwards.
GAGGCCTACAGCAAAACTGAAACAAGAACAGAATATCAGGTAGAAGCCCAAGGCTCTACAGGAATGGAAGGGGAATGACAGCACAGGGCTCTCCTCCCATCCATCCAACAAGAGAAAATGGCTCAAACAGGCCTGTTGCACAGTCCTGCAAGACAAAATGTATAGGTTAGAAATGAATTAGGTAATGGTCTTCCATCCGAACAATGGTGGGGGGTGGAGTGGCAGGCTGGCAGACACACCCTCTAATTCTAAATAATTAAATGATCTAAATAGTGAAAAGCTGATGTCCCCCTCCCTCCAAATCTCTGTAATCTAAATAGTTGAGATTTAGAATAGTTGAGATTTAGAATTGTGCTGGAGGACCTAGAAATGCCTAGAGATAACTTTTTTTTCCAGTTGCACATGGGTTTTTTGTGGGGGAGGGGGGAATAAAGATATTCATGGTGTTTCCACTTTCATGGGGATGCTGTGCCCCAATCCCTGGTAAAATTGAGAACCGATTGTACTTATGATGTGATAATGGAGCACACAATGCTTCATGATCATTTATTGATTAAATAAAAGGAAACCATACTGTAGCAAATTTTCCATTCTTCAATTATCCACTTTTCTGTACCCCAGAGCAATGGTTACAATATAAGGAATGGAGATAAGGTCAGCTATACAGATTATGTGATTTATATACAGGATCACATCCTGAACCTGAGTTTCAAATGTGTAACCATTGAGAGGATCAATTAATTCAATAGCTTCATTTTTTTCTCAGGTGAGCTATTTCATTGCTAATACACCTTAGGGAACATGGTGTAAAACCACTAACTACCTTTGAGGAACTTAGTATTACATCTGCAAATAATGTGCAAGATCTAACATTTAAAGTCAATGACTTACTGATTAGTTGCATCTACAGTTGTCATAGATACAGTAAAATAGTTCAAAGGATGATTTAAATATCAATATAAATGAACAAATGTGGAAATAAATGATGAAGAAAAGTCTTATACATTCTGTCACCACATATATTAAGGAACATATCAAGTGTATTCACCAACGGCATAAGGTTAAGTCAGATTTGAAAAGATTAAAACTCAAAAAATTGGAAATGCCAGAAAAACCTAATTCCATCTTAAAAACCTAGATTTTATGTTCCCACATAGCAGGCTTGTCCCATGAGTCAGCCATTTTGGAAAGCTGTGGTTAAAGAAATATGTCATATTGCTAACCAAAAGGTTGAAAATGATTTTATATAAAGCTCTTTCCTCTCCCTGGTGGATAGAAATAGCATGACACTGGAAAGATGTACTGAATTTTTCTCTTCATAGTTGGTAATGAGTTTCTAGTCACTTGCCCTTATAGAAAAACTGACTGTGTATTATGCCTGAAAAAAAGTAGGGATGAACCACATATCTCATTCAATGTACTATGTGCCAAATTTATTAATTATTCTAACTATAATAATGGTCAATACTGACTATCTGTCTCACACAGTAAATCATGGAACCAGTTCATTACCATGCAAAGCAGTTTACTTACTAACTGACAAATACAGTAATCTGAGTGAATTTTGGAGTGTTATTTCTGCCATGTTGATTGTAGCCTATTTTATGTTTCTTCTCCCCTCCCTTTTTTGAAATTGTATAACAGTTTTTGAAATTATGTTTTAAAAATTGGAGTTGTTCCATTCTTAATACAAGGAACTGCTTCCATTACATCTTGTTTTATCTTTAATTCTATCTAGATATCAAGGCCCCATCTATACAATGAAAAAAAAAATCTGTACAGCATTTGAATGTTCGATCATTTGAATCTGATCCATCATGTACACACGACCAAAACATTTGAACGGCTGTATGGATTTTTTTTGGAAATCCAGCAAATTTTCCGAATGCCAGAATACCAGACTTTATGGGGGAATTTGCGGCCCCCCTTCTGAATGCTACTTTTATGTTTGAATGATCGTTTGTACAAACAATCGATCTTTCGAACCCAGTACGGATTTTTTTCATCATATAGACAGGGCTGCAAGAAAGGCTAGTGAGTAGGTAGGGATGCTAAAGGAAGGTCTCTTCTCATCGGAGAAAAATAAACAGCCTTTTTTCTTGATTGGCTTGCATGGGAGTGAGTCAGTATAATCATTGTCATTGACTTTTAAATCTTGGGTTAGTTGAACATATAACCCCTGTAAAACATATTGTGCTCAATTAGGTATATTTCTGGAATCTTTTTTCATAGAACTAACAGTGAACATGTCTTGGGCAAGGACTACACATTCAGTATAGAGATGCACAAACTCTTTTCCCATTCTGTAATTTGGATTTGATTTTATATTGTAGTGTAAATTAAACTCTTTGGAATGTTATTTCACAAGATGAACTACAGTGTCATGCATGCACATACCCAGAGAAATCACTGGCAGTTCATGCTGCAAGTCAAGATCTTGTTTTGCCATTTTAGGATAAAACACCTCCCCCTCTCCAGACGTTTGACATTGTCAGAGTTAAAACTGGAGAGGGCTCTTGTACCTTTAACAGTTGCAAAGAATGCATTTCTGCAAGGGTTGCTTGCTACCTGGTTGTGTGACAAGCAACACCGGCAGAATTTTTCTCTTCTACACAACCAATTAAAGGTACAGAAGCTTTCTCCCACTTTCTATCTAGCGACCCTAGCGATAGGAGTCATGTCAGAAGCAGTAAGAGAAGGTACTTCAAATTATTATACCTACCCGCAGTAGCAAAATCTTTATCCTGCAGATAGAAAAAATGGAAAAGAAAGGTAGCTAAAGAGAAGCTTTAAATTAAGATGGAATTAGAAACCATCGTTAAAGTAATTGTAGGATGAGAAAGTATTAAGAGAATAAGGCAAGAACAAAAAATAAAGACTTATCAGAGGTATGGAGCATCTAGTAAGAAAAAGTATTACCATGGAAAAAAATCTTTAACCTTTATCAGACATGTTTGTTTTGAGAAGAGTAATAAAGCAGATATGTAGCTAGCCTCACAAAAGATCTAAAAGAGAGCATAATCCTGCAATCTTCTTAGAGCGCAAATCCGAATGCTGGTAAATAATGGGGCAACAGTGGGATAATTTGTTCCATGTTTTAAGATATAAAGGTCAGATTGACTAGATTTCACACAACTTTAAGAGTTTCTTGATAAGTTGGATTTCCCTGTGCTTGCTATTGGAAAGCAACACTAAACATTCCAGTAGAGGTATGAGGCCTGTCTGTTAAAAAACAAGACTGATACAATAATCCATCTTTATTTATATGTATTACAATTCAAATGCTTATCCCTTTCAATATCCTCCATGTTCACACTCACACACCAATTCAGTCTTCTTTTCCACTGGTTAAAAGTATGTTCAAGTATAGTAATGCATTCATTGGCCAAATACTGCTTCACAGAAAGTGGTGTGTAAGCAGACACATTGTCCTGATGAAGAATGAAACCAATTCCCCACAGTTCTGGCCCTTTTTTTCCGACTCTTTCTTTCACCTTTGTCAAAACTTCCTTATAATAATGCTGGTTCACTGTTCTGCCTTCTGGAACCCATTCTGCCAAAATTATGCCCTTGGTGTAAAGAAAACCCCAACACAATGAGCATGGTTTTGAGTGTGGGCTTGCTTTGGCATGCTTTTTTCATTCTTGGTGATGATGGTGTTTCCAGTGCATTGATCCATTTTCATCACAAGTGATGATTTTTTTAAAAAAAGTTTGGGTACACCTCAGAATGTCATATTGCTCAACTTTTAACTTAGCATTTTTCTAGCACACAACATATAACACAGCTGCTTTAAACAATGACTGACAATTAACTGAACGGCCACGAGTGCTGATGTTTGTCATGAAGGTTCAGACATGTTCAAGGTCATTCACAATCAGTTGTCTCTGATTTGTCTGAAATGTAAAAACATAGTCTTGTTATTTAATAGACAGAGCTTGTATATGAAATTGAAGGCATAGTTAGATCACAAAAATAAAAATCTTCAAGATTGAATGGTTAATCAGTTTACAGTTATATTTATTTACTGGGGTGTGTACGAGACAGCTATCACCACCACCTACAACTCCTCGAACGCTTTCATCAGTGCTGTCTACGCACAATCCTAAATATACACTGGACTGACTATGTGACGAATTGTCCTTGAGCAAGCAGGGATCACCAGCATTGAGGCCATGATATTGAGGACACAGCTGTGCTGGGCAGGACATGTTTCTAGGATAGAGGACCATCGCCTCCCAAAAATACTACTCTATGGTGAACTCGCCACAGGTCAGCATAAGAGGGGAGCTCCAAAAAAGCGATACAAGGACTCCCTGAAACAACATCTCAGGCTCGGCCAAATTGATCACCAACAGTGGTCCACCCTGGCCTCACATCGGGAGGCATGGAGATACACTATCCACAATGTTGCAGCCTTATTTGAGAACTCACGCTGAACAAGTCTTGAAGAGAAATGACAACGTAGAAAGAATCGCAACCCAAAAAACATCACCTAAGGAGACCTTCTGCTGTGCTTTCTGCAACTGGATTTGTTTATCTTGGGTTGGCCTTTTTTGTCATCAGCGTGCTTGCAGAAAGCTCGGGATGAGTCCTTCCTGAATCTTCATTTGCGAAGAAAAACCAGAGAGAGAGAGAGAGAGAGAGTATGAGACAGTGATAATTAGGAGTTACCTTCCAGACATTTATTTAACAAATCTTTGGGATTTTTGTCAACTACCAAATTTCACGGAACAACCTAACATTATCTGAAGCAGGAATGGGAATCATGCAGCCATCCAGATGTTGCTGAACTGAAATTCTCAGCATTCCTCACCATTGGCTATGTTGGCTAGGGCTTCTGGTACTTGGAGTCCAGCAGTATCAGGAGAGTTGAATGAATTCTACACCTGATCTAAGAGATAGGTAAAGATTGTCATGTAGAAGGCTGTCATCTGTCTTGTATTGAGGTTATCAGATTTTAGCCTTTGTAATGAGACCTTTTGAGGTCTCATATCAAAGGATTCCCATGAGTCAAAGCCGGCTTGATAGCAAATAATAACATGGAGTACACATGAAGTGTGTACTTTGTGTCCTTTCCTCTTCCTTGCACTGTGAATGACTTACCCATTCAGCCATGCATCTGCACTGCCTGTGAAGGATTACCACCAGCAATGGGGGCTTATCACTGGGTTAGGGGCATAGGAAGCAATACTGCTATGATCAGCTTTCAAAGAAGCATGAATGAGAGGCTCATGGTAGCTGACTATGGAATTTCTGCCTATGAGGTATTTGCTGAATGGACAGCAGCTGCAAGAGGTTTAGTTCTTAATTAACTCCTTTTTGTAGGTTCCCAATAAATTGATTTCTGTGGCATTGGACATAAGGGTTAGACTCACCTCAAGGGGAAAGTATGTGTGTAACATCCTTCTCCCCACATTTGCAGAGGGGTCATAGGGGATCTTGGAGCGAGGACTTCAAATCATTTGCCCAGTTCAGGGACTGGTATGACTAACATACATATAGGTCACAGAAATAGCCCATACTAGCAATTTATGCTGGTGTTAGTCTGAGGTTTCTGTTGAGGTTTCTGTTGAGGTTTCTGTTGATCTCAGCATTACCCCCAACATATGAGCTGGAACACTGAATGGACCAGTAGTCAGTCTGTCCAATGATGGGATCTTTACCTGATGCTGTAGCCCACAGAAATTGTACCCATTTACCCATTCCTGAAGTGTCTGATCTCTACCTTCTCCTTCCATATCCCTAATTGTTGTTAGCACAATCGGTGTGACATGGAGAGGTGTACATTGATATACATTTGTTGGAAGGAACTAAGGATTTCTGTTAAGTATAGAAATCTTAAGCAATCTAGTAAAATACTAGGGGATTTATCTATCTGTGGGTATTACTCAGGAAAATTACCAACCTTTAATGGACAAAATATCCAAGGATTTAAGATGGTCTAAATGTAAAAACGTACTGTTAGGATAGTCTCAGTAAATATTAATATTTTACCCAGGCTTATTTCTTTTTGAAAATTTTCCTCTGATAACAAAGGAAAGTAAAAGCATATACCATTATATTTAGGATGAATTATAGGAAATAGATTAATGAAAAGTTAATTAAACTATATGATCCATTCATCACATTTATATTACATTTATATTCATTACGCTATTAAATTGTTATTATGGAACTTATTATTGTTGTAAAATTGTAGTATTTCTTGAATGAAAACAGAGAAGGAAAGAACAGTGAAGTAATAAAACCAACAATAAAATATAGATAACAAAGTTTTAAAAAATTATAAGAATAAAATATAGTATAAATATAAAATATGTATAACAAAAATAGCACAGCTAATCTTTAGAAGAGTAGCAGTATGCACAGTCAGTACATTGTTTTAAAATAACTGAAGATAAATTTATTCCTGGCTTATTTCCCAGCTTGTATGAAGGGCACAGTGAAGAGAAAGCAAAGACTATGAACACTATCACATGAACCCTGTTCTCATTGCAATCATGTTAGCAAAAGTCAATGGATACATACCAGTTTGGGAGCCCTCAGTATTGTATGCCCTTTCAATAGCGTGACTGGGAGTGTTTCACCATCGATGGCCCCTCAGCTCTCTCCCAGACTTCCCCTTAACCCAGGACTGGTTTATGGAATTTTGGGGCCTCCTGCAACACTTTATTTAGGGGCCCCCCTATGTTTATCTCAGATCAATGTAACCTCACTCAACCTAAGCTATTCACAGTGCAGGATATTCAGATTATTATTGATAATGTTTCTGCAGGAGGAGGATTACTATGGGCCCCCCACAATAATGGGCCCCCCTGCAGATGCTGACACCACTGGTGCCTTAAACTGGCCCTGCCTTAACGCCGCCTCCTTACCCTATTACCATACCCAGCATGCCTTTCATGTTTGTTTTGTTTTAAGTTGTAATGCATGTTAGCAATTATGACAATGCAGTTTAGTGAAATCAGGAAGAAAGAAAAGGAAAGAAAGTGTGTGTGTGTGTGGGGGAGAAAACCAGACTGTTTGGGGATAGCAAGGAGAAGGGGGAGAGGGAGAGAGGAGGAGACTGAGACCATGAGACTGCCCAACCTCAGGACTGCAACTAGAGAAACTTAACATGCCAGAGGACAGCAGTGCAATTGGGAGCTTATTGATGGGTTTTCCCTGTCAATGGCAAGGAACACCCTACCCACACTTTGAAGGCACAGCAACAACGGTTTGTAGGTGACATCTTGTGATAAGTATCACCGAAGGTGCTATTATCCAACTTTAATTTGGCTTTAAAAGGCTTGTGTGATAAAGTCTTACATGTAGATGTTTGAGGAGCATTCATATCCTGACTTATTAAACCAAGATTCAGTTTTTGTATGAGAGTCTCCTGGATACATAGAATCGTAGAGTTGGAAGAGACCACAAGGGCCATGACTGTATTGCAGGTGTGATTGCAGTGTTTATAGGACATTTTACCATTGTTGAAATGTAGGCTTGCTCTACTACTTTTGGAGGGGAACAACTAAAGATGTGTTTAAGAAAACCGCTAATAGGAAGGATGGAATGGAATGCTAGAATTGTAGAATGTGGATTTGAGTATTGGAACACACACACAAAGGGTTAGGGATGGGAGCATGACACTGACATACAAAATAGCAGTAATGAGGCAAAAGGAAAATTAAAGCAAGTGGTAATAAATATTTGTGATACATAAGTGATTACAGAGAAGGAGAAATGTGAAGTTAAAAGCAAACAACACACAAGGGAGCTAATTTTGATTAAATGTATGAAGTGAATTGTTCCACAGGTATATTTTCCCAGTTCTTCTGGATGATGCTAGCACATAAATGTCTAGTTTTTAAAGGGGCAGGCTTGGCAGAAATGGGTGTCTATATTGGCAATTCAATGATACAGAGCTGTGTTTTCAGAGTGCAAGATTAGCATATAAATCTCTACAATAGTGAATGGGGTGTTTTCAAACAGCCTGCTGGTGGCTTGTGAGCCAATTGTTATTCTATTAAACCTTTGTTTAAGATACCTTTTGTTAACTCCTATTCAATTAAAGCAGCTCCTTTACTTTTTTTTTTTTTTTTGAGCTTTGGCATTTTGCTGGAAAACAAACAGACAAGCTAACAATTAACTGAAGGCCAAAATGTATTTTGTATCAGTATTGGCAGGTCCAAAAGCATGAGTGTGCTGATGAACTAAAAGGAAAGCAAATTGCAATTTAATTTGTCACATTCCATTTTAAGGAAAACAGATCTTTGGCCACCATTGATATTTCACTTGCCCAATGGAAGAGTACATTCATAAGCTTGTACAGGATAAAGTGGCAAACTTATTTCTGAGCACTACTTGTATAATTTTGCTGTTGGGATATATGCTATAATGAAGCTGAGTTAAATGTGTAGTGCTTCAGTCCTATTCATTTCAACTGGACTCTGGTAACTTGACCTTTTCCCTGGATTATGTCTATGAAGGATATAAGATTTTGGTAAAATACTATGAATAGGTAATGAATTATCTAACATGATATATCATGTGATATTATACGGTACATCCAGTGAAGACACAGGAAATCTCTTCCCACTTATCTCAAATTCTTCCCTAGCTCTTTTTTAAAAACTTTCTGTAGCTAGTTCAGATAATACATTCTATTGGATTATGAGCCATTTACAAAGACTGAAATGCTACATTAATTGTTCCAAAATGTTAGCATGTTCAGTAATCAAAACAGATGGCAAATAAAAGAAATAATTGCATAAAATAAGCATTTTAGTGAATCATATATTTTTGTGAAGATTTGCCCAAAGAAAGGAGGGCTATGAATCCTATGAAGCTGGAACTAGCTAACCATTTTTTATTGTTGTTAATGAAATTACTATGAATCAAAATTTATATATTTATTTTCCCCTTCCTAGGCTCTGTAGCCACAGCATGTCGTGATCCAGGGATTCCCATGAATGGCACTCGAAATGGAGATGGAAGAGAACCTGGAGACACTGTCATTTTTCAGTGTGACCCTGGCTATGAATTGCAAGGAGATGAACGAATAACCTGCATTCAGGTAGAAAATCGGTACTTCTGGCAGCCCAACCCACCAGTCTGTATAGGTATGCGGAAACCAAGAGAAGACACAACTGCTTTTCTGGCTTTGGAAATATGTTATAATTACCGAGTCACAAAGTCAAGACTTTATAGTTAACAAAGCTGAATTAGATCCAGATGTGAGGACAATTTAGTAGGCTTCAGCAAGGATGGTACTGTGTCTTAATGATGGTGGGATTTTATAAAAGAAAAGATAACTTAGAGCACTCATCCAAAATAAATAAATAAAAAAAAAAGTACAAGAGGAGTACTCCGTAGGCCCTGTAAAATATGGTGGGCTTTATTCATAAAGGCACTCAGATTGCAGTTACTATGCCCTTTGTGCGTGTTTAACATAACTACTTCTCATCAGAAGCAGAAGCTCCTCCTTTGTCCCTGAATAAGAGGTTCCTGTGCCTTTTAGGAAACAAAAGAGACATTATTGGACTTTATCAGATGAGGTACTTACAGCTACAAAACTGCATCAGAAGGACGCAACAATAACAGAAATGGACGACATTATATGATGCTCTTGTCATTCCGCTGTTCTAGGGGCATTGCACTGGCACGGATGAGGTGTCACTATTTTATTGATGGGCTAAGATGTAATTAAAAAGTGATGCCTTATTCATGCCTGCACTACGCCCCTGAAATAGCTGAATAACAACTTTGTCTGATAATGTCACCCGTTTCTGTTAACGTCGTGTCCTTCTGATGCAGTTTTTGCTGCCTCTGATAAAGTCCATTGTCTCCAATGAGTAGACATTATTCTAGAAATGCATTGGACCTAGTAAGTGAAATTGGAATATTTTAAAAATGTTCCTATGGAAACTTAACTACAGTTTCCTTCACTTTTGAAGTTTGTCTCTTTTCTTTTTGTTTTGCTTTGGGAAGTTTTTTTGGATTGAGTTGTTTGATTATGGCTGATTTCTTAACCATTTTTGCTGAGAATATAGTGACATGTTTTCACAGACCCCGCCCCCTCTCTCTATATATATAAAGACATAGGCTGCTGCCACATGGCAAAAATAATGCAGTTCGGCAGTGTTTTAACTGCCATAGCTCAATGCTATGAAATTTTGGGATTTGTAGTTTTGTGAGACATATAGCCTTTTCTGTCATGGAGCTCTGGTGCCACAACAAACTACAAATCCCAGGATTCCAAGGAGCCCTGGTGGTACAGTTGTTAGATGCCGGTACTGCAGCCACAGCATTGTGAGTTCAGTCCTGCAGGGATTCAGGTTGACTCAGCCTTCCATCCTTCTGACATCGGTAAAATGAGTACCCAGCTTGTTGGGGGAAATTAGCTAACACATTGTAACTGCTTAGAGTGTGCTTAGCACTATAAAGCAGTATAGAATTGCAAGTGTTATTGCTGTTGCTGATTCCCAGGAGTCCATAGGATGGAGCCATGGTAGTTAAAGTGGTGTCAAGCTGCATTATTTCTACACTGTGGCAGCATCCTTAGAGTTAGTGATCTCCTGGTGGAAACATTACTTCAGGTGAGGGAGGCAAGGTGCTGCCCATGAGCTGCACGTGGCTTCCCAACTCCCTTTTTTGTGGTCCCAGGGTCTCCCAGGAGTAATTTTTTTCTGTTTTTTTTAAATGATTCCCCAATGCTTCAAAATGGCCTCTAGGGAGTAGGAGTGATCCCCTCTTACTCCTGTTAAAAAAAGGTTCTCCCTCTGTCCTAAAATGGCCTAGAAATGCCCCAAAATACAGTGAAAAAAAATGGCATCTATCATAGAATCATAGAATTGTAGAGTTGGAAGAGATCACAAGGGCCGTCCAGTTCAACCCCCTGCCATGCATCTAGAGGGTATATATATTTTGGTCACACACACACATATATATATATATGGAAGCAGGCAAAATGGGGGTTGCAGCCGTCGGTAAAGTCGGGTGACCCTTTGGGACAGCTGCTATTGTGTCAAAAGAAATATGGATAGTCAGAGGGTAAAAATATAACTTCGAAGACATACATTCTTAGTGTAAGATTTCCCTGAGGTCTGCTTTCATGTAGGGATTTTGTATTTATTTTCTCTGTCCTGATTGAATTATGCAGAGGATTGTTTGCTAGAGGATTTTCTTTTACGCAAATGTTTATGAAAAATCATTGTAATGAAAATTGATCATTTTGCCATCCTAGAATCTCCATTAGAGAAATGTGATGATGTTCTTTGTAAATATTTAATATTAGTAGATCAGATTGCCAGCAGATGACCAGACATCTAACAGCTTTGTTGTCTGTAAAGATCAGAATTGGAAAAAAGAATTTAATAAAACTATGAATTTGTCTCTGAGTATTCTGTATGTTAAAAATCATTACACAAACAGAAAAATAAATTAAAGTAACAGAGGCATTCATATCATATTCCGTCTGCTCAAATTAAAATGCATGAGTGCTACAGTCCATTCAAAATATTTTCACTGGCCTATCTGTTATAATCTGCATGAGTTATAGTCTGCAGCATCTGTTAAGGTTTATATTTTCATTCATGTCCTGGCAGAGTGTTGTAGCTACCCCATCCAAGGCATTTACTTGGTACTTTAGAAAAAATTAAAGTAGTGTTAGGGGTGACTAAATATTCCAAATCCTAATAAATTCTGAAATATCAGTAGCTACCATTGGTACTAACCTCTCAGCATGCGTTATTAAACCATAGACTTCACGACACATACGTGTGTGTGTTGCAGCATAGACATGCCAGATAATGTTAGTCTTCTTTCAAACTGTTCAGCAAATCTAAGCAGATGTAACATTGGGCATATTGGCAATAATGGGAGCTTCCCTTGAAATGCTAATAGCAATTTGAATAATGTTTTTTGTTAGAAACATAGTGGGGAAAGAGTTATATCCATCCTCCCTAATACCATGGCTCAGCCATCTCCAGTTAGGAGACCTAACAATGAACAGCTGACCATGTGACCTCAGACACAAGGTGAGTAGGTAGATTCATACTAGATGTCTACAACCAACAGCCTAATATAGGTGGAGTAGCTCCTTTTTCTTCTTCTTGCTTTGTTTCTCAAACTGAATAGCCAATAACCTGGTGATACTATGCCCATATGGTGACACTGCCAATGGACATGGTAGATCTTACCATTGTAAAAAAGTTTCTGCACAGACAAAATTCTCTTTATGTAGCAGCAGCATGTGGGTGGAGATTTCTTATACTGAACTGTAGTTCTGGGTTATGCCCAGGGCTTATTGTGTGTGTGCTTTGATAAGGAGTAGATTAGTGTCTTCAGAAAAATCAGAAAACACTTCATTCTAGTAGTGGGCATATTAGAGGAATGTTGGAAAGTTTTTAAGATTTCTCACATTAAAACCAAGAAATCTTGTGAGGCTGTGTGGTAAGACTTGCTTCCCGCTTGCTTAAGAGTAGGACATAAGAAACACAAACACATAATATATACATACATGTGACTATGAAAGGAAAGGCAGCTTTAAACCTGCAAGAGCAAGTCTCCTAATCTGCAATGTTTTGCATATTTACATGAGAGTAAGTGTAATTTAACACAGTGAAACTTTGTTCTGATTGAACATTTAATGAATGGTTGTGAAAACAAATGAATAAACTAGATCTGGTAGTTTTTATATGGATGACTGAAAAAGATAATGCTTGGTAGAAAAAGAAAAAGATCACCTTGAGAGCAAATACACTCAATTAAGAAAGTTATAGCCTTGAGTATGCAGGGCCTAAACAGGCCCACTGATAACAGGAGGCTTCTTACTCATGGGCTGGCCATAATTCAAAGCCAACTTGATAAAAATTAACAACAATACTGCCTAGCTCCCTCTGAGCTGTTGATGCAAAATAAGGTTCCATGGTATGGCTGGTTTTGCTGGAATTCTTGCACTTAGCTAGAGGATGGTGGTGAGTCAAAAGCTAAATAATGTCTGACAACCCTCAGATTACTTATTCATGATCTGCTGCAATGCTGAGTTCAATTTTTTACACTGTGAAGGATCTGTTAGATAAAGACTTTTTGTCTTTTAGATTGGTTCTAATTTAAATTATGGATATTCCACTTTATTTATTTATTGAAATATGTATATCCCACCTCATATCATAGGCTTTCAGGACAGAATACAATAAAATAAATTTAACCAATTTAAGGAGATTATAGGACATGCAAAAACCATGTCAGAAGATCGTGACAAGAAAAGCAACCAGTGAGATTATCTGACAACGATGTCTTTCAGCATCCCAGGGGTGTAGCATGGTCATGAGTAAGACATCCCTTTTTATTAGCAGCTTGTCCCTGTCAATACAAAAGGGAAGCCTCATCTGTGGCAGCACTACACCCCTGGAATGGCTGAAGGACGTGGGTGTCTGCTAATGTCACCCTTTCTGTTCCCGTCGCGTTCTTCTAATGCAGTTTGGAACGTGGTTTTTTGCTGCATTCCACCATGTCTGATAATCTCCTAAGCCATATTAAAAAGCTTTTTTAAAAAAAGTTAAAGGCATATTAAACAATTTGACAAATTAAGACAGCTGAAATCAGTTAAAACCATTTAAAACAGTTTATTACCACAATGCATGTACAGATTCATGTAAATTCAATTAGATCTCAAGGCCTTAATCCATGTATTTACTTGGTGTTTGAATTACACTAGTATTCAAATTTACTTGGTGTTTGAATTACACTAGTATTGACACCAATCAGTCATTTAAGGGTAGGTGCCATCAATGGAGAGTCACAGCAGAAAAGGCTTTCTACCACATTTTTCCACAGTGCAATGCACATAGTGATGGAAATGAAGGAGATCCTGCTCTGCATTCTTTCAAATATCAAGGTCTCTAGCCATTTAGCCTTATAGAAAAGACCAGAGCCATCACCACACAGTGTCTCCTATTCCCATCCCACAGAGCTTTTCCAATAAGAAGTCATGATCAATGGAACTGAAAGCTCTTGAAAGGTCCAGGAATGTTAACACAGTAGTGCTTCCTTTGTTTCACCTGGGAGAAGATTTTCAATTAGACCAACTAAGGCAATTTTGGTACTATACTCTTGCCTCAAATCAGAATGAAATAGGTCCAGATAATTTGTTTTTTCCAAGTACATCTCAGGTGTCACTGCTATGTGCCTTCATGGTGAACTTACTATAGGGATTTATTGGCCAGATTTATTCAGAGGATGATTGTTATTGCCTTGTTCTTAGGCTGAGAGAATGTGACTTGCCCAGTGGCTTCCATTAGGTTTCCATGGCTGAGCAGGAATTTGAACCCCAGTCTTCCAGAGCCCTAGTCTCACAGTCAACACATTACACCATGCTGACTGTCTGCCCAGCTCAAAATATCTGTAAAAATGAATAACTATTATGCTAATTCTAAAATCAAGTATCTAATTCTGGAAAGTTTACATCAAAATTAGATTCTCTAGCACTCACTTACAATTGACTTACATGCAGGCTGGTTTTCATGTTAATGACATCTGTTGTATGAATTATTTATTGTGTTTATTTTTTAACAATAATTTTGGGGTACAAAATCAGCAGTACTTGATCTCTTGTTTTCACAACCAAACACATACACCCTGCTCATTTCTTTTGGGTTTCAGAAGAGCACCATGCAGTAGATTTTACGTATGTCCTTTTTTATGTGAATTGCTTAAACAGACCGATAAATAACAGAGAAACAAATGGTCAGTCATTTGTTGCCATTCAGTAGAAAATTGTCCCCATCCCCATATCTGCTGCGACTGTTACTACTACAGTTTTATTCCTACTAAACTTTCCTCTACAGTCGTAAGCTTGGTTCTGTTTAGGTAAAACTAAAACTAAAATCTGCAGTCCAATGACTCCACAATTGGCTTGTGCTAAAATTTTGTGCCCTCAAGGCAAAACTGCACTCAGCAGAACCAGTACAATGGCTGGCCAAACATAGAAGTGCTGGCTTATGACATTTTGAAGAGAAGAAATGCTTGTCACCATCTAAAGCTGAACTGGGCAATGTATGCAGCACAGCTATTTTTGTATACCCCACAGCACTTACCACCTCCACTAAATATGATGATGAAGTCTTTTAAAAAACATAACGGCTGGCATTCTATTGATAAAGCTAGAGTAGACCTATTCAATCACTTGTGGAATATTGAATCAACACATAGATAAATCCTATTGATTGAAGAAGTCTACTTTAGTAGGATTCACAATAGAATTTAGGCCATTAACTACATTTTCTGGAGGGGAGTCATGCCTTTAAAGAAGAATCACTTTCCTAGAAACCTCTAGGAAGCACACTTCTCTTCTAAAACTCAGCATGTCAGCTTTGTGTTTTTTGTTTTAGTGTGGCAATGTGCTTTTTGGAAATGGCAAGAGTAACTTCCTGTCTAATTTTTGGGTGGTGTCATGCACCTGAATGTGATCCTTCTGAAGCTCACAGCAGATAGAAATGGGGTAAACAGCCTCAACCCCGACTTGATGAAGCTTCCCCACCCTTATCTACTGAGTAGTGTCTTGTTTAAGACCTAGAATTACAAAATCACAAATATATCCTATTGTTTTTACACTGGCACTTGTTAGTTTTTAATCTTAAAATTTTGATTTCGGTATTTTAGTAATACTGTTTTCTTATAAGTAGAATCATGATATGTGTGGATATTTATATAGTGGGCCCCCCATATCTGTGAGGGTTTGGTTCCAGAACCTGCCATGAATAGCAAAAACCACAGATTGTTCAGTCCCATATTAATCAATGCAAGTGGCCACTTTAAGTATGGGTGCCACCATTTTAGGTATGCAACAGCACTATTTTAAGTATGCAGTGATGATCCATGGATGTTTAAATCTATGGATATTGAGCCCATGGGGACCCACTGTGGGAGAAATTTGGATGAAATTGAATTCCGCAAGCACAAGGTCATCTCACACCATGGATCTTTTCTTTCTTTTACTCACCCTTGAAGCTCCCTGTATACTCTAAAGCCTCCTTGGAGGGCCTACACAACATTGTTAAATGTGTCTCAGTGGAGTGCAGTGGGGTAGGGCAAATACTGTAGTCAGTAACATGACTGGTGCAACATTTCTTTGCTTGTTTTGGGAAGAATTCTCCCTTCCACTGCAGCCAAGTAAGACAACATTCAAATCAGTCTTGAGGTCCCCTCATCTTCAGAAGAGAATTTCCAGGGCATAGAGGGGCTAGAATGGAGAGGAACAGGAAGGGGAAGATTTGTTCTGCAAGCTGACACTGCCTCTGTGATGTTGGGTTCCACCTATATCAGTGATGGCAAACCTATGACACGTGTGTCAGCACTGACATGTGTAGCCATTTCTGATGACACGCAGCCACTAAGGTGGCCACATGCCGAGAAGGATGTTTCACGCACCCCCACCCTCCCTAAAGTGACAATTGGGGCTTCGAAGCCCCGGTCGCCACGTTCCTCCCCCTCCCACCCTCCCTAAAGTGGCGATCGGAGCTTCAAAGCCCCGGTTGCCACTTTCCTCCCCCCTGCCTCCCTAAAGTTTTTTTCCTCAAAGTGACACACCACCCAAGTTATGCTCCGTTTTTTGGCGAAGTTTGACACACCAAGCTCAAAAGGTTGCACATCACTGACCTATATGTTCTTACTTGTTAATAACTAAAATAAATATTTGTGTATATGAAATTATCTCACAGTGGGCTCTAGGACACCTAGTTATTTTTGGAACTTTAACGTAATTGTAAAACTATGAATATAAGTATCTATAGAACTGTAACTGTAGTCTCTTGCTGACACATAAATAGTGTTAGCTGGCTTGATCAACACAGGTCAATATTCTGCAGTGCCATTTTGTTCATTTTATACATGATCTCATTTGTTTTCAGTCACCCAAGTGTATCATATTATTGGTAATTTTAAATTGTCATTAAAATGTCAATTCTTTTTGCATGAGTTCATGTCAACCTGTCTTCTACATAGTAGCACTTAACACATAAATGTTCAAGCAACACTAATGTACCTTAAAAGATCAAATGTGCTTAAGTCCATTTCTTGACAACACAGAATGATTTCTTATTCAGAGCCCCAAGGGAAAAAATAGGATTTAGTATAATCTGTTCTTGGAAAATAAATTAGAATAATAATGAGTCACTAGAACAACCTGAAAGTAACATTGTCCTCCTTCGCTTAATTTGATGCTTATGTAAAGTACAATGGAATCATGGTGGGATTCACTGGCTGTTGTCTTTGCTTGATTCATTCACAGCACCTTGTGGAGGCAATCTGACAGGTTCCTCGGGTTTTATTCTTTCACCAAACTTTCCTCATCCTTATCCCCATAGTAGAGACTGTGACTGGACTATCACTGTTAATAATGACTACGTGATATCATTAGCATTTATCAGGTAAGTGGTTGATTGGCCTATATTTTAAATAATCAGTATATCTGATTGCCTGGCCTCTTGAGATGCACCATGGGCAGTGTCTTACTTTGCTTGCCTTAGTGCATTTGGCTTTCAGAATGGGTGTGTAAGAGTATGCCAACAGTATGTTACTTAAATGCATTTATAGTTCCTGATGATATAAAAACATTGGCATACTACCCTAAAATATTATCAACTACCTTTAAAAAAAATGAGAGAAGTATCAATATGCCAAGTATGCAAAACTCCATTTATTTTTTGGTGCTTTTAACTTGTTTTATTTCTACACCATTCTTCCTTGGGGCAAAAATGCATAAAGAATAGCCTAGCCAACAAAATTAACAGCTTTTAGCTGTTTTATCCTGTTATTTAGATTGGTGGCATCAATTCTAACTGCCTGTAAAGAGACAGCAAACCAAAATATATGCTTCAGAACAAAAGCTGTTCCATCTAGAAACCCTATGTTGTTTTCAAACTACAGTTTAAGTAAATATCAAATCTCTTTATTTTTTATTGGATTTCTTAGCTGCCCTTTAGGATAAGAAGGATAATTCAATACAATAGCTTGCTGAAACACAAACAATAATTAAAACTAATTTTTCTGTCTGATCATTTAAGAAGAAAACAATCTCTTCATTTGGCACTGGGAAGCCATCAGCATTGATGCCAGACAGATTTTATTGGTAAAGCATTCCAAATATAGAGAGCTAGCCTGGTTTGAGTGTTGGACTATGAATCTGGAGACCAGAGTTTGAATCCCCACTTGGCCATGGAAACATACTGGGTGACCTTGGGCAAGTCACATTATCTTGCAGGTTGTTGACTGTGCAAGATTTCCCACCCAAACTTAGTTAGTTGAACATTCAAAACTATCTCTCTGGATGAATAAGTCTGTCAGTTTTGGTTCCTCCCATATATGAATGTCTTAAATCTTAAGCTGTTTTTCTGATGTTTATGAGAATATTTTTGATAAACTATAAGGATTTTTAAAAAAAATAAACTATCAGGCACCCCCCAATCTGCTGCTAATGACAGGAAAAGTGCTGTCTAACATATTCTGAATGTTTTTTTTTAAAAAAATGGTGCTAATATTAATAAGATGAATAAGAACCAATTGATCAAGTCTGAGAAGAATTGTTTTGTTTCTACTTCCTGAAAAGTAGAATACTAGCATGTGTTATAAAACAACTTGTAGCCTCAGTACTAACAGTATTAAGATGTGTTCTGTGAAAGCCAAAACAACTCTGAATTAATCTGGTGATATTCTGTTTCTTAAAATTTGTTTCTTTATTGTTGACTGATAGTATTTGTACTATTGTTTTGTTTTATTATCTCTTGCATTATTGGGAGGAGAATTTGAAAAAAAAATCCTATGTATTACCTTTTGTGTGAATTGTATGGTGAATTTGTAATATCATGTGAGCAAAGAAGCATGTATCAAATGCCATTATTTCCAGGAAAAATGTGCAATAAAAACGTAGAAAGAGCTAACCTAAGGCTAGATCAGATGTGTTTCATATGTAAGATATTTATGGTTTTAAGTAGAAGAAGCAGGCACAGCTGAATCAGGCTTAAGCTCAGAAGCAGATGAAAGGCCCTCCCTCAATCCCAACTGCCACTGCCCTGGCCTCAGAGGGAGAGAAGAAGAGGAAGGCACAGCTCCATCATACCTAGGCCCAGAAACAGGTGAAAGGTCCTCCTTCCATCCCAAAGCCTTTGACAATATGAATTGACAGATGTTATTGGAAGTTCTTAACAGGATGAATGTTGGGCAAAATTTTCTCCAATTGATAAAAGCAATGTATACAAACAAAAAAAGCCCATCTGCTTATCAACAGAGGAAAGACCCCACATTCCTTCCATATTCCAAAAGGTACAAGTTGAGGCTTCCCTCTGTCACCTCTTCTCTTCTTGTTGGTAATGGAAATGTTAAATAAAAGCATAAAAGATGAAGTAAAAATTCAACGGGTTTCCATAGAGAAATCTAAGTACAAACATAGAGTGTTTGAAGATGACTTGATCATTACTTTGTCTAAACCAGTAGAAAATATTCTTGTATTAATTGATTTACTAAATGAATCTGGAAAAATATCTGGTTGCAAAATCAACAAAGAAGAATCAGCCATACAAATAATCTATCTAAAAAAGAAGATACGATACTTCAGGAATTGGCAGGAATTAAAATCGAAAAGTAAAATACTTAGGAGTATCTATCTCGAATATATATATATATATATATATATATATATTCAGAACTCTTTGAGAACAATTATATGAAAGTATGGAGTCAGATAAAAAAAAGATATGGAAAAACATGAATTTATCACTTCTGGAAAGAATATCAACTACTAAAATGACAGTACTACCTAAAATACTTTTTCTGTTTCAAATGGTGCCAATAATTACAGTGGACCTACCATTCAATAATTGGTGCAAGGAGATCTTGGTGTTTATCTGGAATGGGAAAAAGCTGAGAATGTGACTAAAAAATTGCAAGAAAGGAAAAGGAAAGGAAAGGAAAGGTTTAGGAGTCTCTAAGTTAAAAGATATATCATGAAGCATGCTATCTATGCTGGATAAATGAATGGATAACTTTAGAAAGTAGAAAACTCTTAGAACTTGAAGAGTTGGATGAAGATATGGCTGGCATGTCTATCTAGTAACTTCAATAATCACTGTGTAAGAAGAGCATTGCTAAGAGTGTTGAAAAATCAAATCTAGAGTAATCCGCAAAACCCCTCTTTGAATATCACCACAAGAAGTTTTCCATAGAAGAGAAATTATACTTGAGGACAAATGGCTTATGTATGAAGATGTATTAAAGCAATAAGGAGAAAATAAATCTGATAAAAATCACAGGAAGAGTTAAACCAAGATGGATTTAAAATTCAATGGTACCAATACAGACAGATTTGTGAGAGATTCAAAATGGTTCTAAAGATGATGGGATTTGAAACAACCCCTTCCCCCTAGAAATTGAAAAGATACTGTGTAATGAAGCCAACCGAATTATCACAAATCTACACAACATTCTATTAAGATTTGAACAAGAAGAAGAGGTCATAAAAGATCCTATGATAAAATCGGCAAAGCATATAGGGCATCCAATACAATTGGCCCAATGGGAGGAGACTTGGACAAAAGGGATGAAATACTCCCTGAGAGCCACTGCCTGGTCTCTTGGTGCAGTCGGGAATTTATACCCGATTGCCGGACCAGAGGGGAAACCTGCTGCACAGAGCAGCAGGCCCCACCCCCACAGCCAATTAGAGGCCAGGCACCTTCTTGCGTCCGATTGGCCACCTGCTGCTGGAAACAGCCAATCAGGAAGAGGGACCCTCCTCCTGATTGGCTACTGACCGATCCTTTCTCCTGGCCAGCCAAGCATGCCGGGAAGAGGACAAGCAGTATGGCAGCACCCAGGCCCCTCCCGACCATGCAGGAGTGCTGAAGGCTGGAGGCTGAAGGCTGGAGGCTGGAGGACCCCACCAGCCCCGCAAATCTGGCCATTGGGGGTGGGGTAATTCCTGCAGCCACCTTATAACAGCAAATTACTGATTGTGTGGCCCTTTAATGAAATATTAAGATAGTCGAAGAAAATAGAAATGAACTTGAAGGCAATCCTGATAAGGAGGAAGTCTGTTTGGATGGAGAAGTAAAATGAGAGGGTGAGAAGGTGTGATGAAGGACATGAGAAGAAAGGAGGTGGGAAAGGTAGAGAGATATAAAAAGGTAATTCCTCCCCCTCCATCCCAACTGCCACTGCCCTGGCCTCTGAGGGAAAGAAGAAGAGGCAGGGACAGATCCATCATACCTAGGCACAGAAGCAGATGAAACATCTTCCCTCCATCCCTACTACCACTGAACTGGTCTCAAGAGGGAAAACAGAAGAGGCAGTATCTACTGGACTTAATCCTGTCTATCCCCTTTTCCATTTGTGTCATGCCTTAATTAGATTGTAAGCCTGAGGGTAAGGAACTGTTTTGTTTTTGTTTTGTTGTTCTTTTACTTATAAAGCACCATGTACAGTAATGGTACTCTATAAATAAATGATAATAACAAGGAGGAGGAGGAGGAGCTACTGTAGCAGCTGCAGGAACATGCTCCAGAATTTGTCTCTGGTGTCATTTTATTTTATTTATTTGAGTATTTATACCCTGCTCTTCAGCCACAAAGTCTCTAAGACTGGCTTATAAACTGTTTTAGCAATAGCACTTACACACCTATACCGCTTTATAGCACAAGCACTCTCTAAGCAGTTTACAGTGTGTTAGCTAATTGCCCCCACAAGCTTGGTACTCATTATACTGACCTATGGAAGGATGGAAGGTTGAATGAACCTTGGAGCCCCCTGCAGGATCAACCTTACAACGTTGTGGCTGCAGTACCCACATTTAACCACTATGCCACCAGGGCTCCATATACTTTGCCCTGCCCTTGCATCCAGCAAATTTGTCTGTAATGAGT